>OX381610.1:1901874-2528332 GCA_947459985.1 Diloba caeruleocephala
ATAAGAGACATGTACTCCTCTGAATATTGGAGACGTGTAAGGTTGCTTTGAAATAATAAAATTGGCAAGTCTAAACAAACATGCAGCGTGGTGCCGGCTTAATGCCGTGTGGTGCCGGCTCAATGCCATGTGGTGCCGGCTCAATGCCGTGGGGTGCCGGCTCAGAATACCACCACCCTATCTCCTCCCGTGGGTGTCGTAAAAGTCGAATAAGGCATTAGCCGCAGGATGGGCAGCAGCGTCCTTCGAGTACATTGACAATTCAACTGCGATCGCCAACCCGTCTGCCAAGCGTGGCGATTATGGCAAATCCCCCAATGAGCCCATAACACACCAATATCGGTCGTTGTGGTGATCTTTGGAGGAGGCCTGTGTCCAGCAGTGGACTTCATTCGGCCAAAATGATGAAACAAGCATAATTTTCTGTGACTAACACCTAATATTATTATGATTTCAGTCAACCGGTACTTAACATATTACCACAGACGCGACCTAATTTTCTCGTATATAATTTGTGATGACAAGATGGCGCCATTAAGAATTACGCGCCAAAGCCAGCGGGAAAAAATCATACAGATAATCTTTATTTAATTGTCTATGATGATAGCAATAGACACAGTCTGATAAATTCTTAGTCATTTTTTGCGAGTTTTAGTTTATACGAATTCCTATAGAATCCTTAACCTATCCGCTGTAAAATTTGCCATAATCCGTACCTAAGATGTTTTTAGTGATTCCGTACACATCGTTTTTGAGTGTGTATTTAGAAATGTGCAACAAAAATATGAAAAATTTAAAAGTAATTTTGAGAAATCATCAATAATGGGTGTATCAAAGCCATAATATTTTATTAAAACTGCAGTGAAAGTGTGCATTCATGGGGTGCAAGATGCTAACTGGGTATAAAGGACAAAATCAACCAGTATCGGGGCCTGATAAAGTTATAGCAACATATTGGATAGTATTAATCAAGAGAACCCTAACAAGAGAAAACAACTTGATAGAATCAGATACAATTTTCGCTTGGCACAATTTATGAAAGGACTATGAAATTGGACTTCTGGGGTGGAAGGCCTGGTGACCTGAAATACAGGCTTCAACCTAGTTTAGGCACCAGTCCCCCACAATAAATTTGAACAATAACAATATACCAATATTTATGTGATAAATGAATTATGTGATAAATAAATTGAATAGTTAATATAATACTCACTTGAACATGTACATGGATGTCTCCACTCCGATCTGTACTGACAACATATTTCTGAAACAAGGAAACCATATTTGAATACATTTGTACTAAAGACATAAATATTGTGTGGTGCCGGCTAAGAATGTTGTATTCCCGATCCCGATCTCAGGCCGTGGGTGTCATAAAAGTCGACTGGGATTAGTCGGAGGATGGGCAGCAGCGGCCTTCCAGTACATTTATAACCTAACTGCGATCGCCAACCCGTCTGCCAAGCGTGGCGATTATGGTAAAACCCCCCCAATGAGTACACAACACAAACCCATACCGGTACTTTCTTTGGGGGATGCTTCTGTCCAGCAATGGACGTTTCAGTAGTGTTTAAAACGTAGACCCTGTGTTTTGGTTTCGTTTGAAATTATGAAAGATACAATTTACATTTCAATTTTGAAAACGTTGTCTTTAAATGATAAAAAGCCACATTACTAAGGCACAGAGGCTAAATTTGCAAAATAAATACGTAAGCAAAAATACTTTTTTTCTCCAGAATATTCTAGCTCACATTAATTTGAAATTGGAACCAGACTGTACCAAACCTAAGGGTACCGGATTAAACATTGAATTTAATTTGGAAACCAAACCTTATCACAATTTATGTGGAAAGCGACGTCAAAACTTGTAAATTAAATTAATTAATTAACACAATTAGCCAAACATGTAAATACACAGACAACAAGAACGCATTACTTAGCCACGAAGCCACAGGTAAAAGCTGATTAACTGATTGCAGGTTGAAATAATCCATTAGTACAGACGACCTAAGCTATTGACATCGGTCACTTTTCGAAACAGCAATTTCATTAAAATTCTATTATACCAATCCAATTAAGTAATACTTGCTATACCTATAAGTACATGCTACGATCTTAAGCTGTGGGGTGCCGGCTACGAATAGCACCAACCCATCTCATCCCTTGGGTGTCGTAAAATGCGACTATAGGATTAGCCGTAGGATGGGCAGCAGTGTCCTTCGAGTACAACAATTCAACCCGCCTGCCAAGGATGGCGATTATGGCAAAATGAGCACACAACACACCCATATCGGTCGTTGTAGTGATCTTTGGGGGAGGCTTGTGTCCAGCAGTGGACTTTATTCGGCCGAAATGATGACGATCTTAAGTTTGTAGTCAGCTAGTACCTAATAAAAATGGTGTATTTTTGCGGATCATTGGTTGAATACTGAATACTTTATCATCATTACATCAGCTGAAGGACGTCCACTGCTGAACAAAAGCCTTTTCTATGGATTTCCACAACGACCGGTCTCATCCAACGACTGCCAGTTATGTACTCTAGGTCGTCTATCCATTGAGGAAGTCCGCCGTCTCTACGGGGGCGTCGTGCGGTCCGTGGCTCTCTACGGGACGCCTGTATGGCCATCCCGGCTGTCAGGCGTCCAGCGCTGCAGAAACAAACTTCACAGTCTGCAGCGCAGAGTGGCCATACGGATCGCACGGGGATACAGGACAGTGTCCTACGAGGCGGCAACTCTCCTGGCACGCTTTCCGCCTTTCGACATCCAGGCGGAGACGGATGCGTGGGTCTACGACCAGACACGCTCCCTCCGCCAAAGTGGGGAAGGCGAGCCTTCAGGGGCGTTCGATAGACTTAGGCGGCTGGCTCGACGGCGCGCACTCGAGATGTGGCGACATCGCCTACGGTCGCAGTTCGTGACCAAGCGCGTCGTCGAGGCCATCCTGCCGCTCTTCGGAGCCTGGCTCAGAAGGAGCGAGCGCGTCACCTACCGTCTGACGCAGGTATTCACCGGTCACGGTTGTTTCGGTGCATACCTGCACAGAATAGGACGCGAGGTTACGGCACAGTGCCACCATTGTGATAGCGACCAGGACACCGCACAGCACACGCTCAAGGCGTGCCCTGCGTGGGCCGCCGAGCGGCGGATCCTGGTCGATCGGATCGGGCAAGATCTCTCTCTGCCAGCAGTAGTGTCGGCTATGTTGGCAGAGCACGAAAATTGGAGTGCAGTGGTCTCCTTCTGCGAGAGCGTCATGCTGCAGAAGGAGACTGCAGAGCGGGATCGGGAGAGGGCCGATCCCGCACGGAGAAGGACGAGACGGCGCCGGGGCAACAACCGTCCCGGCTCCCAAGTCCAACACGCCTGAGCCCCCTGCCGTCAATTCATGGTGAGGGGCCTCGGGGGTCGCGGGTGCGCAGATTGGGGAGTCTGCGTGCTCACACCGAGCGACCCCCGGGAAGACGTGACCGCTTTACATTCACCCCTTCCAAGATGTGCCTAAAGGCGTGGCACCAATGGGCGGCTCTAGTGTGATCTTACGAGGACCTGGAGCCCCCCTTCGGTGCCGAAGATGACCGCTCCAGTGGTTTTAGCCGGTAGGAGTCCGGCACACCCCTTCGCCCTTCCCCGGGGTGAAGGAAGTTCCATGTAGAATTTCCACTGGACATCAATAAAAAAAAAAAAAAAAAAAGGTCGTCTATCCATCTCGTTGGAGGTCATCTCACGCTGCGTTTGCCGGTACTTCTAGTCTCCACTACAGAATATTTCTGCCCGAACGACCATCAATCCTACGAGCTATGTGCCCCGCCCATTGCAACTTCAGCTTACTAACGCTTTGAATTATGTCGGCAACTCTACATAGCTTCATAGTGACCTTGAGCTTCCTTATAAGGCCCATAGTGAGTGACCATGCCTCTGTGCCATATACCATAATTGGTTATGCCATATTGGTTATTAAAGACTTTCGTTTTAAGGCACGAAGGTTATTGAGAACTTAGACAGACATTAAATACGATTTATATTTTAGTGAGACTAGCGGCTGATATTAATTATCAATTTAATCCAAAATCTTAATATTAAAGACTTTGAACTTGAACTGTTTTTGTATTAGGATCACAATGAACACAATCATAGACAAATCCTTAATCCCAAATCGAAAGAATTTCGATTAGGTTGATTATTAATTTCAGCCGTATATGTTTTTACATATGTTTTCATTCTTAAATTAAGTTACTGCTCCAATCCAAACGGAGCGATTCCATAAATTAGTCGGAGTAACCTAGTTGGAGCCGTACACCAATCTGATTAGCGGTCAATTGACGGATGAAACTTCACTCGGGTTTCATGCTTAGTTGCATTTCTAATAAATCTTTTGTTGTATCGATGTATCGTTGTATCGATCGTGTGGTGCCGGCTCAGAATACCACCACCCCATTTCCTCCCGTGGGTGTCGTAAAAGTCGACTAAGGGATTAGCCGGAGGATGGGCAGCAGCGTCCTTCGAGTACATTAACAACTCAACTGCGATCGCCAACCCGTCTGCCAAGCGTGGCGATTATGGCAAAACCTCCCAATGAGCCCACAACACACCCATATCGGTCGTTGTGGTGATCTTTGGGGGAGGCCTGTGTCCAGCAGTGGACTTCATTCGGCCGAGATGATCGATGTATACATATATACCATGATTTTATTTCGATAAGCGTTCTGTAACTAAATTGGCATCTTTAATCAGTTGTAAAATAACTGCTTGCTTGATTTACTGGTATAACGGCCGAATACTCAAACGCTATTTAACGTTAAGTCTCCGCTTTTACTATTGGAGAAACCGGTTTTTGGTACAAAACAGGGCGCCTGAAATTATTTAAGCGGGGACTAACATTAAATAGCGTTTGGGTATTCGGCCGTAAGTCTCTTATTGTAAGTGTCCATCTAGGCAGGTGCAGTGCCCGATATTCTGCCAAGAAGTAGTGTTGACAATGCGTTACGGTTTGAAGGGCATTGTAGCTAGTTACTACTACCAAGAGATTGCAGCATGGGGCTCTTCAAAAATGACGTGAAAAGATTTTTGCAGGGTCGGCGACGCGCGAGTTATACCTCTGGTGTTGCAAGCGTCCATTGGTTACGGTAACCACTTACTATCAGGTGGGCCGTATTTACAACCTCAGAGGTATAAAAAAAGAGAAAATACTGGGCATAAAATATATTCAAATAAATAAAATTGAAGGGTGTTGTTTGTAATGTCACAAATAACAGCTTTTTACTGAATGCATATTAAAGTGTATCATCATTTTGGCCGAATGAAGTCCACTGCTGGACACAGGCCTCCCCCAAAGATCACCACAACCACCGATATGGATGTGTTGTGAGCACATTGGGGGGTTTTGCCATAATCGTATACATATATACATTTTTTTTGTCTGACCGTCCTTCTTTCTGTTTGTTCCAGCTAATCTCAAAAACGGTCGGACTTTTACTAGCAGATAGCTGACGTTACAAGGAGTAAATTAAACTACTTTTAGACTAGCTGGGACCCGCGGTTTCACCCGCGTTTAATTTAAAAGAAAGCTATGGCTATGGTGCCGGCTACGAATAGCACCAACCCATCTCATCCCGTGGGTGTCGTAAAAGGTGACTAAGGGATTAGACAGAGGATGGGCAGCAGCGTCCTTCAAATACATTAACAACTCAACTGCAATTGTTGGGTTGGCGACCCGCCTGCCAAGCGTGGCGATTATGGCAAAACCCCCAATGAGCACACAACACACCGATAGCGGTCTTCGTGGTGATCTTTGAGGGAGGCCTGTGTCCAGCAGTGGACTTTAGTCAGCCGAAATAATGAAGAGTGACGACACAAGAAATCTGCAATACAACATTTGTCATAAGTTCATAACACACGAGCGTGCAAACAACCTAAAATCGTCTCATCGTAAAGCCGAGCGTCAACGCCTTACATTTAACTGGACTAACGCGCATAATGTTTTCAAATAACCATCGAACCGTCAAATAGAGTTTTGTAATGGCATGACGCGATTAACTGGATTTCTCTTATGGAGTTTAGTCTGCAATTGACGCACTTGTACAAGCATCGATGAAGGAAATATTTTTGATGGGTTGCATGATATGAAACCTATGTGGTGCCTGGATTAAGAATAGTACCACTCCATCTCCTCCCGTGAAATGAAATGATCATTTATTCATGTTAGACTAAAAAATGTTCTTTTTGAACGTCAACATTAGACACCCATACAAGCCCACCCTTTACCGCTTCCTAGTGTTTAGGATATTAGGACTTTAGGATATTAGGACACGCGTTATATACAATATTTGAGAATACATGTACACAAAAATGATAATAAATGTTAACTAGATGTCAAAATGCAAAACTGTATAAATACAAAGTATTTTTCTTTTATAAATCATTGTCCAAAAATCTATACAAATAAATAAAATTGAAGTGTCTGTTTGTAATATTAAAATAACAGCTTTTTACGAAATGTATATGAAAGTATATACGGTACATATAACAAAAACAATTTTTTTTGTCTGTCTGTATGTCTGTCTGTCCGTTCCGGGTAATCTCCGAAACGGATGGACCGATTTCACGGGCCTATAGCAAATAGCTGAAGTTATAAGGAAAAACTTAGGCTACTTTTATTTTAGAAAAATAATTAGGGTTCCACGCAAAAAAAACCCCTTGAAATCCAATATTTATATTCTATGTCAAGTGTCAATGTCGAAGTACTCTAAATTTCTTTTAAATTAAACGCGGGTGAAACCGCGGGTCCCAGCTAGTACAGTATAAATCCAAAATCAATGAAAAGTGTGTAAAATAAACAACGTCAGTTTATGTATAAAAAAAAATATTATTAAAAAACAATGTTGATCGTATGTATAGTGAGCGTTCATCATCTTCATTTCGGCCAATTATGTAGAAGCTGAAAAACAAAGCTGTGGTGCCGGCTCAGAATACCGCCATCCGCCGCCCCATCTCCTCCCGTGTGTGCCGTAAAAGTCGACTACGGGATTAGCCGGAGGATGGGCAGCAGCGTCCTTCGAGTACAATTATAACACAACTGTGATCGCCAACCCGTTTGCCAAGCGTGGCGATTATGGCAAAACCCCCGAATGAGCACATAATCTTTGGGGGAGGCTTCTGTCCAGCAGGGGACGTTTTTCAGCTGAAATGATGATGATGATAATTATGAACAACAATCACAGTAGTGTTCAAGACAAATTGTTGCACATATACTTATTAACACCCCAACTATGTCGGAGTCTGCTTCGAGACGAACCAGTAGCAGAGGAATATCAAAAAGTTTGCTGCAGTGTGACCAGCTCAACCTAATTGAGCAATTACTGGGCCACCCCTCTTCCAACGCATGAGCGCAGCACAAAAAAACCTTTCGTCCTAAAACCACATCCCAAACCGCAAATATTAAGACGTCCAGCCAAGTGGGTCGGCATTGGGGTTAACTGGCCAGTTATAACCGTTTATTTTACGGCAATACCACTGACATTTGAAGTTTTATGGAGGCAAGCGAACGACTCGAGACGCAGAAATAGTGAGGTAAATGCTTAGGTAAATGGCAGGTTTGCAACGGGGGTATTTAATACGTAGTATAGACCGAAAATATCTCGGAGTTTGTGACAATTGGAACACAAATTAATGTGACCTTCTGATTCGAGCAAAAGTAGTTTTATTGGTAACAATGTCATTCCGTGTGGTGTCCGGATTAAGAATGTAGCACCACTCCATCTCCTCCCGTTGGATGTCGTAAAAGTCGAGTAAGGAACGCTAAACCAGAGGGGTGGGCAGCAGCTTTTCTGGAACAGTAGCCATACTGTGCTCACCAACCCACCTTCCAAGCGTGGTGAGTATTGGCAAATACCCCCCCAAAATGTGATCACAATTGTGGAAATCTATAGGGGAGTCCTATGTTCAGCAGTGGACGTTATTTGGCTGATATAATGATGATGATGATAAACCACGGCGGGCGGGTTGGTGAGCGCAGTATGGCTACCGTTTCACAGAAGGGACGCTGCTGCACATCCCTCTGGCTTAGAGTAACTTAGTCGTCTTTTACGACATCCCTGGGAGGGTATGGAATGGTGGTATATTCTAAATCCGGACACTACGCGGACACTAGATGAACACTAACCATCATTTATTGGTTCGCTGATGCCACTTTTTCCTTTGCACTATCATAAACCCATCATCATATTTACCATCATACTTAAGTGCCTTTTCAGCCATGGGCTTCTTGTCTCCGTGAGTTGCGGCCTGCGGGGGACAAACTAGGGGCAGTCTGTTGTCCAAACAAAAGGGCTCGTCAGACCATGTGACGGGCCAATACCATTTTTTATTGATTCCAGTAGAAAGAAATTCATCATGAACTCCCTCCGCCCCGGGTATGGGCCTGGCATGCCGGACTTCTACCAGCTAGAACCACTGGGACGATAATCTTCGGCACCTTAGGAGGGTTTCAGATCCTCGCATGATCACACTAGAGCCGCCCACTGGTGCCACGCCTATAGGCATAGCTCGGAGGGTGACTGTTAAGCGGTCACCTTCCCAGGGGGATTATAAAGGATCCCCCGAATCGTCCCTGTGCGCTGTGTTATGCTGATAGATAGTTGTTTCGGATCTGCATGTATATGATTTATGTCTGTAAAATGTACCCACGATACAGGAGAAAATAGTATTTATCACCAGTTTGACGCCACCGCCCGCCGTAGTTTTCATAAAACAATTGCCAATAAAAAAAACTAGAGAATATATTATTTATCCTTTCATCTATTATCTAGCTCAAGCCTAATGTTGCCAACTAGTACCGTCGTTACGCGGTCAGCAGCCGTCGAGTAAACAAACAACATTAGACCAACAATGCGTGTTTACAGCGGGGTACGGAAATAGATCGGTGCGCGTGCGCACGCAGTGAGAGTTTTGGTAGTGTTATAGGTAAACTTCTAATGGCGGGGTTATGGGGAATGGGCGCTTATTTTGTTGGACAAGAAGTGTTTTAAGATATATATATATATACATTAAATCGTTTAAAAATACACTGGATTGGTAAAGGGTCTCGCGCCGTTCGGGCTTTCATAGTTTTTCTTAGCGTGGTGTTATAGTGAAATATATGATAAAATGTCTCGTTAAAATACTATAAACATGAAGTGACGGTCATCCTGTACTTTGATTTCGATCAAGAAAACCAATTGCAACATGGATTCAAAATAAAATATTGGATATTGAATCAAAATATTGGCTGACTTGCACTGGATGTAAGGAATTTAAGAAAAAGAAAACTACCAGCAAACACAGAGCTAGCAAAAGAAATGAGTAGGCAAAAATAGAATCTTACCCTTAATATTGTAGAGTGAGAGAGAGAACCGGTTTATTCATTGTAAAGAGTGAGAGAAGACTGACTTATTTTTCCTAAAACAATTAGGAGCTACTTATTATAATAGCAAATATGCAGGCCTTTAAGATCTGGTTGTGCGTGAGTGAAAATGCACCGGCAGCGATAGATAGATCGAAAGGAACTGGGAAAAAGGAAGGTTTTAGTCGGTAAGAGCGCCGGCATGACTTTCTCAAGCCAAAAGAAGTCACGAGGATTCCTCAATTACAAAAAGGCCTTTAAAATTCAAATACGTAGTGGATCAAGACCTGAGCCGATAATAATAAGTTTTATTTATCATCATCATATTATAAAAGACGACCATGGTTACCAAAGGCCTCGCATAGATCTTTAGAAAGAAAGAAGAAAGAAAGAAAATAGATTTATTAAACAACACAAAAAACCAGCACATAGTAGGTACACATAAATATAATATTGCTAGGCTGGCGTGGAGTCGTGCGTTTAAAGGCCACAGCTCAGCTAATGCAACAGGTAACTGTAGCGCTGATTTTCAGCTGAAGCCTCGGGGCACAGGTGGCAACCTGTCGTATATAAGTAATAGGAACACCGTTGTGCTTGGACGCTAAATTAATAGGAGTTATATATTTGAGACAAAACAAAATAATAACCTAGATACCCTTTCGGCGATTTTCGTCACTCGAAAATCGAATTCCATTTTATGGTGGTCTTAAGGTTTACGATTGATAAGAGATACGATTTAAGGTTTAAGATTTGCAATTATATCTATTTTTATTATTTTTTTAGTTTTCGTGCAATTTATAATGGTAGGTAATCAAGGAGGCCTTTGTTCAGCAGTGGACGACCTGTGGCTGATATGATGAGGTAATCAAGTACCTGACTAATGAGAGCAATGTGAAAGTGGACAATCGAGAAGTAACCAGTTAGATGAGACATTATGAAAATGTGTCATTTTACATTTGTGTCGTCATTTTGAAGGCAGTTTGCCAGTACTCACCACGCTTGGCAGGCGAGTTGGTGAGCGCAGTACAGAAGGGATCCTGCTGCCCAACCATATACGTTATAGTAATTTAATTTCTCACCACAATAATAAAAAGTTGCACCAGAATACAATATTGCCCAGTGGCATTATTATTCAAATTTACTGAGGGAGACTGGTGGCCGAAGCCTGTGTTTCAGGTTACCAGGCCTTTCATAAGTCCAATTTTGCTCTTCCATAAACTGTGCCATTTATCGTTTTTCCATTTTCTTCTTCTTCGTGTATGTGACCCTACTCGTATTAAGTTGTTTCCTATTGTTAGAGTTCTCTTGATGAATACTCTCCATAACGTTGATATAACTTTATCAGGCCCCGATACTGGTTGATTCTTTATAACCCGGTTATCATCTTGCACCCCATGAATGATTACTTGCGCTGCAGACAAAATCCTGATATAACAATAAACTCGCTGATCTAATAAAATGTGTATACTTTGATGCACCCAATATTGGCGATTTATCAAAATGGTGGATGGAGTGATGCTATATTCTTAATCCGGACACCACACGGAATTCAAATAAATCTTGATAAAGTTAAAGCTGCGTGTAAGGCCATTGCGTCTAAGAGTGTACAGCCATAATGTTCGTTAATCTCCAGCAGAGTTTTGAGCTATAAATATTTTCTGTTATCATTTAAGCTTAAACTCCAAACAAGATTATTTGTATCGAAGCAAGACACAAAACAGACAACCGCTGAAAAACAAAGACTTCAAAACAATGATGTTGTTTTGTACGAAAAAGTTAGAAGATACCCAGATATTAGTGGATTAAGCTTCATGATCTGATATTTTTTGCTGCCATTA
This sequence comes from Diloba caeruleocephala, assembly GCA_947459985.1. Taxonomy (NCBI): domain Eukaryota; kingdom Metazoa; phylum Arthropoda; class Insecta; order Lepidoptera; family Noctuidae; genus Diloba; species Diloba caeruleocephala. Next base: position 1,913,094 of record OX381610.1, read on the forward strand.
TTAAATCGAAGTATTTATGATCCTTTTACGAGAGCTCGCTTAATCTTTTAAGCCTTGGAGGTCGTTCTAGAAAGAACTGGAAACAACATATACAAGTCAGAGGGAAAGTTTAAAATGGGCCGTCATCGCGGCAATTAACAGTCTTCTTCTTCTTCTCTTTGATTATGGTTTCTGTAGAGTATCCTCCACCAATCATCAGTCAAAAGAGAATATTATCACTTCCATAATTATGGTGAAAACTAACGGATTGGAGAAGATAGGAGGACGCTGCCTATCCTCCGGTTAATCCCATAGTCGCCTTTTACGACACCCAAGGCATGAAGTGGGTTGGTGCTATTCGTTACCGGCGCCACACGATTCTTACTGATCACAACATATTTTTGATATAAGGAAAAAACCTCAGTACATTGGCTTTTGCCGAGGTACAAATGTTTGTAAGGAATCATATATTTAGAAACAGACGCGAATCCCGTTTTACCGAAAATACAGCATCTCTTTTTTATTACTCTTGTGTCGACGACCTATCGTTGTTCATTTCGGCCGAATGAAGTCCACTGCTGGACACAGGCCTCCCCCAAAGATCACCACAACCACCGATATGGATGTGTTGTGGGCTCATTGGGGGGTTTTGCCATAATCGCCACGCTTGGCGGGCGGGTTGGCGATCGCAGTTGAGTTGTTAATGTACTCGAAGGACGCTGCTGCCCATCCTCCGGCTAATCCCTTAGTCGACTTTTACGACACCCATGGGAGGAGATGGGGTGGTGGCATTCTGGCATTTGGTCGTTGTTATATTTATATTATACCTAAGCCTAACCTACTTTACTGACTTTCGTTTTAGTGAACTTTTAAATTTGTACACACGAAGGGTTGAAGGGTGGGCTTAATGTGTGCTGTCTAATGTTGACGTTCAAAAAGAACTAATAATTTAGTCTATTTTGAATAAATGATTATTTCGTTTCATTTCATTTCACGGCTACATTTCAAGCTATACAATTCTAGTTTAAGCTGATATCGCATTGTTTAGGCTTTCCGCACATTGCGATATCAGCTTATACTGGACATCTTGATATGTAGCCATGTTGTATGTTCGCTACTACGATTTGTCTATCTACACAGATAAATAAAATTGAAGTGTCTGTTTGTAATGTCAAAATAACAGCTTTACACTAAATGCATATGAAAGTATGTACGTTACATATAACAAAAAAACTATTTTGAAATTTTTGTCTGTCTGTCTGTCCGTCTGTCTGTCTGTCTGTCTGTTTGTTCCGGGTAATCTCCGAAACGGCTAGACCGATTTTGACGGGACCTTCACTGGCAGATAGCTGATGTTATAAGGAATAACATAGGCTACTTTTATTTTAGAACAATAATTAGGGTTCCGCATAAAAAAACCCTTGAAATCCAATATATATATTCTATGTCAAGTGTCTATGTCGAAGTAATCTAAACTTCTTTTAAATTAAACGCGGGTGAAACCGTGGATCCCAGCTAGTCTCAAATAATTCGCATTACCCTAAGAGCGATTTTTGCTTGGTTAACACTCGTGTTATTCATTCCTTGGACACGTTCATTTACAGTCGTTTCAATTTTAAATTATCTGCCGAATACCAAACTTCAACACGCCTTGAGTCCCAAGTATTTTGTAGCATAATTCGAATTAGACTAGACGCAAAAAAATTCAGTAAGGCTTAGCGCACACGGTTTACTTTTGTCACCATAACACGGGACGCTGCTGCCCATCCCTCTGGTTTAGAATCCCTTAGCCGCCTTTTACGACATCCACGGGAGGAGATGGAGTGGTGATAACACATAATATGAGAAGGAGCGGAAGTGAAGGAGTGATCTACGACTAGAATTATACGACGCTGTTTCTTTTTTTTTGTCAACAGCCTGCTTGTGAAACGCAGTCTCGCCTGCCCATAACAATTTTAATTCTACCCAGGATTAGTCCTACGTGACACCATGCTGCACTCATTCATCACATCAAGACATTGTTTATTTATTGTTTAGTCTCTTACATCCAGTAATTTTAGTAAGTGCCCTTCACTGTAATACACTTCACAATAATACTATAATAATGTACGGACCCGTTCACGAGCATGACGCATGCATCAGAGTCGCTTCACCATATTTTAGGGAATAGGTACACAACGCCAGTAGTAATAGTGAGTATTACTGCTTGGCAGCAGATTAACCGATCCACCTTTTTTTTTATTGATGTCCAGTGGAAATTCTACATGGAACTTCCTTCACCCCGGGGAAGGGCGAAGGGGTATGCCGGACTCCTACCGGCTAAAACCACTGGAGCGGTCATCTTCGGCACCGAAATGGGGCTCCAGGTCCTCGTAAGATCACGCTAGAGCCGCCCATTGGTGCCACGCCTTTAGGTACATCACGGAGGGGATGACTGTAAAGCGGTCACCCCCTCTAGCGGAGGGAAGGCGACTGTAAAAAGGTCGCCCCCCAGGCACTTCTCGGGGAGGATTGTAAATGATCCCCCCAAGCCTCGCTTTGCGCTGTGCTGCGCACACGGCGGCACATGACCACGTGCGCGCCACCGTCTTCCCAGGAGGGTATTATCTACCTAACCGGACCCTACCACCAGTAAATCAATCCGGTCTTCGTACGTTTACAAAACGGAAACATAAGTCCGAGGTGCCGCCCAAATGCAACCTTCAATACATTTCTATACAAGTCAACCTAACGTGCAAAACAAAAGAGCAATTTAACGTACATCGAGCTCGAGAACGGTAAACACAAACATTGTATCGAAACTGCCAGAAAACAGTTCTCCGCCGTACAAACACGTCGAGTGACCACATAACCTAACCTAACCTATACACTGGAATGTACATACTACTTCGGTAACATACATGCTACGTAATATCCAGAGTATATTGTAGGTGGTGTACTCACGTCTACAGATGCTATATTTTATAACTACAGTCAAAGTAAATGATGATCAGGCAAATTTCAAAATTGTTGTATTAAAATTATTACACACATGACATTTGACAGTACCACACAAACATTTAATTTTAAACAGTTTTATTTTGTCTGTAGGGATCTGAACCGCTTATAATTAAGCTATATGCTTAGGGGGAAGAAAGCTGATGTCGGATCAGCTTTCTTCCCCCTAAGTATACAAATATTATTCTATTTTAGACACAGATATCTAATCACGATATTAGATTGATGCTCGTTTTTACTAGACTTGGCAAATATTAAGTCTTCCTCTGACATACAATTTTGAATCGCTAAGATTTTCCTCGACAGTTAGACATCAACTTATTGTACTAAACAATCGGGCATAAGTACGAATAGCACCAACCTATCTCACTTCGTGGGTGTCGTAAAAGGCGACTATGAGATTAGCCGCAGGTGGGGCAGCAGCATCCTTCGAGTACATTAACAACTTCGCTACGATCGCCAACCCGCCTGCCAGGCATGGCGATAATGGAAAACCCCCCAATGAGTACACAACACACCCAGAGTGGTCATTGTAGCAATATTTGGGGATGCCTGTATCCAGCAGTGGACTTTATCCGGCTGAAATGGTGAATGATGAAATGTATTACTTTTGATATGTATGTAACTTTTTGTTTGAAATAAAATTTATTATTTACCAGTGATGACGTGTAAAGGTAATTTTTTTTTTCCTTTTTTTTTAAAGGGCTACGCTTTACACTAGGATTTCTCCTATATCGTGGGTGCGTTTACATACATGAATTCCACATACAATATACCCAGACCCAGAACAACTACCTGCAGATCTTAAAAATATTTGTTCCGTGGCAATCGAACCCACGACCCTGAGCACAGCAGCCGACTGTATCAGCCACTGCACCAACCGTGCCGTCATACATTCGACTGTACATTCACAACTGAGCGAACTGAGTGAGCTTATCACCATCAGTCTAGCCTTTCCCGACACTTTGGGGTCGTACTCCAATTAAACCAAATGCGTTTCATACGAAGCCAGCTACCGTACGACCTCCACAACTCTTAAGTTAAGACCTTTTTAAAACATTCAGGCTTTTGACTGTTCGTAATGAATGGTAAATGGCTACACACGCAATCCGAGTCATAAAATTTAGTATTCCCTTGCCCTTATATTGACGGACGGCACGGTTGATGCAGTGGCTGATGCAGTCGGCTGCTGCGCTCCGGGTCGTGGGTTCGATTCCCACACGGAACAAATATTTGTATGATCTGCAGGTAGTTGTTCCGGGTCTGGGTGTATTGTGTGTGGAATTTATGTCTGTAAACGCACCCACGACACAGGAGAAAACCTAGTGTGGGGCAATGTTAAAAAAAAAAAAAGAACTTATTTAAACTTATATTAAAATTTGAATTGCTTCCCATCATCATATCGGCCATACAACGTCCACTGCTGAACAAAAGCCTCCCCCATAGATTTCCACAATTGTGTCTTTATATTGGGGGAAATTTGCCAGTACTGGTGAGCGCAGAGTGGCTACTGTTCAACAGAAGGGATGCTGCTGCCCATCTCTCTGGTTGAGAGTCCCTTAGTCGCCTTTTACGACGTCCACGGGAGGAGATGGGGTGGTACTACATTCTTAATCCGGACACCACACGGAGAATTCCTTCCTATACAAATTGTGATTTTGGTTATGCCAAACTATTCCTCAGCCTGCTCCTCCTGCAGCCTTTGCAACCGCACCACAAAGAGGCCCGCAAAAAAAACGATCGACATATCGTGTAGGGTATTTGAAGTCGGTATTTTTTTGTTAGTTTGTTTCATTTTAGTGTAAATAAATGTAAGAACGTTTTTCAATTTGGTATCAGTATTTAACACATATCGGTTCTCTGATCTGACAGGAATGCAAACTATTAATACATCATCTAGATAAGCGCAGTCAATTAACCTGTTTATTGAAGCTGGTTAAAAAACTACTCAATCAAATGTAATGAAATTTATATGGGACCAAATCGAAAGTATACTGCATGTGTTAAAAAAAAAATCTCCTCAAATCGGTCTACAAATACCGGAGTAATCGGTGTACATACATAAAAAAACGCATCAAATTGAAAACCTCCTCCTTTTGGAAGTCGGTTAAAAATACTAATTTTTGCATATTGGGAACATACATAAATCTCAATTTTTTGTATTTTTTTAATAAAACCTTAAAGATTTTTAATTCTTGTACCTTGGCTATTTCATAAGTTCCTAAATATTGATTTAATTTATTAAATTGTAAAATATGCTGCAATAAATAAATGATTCCTTTGAAGTTTTCAGTCAGATATGAATTTTAAGTCCCCCCGTTAGAGCCCACTTAACAGTTTTAGCTTAGGGGTCCACAGATACACAATACGGACCTGCTTGCAAACCAACTTTATCTGCGAGTGTTACTAACGGATGAGATGGCCTTTTAAAGCTGTAAACATGATTCTAATATTTAGTCGGACAAAATCATGAATCAACTAGCGTGGGGCATCAGTTGCTGTTTTTTTGCATTTTCCAGTAACACTAGAACCGAGTAGATTTTAACGCTAAGCCATATTGACAACGTCATTATTGGTAAAGACAAACAACTGATGTTCCAACCAATAACGGACAATGTGGTATAGGAACCAAGCATTAGCAGCGCGTCTATACCTCTAGCATCTACGTATAGATCAGACAAATAATGTCCGGCTATAAACGGAGCCCGGTCGGTCGGAATGGGCGGGTTAATTGGCGCTCACTCCGTCATTCATCCCACTTGAAGATCAAAACTGCACGGTATAAAAGTGAAATCTATTTGCATTGCTTTGTTCGTCTGCTTCATAGGCTGTATTATCTCGTCCTAGTTGAGTAGTATATGCTAATTCAATGTTGAAGCTTCTTGCCGCGTTGTGAGATTTGATACAAAATTTAATCAATTGCATTTGATCGACGCTATAGGTAGCAATATCCACGTTAAGCTAAGGCGCTGCTCAGGGTACAGCAAATGATTTTCATTCGAGCTATATTTTATTCAGTATCCGCGTCTAAACTGGCAGTTTCTAATTCAAACTTATGAGCAACGGTATATTATTATGTTGAATTCCAATGTCGTAGCTGTGGTTAAGTAATGAGGTTCCATATTTAATGCGTTGCCAGAAATTTACTATTTCCTTCGAAAGGTCTTCTATACTCTCAGTGCAGCCGCGCACCGTACATATTTTTATGCACGCAGCAAATTACGTTTAGTCCAAAATATATTCGCAAGGCCACGGGTGCGCCCTGTTACTTGCGCAAAGATCTACTACATATCGATTTGAACTTGCCGTCCATCGGGCAATTCATGAAAAAAGCGCCTTATTGCTTCTACGACTCTGCCTTGTCCCACTAGAATCCCCTTGTGGTATCGGCTGCCCGATACTGACCCTCTCCTATCAGCAACGTACGCCGCGCCGTCCGAGGCATCTACTGATCGGCTCGGACGACATAATTACCGTAGAATACATGAATGGCATTGAATGAATTGGCATGGTTGGTGCAGTGGTTGATACAGTCGACTGCTGCGCTCCGGGTCGTGGGTTCGATTCCCGCACGGAACAAATATTTGTACGATCTGCAGATAGTTGTTCCGGGTCTGGGTGTATTGTGTGTGGAATTCATGTCTGTAAACGCACCCACGACACAGGAGAAATCCTAGTGTGGGGCAATGTTTAAAAAAAAAAATGACTCGCGCAGTCTTGTTCACTTAGACCGTCATACCGCTCAAGCCGCCGAGAATGCCTGTCTCCTGTCTCACCGATGCCGTGGAGGCATCTCCCTTGCTCGCGCCGGCACGTGTCGAGCCTGTAGTCTTAAGTATTCCCTAAAATATTTAAATCATACCAATCTTTGTATCCCCCAGCAACGCCCTAAGTAGAGGTTCGAGTCCCGCAGGGGCGCCCTTAGCAGCAGTTGTTTAGTTTATAAAATTCAGATTTTAAATAGCCACATTTCCGGGAGACGTCTGCGAGAAGCCCTACAAAAAATACTCAAGTCGCTAAACTGCTATAAATATACTGCTACTTAACTTCCTAAATCATTACATCAACAACGAATAACTAAAACAAGAAAAGAATCGCCCTACAAAAGTAACAAGTACTTTGTTTACGTAGTAATATATACGTAATAAATAAACAACTAGTTATTTAACTTGTGAGATATCATTTGCTACGTACTCCACCGGCAAGTTAAATATCAGCATCTCTAACTACAACTACAAATCTACAACGATTGCTGCAAATGTCCGAAGCTAACTGGCCCGTAAAGATATGCTCTTGCCTTGACACACTAAATCAAAAATTACGTTTTAAAAAATGGACCTGTATATTACCAGTATATACAATTTATATATAAGTACTTACTTAAATAAATACGGCAAATGTGAGCATCACGTGCTTTTATGAAGCAACTTCATACAAACATGTCGGTTGATTTTATAAACAAAAACGACTGAAGCGGTTTGGTTTGGAAATAGTACTAAGAATATGAAGTAGTTTGGTAAGCTTTATGAAAAAGAGTGTTACTTTTTTAACCTGAGGGCCAATTCTCGTAATTTAAAAATGTTCAAAATATAGTTCTATATTCTCCTAAACTAACAAACAACGTCAAACGTGAACTTAAACTGGGATGAGATCGAAAATGAATATATTCTGCTACCATTTCGAACTGTCACATTTACTAAATTGTCATTTAATAAACGTCAAAATTGAAATGAGACTAGATCGAGATTATACCGAAATCTGACTGAACTTTAAGAGTAGCAGAATGCCATTATTTCGGTCAATTCAGAATTTAATCTCAGTTCGGTCAAGTTTCAGTCATAGTGTAAATTCATTACGAGAATTGGCCCTCTGTGCAAATTGTAAGAAGCACAGCCCAACGACGGTAAAGGACCCACTAGGACTCCGCGGCTTTCAATTCCGATGCAATTACTATAGTTTATGCATATATACATATTATCTATTTTAATATTAGTTTACGTATTACATGTATTTATTCCTCTTTTTAATTTAATTTGTTATAATTATGTGCCCATTTCCAACATTATCTATAGCTTTGTTTTTGGACATCTTTTGAAGTGCTTTTTTAACCCAAAGGTTAACTGGTAGAGAATGCCTTATGGCATTAAGTCCGCCTTTTGTACTATTAATGTATATTTAAATTAATGTAAATAAATAAATTGCAATGCCAAGCGTTCCACGCTTCACTGGTATACTAACATGTAACACTGCATGTTTTACGACTCATTCTTCATCGATCGCAGCTCGAAACATATTCATGGATTTGAAATCAAAATACGACTCATCCAAACATTATTTTTAATTTTACAATGTTTGGGTTGGTTTATAGCGGATTTGGCAACACGCGATTTTTTGGGACTATTAAATTTATTTTTCTTATACGATCTAGAGGAAAGTAGCTTCTATTTATAATATAAAATGAGTTTTTAATTCATTTAACAAGTTTTTAGTTTTTGGTTCAAATGTATTTCTTTGCGCATGCCTATATGCAGGTTCGTTTTACAAAATGAGAAACCCGCCACAATTTAAGATTCCAAGCTTCATAATTCAAAAGATATCGTGATGATCGAGTCAATGTACGAATGGTACTTTGCTTTAATATTAATAGACCAGAAAATTCACAAATCATCAATCAAAACATGCAAAATCTCACTAAATATAAAAGTAAGTTTACAAACCGAAACGTGAACGAGTGCCGTCTGTTGGGATTGGTCATCTGAATGCTGTCATGACAAATGAATCAAAAACTCTGGTAAGTATTAAAATCAAGCTTGTTTAGTGTAGACTTTTGAAGAAGTTTAGACTCTTTTCTCGTGCATTGTCCTCACATTACCATCATTTCGAGAACATTGTACCAATATGATTTAAAAAGAATAACCATGGAGTTTCTTGCACGTTCTTCTCCATAGGAAATCTACACCTTGGAACGAGGCAACTAAAGTCTTGACTATTCATTCATAAGTGCCTATGAATGGTTTTACATGAGAATACGTAGGCATCAACGGTATGAAACGATTGAAGTATCTGAATACACTACGAGGACAATCCGAGCGAACGATTTTAAAATCGGTGCCGTTCACGTCAATTTCGATCGATGGATGTGAATACGAAAAGGGTTGCCGAAAACGAAATCCAAAGATTTTGGATTAGATTGATTATTAATTTGAGCCGCAAGTCGCTGGAATATCGTTACGGTTTTGAATACGTGAATCGAGCTACAGGGCAGACAGGTCTACGTTATCATAAAAATATTTGGATTTCTTTTTAGGTACTTACTTACCATAAGATACGATAAAGCTGAAACTGTTTGACTTATTTATTAGCGTTAACGTGAAGACTTGAGTTGTAAATAATTGATTTTGTCAACATTCATGGTTTGATTTATTTTAGCTACGTGCATACGACAAGGTAACTCTCGAAAGATAACATTTTGTTTATTCGACGGTTACTGTTTAGTTAAATAGGTGTTTATTACTGCTATTACATACTATTATTTTAAAAATATGAACGTAAAGGCCATTAAAAAAATGCTATCCACCTCCCGGCTCCATCATCAGACCATCGTCACCAAGTGTAATGTATGAGAGTCGTTAAAACAAACACAATAAAGTCCAAACTCGAAGGGTTTACTAGTACTATGAGGCGTGGAGCTTCCTTGCTGGATCACCACCCTGGGATTTAGAAGCGAGCGCCATCGCGTCACTATATCAGCAGCGCAGGGAGGCGCTAAGTCGGAGCGAATGGCCAGTACCTCATGAGAGTGAGGTACCACAGTCCGAGCTTAAGCGGATCCTGGTGGCGGAGTGGAAGGAACGACTGGTGCAGCCCACTGCAGGGTACGCCATGACAGCGGTGGTAAGACCCGCCATGGAGGAATGGCTGGAGGCGGCACGGCGCCCTCGCCGCTTGGATGACGCTGCTACTCTCGGACCACGGGTGTATCGGGAAGTACCTGGGTTGAATAGGCCGAAAAGGGATGCTGGGTTGTCATCACTGCGAAGACTGCTCGGAGGATACGGCGCAGCACACGTTGGATGAAGGCCCGGCTTAGGCAACGCATCGCCATGACCTCGTCGCGGCGGTCGAAGGGGGTGACCTTTCGTCTGCGCCCGTGGTTCAGTCCATCGTCTAGTTTAGTTCTTCTACAGATCTCCTCATTTCTGATTCGATCTCGTAGAGAAATACCAAGCATAGCTCTGTCCATAGCTCGCTGAGTGACCTTGACCTTTCTTACGAGGCCCATTGAGAGTCTACAGGTCTCCGTGCCATATATCATCGCTGGTAACACACACTAGTTAAAGACTCGTCTTGAGGCATTGCTGTATTGTTGACATTATTATTTTTATATCGTATTATTATGGCAGAACTTTCGCGTCAACCATTGCAAGTTTACTCCAAAATAAAATTATTGCAATAAATATTACGTTACACAAATAAACAAACGATTTACCAGGGTATCGAACGCGTATCCTTGGCACAGAAACCGTTTTACCGACTGAGCCAAACGGTCATTAACTGTAATGCGTTTGTATGTTTTCGGCGTCTATAATATGGTAATTACTATATCGGCTAGCTGTATATAGAGTGTCAGAAGTTAAAACCGCCGGTTGGTAAGAAGCACCACTCCATCTCATCCTATGGGTGTCATGAAACGCGACTTTGAGATGAGCCCGAGGATGTCCTTCGAGTATATATATATATAATAGGATTCAAACTCTTTGGGAGAAAAATCCTAGCCACATAGAATAAAAAAAAACATTATTTGAAATAAGTATATGAGAATATTTTGACGGAGAAAATAAAAGAAGAGAGGGAATTCGGGCTGCCGTCAGCGAGGTAGTCAGTTATGAGCAGTGGACGTTATGGGCTGAAATAATGATGATGAAGCCAAAACAAATCATTATTGACGGCACGGTTGGTGCAGTGGCTAAGCAACTGGCTTTTTACGCTGCGTTCTGCGGGTCGATCCCCGCACGGACGAAATATTTGTTTGATCTACAGATTGTGTACAAAGGGTACTGCTATCCAATACTTCCGGTTAGCCGCCTTTTGCGAAATTCACGGGAAGAGATGGCGTGGTGATATTTTCTTAATCAGATTTATATAAACAGCAAAATCCAGACCAACAACCTGTAGATTATATAAATATTAGTTCCCCGCGAGATTCGAACCCGCGACCTAAAGCACAGAAAGCCATACGCTTAGCCACAGCGCTTACCGTTCCGTCAAACAAGACAATCAACCACGCCGTCGAGATCAATATCCGTTCAAGTTTGTGATCCCAGCTCTCAACATATGCTCTCGAATTATATAAATTATCATCATCAGTGCATCCCAGTCCACTATACATGGACTACTCTAGAACTCAACCAATAAAACTTATAGAAAATATATTCTTCTATGATCTTCCTACCGTACCATATTAAGAAAACAACGCAATCGCGAATACAACAAAACATCTGAGAAACAGCACTGTTCAATGTTCATTTTGTAATCTATAAAATAATAAATGAAAATCAGAATCAGTTTCGCACCCATCCAAATTCAGACAGGAAGATCGCTGTGGGCGAGAAAACCGCCATTTGCGGATATAATTAATGCGCACTAACTAATTTATTTCAAATTTCAAAAACTCAATAAAAACAGTTGCAAGCCTCAATATCAACTATCAAAATCATAATCTGAAATCAAGATAATCCTCAAACATAAACTATTTCAAACACATCTAAAACACTTCTATATCCGTAACCGAAGTCAACATCGCAGTTACGGAGGAAGGAACTCGCAAATATTCACATCAAAACAAAAATAACCTGAACTCAAACAAATCAAATCCGTAAAAATCTATTGGCAAACTTACCTGCACTCCTTTTTCCACCGTTTCAGACATATCACTAACTTTAAAAGTATATTGGACAATCAATTGAATGTTGAAGAAACGTCCAGCATACGGGAGAGTCGGGAATGCAATGAAGGAATTGCGGCTGTAGAGGGAAGCCGTACACATAACGATGAACGGACATTCGGTTTGAGAAACGTTCAGTTGATTTGCAGCGTTTTTTGTAGGATTGGCTGCCTTACGGAATTGCATGGTGTGTACGTTTATTAAAGTTTGTTTTGTGTGGTGAAAAGAGGGGTTTTTGGATGTGTTAATTAACTTAATTAAGACAACGAGAGTATGTTAGTAATTAGAAGATAATAATATTATTTATTCATGTCTAACCATTTGCAAGCACTTATGAATAGTCAAGACTTTAGTTCCTGCGTTCCAAGGTGTAAGAAATGACGGTCGAAATTGAGGAGAAAAGAGTCTAAACTTCTTAAAAAGTCGACACTAAACAAGCCTGATTTCTGTTTAAGTTTATGATTCAATTGTCTTGGCAGCATTAAGATGCCCAATCCCAACAGACAGCACTCGTTCACTAGCATGACGTAGGCATCAGCATCGTTCAGCTCAACCATATTGTAGGGAATCTCAGCGTCCCGATACATGACGCCATCATAAGCAGGACACTTGAGTGAGCATGGCATACCTAAAATGCCAAAAAAGTCAGTAAAATAAATTTTAGTAACCCACATGGTACTCGCACTAATCATCATTTCGGCCGTCATAAAGTCCACTGCTGGACACAGGCCTCCCGCAAAGATCACCACAACGACCGACATCGGTGTGCTGTGTGCGCGTTGGGGGGTTTTGCCATAATCGCCACGCTTGGCAGGCGGGTTGGCGATCGCAGTCGAGTTGTTAATGTATTCGAAGGACGCTGCTGCCCATCCTCCGGCTAATCCCTTAGTCGCCTTTTACGACACCCACGGGATGAGATGGGTTGGTGCTATTCGTAGCCGGCACCACATGGCACGAATACTGTATCAAAAATAAATATTAAAATAAAAAGGCATCGTGTGAATCCTTCTAAGTGTTGAAAATATGTCCTACAAGTTCAACACACTAGTTATTGAACGACTTTTGCAACAGAACCCACACCAATTTTTCAAAGTTTTCGCTAAATGGAGGTGCCACTGAAATAGGTCTAAAATTACTAGGGTCAGATGACCTGGTCATGGGTCAGACCTGATTTAAACAAAATAATGATTTTACTATTTTTCGTAAGATCAGGAAATTTTCCACCGTCAGTAAAAAAACACTTGAAACGTGACTTCTGAGAATCTTTGTAATCTAAATCATTAAAACGTAATTTAATAAATCAACAAAGTGTTAGTTATTATAATACGATAGAACATGAAATCTAAGATGAATAGGACTAATTGGTCGTTGGCACGGTTGGTGCAGTGGTTGATGCAGTCGGCTGCTGCGCTCCGGGTGGCGGGTTCGATTCCCGTTATTCCCGCACGGAACATATATTTGTATGATCTGCAGGTAGTATTTCCCAGTCTGGGTGTATTGTGTCTGGAATTCATGTCTGTAAACGCACCCACGATACAGGAGAAATACTAGTGGCGAGACGTTTAAAAAAAATGTAAAGAACTTAAGCAACATAAAAAAGATTGACTATTACATGTAATTTAAATAAATCGAGAAACCCGTTTTCGGGAGGATGGCAAAGTAAAACAAAACTGTTTCTCTCACTCAGTAAATCGTCCGGAGCTTTAACTGCTGAATATGAATCTCACCTAGATCTCTAGCTAGTTGAATATAAACTTACTCCGGTTCTTTACTATTTGCCATCTTTATTCCTAAGGCAAAATATCCCCAAACCCTTCATTTTTCTAACATAATTTTGTGTCTAAATACATATGTCTGGAATTTAAAACAGAAACCTTTGAGTTTGTTTCGGCATTTCTTCTCAGAAGCAGTCAGTAAAAAAAATGCCGAATCAAAGTGATTGTTGAAACTTAACTAAAGATCATATTCTCATAAAAAATATATGTATATATTTTCATTTAGTTGGTCGACCGACTATTCCCTGAACCATATGAGTTATGTATAAGTTAGAAATTGGTACAAATGATATAAAAATAAATTGAAATATAATTTTTTTTTTATCATAAACGCAACGGTATAACCGCGAGACAGCTTCAGCGTTTGAAACTCTCAGTATGCGGTGCGTCTTCTTTATTGTTTAATAGCGTCTATCAGCGAGTGGAAAATTCAATATGTACACGAAACATGTGAAATGTTCGCTCATGATATTTTTACATGTCGGTTACTATAGTCTACTGAATACAACTAAATTATATGCGCAAATAATACTAAACTGTAAACTAAGTTCCTATATTTGTCAGGATAACATGGCTTTGTTTTCTGGTGTGATGTCTTTTAATCAATATTAAAAAGAAGTTTCTATTCTATCATTACCGTGTGGTGCCGGCTCAGAATGCCACCACCCCATCTCATACTATGGGTGTCGTAAAAGTCGACTAAGGGATTTGCCGGAGGATGGGCAGCAGCGTCCTTCGAGAACATTAACAACACAACTGCGATCGCCAACCCGTCTGCCAAGCGTGGCAATTATGGCATAACCCTCCAATGAGCACACAACGCACCCATATCGGTCGTTGTGGTGATCTTTGGTGAAAACCTGTGTCCAGCAGTGGACTTCATTCGGCTGAAATGATTCTATCATTTGCGCACTAAGACGCTTAAAACTTTTCTCTCATGTTAATAGTACCTTACAATAAATTACGTAAAAAAACGTACCAACTCAATCGGTATCACCACATCAGCCAAAGGACGCCCACTGCTGAACAAAGGCCTCTCCTGTGTCGTCATTTTAGGGGCATTCGCATTCTAGGCAGGTTGGTGAGCGCAGAATCGCTGCTTTTCCATAGAACAGACGCTGCTGCCTATCCCTCTAGTTTAGAGTCCCTTACTCGCCTTTTACACGACGTCCACGGGAGGGGATGGGCTTAATCTGGACACCACGTGGAACATGACCGACTTGTCAGACTCAATCCATACACAAAATCATCATCATCATATCGGCCATAGAACGTCCACTGCTGAACAGAGGCCTCCCCCACAGATTTCCACAATTGTGTCATAATTTTGGGGGGTATTTGTCAATACTCACCTCGCTTGGCAGGCGGGTTGGTGAGCGCAGAATGGGTACTGTTCCACAGAAGGGACGCTGCTGGTCATCCCTCTGGTTTAGAGTCCCTTACTCGTCTTACGACATCCCCGGTAGGAGATGGAGTGGTGCTACATTCTTGAGCCGGGCACCACACGGATACACAAAATACAAAATCTTAATTGTATGGATATCACTTTGGAACTCCAGACTTCAGCCAGCTTTGATACAAAGCGGAGTATATACTAGCGTGGTGATAGTGACGTAGAACAATAAGCTATTGAGATGAAGGCGAAAGCCGCTAGCCAACTAGCTTGCGGTAGCGCATACCGTAAGATAAGCTCGGCAGACTAGCCTGCAAAGATATCTGCTTCACTACAAACCGAGCTACCGAAGTTAATAGGCTAACTGCCGACACTGATCAATCTAAATGAAAATCTTTAGTTTTAAATTTTTTAACTCCATCTGCTTTTGTGTTAGAATAACATTTACATACACATAAATAATAGTTTAAAAAACGATAAAATCACGCTTTTGTAGACAACTGAACTTAAAGTAGAAAATATTGACGGCACGGTTGGTGCAGTGGCTGATACAGTCGACTGCTGCGCTCCGGGTCGTGGGTTCGATTCCCACACGGAACAAATATTTGTATGATCTGCAGATAGTTGTTCCGGGTCTGGGTGTATTGTATGTGGAATTCATGTCTGTAAACGCACCCACGACACAGGAGAAATCCTAGTGTGGGGCAACGTTTTTAAAAAAATAAAATAAAAAAATAAATAATAAAAAAATTTCAATAAGTTTAAAATAATAATAGAGTCATTAACAAAAAGAAAATATTCTATAATTCTAAAACGCGTGTGGGGCTATATCATATTTGCATTATGATGCTACGTTTACAAATATTTACAACAATTGACATCAAGCACCCCACCCACGCCTTTTCTACTTTTTAGTTCGGATATGTACAACAGCGTGTTTTTTTTTTTATAGTAATTACAATAAAACGTCAGGTAAAACAAAAATCTATAATATTCGCGATATGATCCGTTTAAAATCGTTTTATTATAACGTGTTTTTTTTTTGTATTTTAAACTCTAATTTATTTTATATTTTATAGTGCGGCTGACTACAAAAAAATGTTCTTTATTTTTTTGGAACGATATTGCATTGTAATCGGTCCTTGATAAGTCTGCGAAGCTTCAACACATTCCGATATTTTGAAAATGAACATCGAGTTCTAAAATTCCGTTACATAGATCCATAGATACATATCAAGCTAATAAAAGCGTGTAAAAATAACAGACAAATCCATCATTCCAAATCCAAAGATTTTGGATTAGATTGATTATTAACTTCGGCCGTAAGTCAGCATGACTGTAGTCACGTAGAGCAACGAGATTAAAGAAGTTTGAGAGCAACAGTGGGAGTATACATTAAATTATTAACTTCCTAATTCCCGTGCAGACAGATTTTAACATTCAAAAAGCTTAACATCATAAATACGACACGCAAAACTATAAACAAACTATAATCATTAAAGAAGCTGCTGATCGAGCTTGCTATTAAACGCGATGATTTTCTAAGCATAAGTAAAGATAAATAAACATCAAAATAATTTATCGTGCGCGTTCTCAAGTAATTAAAACTTTAAGCTAAGTTATTCCTTGTAACAATAGCAATCTATGTAAACTTAACATAACTTAAACTTTACTTTGTTTTGCTACAGCGGTAACTACAAGACAAATTGATTTACACTTTAATTGCATTGTGGTTGTGAATAGATTGGGGCACTGTCACGATGTTAAAATTACCATTTATTAGACTGTGTACAATATGCTCTTAAAGAATACCTCTGCACGATCTCCTAAATAATAATCCTAATAGGAACCTCCTCATAATTAACACACAAAAACATGTTTACAAAAGTTAAGGATTAAACTCATAAAAAGAAAGGAGTAACAATTATTATTATTATATTGACAGACACACAAAAATATGATACAGAGTAATCTGATCACAACAAGCTCTTAAAAGTAGTTATTAACAGTTGAAGCAGACCAGAAGAATCTCAGTAACCTTGGTGAGCGTTACTGTCGACGGCAAGGGGGCTTGGGAGGCAGTCGCATCCTTCTGAAAGAAGGTCATTTCGCGAAAGGATGTCAGGAAGGAAGATGTCCTAGCTGACACGATCCGCCGCGGGTGGTATGACTCACAGGAGCCAGCGGGTGGTAGACCTGTAATGGGCAGTCCTCATTGAACGTCCCTGAAGATGTGACAATACGTGGGAGGTAGGCTGAACTATCGGCTAATGGGCCGCGAAAGTACCAAGCAGTACTCGCCGTCGATCAAAAGGTGGAGTTTTTATAGGGTGCAAACACCATAACATCGCAGTCTCCCCGAACGGCGTGGACGTATTTTATCCGCCTCGTTTGGCGGATAAAATGCAGAAGAATCTCGTGACTGGAAGATTGTTATCTGTGAATTTTCGAAATGTCAACATCCGTTTTACTAAAAGGTCCGCGTCGTGTTCATAACACAGGTTCCTGCTAGTATAATTGTTACTCATACGGTATAGCCCATGAAAATAAATATAATAACACACAATCGACCCGTAACTAAACAATTTACTTTATTCCACTTACTAATGGCACTTCTGTTTGTGTCCAATTGCACAAAAGTATGGAGCGCGGCGTGGGAGGAGCTATTCCTAACGTTGTTAAAATATGGTCGCTTGCTCCGATATATTGAATGCAGGAAATTATGAGCTAAGACAACAGAGTATTACATATGTATGTATGGAAAATAAAGAAAGCTAGATAATTAATTTGTGTGTGCTACTAAGAACCGGGAACTGCATGCCCCTCTTCTTCCTCAAAGCCCTCTGCTTATACGGACAAGGAACGAGCATTAAGCAAAAGGCTGGCTCACTCCGTGTTGGCGATTTCATACCAGTAGATCTAGGTTTCCTCACGATATTGCCGTTCGCCTTTAAAGTCACTGGTGTCTTAGACTAAGAAAGAAAGTACATATGACATAGAAAATGTCACATTGGTACAAGCCAGGTTTCAAACCAGCGTCTTTGTGCTTAAAAAGTGAGTCCGTAAATCTCCGGGCCACACGACACACGATAGAGCACTTCTCTTTATTTTTGTGGATGCAAGTACTTATAGTCTAACGGCCGCACACTGAAACGCCACTTAATATTGGGTCCTGCTTTAACCTTTCGAGAAACCCGTTTTCGGTGGAAAACCGGGTGGATCGAACAATTAAAGCAAGACTTGTAAGTGTCGCTGCTGCCCATCCCTCTGCGTAAGAGCCCTTAGTCGCCTTTTACGACATCCATGGGAGGAGATGGAGTGGAGTAAGAATTCTTAATCCAGGCACCACACGTATAACGGTGAACGGTGGTTATAAACTCAAACTCAAACTCAAAAACTCCATTTTTTTTATTTCATATAAGCCCTAATAGGCTCTTTCGAAAAGTCAAGTGTACGGTTCGGAAAAGTCGGTCCTATGGAGAAGAGCCGGCAAGAAACTCCATGGATATACTCTTTTCAAAAAAAGTTATATTACAATTTTGTTATTACATTGTACAAATAAATGATTTTAATATTATTATTATTCAAGGTATGTGCAACCAAAATAGACTAATTAAATGTAAAATACACACCATAACAAAACAGACAATTGCCTCTAACACAATAGGAAACTGATAACAATTAATGTATAGCACTAATAAAGTCGACGAAGTTCACACTGTCAAACTGTCAAAGAAGCTCCAAATACCCTTAATATCCAAAACTTTGAGGTACCTGGAGTGGCTAAGCGTGATTTAAAAGCTAAGAATT
The DNA here is from genome assembly GCA_947459985.1 of Diloba caeruleocephala. NCBI lineage: Eukaryota > Metazoa > Arthropoda > Insecta > Lepidoptera > Noctuidae > Diloba > Diloba caeruleocephala. The sequence continues at coordinate 1,931,992 of OX381610.1, forward strand.
CCGTTGTACAGAATACGTTCCTCAAAAACAAGGTCCAGATATAATGACATGATAGCTGACAGTACTCTTCTACAGAATACATATCTTCAAAAACACAGTGAATATCCGTATATATACAGTATACCGTATATATATATATACAGTGGATATAAGAGACAGGGAACACTTTATATGTATATGGTACAGCTCTCAATTGCTTAGTAATTAGGTCGGTCCATAATTGCGCCGCATCCTTCCCGCACCGGGGCTTCTTAAGAAACTAAAAGAGATACGTCTACGTAACTGCGGGTAAATAGGTGGGGGAACGTAAATGTTTTACGCATGTAGGGGCTTGTCATTCTGATCCGGTACGAAATTAAGGAAAGACAAATGCTTTTCCCGTAATTTATTAGTGCCCGAAATCAAACAGCCTAATACAATAGGCTATAAATAATTAATGGTTTGGTTTAGTGTTGCAAAGAGAGAAAGAGGAAAAGGAATAAAAACAGTCTAATTATTATAAAAATCAGGAGCTTTACTAAAGTCTAGGTCAAAGTAAAACAAAGATATGAAAAATTGAAAATTAATTTTGATAAATCGTCAATTTTGGGTGTATCAAAGCTATTATCATCATTTCGGCCGAATGAAGTCCACTGCTGGACACAGGCCTCCCCCAAAGATCACCACAACCACCGATATGGATGTGTTGTGGGCTCATTGGGGGGTTTTGCCATAATCGCCACGCTTGGCAGGCGGGTTGGCGATCGCAGTTGAGTTGTTAATGTACTCGAAGGGCGCTGCTGCCCATCCTCCGGCTATGCCGTGTGGTGCCGGCTCAGAATGCCACCACCCCATCTCCTCCCATGGGTGTCGTAAAAGTCGACTAAGGGATTAGCCGGAGGATGGGCAAAGCTATTATATACACATTTTATTAGAACAGCGAGTTTATTGTTATATCAAGATGTTGTCTGCAGCAAAAGTGCATTCATGGGATGCAAGATGATAACTGGGTTATGAAGGACAAAATCAACCAATCTCGAGGCCTGATAAAGTAATATCAAAGTATGGGAGAGTGTTCATCAAGAGCACTTAAACAAGAGGAAACAACTTGGTAGAATCAGATACACGAAGAAAAAGAAAATGGAACAATTTCGCTTGGCACAGTTTACGAAAAAGCGAAATTAGACTTCTAGGGTGGAGGCCTGGTGACCTGAAACACAGGCTTCAGCCTAGCTTAGGCACCAGTCTCCCACAATAAATTTGAATAATAACTATAACTGGGCAATATTGTATTTTGTTGCAACTTTTTGCGTAGCTACAGTTTACAGACATAAACAATCAGACAGAAAAAAAATATTCTCCCGCGGGAATCAAACCTGCGACCCGTAGCGCAGAAAGCCAATAGCTTAGCCATTCCACCATAAATTATGTCATCATCAACTAATCTAGCTTTACAAGCCTGTAGTTAAAAATAGCCTGCAGTTCTTCAATTTTACTAGCAGGAAACTAGCGACATCTTTTCCAGATAGCCAGAAGCTTCACGAGTATTTTCAGTGTGTTCAGTTTCAGTGCAGAACTTGAACTTTCAGTGGACGGCGTAATTTTGATATTGGCCGCTTGGCGTCGCTTCAATCGTAGTTTCATGTGATTCCGGTGTTAAATAGTCTGACGACCGAATACTTAAACGCCAGTTGATATTAAGTCCCACTTTAACTATTTGAGCCACGCGATTTCCTACCAAAACGGGTTTCTCGATTAATTTAAAGTACATGTAATAGTCATTCTTTTTTATGTTGCTTTATTTCTATACATTTTTTTAAACGTCTCCCCACTAGTATTTCTCCTGTGTCGTGGGTGTGTTTACAGACACAAATTCCACACGCAATATACCCAGACCCAGAACAACTACCTGCAGATCGTACAAATATTTGTTCCGTGCGGGAATCGCACCCACGACCCGGAGTGCAGCAGCCGACTGTATCAGGCACTGCACCAATTGTTTTTATATATTCATAGGTATTCATATAGTTTAAATAGTTATTATTTATTTAATTTTCATGTATTTAGTAAAGTACATAATGATGTTTATATTAGTATATATAGTTACCTACACAGCACCTCCTACTCCTACACCTCAGACTGCCTCATAATTACTTCTATCTACCATTTTCCATACTAAGGTCGCCTGGAAGAGATCACGGATAGCGATAAGGCCACCTATTGTAATTTTACTTAATTCAAAACTTCTGTGACTATTGTTTGGTGTACAATAATGATTATATAAATAAATAAATGTTGCCAAACACCTTAGATAAGTATTCTTCTGTTTATGGGGTATAGTTTACAGACAAAAATCACACATGCACAAGCACCCAAACCCGAAACGAGCATGTCTAGGTCATACAAATATTTGTTTCGTGCGCAAAACGTATTCAGTCGCATTTAGTTAGACTCGAGCCGATCATATATGAACACAACAGTGTGAATATTCGATTCGAACTTTAGACAGTTTCATATACAGTAAAAAGTCGATTAGGATCCAATCAATGTTAATTGACAATCGCATCACAATTGTGCAGTGGCTGATGACGAGACTTCCTTTTTAAGTTTGATCTATCCACGTAAGACACATAGACTATGCTTGTCAAAGACTAGAACCACATACAATCAAGGGCGGATCCAAGGAGGGGCCAGGGGGCCATGGCCAAAACTGTTGGATATAGCTAACCTTTTTTTTATTGGTGTCCAGTGGAATTTCTACATGAACTTCCTTCGCCTCGGGGTAGGGCGAAGGGGTATGCAGAATTCCTATCGGCTAAAACCACTGGAGCGGTCATCTTCGTCACCTAAGAGAGGCTCCAGGTCCTCGTAAGATCACACTGGAGCCGCCCATTGGTGCCACGCCCTTAGGCACATCTCGGAGGGGATGACTGTAAAGCGGTCACCCCCTCTAGCTTCTGGACCAACCTATCGCGATCCTTGCTTTATTTAGAACCACATACAATCAAGGGCGGATTCAGGGAGGGCCCAGGGGGCCATGGCCAAAACTTTTGATATAGCTGACCCTAGAACTAATATCAACAATGATTTCTGAAATTCTTGACATGACCCTCCCAGCGACCTTCACTAGCTCGTCTGTTCACCTCGTTGGAGGTCTACCCACGCTGTGTTTTCCCGTGCGCGGTCTCTACTCGAGAAACTTTTTGCCCCAACGGCCACCAGTTCTACGAGCTATGTGCCCCGCTCATTGCCACTTCAGTTCACTAATCCGTCATTATAACACATTATACTACCAATAATATTGACTCTGAAGTTCTCAGTATTCTACGGTTGACCAATCTGGGTCGTCCTGACGTCCATAATGTCCTGAACACGTCTTCAGGACATTATGGACGTCAAGACTATAGCTTGTATCGCCATTATAATGTTATTCATCATCATCATATTAGCCTAAAGACGTCCACTGCTAAACAATTACCTCTCCTATCAACGTAATGTGAAAAATATAATGTGCGTCATTTGGGGGAGAAATGGCATCTCACCATGCTAGGCAGACAGGTTGGTGAGATCTGCTCCTGTTCCATGGAATGTACACTGTTGTCCATCCCACTATAGGGCAAACACAAAGTTGCAGGGTAGATTAAACCGACGGGACAGCTTCATAAGCATATCTAAAGGAGATCTATTAAGGAGCTTATAAAACGGCAGCTTGCAGCGAGGTGTATGAGTGTGGTGACACTACGTACTCGAATGCTCCAGAGAATCAGTCAGTGCCTCGTCTCCTGCTCAGCCGAACAGATGGGGCCGGCCGAGCTATATACTCAGCGGTGGAAGTGTCTAATGGCGTAATAACGCGCAAACCCGCTCTGAGTCTTCGAGACGTGCGATGATGAAACCGGTGCAGCACCCCGTGCCACTCCAACGGTGTTGCTTCCTGTCACCTGTAGTGGTGGCCATTTTGGGGGCTCATCTTGTGAGGAGCAAGTAACTGTCTGCCACAGAATTTAATTATAAGGTGGAAAGGCAGACGCTGTTGTTTCTGTCAATTCAAAGTTTTCAGTCCTTACCTATAATATCGATTGCAATAGACCTTATAATTGTAGCTTTCATTTCATACAATAGTTTTACACTACCCGACAGCTCGTGACTATCATTTAGACGGCACGGTTGGTGCAGTGGCTGATACAGTCGGCTGCTGCGCTCCGGGTCGTGGGTTCGATTCCCGCACGGAACAAATAATTGTATGATCTGAAAGTAGTTTTTATTTTTTTTAAAACGTTGCCCCACGCTAGGATAGTTGTTCCGGGTCTGGGCGTATTGTATGTGGAATTCATATCTATAACCGCACTCACGACACAGGAGAAATCCTAGTGTGGGGCAACGTTATAAAAAATCTATAGTGCAGCCATGGAGCCATCCCCTGTTCTCAAATTATATGAAATGGGACTCTTCCCATTACATTCTAGTTTAAAATTCTGTAAAGGACCTCTACCTTCTGCGTATCGCTGTATGTAGTTATATAGTGGACGCTGCTCTCTATTTTCTGACTTTATTCCGTAGGTGCCGATTCTGACACCCATGAATAGATCCAGGGTGACCCGTTTATGCTGGAAATCGCTAGATCGAGACACCTAGTATTTTAAGGTTGAAGTGTCTATATATATAATCGCAAAACTGAACAATTACAATTTAGACGATATTTAAATTGCTTTTTATTATGAAGTCTTTATTATGCAGTGTGGCGCCGGCTCAGAATGCCAACACCCCATCTCCTTCCATGGGTGTCGTAAAAGTCGACTAAGGGATTAGCCGGAGGATGGGCAGCAGCGTCTTTCAAGTACATTAACAACTGCGATCGCCAACCCGTCTGCCAAGCGTGGATTTTATGGCAAAACCCCCCAATGAGCCCACAACACATCCATATCGGTCGTTGTGGTGATCTTTGGAGGAGGCCTGTGTCCAGCAGTGGACTTCGTTCGGCTGAAATGATGATGAAGTCTTCTATAATTGACACTTTTACATGAAAAATGAAGTCATGGTCATTTTCAAACTACCAACAGACTTTTCGAGTACAGAACGATCTGAGATAGATCCTGCCCAATTAGCACGAGCCTTAGCAAATTTGTCTATAGTGTTTGTATAAATTGATGCTTGAAGCCTAATACTAACGGATCTTCCCTGTTCGACGTCCACTCCGAGATTGGCCTTGAAAGTTGAGGTCTCACCTACTTCCCATAGCCACAAAAGACCGAAAGAATTAAGGACGAACGACAGAACTTGTCTTCTTTCAGTTACTTCGTACGTACTCTATGACAAAGTAAACAAGTTGATTACATCGGGGGCTCGTCCGTCGGTTATTTTTAGAGCAGGAGACATATTTCCAGCGTAATTGGTCCAATGTAAGCCACTGGGCTATTGCCATTGAGCAATCGCATGCCCACGTAACAATAGCTGTTGATTTATTTACGAGTACCTACAGGCCGTGTCCTGACTACGTCTGCGGAATTTGCGCCCGTTTTATTTTAAATTTTCTGAGTTTATAAATCTTTTGACAATCAGCGATATTCGGGGCATATTGTCGTTATTACCACGCTTTGTATTTGTGACACTTGGGTGCTATACTGCTGCCAAATGATGTAGTCACGGATTGTGATAGATGAGCAAACATTATTGGTAGAAGAAAGAGCTTATTCTTTAATAGACATTATTGTTACAAATAATGTTGACAATGACAAATGGTGAGCTCATTTAGTTAAACGCATGTGTTCATTAAATAATATTGAGACAATGTCCCAAGTGACAAATTTTAATGGATGTTGTTGATCCGACGTGTGAAAACGCAGCTACTACCAAGCAATATAGAGGCACTAAACAGGCAAGTGCTTTACCTACGGATGGAAGAAAACCAAATGGATAGATGTATTAATAATCTTTAGTATCTCTAAAGCCGTATGAGCTGGAGAAGTACACAATCTTATCTTACAAGCCCGGAAACGTTAACATGAACGTGAACGTGAACATGAGTCTAACACTTAAAAAACAGAAATTTAATAAATTTGGATTAAGAATAGTGTAAATTAGAAATAAATATATACTTTTGTAGAAAATAACAAAAAAATGATAAAAATACTGATATTAACAGTGACGCATGGATGTTACCTATCCATTATGCTGCTTTAAATGATCGTGGTGAGATAATAAAAATTTTACTTGATAATGGAGTCTATGTTGATACCTTGGATCAGAATGGCAAAACTCCTCTAAATATTGCCATCGATGCAAGGAAACTACAAGCTGCAGAACGGATTTTAGAATACTGCCCTAATCTAAAGTGTAAAAACAATAACGACATACTTGATACCATTAAGTCTTATGATAAATCCGAATACAGAAATCAATCAATCAATCAATCAATCATTTCGGCCGAATGAAGTCCAATGCTGGACACAGGCCTCCCCCAAAGATCACCACAATGACCGATATGGGTGTATTGTGGGCTCATTGGGGGGTTTCGCCAAAATCGTCACGCTTGGCAGACGGGTTGGAGATCGCAGTTGAGTTGTTAATGTACTCGAAGGACGCTGCTGCCCATCCTCCGGCTAATCCCTTAGTCGACTTTTACGACACCCACGGGAGGAGATGGGGTGGTGGAATTCTGAGCCGGCACCACACGGCATACCAAAAAACGGAAAACCAAATGGATAGATGTATTAATAATAATCTTTAATATCTCTAAAGCCTCGTATGAGCTGGAGAAGCACACAATCTTATCTTACAAGCCCAGAAAAAACAGAAAGGGATATGCCGAGATGTTATAAGCGCATAAAAGAACAATGGTGTTTTTCACCTTGACATAAAAAGCAATGACAGATGAGACTTAAAACGCTTAGAACTACTCAGGATTCAGAGAGAAAAAGCAGTCGGTAGTCCTTCGCCTACAAGCAATTTTAATGAATAGCTTCCTTCATTACATCAGATGTTCTGAACAACAGACCACTGAGTAACAAGCGCAGAGGCGCCAAGTGTGGACGTCTTGTAAACTCAGAGAATAAGGTGAGTTTTTCATTGCGTTTTTGTATTATATGTGTATATTGGAGCTGCTGACATTCAAACACACTTGACATGCCTCACACTCACAGGTGCTACGCCTATAGGCACATCTCAGAGAGGGTGACTGTAAAGTGGTCACTTTTTGTACACACAATTGTAAAGGATGCCCAAAGCGACCCTGTGTGCTGAGCTATGCTGCGCATGGCATCGCGTGACCACATGCGTGCCATCGTCTTCTTGTGGATCTCGGTGCTAGCCGGGTAATCGGTGTAAGCTCGCAGATTCCCCAATCTACGCACCCGCGAACCCAAAGGCCCGAAATGGGTATACCTAATGAGTAAACGGCATTTCCTGAAAAGAAAGGCACTGAAACTGAACTTGGGCTTTGGGTTTAGTTACTTTATACTGGCTGGAAGGTTAGAATAACACTCTTTATTCTGAACCTGTTGGCCGTGTGTTGTTGAACTGAATAATAAATAAACAAACTGCGAAAAACATTAATCCGGCAAATTACAATTCATGACTGTTAGTCGACGCCATCTAGTGTGGCAACCGGGCCTAAATACCGTGAACAATATAATATATGCTATAATTTACCAGAATTACATTGCTCTCAATAAAATCAACAAATTCCAAATAGAAGTCGTTTAAATAAACAAATAACTGCTCAACACAATCACATTACAGAACTATTTTTACAACCCAAACGACATGTGGAGGCGAGTCCGAAAATAACTAAATCGTTTCTGTCGCATGCAATTATTCTATTGAATGCGCGGGCGCAGTGCAGAGAAACAGTGTTACATGGCGCGTAAATGAAAAAATAGTATCTGTGAACTCTGCATAATGTTAGCTGTTGTAATTTTCCAAACACAAGAAATTGTTTATGCCGAGGGAAAAGAACTCAATTATGTTATAAGTAAAAGCGGGAAGCACACAATATATTCAGCTTCCTAAAACATCATCCCCCCCCTAACCCCCGAGGCACTCTGTCACAAAACACTGAATTCTGCGACGACTGACGAATGGTAGGATAAACATCCATCTAAGCCCTAGCTTACCTACTACCTTAGATCCTTTACAATCCTCCCCGAGAAGTGCCTAGGGGCAACCTTTTTACTGTCACCTTCCATCAGCTAGAGGAGATGACCGCTTTACAGTCATCCCCTCCGAGATATGCCTAAAGGCGTGGCACCAATGGGCGGTTCTAGTGTAATCATACGAGGACCTGGAGCTTCAGTGGTTTTAGCCGGTAGGATTCCGGCATTCCTACCAGGCGGCGACTCTCCTGGCGCGCTTTCCGCCTTTTGACATCCTGGTGGAGATAAATGCGTGGGTCTACGACCAGACACGCTCCCTCCGCCAGAGCGGCGAAAGCGTGGCACAAGGGGCGTTCGACAGACTAAGGCGGGAGGCTCGACGGCGCGCACTCGAGATGTGGCGACATCACCATCGGTTTCAGTTCGCGACCAAACGTGTCGTTGAGGCCATCCTGCCGCTATCAGGAGACTGGCTCAGAAGGGGCCAGCGCGTCACCTACCACTTGACGCAGGTGCTCACCAGGTACGGTTGTTTCGGTGCGTACCTGCACAGGATAGGACGCGAAGTTACGGCACAATGCCACCATTGTGACAGGGACCAGGACACCGCACAGCAAACGCTCAAGGCGTCCCTGCGTGGGCGGCCGAGCGGGGGATCCTGGTCGATTGGATTGGGCAAGATCTCTCTCGCAAAGCACGAAAACTGGAATCCAGTGGTCTCCTTCTGTGAGAGCGTCATGCTCCAGAACGAGACCGCAGAGCGGGATCGGGAGAGGGCCGATCCCACTCGAAGAAGGAGGAGACGGCACCGGAGTAACAACTGCCCCGGCTCCCAGGTGCAACACGCCTGAGCTCCCTGCCGTTGCTAAATGGTAGGGGGCCTCGCGGGTGCGTAAATTGGGGAGTCTGCGTGCTGATACTGAGTGTCCCCCGGGTAGACAGTAGCACGCATACGGTCACCTGCCACCGTGTGCGCAGCACAGCGCACAGTGAGGCTTGTGGGGATTCTTTTGCAATCCTTCCCGAGAAGGCCTGGGGGGCGAGCTCTTTACAGTCGCCTTCCCTACGCTCGAGGGGTTACCGCTTTACAGTCATCCCCACCGAGATGTGCCTAATGGCGTGGAATCAATGGGTAGCTCTTATGTGATCTTACGAGGACCTGGTGCCCTTCGGTGCCGAAGATGACCGCTCCATGCCCCTTCGTCCTTCCCCGGGGCGGAGGAAGTTCATGAAGAATTTCCACTGGCCCAATAAAAAAAAAGTTCATCCAGGTAGTATTCTCAGAACAAGTGAACTCATGATTCTACGCGATACGAAGGAGAAAAGACAGAAGGAAAAATCTATGTAGCAACCATGTGATTTATAGGACTTCTTCGGAAATAGGAATCACAGACGTTTCGTAATTCGTTAACACTCAATCTTTTCCTGCAAAATGGGCTGACCTAAATATAAATGAGTCTAACATAAATAAATAAAAAATCTATTTATAAAACTATCTGCATGTAATCTCACTTTAACGTCGTCGTAAGACCTGTTAACAGTAAAAATAACTTTAATGCTCTGATATTTATTAGGGTTACGTATTTATAAATTGGTTTTCATTTTTATAGCGGCCATTTAAATGGTGAGATCGAACAAAACAAGTATTGAGCATCAACCGCTTTAAGTTTTGTACGCTAGTTTTAAAGTTCCATCGAGAGCAAACGGAAATTTATAAAATAAAGTAAAAAACACACTTTCTTTTTTACTTTATTTTATAAGTGTGTTGGAAATACTTCATGTACTTCCTCCGCCCCGGGAAATGGCGGAGGGTTATGTCCTCGACTCTTGCCGCCTAAAACTACTGGAGTGAAACGAAGGGAGGCTACAGGAACTCGAATAATCTCCATCTAGAGGCACCCATTGGTACCACGTCCTTAAGCAAGTCTTGAAGGGGATGACTGTGAAGTGGTCACCCCCTCTAGCAGAGGGAAAGCGACTGTAAAGAGGAACAGCCCCCAGGCAGCTCTCGGTGGGGATTGTAAATAATTCCCCCGAAGCCTCGCTATGCGCTGTGCTGCGCACACGGTGACTCTTGACCACATGCACACCGCTGTCTTCCCGAGGGCCGTATGGTAGGTACCCCTAAGCGGTACAGTTTTTTGTATCCAGGAAAAGGCTTTAAGGAATAACATGGAACTTAAAAAAACAATCTCTTCACGAAATGCATGTAGCTTATCTCATCATCATCATATCGGCCATTTATACGTCCACTGCTGAACAAAGGCCTCCCCCATAGATTTTCACAACTGTGTAACCATTTTGGGGGGTATTTGCCAATACTCACCACGCTTGGCAGACGGGTTGGTGAGCGCAGTATGGCTACCACTTCCCAGAAGGGACGCTGCTGCCCATCTCTCTGGTTTAGATTCCCTTAATCGCCTTTTACGACATCACTGGGAGGAGATGGAGTGGTGCTATATTCTTAATCCGGACACCACACGGAACATCCGGAGACCACACGGAACTTATCTATAGCTGTAGCTTATCTATATGAGGTATTTTAGAGAAACAGTCTGAACACAGAAAAGTGAGATATCAGCCACGACCGATTCAATTATAATATCACTTTTGAAATATGAATCATAAAACAAACCTCTAAATCAATGACTGATCCGCCATAATACGAGTAGGCGATACTTTTACAATAAGCATAAATAAAAGATAGTCAGAAAATAAATTTATATCCCGAAAAAAGTATCATAAAGAGAAACAAAGTCAATTCGGCTATTAGTAAAACGGTACAAGAACTACAGTACAAACACGTTAAGTCTTCCGGAAATAACAAGCAGAGGCCGTTTATAATTACCCGCGCGTCAAATTACATCAAAGACTTTATCCAACATGAAAAACTTCGATAACTCCCCCAGGTGTTCCGAAACTCGTTTGTGGTCAGCTCCAGTAGTAATACATCGTAAATATAAACATTTTATACATCGAACGCTCGTAAAATGTTTTACTCCGACGCTTCAACGAAATTTTATATGATATTAATTATTTAGGAAAACAGGTGCCGATGTGAAGCTGGGTGTTCGGATTATGACATTTGTGTCACGAAAAACGTATGTTTATTTTTCTTTGAAGAAAGTTATGAACCAATGAAGTCTTATTTCACCATGACAAATTCATCGACATTTCGACATACACAAACTTGCACAAAACATAATACCTCCATAAGATGTCGATTCAATTTTCCGCGGCAAGAGTGCGATGAGGCTCGAATAGTGTCTCATTCTTTAGATCATTTTATCCATAATGGAGGGAGAATTTCTTTACTTAAACGTCGAAAGCAAGATGCTTGGGTAAATAATTACCACCCGGAGTTGTTGAGACTATGGACAGGCGAGATTCAGTCAAGCGTTTAGTCATGCGCAAAACAAAAAAAAAACATGGTTTTGGAGTTAGCCGCACTAAAAAATAGAAAATAAATAATAGTAAAGAAAACAAAAAAGAACGTAGACAGACGTTGCAGATAGCAAATCGTTTAATCAACATGAAACGCACTTTCTGTGGGTATAACTTTGATAGTTGTAGGTTTTATACTTTTTGAGAAAATCAAATCAGAGTTCCAAGGTAGCGAGTGGCCCGATTTATTTGCTGTCCAGTGTATGATAATGACGTAATTCGTCTTCAAATTCAGCTTCAGCGGGTCTTATTTCAACATTTTCAGAGATGATTGCTGATACTAAGTCTAAGGTCAACTGCATCCCAGTTTTAGGGGGCATGGCCCCCATAGCACCCCTGGATCCGCCCTTGCAGGCTCCGCTCCCGCCATAGCTCACTCTCTATTTATGAATAGGTTATGCTTTAAAGTAGTTTGAATACATAGTCCTGAAGAATTTTCACTGGGAGTTTTGTGAAAGGAGTACTTATTTTACGGAAAGAATATTTTGCGATTGCTTGATAATTTGCGAATGAAACTTTCAGCGCATCAATGCAGGCTGAAGACGTATGGTATTATCCGTTTTTTATTATTTGAAAAAAGTCCGTATAAATATTCCTGTCAGTTGAATTCCTCGTTCTCGTCTCGTGTAAACAAACGTTAGCTGTTTGTTTAGATAACGTACGTATGTATCGCAATAAATTTGCGTCTTCGATGGAATCGGTTACATTTGTTTTTCTTAGTTGTTTTATGACAAACTGTCGAATGGGTAACGCTGTCATATAAATGCAAATGTATATTATGTCACTTTTAAGTATGTTGAAAGCTATGCTTGGTTTCTTTCTGAATTACAATTCGCCACTTCATATCTTCAGAGTCTGATTTACCATATATATACTCTTTTGCCTGTTTTGCACGTTTAGGATGCACAGGATAGGATGTGAGGTCACGGCACGGTGTCACCACTGTGAAATCGACCAGGATGCCGCACAGCACACCCTCGAATCGTGCCCTGCGTGGGCTGCCGAGTGGCAGATTCTGATGGATCGGCTTTGTTGGTAGAGCATGAACATTGAAGTGTAGTGATCTCCTTCAATGAGAGCGTCATGCTCTGGCAGTAGACCGCAGAGCGTGATCGGGAGACAGCCGATCGCGCAAGCGGTCACGTGTCACCGTGTCCTTGGCACAGCGCACAACGAGGGCTTCGGAAGTATCCTTTACAGCCCCCCCGAGATGATCTGGGGGCGACCTTTTTACAGTCGTCTCGTCATCGCTAGAGAAGTTGCCTACTTTACAGTCACCCTTGCAAAAATGTGCCGAAGCATGGCACCAATGGCTTCCTGTAGGGTGATTGTATCGAGGCCCTGGAGCTCCCTTCAGTGCCGAAGATGACTGCTCCGGTGGTTTTAGCTGGTAGGAGTCCGGCATGTCCATCCGTCCTTCTTTGGGCGAAAGAAATACATGATGCATTTCCACAAGGTCAGTAAAAAAGGTCAGCCCCTTTCGGGTAGCAGAAATATCTGCCAAGTGTAAAGTGTGTGTAAGTATAGGCCGAGGTTCGAGTCCCGCAGGGAGTGCCCTTAGTAGCAGTTGCTTAGTTTATAACATTAATTTTAAGTTTGACTGGCTGCCTCTTTTGGTTCGCCAGAAATTGTCCGGTTAAGCAGCCACACTTCCAAGTAATAATTGCGAGAAACCCGTCAAAAATAATAATTTTGCGTCGTAAATCTCAGACGCACTAATATCCAGACCTGAAACAGCTGTCTGCAGGCTATACAAATTAATATTGATTGCGAACTGGGATCGAACAGTAGCACCGACAGCCAATCAATATGCAACTTCACCAATGGAACGATGTCTACGAAGAGCATCTAGAGGGAACCAATGCGTAAAGCGGTGCTATTTCACGAAGAGTACCACTAAATGATTTGCTTGGCTTTGTCTTGATACTCTTTGTGGAATTAGATATAGACTAGATAGGAAGCGGCCTATCAGGAGATAACACGCCCAGTGGCGCAAACGTTCGCAATCCTACAGAGAATACAATGTTCCTTCGACCGGTAGACCCTTGTGAAGTATATAAACTTATAAAAAACCTGAAAAATAAAAAAAGCTACGGCATTGATGAACTCCCACCGGTCCTGATCAAACAATGCGTAGACGAATTAACCCTACCATTTTACTTATTAATAAATCAATCTTTTGAAGAGGGGACTTACCCTGACATGTTAAAACAAGCAATAATCAAACCTATCCATATGAAAAACTCAAAGACGGATCCTAGCAACTACCGACCCATAGCCCTTTTACCAACAGCTTCAAAAATATTTGAGAAAGCCATGTGTGAGCGAGTTTACTCATTTTGCGAAAAATATAAAATCTTTGACGAGGCCCAAAATGGTTTTCGGAAAAGTCGGTGAACTACTCTGGCTGTATATAAATATATACAGGAAGCTCTCGATATAATAAATGCTAAGGAATACGCAATAGGCATACTGTTAGATATGACCAAAGCCTACGACAAAGTTAAATATAGCATATTATTAAACAAGCTATACGGGATAGGTGTCAGAGGACAAGCTCACAAATGGTTTGCATCTTATTTACAAAACAGGGAGCATCAAGTTGAAATTGAGTTCTTTAACCATACTAGCAAAGAAATTCAAAGTATCCGCTCTGACAAGGAAGTTATCAACTCTTCCATTCCACAGGGTAGTGTCATCGGATGCCTGCTTTTCCTCGTATATATAAACGACCTACCTAAAACCATACACGGACCATGCGTTTTGTTTGCGGACGATATCTCCCTATTAATCTCAAGCCAGAATACCACAAACTTAAACGATAAACTTATAACTATACTAAGAGACATAAATACCTGGATGAGCCTACACAACTTAGAAATTAATTATCAGAAAACTAAATTAATGACTTTCCATCCACCACAAAAATCACCACTTAGCATAAACTTATTATATCAAGAAACAAAAATAGAAGTAGTCAACGTATTTACCTTACTCGGCTTAAACATAGATACCCATATAAATTGGAAATCCCACATTAATAAAATTAAATCTAAATTATCAAAGTTCTCATACGCCCTCCGCGAAGTAAAAAAGTCTACCAATCTAGAAACAGCACTTGTCACATATTATGCTTACGCTTATGCATGGCTCAGCTATGGCATAACCTTATGGGGAAACAGCACAGCCGTACCATCCCTTCACCCTTCAAAAGAAACTCATAAGAATACTAGTAAATAAAAAAGACACAGAGAGCTGCAAACCCCACTTCAAAGACCTAAAACTATTAGCGATACCAAGTTGTTTGTAAGAAGCCATCAAGACTTCTTTACAAAACGGGAGGACAAGAACCTGAAATACAAATTAAGGCATCATAACAGACTAAATTTACCCAACTCTCGATTAAAAATGCATTCAACCAGCCCCCATGTTATGTCTATAAAATATATATAATAAACTACCACCAATGATAAAAAATGAAGAAAATTTTAATATTTTTATAAAAAGATTAAAACAGCTACTATTAAGTAAATGCTACTACCATTATAAATGAATATTTTAACGATACATTTATATAAAATATAAATAATGAACAGATGTTTAATTGAATTAATAATAATGAATAGATATTTAATTGAATTAATAATAATGAATAGATGTTTAATTGAATTAATATTAAAAAATTGATGTTTAATTGAATTAGTAATAATGAATAGATGTTTAATTGAATTAATAATAATGAATAGATGTTTAATTGAATTAATAATAATGAATATATAATATAATATATAAATTGTGATTAATAACCTGACCTATTTAAGTACGTACTTAATAATAATGATAACAATATATTAAATATAAATAATTCAATATAAATAATAATAATTAATGTTTTATACAATTTCTTATTTGTTGTAGGTAAATAGATACTACTGATAATAAATGCTAATAACAATAACAATAGTGATAATTTATTTGTAATTGTTGCCTATAGTAAATATTTGATTTAAATAATAGTATTACATTTAATAACTACGATACAATATTAAATAGGTATATCAGAATAAATATCTAAAAGAAATAAATAAATATTTAAAATGAAACTTAATATCTACTAATATTAGGTATTCCTATAATACATACGTGTAATAGCAAATTGATATCTAAGGTACCCCTTGCTGTAATTAAGTATGACATTCATATCACATTAATCGAAATTATAAAAGTGACTCTCCTCTCCCCTACCTTTTTGCCGGCCCGACAGGGCCCACATGTGATTCCTATACTGTACTGTAACACCAAGTAACTTGTGGAGTGCAATAAATGTATTGAGTATTGAGTATAGATTGAAATCATACTGAAACCGGACTGAACTTTTAGAGGAGCAGTAAACAAAAGTTTTCGTCAATTCATCATTTAATCTCAGTTCGATCAACTATCGGTCATTGTGTAACTTAATTACGAGAATTTTAAGACCATTTATTACTCTATTTTAAGTGAAATAAATATATTTGTAGCGTTCAAAAGGTAACAATTGGTCCAGACAACAGTCAATTATTGTTCACAGCTAAGCAGCTTCGTCTTCGAAATCTGCTTGTAATACTTAAAATGACAGTTTGAGCTAGGTACTTCTAGATGCGTAGATTATACAACAACTGCAGCCAAAGTTTGGCAGAGCAACGGTAAAGAAATGGCATGACATACATTGCTTTACATGTAAATAATAAGCCTACTAATGTATTTATAAAAAGAGCGATGAACTCTTAATTCAGGCCAAGGGTGATGCGTAAAAACAAAGCAAGATAGTGCCAACCCTCTGGCTGCACGTGATCTTGTCAACGTTACCCCTCGTTGCCAAATAATGTGACTAGTCTAGACTACACATACCGAGTTCAAAACAAGAAACAGAAAATCAAATCCCGTTTACAACACAAATGTAAAGCACATCAATGATATAATTGTAATATACGAGTATTACGGATAATGCTAGAAGAATGTATAAACTATAGGTTTACTCGGGTTCATCATATCGGCCTATAGACGTCCACTACTGAACAAAGGCCTCCCCTATGGATTTTCACAATTGTGTCATTATTTTGGGGAGAATTTGCCAATGTTCACCACGCTTGGCAGGCGGATTGGTGAGCGCAGTATGGCCGCTGTTTCACAGAAGGGACGCTGCTGCCCATCCCGCTGGTTATAAGTCCCTTAGTCGCCTTTTACGACATCCACAAGATGAGATGGAGTGGTGCTATATTCTTAATCCGGACACGTCCAAGCTCCTTGGGTTAAAACCGAAAAACTACTAAAATAATATTATGCATTTACCCATATACATCTTACGGCACGGTTGGCGCAGTGGCTAAGCGATTGGCTTTCTGCGCAACGCGTCGCGGGTTCGATACCCACACGGAGCAAATATCTTTGTCTCTAAACGTATGTCTGTTAATGGTACCCACGACACAGGACAAATCCACTGACTTTATCCTGCACTAGTAGGACACCTCCATCCTGTGGACTGGAAGATCTTAGTTGTATCGGGACCGCAACCGGAGTAGAATATGGCCGGGTCATCGGCGAAGAGTGATAATTGGGTCGTATTAGCAAGGATGTCACTGGTGTACAGTGTGAACAATAAGATAAGATAAAAATATTTTTATTCATGTAAAACCATATGCAGGCACTTATTAATAGTCAAGACTTTAGTTGCCGCGTTCCAAGATGTTGATTTCCTATGGAGAAGAACGGACAAGAAACTCCATGGTTACTCTTTTTTTTATCATAATACTTGTTACAGTATTTTTGATTACATTGTTCGCAAAATAAATAATGTGAGGACAATGTAGCAGAAAAAGTAAACTTCTTAAAAAGTCCACACTAAACAAGATTGATATTTAGAAGAAAAAAAATTGTGGGGTTTCCCGAGTAGATACCGCGCACCGGAAAACGCAGCATGGTACGACCTCCAAGAACGACGGATGACCTGATGAAGGTCGCTGGGAGCCCTTGGATGCGGGTGGCGTGTGTCCGGCCGTTGTGGAAATCTATAAGGGGGGTCTTTGTTCAGCAGTGGACGTCCTTTGGCTGATATGATGATAAATCTGACTGACAACAACCTGATGGCGATTCCAAGATTGTTTAGATTGCTCGTTCTGCACATTGTATTAAGCAGAGTCGTAGCGAAAGAAGATTCGAAACAGTATTAAATCCCCATTGAACCAGCACGCCTTACCTGAACGCTGTGCTTCTGGAATCGTTAGTGAAACCCCTGTTTCAAAATCATTGACAGCTGTAGTGCAATTCTCTAAGCTCAAACATCCATGTAACCATGAATACAGAATTGAAATAATGGTGAAAAACCAATTTGCTATTCGCTAAAACATGATTGACGCTATTGAAGGACACGTTGCAGACGGTGAGCCACGAGGACGACTCTTAGCTAATGCCAAATTGAGTTGTCGCCGTTATTTCAATTCTATATTCAAGGATGTATGGATGTTTCAGCTTAGGGAATTGCACTACTGAATTCGAGGACGCAATCTCAATACAGTTTTTTTTTAAACGTTGCCCCACACTATTATTTCTCCTGTGTCGTGGGTGCGTTTACAGACACAGATTTTCACACACAATACATCCAGACCCGGAACAAATACCTGCAGATCATACAAATGTTTGTTCCGTGCGGGAATCGAACCCGCGACCCGGAGCGCAGCAGTCGACTGCATCAACCACTTTACCAACCGTGTCGTCAAATTATAATTGAATCGGTCGTGGCTGATATCGCACTTTTCCGTTCTGAAATATTTTCTGTGTTCAGATTGTTTCTCTAGAATATCTCATATAGATAAGCTACATGCATTTCGTGAAGTGATTGTTTATTAAGTTCCATGTTATTCTTTAAAGCCTTTTCCTGGATACAAAAAAAACGAACCCACGACCCGGAGCGCAGCAGTCGACTGTATCGGCCACTGCACCAACCGTGCCGATGTAGATGTAGAACTCTATTTCACATGAAGTATGCCTTCTGTACCTTATCTTATTCGTGCCTCACCTAGCCTAGACATAGTCTATGATTTATTACATATTTACACCCCCATAAAACCACAAACGTTTACATATTAACGTTTACTGTCGCTACTTGAGTTATGCTTTCAATTGTTGATGGTTTTCGGTTTGTTTATGCAGCGTTTTTAACAGAAATTACGTGTGCAGTCTTTACCACCTCATAGAAATCTAAAAAGATTATATACAAGTCTGAAGTGTGTTTTTTTTTGTGTAGGGCTTCTCGCACATCTCGAGAGAGTGTAGTAGCTTAACCGGACAAATTGGCGAAGCCTCCAGCCTGGCTTAATTATATATTTAAATAACTGCGCCTGGAGGCGTTCCCTGCGGGTCACAGTCCTCAGCTCAGGGAGTTACTGGGATGGGAATAAATGCAAGGGACTGCTGGATCAATGTTAATTGGGGGTTTAAAGGGACTGAAGTATAATTTCATATTGCCTGCCTTATATGAGCTTCCAATTCCAATTCCAATTTTACTTTAATGGCTCCTACGTTTTCACTATGATTCTGCCAATGTCAAGTATATTCGTAGGTACGTAATTGTAATTGTACGGTAAAAAAAATACTGCTTGTGATGAATGAAACAGACCAAAACGAATACGATTTGGTGGAGACGGCATGGTTGGTGCAGTGGCTGATACAGTCGACTGCTGCGCTCCATGTCGTGGGTTCGATTCCCGCTCGGAGCAAATATTTGTGTGATCTGCAGGTAGAGACAGACTATCTAATGTGTGTGAAATTTGTGTCTGTAAACGCATCCACGACACAGGAGAATTCCTAGCAATGGCTGGTTCTAAGAATGGTCAAATGACAAAAAAACAACTTATATGTGCTTATTTTGTTTGAATAATGATGACAGCCTGCGACAGCCATTGGCTGGCAGTCATATTAGGTCTCCAGAACTATGAATATACCGTTACAGTACCGTAGGTGTTGAAAAGTCTAAGCCTGATATCAAAAAGATGGCTAACAGAACCAAAAGCAGTATATAATCTGCGAATGCATATATTATCATCAGATAGTTTTTACGATTATATTGAAATTGTACGAGTAATACTTTCATATATTATTTCAAAAGAGTATGTCCATGTAGTTTCTTGCCGGTTCTTCACCACAGGACCAACGACTTGGAACCGTGCAACTATTTAACTTTTGACTATTCCTAAATGCCAGCAAATCGTTTACACGAATAAAAACAATTTGACTTTGAATTATTGGCGAAATATTTCTCTCCTCTCTTTCAAGCTCTCAGATAAATAGTTAAAATTAGACAGCGTTTACTCCATGTATAGTATAAATAGATACAGTTATCTTAGAAAAGGGAACTGCACTTACGCATACCAATAAGCTTACAACCCACCGCCTCATTAGATATGAAACAGCGACTACAAAGGCGACATTAATTCCCATCGGGGCCCTCCTTAGATGTATTGCTTGCTATTTAAATTATCGCCTTGACTATTGCGGCTTTCCAGATTGTCGAGTTAAGCAACAACAGCCCCATGAGCAGCCGTTGAGAAGTCTATTCTTAAAAAGAAAGCGACAGCAATAATCGCCCGACCAATAGCGAAACTTTCAATTCAAATTCAAATTTTAATTTTAATTTAATGGCTCCATCAACGATTTTATGATTTTTCCATTGTCAAGGTTGGGTAGAACAACATTTAATAAATTAACAATAACAATATATAGCTCTTGAATAACCGATCTAGATTGAATAACCCAAAAGGCAAAGTTTACGAAACATCAAAAATACTTGCTACGTATGACATCGCCTGTCTGTCAGTATGTATCATTTATGCCATAGTAAAACAGCAACAGGTGGAACTAAAAAGAACGAGCTTTGTGTCCATAAAGACTGTCTGTGGCTGTCAAAGTTAGTGTTGTTTGTCACCGAGTGCGAAATTTACGCCATTCGTAAACCATCTGCAATATACGTAATTAACCTATCAACAGTTTGGACACGAGGAAAATGTGCCAGGTTTATGTTGGACTAAACAATAGGTAAGGTTTCAAAGTTATTATAATTATAAATTATCAGGCAGGCAGTTGAGAGAGCCGATCTCCGGCCTCCATGAGGAGCGGCCTGCGGGCGACGAACCAGGGGCGGTCCGTCGCCCGAACAGAAACAGGCCCGAGATGGCGGCGCGCGTGTTCCTCGCGCGCCTCTCCGAAGGATAGGTGCGGTTAGTAAGGTCGCACAGAGAAGGGGCGCGTTTGTGGCCGGGGCTAATGCAAATAAAGCGCACACCTCAACCCCGGCTAAAGGTAAGAAGAAGGACACCGTGGGGTTTTAGCCGGTTTGATCCCGGCATGCCCCTCCGCCCTTCCCGAGGCGGAGGAAGTCCAAGAGGATTTCCCCACGATAAAAAAAGTGCCTGAATTCAAATTTTCCTCACTACTGTATAAATTTATGGTTGAGAAGATGTTAATCAAGTCAGTTTTAGAACTTGGTTCACATTTAGGGCTGAGAATGCATCTTATTCGGTTGCTTACAATGTAATTGTGGATGTTGTTATTTGAGAAGCCATAAGCCAAGCTTTGTTTAGTTTAAAAATAATAGATAATTGCATTCTTGTTTTTAAATATAATACAATTAGCAATATTTGTCAGAGTAAATAAATATCCTTCTGTAAACTATGAAAACAACTACAAGCTGGATTACCAAAACTTGTTGAATGTATACAAGTGCACTTTGAACTGAACTCTTGAAAATAGTTTTACAAAAAACAGTGGGGTGCCGGCTCAGAATACCACCACCCCATCTCCTCCCGTGGGTGTCGTAAAGGTCGACTAATCGATTAGCCGGAGGATTGGCAGCAGCGTCCTTCGAGTACACCAACTCAACTGCGATCGCCAGCCAACCCGTCTGCCAAGCGTGGCGATTATGGCAAATTCCCACAACACACCCATATCGGTCGTTGTGATGATCTTTGGGGAGGCCTGTGTCCAAAAGTGAACTTCATTCGGCCGAAATGATTGAAAAATTATGAAAATAATTAACAATATTAAACCACTATAAATATTTACACAATTACTATAATAATTATATTAATGTTTTTACTCTGTATATTATTAAATATTATTATTGTATTTGCACTCTAAGAAAATCTTTGAATGATAAAAAAGTGTATGAATAAAAAACTATTGTATGTCAGAACCTGGTGAAACATGTATTAGTTCGTAAAAAAGGTTAAAAATAGTTAAGGTTAAATAAGTAACAGATTTCGTAGCCGATAAATTAATATATTCAAAAAAAATTAAAGTCTATGGTCTTTTTTTTTTTTTAAGATAATTTTATTTGCTTGAACATGTGTATACATACAATTGCATGCAAGATGTAAACCTAATATGTATTTTGTTCCAACATGTTTGCCATATTATAAAATGGCGTGCAAATGTTATGTTGGTATTGAGATATACGATTCACGGGTTCAATAACAATAAGCAATTAAATAGTTCATAACAATTCAGCCACAACGGTTTCCCATAATATTAAAAAAAAAAAATTCAATCACTAAATATATACACTAATCCGATTTAGACACAAAACAATCATATAAAATACATGTCAAGAAAAAATAAATTGGTCCGTTAGAAATTCTGTGATATTATAATATGCCTTATCAATTAAAAGGGATTTGACCTTTGATTTGAGTGCGGCCTTTGTTAAGTCTTTCCATCTCTCAGGGAGTCTGTTGTAAATGATCGGCGCCATGCAAAATACACTGTTGCGCATAAGTGCAGTCTTAGCCGGGTTTAGACATAATCTACTATTGTCACGTCTGTTTCGGGGAACTACATCTGCCAATCTCAGGAACAGGCTAGGATTTGCCTTGACAAATACCAATATTTCTAAAATATACAAAGACGGCAGGGTCAATAACTTATGTTTTTTGATGTAAGGTTGGCAGCTATCTGTCGTCTTCAACTGGAACATTGCTCTGAGACATCTTTTTTGAGATTTAAATATAATTTCTCTGTGCGCAGAGTTGCCCCAGAATATGACTATCTTAGACAGAATCTTAAACTAACATGGTAAATCTTAATATTAGTAGTTCTTAAACTTTCGCGAATTGTAAACATTGAGTAGCCTACTCTTAACCACAGTCAATGCAACTTGGTCTAAACGTCGCGGTTAGTCAAAATATTATTTTGATATTAATCTGTGCGCGTATATACCGGCGGGCTGATTAGCTAAAAACAGCAACAGCAGACGCGATAGCAGCTATCGCGCAGACAAGGATCCACCGGTGCAAAGCGTCAAAACAATTGGTATTACGTAAGGCATCGCCCGCCTTTCGCTATTGTGGAGGATGCATAGTTACTAGCGCCAGTAGCCACCAGTGGAACTAAAAAGAATGAACGTTTTTAATTCATTAATTGTCCGACAGAGGCGCGTCAGATATTTTCGCCTGTTTAGTCGCTATCGGCAAATAGGTAATACCAAATTGACGTTTGACAGCGGCGTCTGCTATCGGTGGATTCTTGGCTGCGCGATAGCTGCTATCGCGTCTGCTGTTTTTAGCTAATCAGCCCGCCGGTCCTCTTATGGGGAAGGCTTTTGCTCAGTAGTGAACGTTTTTTGGCTGATGATGATAGAATTGTATAGTTAGTTCTTTTTTATTATTAATCATTATAGGTGTGAATCTCATATTATTTTTGCATGCCACATAGACTGAATGTGCAGGTATTCTCAAAACATTTGTTACATCTGATTTGTAATACCTACATTATTTGCAAATAAAACATTCTATTCTATTCAAACATGTGTAATAAATATCAATATATATCTAAAGAATGACACATTTATAGCACTAGGGACGGCTATATGGACACTTTCAGTTATAGCTAACATATTCTAACGATCTAATGCAGCTACTACGGTTGTGTGGATGACCGCCCCAGTGGTTTTAATCAGTAGGAGTCCGCTTGCCTCTTCGCCCTTCCCCAGGGCGGAGGCAGTTCATGTCGAATTCCAACCGGGACAAATAAAAAAATGATGTCGCATTCGAATTCCGCAGTTGGATAGTCATTTAATAAAAGATAACAATAAATTAATATAATATTATACGTTTTTTATTGTTCAAAAGGAAACGGAACATTAAATTTACACTGACGAATTACTAACCTTTTTTTTACTTTTCATTTTAGAACATAAGCTTATTTAAAATATTGATTTATGTACACTTAGTTCAGATATATAATAGAATAGCTGGGACCCGCGGTTACACCTGCCGTTTAATTTAAAAGAAATTGGATTATTTATAAATAATTTAGAGTACGGCATAGACACTTGACATAGAGTATCTTTATTGGATTTCATGGTTTTGTTGTTGGAGGTACCGTAGATACTTTCATATGCATTTGGTAAAAAGCTGTTATTTTGATATTACAAACAGACACTTCAATTTTATTTATTTGTTTATAGATAAACGGGACGGCTTTCCAACTAGTTCTTGGCGAGTATTAAAAAGTATTAAAACGCGGACGAAGTCACGGACGCAGCTAGTAGTGGTAATAAAATAATGAATATTTTAGTAATGCTGCGATTCTTAAGCGTAATATGACGGATGTGCTCGAAGTGTGAACTGAAGTTTATGATTCACAATATAATCGAGACTCTGCTGGCACGATTTTAAACTTTGTTATATACGTACTGAAATAACTAAGTACCGCGTTATAGGTAGTTCTAATATAGGGGGAGTGTACAAAACGTCGTTGTACTTCACCTACCACATTTCACAGCTAGAGTACTTATTTCTTTAAAGATAATATAAAATACAAAAATATTTTTGTTCATGTAAAACCATTTATAGGCACTTATGAATAGTCAAGACTTTAGTTGCCACGTTCCAAGGTGTAGATTTCCTATGGAGAAGAACGGACAAGAAACTCCATGGTTACTCTTTTTAAATCAATGTTCTACAATGTTCTCGAAATGATGGTAATGTGAGAACAATGCAGGAGAAAAGAGTCTAAACTTCTTAAAAAGTCTACACTAAACAAGCTTGATTTTAATACTTACCAGAGTTTTTGATTCATTTGTCATGACAGCATTGCAAATTTTGGATCCCAAAAATGGTTTGTTTATCTAAAAAATGCCCCACTGTAGATTTATTATGAGTACAGTATTAGTAAGAGGCGCGCATAGCATATATGCAAAAAACAATCGGCGAAGTTAAGCAACGCTCGGCGCGGTCAGTCTATAGATGGGTGACCGCATAGTGGTATTTGAACTTAGCGTCTTCGTGCTTCAGAGGACACGTGAAACGGTCGGTCCCGGTTGTTGTCATTAGACGGCAGGAGTAAAGCCGAGTCGGAGGTCATTTTTTTAAAAATTACTCTCAGGTTTCTCCTGTGTCGTGGGTGCGTTTACAGACACAATACACCCAGACCCGGAACAACTAACTGCAGATCATACAAATATTTGTTCCGTGCGGGAATAGAACCCACGACCCGGAGCGCAGCAGCCGACTGTACCAGCCACTGCACCAAACTTGAACAACTCTGACACAAGGTTGGCCACACGAAAAGAGAGAAAGTACAGTTTAGACTTAAATCTCACTTCCACTAACACTCAGACCCGTAACAACTACCTATACACAAATACTTGTTCCGTACGGGAATCAAACCTGCTACACGTAGCTCAGAAAGTCAATCGATTAGCCACTGACTAAAGTCATTCGCCCAAGTGACAACGGAGTTCTTCAACAGGGTCAGAGACGTGTTTATTAGTCTTAGTTGCAAAAGAAAGGAAAGCTCTAGTATCTCGTATCTGATGGTAGGTGTCTTATTGCTAGAGGCCGGCTAGATAAGTACCAACCACCCCTAGGCTGAAACGGCTGGCCCGGCGGCGCGCACTCGAGAAGTGGCGAGAGTGCCTTAGGTTGCAGTTCGTGACCAAGCGCGTCGTCGAAGCCGTCCTGCCACTCTTCAGAGCCTGGATCAGAAGAAGCGAGCGCGTCACCTACCACCTGACGCAGTTATTCACCGGTCACGGTTGTTCACCTGCACAGGATAGGACGCGAGGGAACGGCACAGTGCCACCATTATGGAAGCGACCAGGATACCGCACAGCACACGCTCGAGGAGTGCCCAGCGTGGGCTGCCGAGCGGCGGATCCTGGTTGATCGGATCGGGCAAGATCTCTCTCTGCCAGTAGTGTCGGCTATGCTGGCAGAGCATGAACATTGGAATGCAGTGGTCTCCTTCTGTGAGTGCGTCATGCTGCAGAAGGAGACCGCAGAGCAGGATCGAGAGACAACGTCTAAATCCCCCGCTGTCGTTATACGGCGGGACGTCTCGAGGGTCGCGGGCGCGTGGATTGGGAGTCCACGTGCTCATACCGAGTGACCTCCAGGAAGACGGCGGTGCGCACGTGGTCACTTGCCGCCGTGTGCAGCACAGCGCACAGGGAGACTCTGGGGCATCCTTTACAATCTCTCGAGAAGTGCCTGGCGGGTGGCCTTTTTACAGTCGCTAGAGGGGGTGACCGCCTTACAGTCATCCCCTCCGAGATGTGCCTATAGGCGTGGCACCAATAGGCAGCTCTAATGTGATTGTACGTGGAGCTTCCCTTCGGTGCCGAAGATGATCGCTCCAGTGGTTTTAGCCGCTAGGAGTCCGGCATACCCCTTCGCCCTTCCCCGGGGTGAAGGAAGTTCCATGTAGAATTTCCACTGGACATCAATAAAAAAAAAGGAGTCCGGCATGCCCCTTCGCCCTTCCCCGGGCGGACGTAATTCATGAAGAATAGACTCATAACACCCGTGTGGTGCCGGCTCAGAATGCCACCACCCAATATTAGCAAGAGGATGGGCAGCAGCGTCCTTTGAGTACATTAACAACTGCGATCGCCAACCCGTCTGCCAAGCGTGGCGATTATGGCAATAGCCCAAAATGAGCACACAACACAAACCCATACCGGTCGTAGTGGAAATCTTGTGGGGAGGCTTATGTCCAGCAGTGGACGTTTTTGCAGCTGAAATGTAGAGGCGGTCCTGCGTTGCTCGCATCCAGCGTATTCCCGCAACCTTCACCAGGTCATTAGTCCACCTCATAGACCACCCACACTGCATCTTCCGGTAAGCGGTCGCCACTCGAGAACTTATCGGCCTCATCACCCATATGTTCTGTGAGCAATATGTCTCGCCCACAGCCACTTAAGTGTCGTAATTCTTCAGGCTATGTCAGTTACCTTGGTTCTTTTGCGGATCATCTTTTTTTTTAAGTGACAACTTCTTTTAGCGCGGTACGCATATTTTTAGATGAGATAAAATCTCTGGACTCGCCACACCGTTACGAGAAGCAGACATAGTGTGTGCATATATGCATGTACATATAGCAGACCGCGAATGCGTCTAGAGATCAATAAAAAAAAATTGTTCAACTTCTGTCGGCACTCCCGGAGTGCGACGCGTATTTTTTTTCTTGATTCTTCTTCATGTTTTATTCCATCTCGCACTCTGAACTGAACTCTGAAACTCCGAACCTAGCTTTAGTTTTGTCAAATTTAGGTATGTACAAATAAAACGACAGATTTATTAACCAGTATCTACTAGGTCCAAAAGACTTTTGATCCTGTCGACTTGCGCCTTGCAGGATAAAATGCAGTTTATTGTCCTAACGATCACAGAGCAATCGTCTGAATGTTAACACAAACAACTTTTTCTGTGGCGTGTCGAACGTTTAGAAATAAAAGCTATTAACGTGAAATGCGTCACGTTTTGAAGCGGAGAATAAAACAGAACACGAGTATCAATCGTCACTTCACTAAGACATTCAAGAACACACGTCTGCTGATCCCACTTTGAACTAGTTGTCAAATTTCCAACTAATGGAATGACAGACAGACTTTCATCTGATATTTGTGTGCAGAGTTTTATGTGTGGCAAAGAACCGCCATTTAATCGGTATTTTTTAAACGATGTCCCTCAGATTTATCCTGTACACGACATAGTTTACAAAGATACATCTCACATGCAAACACTCTGTATCTGTAGATCATCCGAATATTTGTTCAATCAATCAATTAATTATTAGCCTATATCGGGTCCACTATTAGACCTTTTTTTTTTATTGAACCGGTGGAAATACCTCATGTACTTCCTTCGCCCCGGGAAAAGCTGAAAGGGCATGCCGGACTCCTACCGGCTAAAACCACTGGAGTGATAATCGTCGGCACCGAAGGGAGGCTCCAGGAACTCGAAGATCTCCATCTGGAGCCACCCATTGGTGCCACGCCTTTAGGCACGTCTCGGAGGGAATGACTATAAGGCGGTCATCCGCTCTAGCGCAGGGAAGGCGACTGTAAAGAAGCCACCCCTCCAGGCATCTCTCGAGGGGACCACTACTGGACCTGGCCTCTCCCAGCGTGCGCCATAACATCCGGTCATTAGCATTCCGCATCCATCCGGACCCACCAACTTTCTTCAGGTTGTCCGTACATCAGCCGGTGGGCGTCCCACACTAAGTTTGCCCATACCCGGTCGGGACCATACCAGAGCAGATGAGTCTGCTTCATCGGCCATTGGTCCTTAGAAAGACGAGACCAACCCACTGCCACTTCAGCTTGTTAATTCGGTCTGCCGATCGATCACTTTAGCTCTAATCCGAATACCATCGTTTCGGATTCTATCCATTAGAGAGACTCCGTATAGCATAGCATAGCAAGTTCCATAGCCCACTGAATGACTTTAAACTTGTAGACTAGTCCGATTGTTAGTGTCCACGTTTCGGCTCCGTAGGTCATAACAGGCAGGACGCTCTGGTTGAAAACTTTCGTTTTCAGACATTGCGGAATACAAGACGACGAGAAAATCTGTCTTAGCTTGCCGTATGCTGGCCAGCCTAAACGTACCCTTCTGTCGCCTTCTCCGAGTTGTGTCTACTCAACTGGAATATTTGTCTGAACCAAACATACCCTTTTTTTATTGGTGCCCAGTGGAAATTCTTCATGAACTTCCTTCACCCCGGAGAAGGGCGAAGGGGTATGCCGGACTCCTACCGGCTAAAACCACTGGAGCGGTCATCTTCGGCACCTAAGGGAGGCTCCAGGTCTTCGTATGATCACACTAGAGCCGCCCACTGGTGCCACGCCTATAGGCACATCTCGGAGAGGGTGACTGTAAAGACGGTCACCGCCCGGGGGGATTGTAAAGGATCGCCCAAAGCGTCCCGCGTGACTACATGCGTGCTACCGTCTTCTCTTGGGTCGCTTGGTGTGGGCACGCAGATTCCCCAATCTACGCACCCGCAAACCCAGAGGTCCCCCACCTTATAGCAACGGTACGGGTTTTCGAATTAGGCGCCAGAGCGGTTGTTACCCTGGCGCCGTCTCCTCCTTCTTCGAGCGGGATCGGCCTTCTCCCGATCCCGGAGATAAACATACCTACTCGTCCACAACTTCATCCAACGTACGTTCGATGCTAAACGAGTTCGGCACAAAACACGTCTATTTGACATAATCTGACGGCATGGTTGGTGCAGAGGCTGATACAGTCGGCTGCTGCGCTCCGGGTCATAGGTTCGATTCCCGCACGGAAAAATATTTTTGGATGATATGCAGGTAGTTGTTCCGGGTCTGGGTGTATTGTATGTGGAATTCATGTCTGTAAACGCACCTACGACACAGGAGAAATCCTAGTGTGGGGCAACGTTTTAAAAAAAAAAAAAAAAAACTTGTTGGAGACACGCTGCATTTTCTGGTGCGTCGTCTCCTTTCGAGAATCTTTCTGCTCCAAAGGCCATCAGTTCTGCGAGCTATGTGCCCCGTCCATTACCTCTTCAGCGTACATATCTTTTCAGCTTTGGCGGCAACTCTAGTTCTTCTACGGATCTCTTAATTTCTACCTCACCTCATCGTTCGATCTCAATAAACTACTGTCAAAAACATCACATACCAACGCCCTAGAGCCGTTCATAGCCCCTTGAACTTCCTGATCGGTAAACAATCGGTGAGGTTAAACGACATTTGGCGCGGTCACTCAATGAATGGACGACTGTATAGTGGTATTTGAATTCAGCGTTTCCGTGCTTGAGAGCGCACCATAAGTTGTTGGTTAAGCTTGTTGTCATTAAAGGGCAGTCACAAGTCATCAGAGGGCCTAGCACGAATATTTTGACGTAAACATATCGCTAATGTGAGCGAATTTGGAATCGAAAATACGCCTATCCTATAGCCTTTTCGTTTATATTTATACGACAAACAATTCGTATCATATAAAGCTATGAGTAAAGTCTTCAATTAAAAAAAAAAATACCCACGATTATTAAAAAGGAATAAAACTTTACATTTTCCAATATCATTTTGTTTAATGAAGTCGGGCGGGGCCAGGTATAAAATATTTCGCCAATGATTGACGGGCCGATACCTGGCAGAGGCGCGGTCTAATGCAGATAAAGCGTACACCTCACCCCCGATTAAAGGTAAGAAGAAGGACACCGTGGGGTTTTAGCCGGTTTGAGCCCGGCATGCCCCTCCGCCCTTCCCAAGGCGGAGGAAGTCCAAGAGGATTTCCCAAGTAAAAAACACTAGAGCAACACGCCCATAGGTGCCACGCCTTTAGGCACATCACAGATGGGATGACTGTAAAGAGGTCATCCCCTCTAGCGAAGGAAAGGCAAATGTAAAAAGGTCGCCCTCCAGGCACTTCTCGGGGAGGATTGTAAAGGATCCCCCCAAGCCTCGCCGCGCGCTGTGCTGCGCACACGGCGGCACGTGAAACTGTACCCCTAGTACGAGTTTCTTTTTACTATCGAAACGTAATAGTAAACTACACGTTTGCCGCGATCGACGCTGTGATTGGGCCGCTCCAAACTTTTCAGCGAATCGGGGCGCCGAACGCTGTAAATGTGTAGTTTACTATTACGTTTCTATAGTTAATAGAAACTCGTACTAAGGGTACAGGTCACCTCTCGACACCCCGAGCCGCTCATGCTGATGTGCTTCCTGTCACCTGTAGTGGTGGCCATTTAAGGGACCCATCTTATGAGTGGCGTGTCACCGTCTGCCACAGAATTTCACGTAATAGGTTAACGCTGTCGACGCAGTTTTTCTTAAAGTTTGCATCCCATTGCAATAGACCTTATCGTTAGTTTCCACCTCATCCAATAATCCTACACCACCAGGGACAATCCCTGACTTCACTTCATAGTGCAGCCATGGAGAGTATCCGGTTAGGGGCCCATAAAATTCGATAAAAAATCTCTAAATGGCCTCTGCCGGTAGGACCCTTGTCCCTACGAAGAGGCCGGGTTCCTCTTTGCAGAGGGTATTAACCCGTGAATAGAAAGACAACTACACTATAATTAACAGGACAAGATTTTTGTCACGTACTGTATGTAGTGGCATGTCATAGCGGATATTTAAATCATCTTCATATAGTCCTCATTACCTTCAGCATTATCATCTCCCGTTTGTTTCGCCGGTCCGTCACACTCACAGAAGACATTTACGCGCTATGTTACGCACGTACGTTTGTATATTTGTAGTTCAATTTCCGCTAACAAAACATAGCAACAGCAATTGATAACAACCAGTCTCATGACACCAATAAAAAGAAAATTAGGAACGACATAATTTATGAACAGATGGGCGGGATGTTAAAACTGTTAGCATTGGAAACGGACTGGACTTCCTACACGTCAGAGCGAGATTTGTGTGGCTTTCTTGTTTGTTTTTACGGTTTTAGAATAAGAATTACTTTTTTATTTTATTTGCAAGAATAATAGTGGTGTTAGTAGACAATGATATTCAAGGTTATTCAGAGTTGCTTGGTTGCCTACCCGATTTGGAGCAATACGAAGCGAGTGAAGATCTCTTTTTTAAATTGTGGCACCTCCTTAGCTCCAACACTGAACTTGGCCAATGTGTTGGCGCGCATGTATATTTCATCACTCTTACGACACCCACGGGAGGAGCTGGGGTGGTGGTATTCTGAGCCGGCAATAATATTATAATAATGATTTGCCATGGCAGTTAACGGTTGACCAGTCCCGACAGACAGCACCCGTTCACGAGCATGACGCATGCATCACCCATGATCGGTGTCTCTGATATTACGCCGTTAGACACTTGCACCCCCAATCACGTAATTCTGGCAGCCCTCCCCTGCTACATTAAAGAATAATGCCCCCGCGTTTGACCCTTGTCTCCGCGTAAGACTGTTAAAAGACTGGTTCCTCCTTATAGAGGATTTGATGCACGGTAAAATTATTGTACTACGAAAGGTGTGGGCACGACTTGGATACGTTGCATCGGTCAGTAAGTTCCATGACCAGCTCATTTTGACTTTTATGGTTTTTTTATGAAATCTGATTGTTTTTACTACATGATTTCTGAAAATTTATCTCTAAATACCGGTGCCGGCTCAGAATACCACCACCCCATCTCATCCCGTGGGTGTCGTAAAAATCGACTAAGGGATCGGCCGGAGGATGGGCAGCAGTGTCGTTCGAGTACATTAACAACTCAACTGCGATCGCCACGTCTGCCACGCGAGGCGATTATGGCAAGACCCCCCAATGAGCAGACAATACACCCATATCGGTCGTTGTGGTGATCTTTGGGGCGCCTGTATCCAGCAGTGAACTTCATTCGGCCGAAATGACGATGATGAATCTCTAAAAGATAGCAGTGACGCGAAGCACTCCTAGGGATAGGAGTACGTTAAAACCAAATAACGTATTTCATTTTATCCTTCATCCTCAATTTGTTTAAGTGACACCAATTACTTTTTGGTGTTGGTTGTTTTTGTTTTATATTCACTTTACTTAGATTTGAAACTGTAAGTGCGAGGACCATGTGGATTATTAATTTATTTTGTTAAATTGACGTGATAGTTGTCTGGCAGTTTAGGTATGTCATGCTCACTCAAGTGTCCTGCTGATGGTGGCGTCGTGTATCGGGTCGCTTAGTTGCCCTACAATATGGTTGAGCCGAGCGACGCTGATGCATGCGTCATGCTCGTGAACGAGTGCTGTCTGTTGGGATTGGTCAGCTTAATGCTGCCATGACAATTTAATCATAATTTAACATAAACATCATGCTTGTTTAGTGTGGACTTTTAAAGAAGTTTACTTTTTTCTGCTACATTGTCCTCACATTATTTATTTTGAGAACAAAGATACTGTAACAATTGGTATGATTTAAAAAGAGTAACCATGGAGTTTCTTGCCCGTTCTTCTCCATAGGAAATCAATATCTTGAAACGCGGCAACTAAAGTCTTGACTATTCATAAGTGCCTGTATATGGTTTTACATGAATTAAAATATTTTTATCTTATCTTATCTTATCAACATATTCATCAAGTCAGCCATAAGAGGCCCACTGCTGAACAAAGGCCTCCCCCAAACGACTGGTTATATGCCGTGTGTCGCCATTTTGGGGGGAATTTGCTACTGCCCACGCTGGGCAGGCGAGTTGGTAAGCGCAAAATAGATGCTATTCCGCAGAAGGGACGTTGCTGCCCATCCCTCGGGCTTAAAGTACCTTAGTCATCTTTTATCGACATCGACGGGAGGAGATGAAGTGGTGTTATATTCTTAATCATACATAGCATATTCTCCGACCCGGAAATCAAACCCCGACCCACCTAGTATCTGCGCTAACGACCACAAGCATTAAAGAAAATAGAAAACCGTTTGTTAAACTTAATTCTATTAGTAATGTCTTAGATTATCGCGATTATTACGCATTATAATAAAACACTTTTAAACGGATTCTATCGCGTATATTTTAGATTTTTCATTCAGTCAGTCAGTCATCCTGCGACCACGAATGCTGCAAAGTATTCGAAACGTCAGGAAAATCTAAAATCTAAAATATACGCGATTCTCCGTTTAAGTGTTTTAATTCTATTAGGTAATTTTGAATTCAATTATTCCTAACATTTATTTTCGCACATCAAAACAATGCATTGTTTAGCTTTCAGGCGGAGAATTTCCGGTTTCAGATCAGAACGATGTTTCTTTCTTGTTATAATATTTGTTTGTCTTTTGTTTCAAAGTTGATTAAAAGCATGTTGTTAATATGCGTCATACTAAAATGATATCTGGTTTTCATTAAACAACGCATAAAAATATATATGGTTTTTAGCTTTAATGCGTAACTCGGCAAGAATATCATATCATCGCACGCAAGTAGGCAGGTACCTAGTTACAAGTCAGACACACTATCAACTTATTAATTCATTTCATTTACGCATCATCAATCAATCATTCAATCATTCATCATCATTGCCGTGTGGTGCCGGCTCAGAATGCCACCACCCCAACTCCTCCAATGGGTGTCGCAAAAGTCGACTAAGGGATTAGCCGGAGGATGGGCAGCAGCGTCCTTCAAGTACATTAACAACTCAACTGCGATCGCCAACCCGTCTGCCAAGCGTGGCGATTATGGCAAAACCCCCCAATGAGCCCACAACACATCCATATCGGTCGTCGTAGACATCTTAGGGGGAGGCCTGTGTCCAGCAGTGGACTTCACTCGGCTGAAATGATGACGCTCATCACTATCATATCAGCCAAAGGACGTCCACTGCTGAACAATGGCCTTCCCGTAGATTTCTATTATTGTATATATATATTCTATTATTGTGTCATTTTGGGGTCATTTGCTAGTCATCATTTCGGCCGAATGAAGTCCACTGCTGGACACAGGCCTCCCCCAAAGCTGACCACAACCACCGATATGGACGTGGGCTCAATGGGAGGTTTTGCCATAATCGCCACGCTTGGCAGGCGGGTTGGCGATCGCAGTTGAGTTGTTAATGTACTCGAAGGACGCTGCTGCCCATCCTCCGGCTAATCCCTTAGTCGACTTTTACGACACCCATGGGAGGAGATGGGGTGGTGGCATTCTGAGCCGGCAGGTACTCACCACGATTGGCAGGAGGGTTGGTAAGCGCCACAGAAACAGGAAATAAGGAGAAGTGGTACGGGGGCGTAACCGCGCCACCGCGACATGCACAATCCGGGCATGTCGGAAAAAATTGCCGTTTAATAACATCAGTTGAGATTCGATCGCACAATGTAAAACTTTGTTAAAGTGTCGTGTTGTGCGGGGATAACATGCAAAACTGAAGCGAAAATAACTCTTTAATCAATTTAATAGAACATTATCAAGGAAGGAATCATATACCATAATATGTAAGTATAAGAATTTCCTTGTATTTTGTCTATAATAACAATAAATAACAAATTATTGTTTTCTTTATTATGTTATATTTGGATTGCTGTTACAGAACGATATTATTATTTTTGTACAAAATACAATGCTTCTTATCTACCACTTTTAACTAGCAATCGGCGAATAACAAACACAGTGAATAGAACAACAAATGGTACTCCCAATAAACTTACGCGTTGTGTGGTACGGCTGTCGTGTGCGGTCTGTACGCTCGGTATGATTGGCTACCTATAAAATCTCGGGTGTGTTTTAGTATGAGTAGCCAATTATAATGTTGTGTTTATTCAGTTCATTGGATGAGAACTTGTAATGTAACTGTGTATGTGTTTTTATGAATAATGGTAGGGGAAACTGAATCTCTAGGCTCGCATACATGTTGAACTACATGGCATTTTGTGTTGAAGGATCTCCTTTCTTCCAATATCTTTGGTAAGCACAGTATGGCTGCTAACACAGAGAAGGTCCCAATCCCACTGGTTTAGAGTCCGTTAGTCGCCTTTTACGACATTCACGGGATAAGACATCTGACACTGTCTGTAATGATGGAGTGGTGAATTTGAATTTGAGAGGTCAATTTTAAAAAAAAATGATAACATTGACTTTAATCAACGTATCTAGGTCCTTTCTGATGGGGTGGGCGACACGCGCACATGGTCACGTCGGCATCAATTGGTGGTGGTCAAATCTAATGTGATCTTACGAGGACCTGGAGATAACCGCTCCAGTGGTTTTAGCTGGTGGGATTCCGGCATTTCCATGTGGTGTCTGGATTAAAAATATAACACCACTCCATCTCCTCCTGTGGATGACGTAAAAGGCGACTATGGGACTCTAAACCAGAGGGAATGGACAGCAGCGTCCCTTCTGTGAAACGGTAGCCATACTGCGCTCACCAACCCGCCTGCCAAGCGTGGTGAGTACTAGCAAATTCCCCCCAATATGATGACACAGTTGTGGAAATCTATGGGGGAGGCCTTTGTTCAGTAGTGGACGTTGTATGGCCGATATGATGATGACTCCCGCATGCCTACCACCCTTCCTCGGGGTGGACGAAGTTCATGTAGAATTTCCACTGCAGACCAATAAAAAAGTTCTTATCTGATGGTATGTTACATGTGGCTTTGTATACCTATATAATTATATTATAGTCATATATGATTACATTACAAGATATTATTACATATTGCACGTATGGATTGCGAATGTAAGTAATAGATAAAATAAATACCGGGTTTTATTTAATAAGTGTAGGTGTATTATCTTTATGTGCAATGTACGCGCGAATGTATGTAGAATAAATGGAGCGAATGAGATACATTTCCGTTTCAATTCGGTGGTAGCCATTTGCGTAAATTGCCGAAAAATATAATTTTACGCCAACATCTATTAAGACACGTAAACTAAACTCGTCAATAAATTAATTAATGTATAGAAGCCAAAGTAAATTTTCAATACCTCCCATTTTAATAAGATCATGTTTGTGTGCGTCACTTAAAATAATAATGTTATCTATCATCATTTGCGTCGTAATAAGTGTCCTACTCGGATATAATTTTACTATAAGCATCTATTTAATACGGCACGGTTGGTGCAGTAGCTGATATAGTCGGCTGCTGCGCTCCGGGTCGTGGGTTCGTTTCCCGCACGGAACAAATATTTGTATGATCTGCAGGTAGTTGTTCCGGGTCTGGGTGTATTGTATGTGGAATTCATGTCTGTAAACGCCCCCACAGCACATGAGAGATCGCAGCGTGGGGCAACGTTTTAAAAAAAATATATAAAGATATATTTTCACTCTACAGAGATCGCGAGATCGAGATTTTGAACTTGAAGAAAACAAAATATATCGTAGGAAATAATAATTATTGTTTTAAATTCATCGCAGTACTAACAATTATAATTATAAAGCATTATCTAATCTATCACATTATCTTATTTTCATCCACAATAAACCTTGAAAAATCACTTTTTATGTTTACTGTACCTACGTCAACATCACATTGACGTAAGTACTGTAAACATAAAAGTAAGTGATTTGTGTAGTGCGTTTTTCATTGTTCGTTGTCAATGTCTATCAGTTTAATTCTACAGCCAATCTCATTTGTATGGTCCGCACCACACTACTCCAAATAATACGAAAACGAGTTTCTTAAATACAGGCAAGTGTTAGTATCTACAGGAAAACCACTGGAGCAGTCTTCAGTGCCGTAGATGACCGCTCCAGTGGTTTTAGCCGGTAGGAGTCCGGCATACCCCTTCGCCCTTCCCCGGCGCGAAGGAAGTTCATGTAGGATTTCCACTGGACACCAAAAAAAAGTTATCTACCCACTCATTGTAGTGAATTCATCACACTGCATGATATATTTCCATTACAGCTTTCCCGCACCCATAAAACCTCATCAATATTCAGTCAATATTCAGTATATATGTATATTTGAGGAGATCCGTAGAAGAATTAAAGTTGTCGACATAGCTGAAAGGATTAGTAAACTGAAGTGGCAATGGGCAGGGCACATTACTCGTAGAACTGATGGCCGTTGCGGCACAAAGGTTCTAGAATGGAGACCGCGCACCGGAAAACGCAGCGTGGGACGACCTCCAACGAGGTGGACAGACGACCTGGTGAAGGTAGCTGGGAGTCGTTGGATGAGAGCGGCATGTAACCGCTCGTTGTGGAAATCTAAGGTGGAGGCCTTTGTTCAGCAGTGGACGTCCTGTGGCTGATATGAATGAAATGAATGAAAAATATTCAGTCCCCCATTTAAAACCAAAACAAAGAATGTACGAGATCCCTATAACAATTATGTTTACGAGAAAGGTCGTGACGTGAGAACAGACCCTGGAATTGCCAGCAGTCTAAATCTGTCGCGACAATGAGAATATTGTTCTACAGATTAGTTATTTGAACAGTTAGTACGCTGGCAATGGGTGCGCGTTAAAAATATAAGCGATATTATTGGGTCGTTAGATGCTATTGATTTCGTTTAAGCGCTTTGTTAAATTACTGTTGGCATGCGATGTGTTTAATGACAGATAGTTTACGGAGGGTTAGGAATATCAAAGTTTTTCTTTTGAGTTTCTTTTCTTAGCTCGCGTTTGAATCTGTACTCATCATCATATCGGCCATTTATACTCCACTGCTGAACAAAGGCCTCCCCCATAAATTCCACAACTGTCACATCATTTTGGAGGGTATTTGCTAATACTCACCATGCTTGGCAGGCGGGTTGGTGAGCGCAGTATGGCTACCGCTTCACCGAAGGAACGCTGCTGCCCGTCCCTCTAGCTTAGAGTCCCTTAGTCGCCTTTTACGACATCCACGGGAGGAATGGGAGTGGTGCTATATTCTTAATCCGGACACTACACGGACTGTAATCTGTACTATTACGTTCAAAATCAAATTGTTATTATCTATACAAATAAATAAAATTGAAGTGTCTGTTTGTAATGTCAAAATAACAGCTTTTTACTAAATGCATGTGAAAGTATATACGGTACCTATACCAAAAAACCTATTTTAAATTGTATGTCTGTCTGTCTGTTTGTTCCGGGTAATCTCCGAAACGGCTGGACCGATTTTGACGGGACTTTCACTGACAGATAGCTGATGTTATAAGGAATAACTTAGGCTACTTTTATTTTAGAAAAATAATTAGGGTTCCGCGCAAAAAAAATAAAACCCTTGAAATCCAACATTTATATTCTATGTCAAGTGTCTATGTCGAAGTACTCTAAATTTCTTTTAAATTACACGTGGATGAAACCGCGGGTCCCAGCTAGTAACACATATAATAAAGGCGACTCGGAGAACAAAAGATTGACTTTCAATTCATATATTTATATTTTATTAATAATAATTATGAAAGGAAATTGGCGAATGACAGACTGGCGCGCCGTCGTACCCATATAAACATATTAAGTAGTAAGTACATTAAAAGGTGGTGTGTGGTGCCGGCTCAGAATGCCACCACCC
Organism: Diloba caeruleocephala; assembly: GCA_947459985.1. Lineage (NCBI taxonomy): Eukaryota > Metazoa > Arthropoda > Insecta > Lepidoptera > Noctuidae > Diloba > Diloba caeruleocephala. Next base: position 1,970,733 of record OX381610.1, read on the forward strand.
CATTTCATCCCGTGGGTGTCGTAAAAGTCGACTAAGGGATTAACCGGAGGATGGGCAGCAGCGTCCTTCGAGTACATTAACAACTCAACTGCGATCGCCAACCCGTCTGCCAAGCGTGGCGATTATGGCAAGACCCCCCAATGAGCACACAACACACCATATCGGTCGTTGTGGTGATCTTTGAGGGAGGCCTGTATCCAGCAGTGGACTTCATTCGGCCGAAATGATGATGACATTAAAAGGATGAAAAATAATTACTATTTTGTCAGATATTTTAGAACTTATTTTGACACTACAAAAGAGAAACTATAAATACTAAATATCAATGTCGATCGCATACAATAACGTTTAAAATACCTTAGCAACGGCATACGTGCGCTACATGTCGCAGGTTCGATCCCCGCACAGATCTAATATTTGTATGATCTACAGAGATTTGTTTCTGGTCTGGGTGTCTGTGCATGTTTCAAGGTCAAATATTTTTATTTGTAATAAACCAATCACTGGCACTTAAGAGGCGTCAGTATTAAAGTTGCACGGTGGAACCATGCAACTTAATAATTAGTTGATCCTATTTAATAATTGTTGATCCTATGGAGAAGATCCGGCAAGAAACTCCATGGATATTCTTTAAAAATACTTGAGGTTACAATATTGAACTAGATATATTATTAAGAACATATAAAGGTGTTTAAAACTTTATCAATATATTGCTGAAACATAAATATAGCAGCTATACAGTACAAACAGCACCTCAGACATATTTGGTGACCAGGGTTTGATTTATGTATGTTAACTGTACACACCACACAACAATACAACACCAGTGTGGGATACTGTATTTGGACATAAAATACCCACGAAATCAACAAACAGAAAAAAAAATGTGCAAAACTGTAAAAATCTGTTCGCAATAAAATGTTTCTATTTGACAGCACAAATTATTTTACGCATCTTACTTTTACTTACCGTGTGGTGCCAGCTCAGAATACCACCACCCCATCTCCTCCCGTGGGTGTCGTAAAAGTCGACTAAGGGATTAGCCGGAGGATGGGCAGCAGCGTCCTTCGAGTACATTAACAACTCACCTGCGATCGTCAGCCCGGCTGCCAAGAGTTGTGATTATGTCAAAAACACCCAATGAGCACACAGTGCACCAGACTGGTCTTGATGGCTATTTTTGGGGGAAGCTTGTATCCCCCAGTTGACTTTTTCGGATGAAATGATAATAATGATGAAAGCACTTTCAAATGTTACGAAGAGACGTGTATACCAATATTATTCGTAATTATTATTATGTAATTAATTCTTCGTAGAACTCACTAATTGCTATAACTTCGTTGAAAATTATGTTATCGTGGAAGCTCCCACATAATTGGTTTAAATCGGACGAAAATTTGATTCTGATATCGCTGCTATACCAACATAAAAATAGCAACACTCGGCTTCGATTTTACAAATTTAATAATAGGCCGCTCTTTCTGTGGGTGTCATACAAAACGCCAAAATATTTATTATTTACTAGCTGGGACCCGCGGTTTCACCCGCGTTTAATTTAAAAGAAATTTAGAATACTTCGATATATACACTTGACATAGAATATATATATTGGATTTCAAGGGTTTTATTTTTTTTGCGCGGAACCGTAATTATTTTTCTGAAATAAAAGTAGCCTAAGTTATTCCTTATAACATCAGCTATCTGCCAGTGAAAGTCCCGTCAAAATCGGTCCAGCCGTTTCGGAGATTACCCGGAACAAACAGACAGACAGACAGACAGACAGACAAAAATATTAAAAATTGTTTTTTTATTGTAGGTATCGTATATACTTTCATATGCATTTAATAAAAAGCTGTTATTTTGACATTACAAACAGACATTTCAATTTTATTTATTTGTATAGATTTAAATATATAGAACGGTACATAATACCACTGAAACAACTTATTATGAAAAAAACACACATATAAAGAGTTATAATACAAAACAAGACACTGTCGTTCATCTCTCTCGCAGAACCTTATCATCATCACCATATCAGCCACAGGACGTCCACTGCTGAACAAAGGCCTCCCCCTTAGATTTCCACAACGAACGGTTACATGCCGCTCTCATCCAACAACTCCCAGCGACCGTCACCAGGTCATCTGTCCACCTCGTTGGAGGTCATCCCACTTTAGTTTTTCTACGGATCTACTCATTTCTGATTCGATCTCTTAGAGAAATACCAAGCATAGCTCTCCCCATAGCTCGCTGAGTGATCTTGAGCTTTCTTATGAGGCCCACGGTGAGTGACCACGTTTCTGTACCATATATAATCACTGATAACACACACTGGTTAAAGACTTTCGTCTTGAGTCATTGTGGTATTGTTGACGAAAACGCAAAGTTTCCCGAACGCTGCCCAGCCGAGCCGGATTCGACGATTGACCTCTTTCTCGAAGTTGGACCTACCTAACTGGACAGTTTGTCCCAGGTAGACATACTCGTCAACAACTTCGAGAACAGAGCTTCCAATGGATATTGGGATAGGCACGACATGGGCATTCGACATGACTTCTGTCCTACCCATGTTCATTTTAAGGCGCACCTGTTGGGAAACTCTGTTAAGATCATCGAGTATTGCGCTGAGCTCTTGCTGCGATTCTGCCATAACCACGATGTCGTCAGCAAATCGAAGGTGAGTGATATACTCGCCGTTGATGTTAATGCCGAATCCTTTCCACTCCAGTAGCATGAAGGCATCCTCCATTGCAGCGGTGAACAGTTTCGGGGAAATGACGTCCCCCTGTCTCACACCTCTCTGCAATGGAATTGCCCCCGTGGTCTCTTCATGTAATCGGACCGACATGGTAGCGATTCTGTCTAAGCACTTCAACACTTCTATGTACCGATAGTCACTGTGTCACCGCTGCAGAGACTGCAGCACTGCCCAGCTTCTCATTATCATATCAACCAAAAACAAAACTGCTGAAAAATGCCTCCCCATAAGACGACTGGTCGCATGCCGTGTAATGGCATTTTGGGGACATTTGCCAGTGCTCACCACGCTTGGCGCTTAGCTATTACACAGAAGGGACGCTGCTGCCCATCCCTTTTGCTTAGACTCCATTGGACGCTATTTACGACAGCTATGGTAGGACATGGAGTGGTGCTATGTTCTTAATCCGAACACCACACGGATATATCCGCACATCACACAGAAACAGAACCTCATATATTCCGACAGTTACTCCGCTATCACTCGCTAACTCATCACACTCTGGATTAGCATCCGAATCAGAAGAAGCATGCGAGGCAACGGGAATACCGCTCTGGCAACTATTCTAACATCAGCCAGGTAGGGCAAAGGCTTCTTATTATAGAGCATTGATCACCATGCATGCTCACTGCGTAATGGTCATTTCAGACCATTATAGTGCCACGTTTGTTTCGCGATGATTTCCTTCACCATTAAAGTCAGATTTACTAAGATAATAAAGGTATGCCCCAACCATGGTTCATGCAGTTCAAAGAGAAAGAGAGAGAGATCAATTTATATAATTTATATTTATGGGCCCCGCCCGACTTCATATATAAAGTTATATTTTTCTTTTTAGTGAGTTTAATATCGTATTGAATTTTGAATTCGGTATTTTTTTTGTTAAAACGTTTTATTTGTTTCTTTTTAGTGTAAATAAATGTAAGAACTTTTCCCAATTTGGTATCCGTATCTCGACACTAAAAATAATTCTAAGAATCGAAACTATTAAGACATCATCTAGGTAAGCGCAACCAAATTAGACCTGTTTATTGAAGCTGGTTAAAAAACTACTCAATCAAATGTAATGAAATTTATATGGGCCCGATTCAAAAGCATTCTGCACCTATTAAAGAAGGAATCGCTCAAATCGGTCTACAGACCTCGGAGTAATCGTCATCGATTACATACATAAAAAAAAAAACGCATCGAATTGAGAACCTCCTCCTTTTTCAGTCAAAATATGATAAGTCAGTAAAAATACGATAAGTCAGTCAAAATACGATAAGTCAGTCAAAATACGATAAGTCAGTAAAAATACGATAATACCCGAAGCGACTCCGTAAAACGATGAGCCACCGTTCTACATAATGGTCTTGGAAGTATCCAAAATCTTCCTGTGCGACGTACATACTGCGATCACCAAGCCATACATGGTGATTATGCTAACATTCGAACGACCGTCATTGCAGCGGCCAGCAAGACAGCCCATCTTCAGCCTCTACTGAAAATCTACTAACATAACGAGCCGGTGCTGCCCCATCCAGTTTTAATAATGGTTCATTGTTAGCACAGGCACCTCCAAATATAGGATACATAAACTTAATGGTCGACTGTTTAGTCTGCACAATATTTGGGTTAAACACTGTTGTAACCTAACTACGTCACCCCATCGATCATTCGAATATTGTGAATGGTTTTAGACTGAAAAACATTATTGATTTGACGTTTCGTTAATCTTGTGTTAATTGTATTTGGGTTATGTCTGGGTTTGCGTTTGCGTCGAACTCGTTTATCACTCAATCTAAGATAAAATAAAGGAACAAAATGGCTGAAGTTACACACACACACACACAAACACACATCAGTCCGGAAACGTACACTGCTGAGCATAGGACTCCCTATGATCGTTCATAAGGGATTTTGCCATAATCACCACACTTGGCAGACTCATTGGTGATCGCGGGATAATGTTATTAGCACACGGTTGCATGAGTTGCTGCCCGTTCCCTTTATATCAATCTTTGTCGCCTTTTATGACACCCAGTGGTAGAGAGGGCTGGCCTATTCTTTGCCGGAACCATCATCATTATCAGCCATATGACATCCACTGCTAAACAAAGGCCTCCCCCATAGATTTTCACAATTGTGCTGTCACTTTGAGGAGACTGCCAACACTCACCACGCTTGGCAGGCGGGTTTTTGAGCACAGTATAGCTTTTGTGCCACAGAAGCTGCTTATCCCTCAGGTTCAGAGAACCTTGGCAGCCTTTTACGAAAACCACGGGAGAAGATGGAGTGGTGCTTTATTCTTAATCCGGACACCAGTCGAATTGGCTGAAGTTAAATAAAACAAATAAAACTCACTTGCGGCCATTTTTAAATTAATGTGATTTGATAATGTGTTATTTTAGTATCCCCACATACAAAGCAACATTCACTTAGCCACAATACACACTTATCAAAGATTCTTAACTATACCTGATTACAGTCTTTTCTTGGGCATTGTACCAAATGGTAAATGTGGCTCACCGGACTCAACGGGGTGGGGATGCTCGCCGACCGGAGCATGCTCAACTTTCGGCGCTGCTCGGACGACAGCGACGCCCGCCGGCTCCTGGCAATGCCATAGCCGGACACATCAGCTGAGTCGAGACTCACGCCACGAAACAACGTTGGACGAAACATTTCAAACTCGGTTATTCTTATTATGGTGATTTGATATTATATTGGTGATTGATATTATGTTGTTGCGGATTGGTGATTTAGCTGTTTGAATAAAGTTTAATTAAAGTATGTGCTCGTAAGTTACTTATGTGCATTCATAAATATTTAAATAAGTCTGATGAATTGCATGCATCGTTAATTGATATATTTTAATTACCCAATGATATTGCATATTAAAAAGAAGTAGATATGTCACATGCGTGTCAAAAGTAAGAACCAAAACTCCCCCAATTGTAGCACCTTGCAGTCAATTCGCCTAGATAGCTATCTCCTTTACTCTTGTAGTTTTTGTATCTTCTTGCTTACGACATAGGTATGTAGGCGAGACTGTATTTTGCGCGCCATTTAATATGGAGGTAACATATCTATGGTATAATATCAGTGTAATTATCGTTTATTTAAGCTATTTATTTATGTACATGATTTGTGCTAATACCCAGGACTAGAACTGCTTGGGACCATACTGCGCTTTAGTCTCTTATATCCAGTATTTTCACTAACTAATGCGCCTATATAATCCGAACTCAGTAATGTTCAAATATGAACACTACCGCTTAGTGGCGAATATCTGGCACTGGAGTGATACCTAATTGCCAGCCTGTTGCATTAAAAGATCTGCAACCAGTATGACTTAATTTTATTCGAATTTAACCATATCTAATAGTAGTAGAATTAGCCACAGCATCCTGAATACTATATCGACTAAGCACGACAGTCCACTGGTGTGGAAACTTATACAAAGGACCAAGTCACTATTTACAATTAGATCAAAATAAAAAATGAAACATTTTTATAACTGTAATACAGCACAAATCTGGACCTCTGTTGTCTGAATAAATAAATTATATTATATTATTATTATTAATATGTTAATTTGATATCAGCTGATGTTATTTTTTTATATTATCTGTGTACTAAATTTGGTGAAGGTAGATTATGAAGAATGTACCCGCTTAGTAATAAAATGTAACAATAATGAAAATAAAAGGTTTAAAATATCACTGACTCTTTACGTGTTTGGAAACTATGTGCTGAACGAAACTAAAATATAAATAAATAAATATACTTGCTCATGTAATACTGAATGGTGTAAAATCCAATAATTTGCGTAAACCTACATAATTATGTTTACAATGGTGCCCATTTTATCACTTGTAATATTTTAGGAGTATCAGTCCACGATACTCAAATCAGTGTAAAAATAGTACCTTATTATCACCAAAAATAAACTTTTTTTAATTTATTTAATCTATGACAGCTGGTGGCCAACGACCTCACTCGCCTAGTATTATGATCGGGTCGTAGTAGGGTCGTAGGTACTCTACTCAACCGTACAACTGGCGAAGCGAAATAGCCTCCGGCCAGTAAAATAGCCTCCAGCCTCTCGGCCATTGTACGAGAGGGGTGCATAATATGTAAGCTGCAAGGGTTTAAGTTGGATACTAATGACACTATCGCATGCTATTTATTTATGTGAGTTTGAAAACATTTTATTTAATTATTAATGTGGTTAGTTCTCTACCGCCTTAGCGTTGAAGTTGACTATAAATCGGTACCCAATATTTATAATGGATTTACAATTTTATATAATGGGTTGCAAGTGTAATTATCTAACAAATACTTTTACTTGCATGATTATACACATTATTGGTGTGGTTCCCCTCACAATCGCCGACAAATAAATTTCGTCTCGCTTATTATCACATAATTCGGAAAATAATAATTTTACTTCAACAACTAGCATATTGAAATTTGGAAAACTGTGTTAAATTGATGCTACCAATATTTTTTGCCGAAATTTGTAGCTATTTGAGATTGTATACAGTGACATTTTATTACTCTATAATACTCTGGACAGCCAAGAACATTGCATGATCAGACACCTATATCTTCAGGTAAAAACATAGATCACGTAGCTTGTCCATATTTTGTTATACAGATAACAAAAAATAAGTTAAAATCATGAAAGTAGAGCAGAAAAAAATATTTTTATTTCTGCCTACAGTGCGGGTGCAGAAAACAATAAAAAAAAATTAAAATCGACCGCAAAGTCACAAAATAACATATTAAAAAATTATAAATTATTTTTCCTTTTGCAACACTCGCATATTATAATTACCTGTTAACAAAGAAAAAAGGCAATGTAATATATTTATAAGACTGTTAACTATTTCTTTCTTTCGTATTTGTCAACCTATTGGTAAAGTTTTTCAAGCCACCCAAAAATGTTTACGTTACTATACGTCAAAATATTCGTGCTAGGCCCTGTGATGACTTATAGACTGCCCTCTAATGACAACAAGCGTAACAGACATCTTATGGTGCGCTCTGAAACGCTGAATTCAAATAGTGACTGCATAGTGGAGTCGCCCATTCATTGATTGACCGCGCTGAATGTTGTTTAACCTCACCGATTGTTTACCGATCAGGAAGTTCAAGGGGCTATGAACGGCTCTACGGCGTTGATATGTGATGTTTTTGACAGTAGTTTATTGAGATCGAACGATGAGGTGAGGTAGAAATTAAGAGATCCGTAGAAGAACTAGAGTTGCCGCCAAAGCTGAAAAGATATATACGCTGAAGGGGTAATGGACGGGGCACATAGCTCGCAGAACTGATGGCCTTTGGGGCAGAAAGATTCTCGAATGGAGACGACGCACCAGAAAATGCAGCGTGTCTCCAACAAGATGGATAAACGGCCTGGTAAAGGTAGCTGGGAGTCGTTGGATGTTGCTCTGCATATAACCGGTCTTTGCGGAAATCTATGGAGAGGTCTTTGTTCAGCAGTGGACCTCCTTTGGCTGATGATAACGATGGCAGGTTGGTGGATAGTTTTTATACAAAATACGCCTTGAGCGAGCTAATCTCTTAACACACAAGTACCGCTATTATTTTATTGTTTATACTTAGACCTACTATTTTGAGAATAATGACATAATTAATTAGAATGAATGAATGAGGGTAAGTACATCGCATCGATTACACTGTTGTCCTAATTAATCAAATGATTGATGACTTAGTGTTTATGAATAGTTTTCAATTTACACTTGATGGTTGATAACGGGGCAAAAGTTAATGACAATAATGATATGCAATCAATGTTGTTATCAGCATGTATTTATTAGAATATGTACAGGTTAAAATAATAATTGTTTATAGATAATAATTGCTGCAGCTAATTTGATAATTGATAATTAAGAACCATCGCATTTCTCCACAAACAAATCACCTTTTCCTTTCCATTCTTTCCATTTTCAATTTAAAACAAGATCTCAAGCACTTGATAAAACAACTAGAACATAATTGTCACTGCCTCTATACTGGTTTATTTTAGAATTGAAAACAGGGCTATAAAAAATATTAATGTCGGCGTTCGAGACGCGCGTTTGGGCGGTCTGACCGCACGGCAGCCGCTCGCTAAGAATCAAGAAATGAACTGAACCGAAGTGTTTCGGTGTGAGACAGGTCTGCGTGTGTTGATCGGTCGCCAAAACGTTGCACAATTATCTATCTGACATTTAAAATTGGATCAGACTGTGCGTAGACGGTGCGGGAGACGGGGTGGCGCGATATTTTTTTTATAATTTTTCGCGGGAATAAACAATTAGTACGGTACAGACTGCTAAGTGCTCTTGAAGGATCAATAAAAGCAGTGTGTTTATATTAAACGATAGCCGCTAAAAAAAATAAGAGTAGTGACAACACTACTCTTTTTTTTAGATATCTAATAAGGCACGAATCTCAGGAATTTTATATCATAAACTAACTTTTATTTTTATTAATTACCTTTCTTTTTTCTATGCGAATTAAGATTTACGTTTCCATGTTGTAACTCAAATTTGTAACCGTCTCATTTTTTAATTATTAACGAGTTAGTTATCTCCATTTTTACAGGGCACCAGCTCACATTTATTAGTGTTTGCTAAAGTATAATAAATAAATAAACTATAACCCAAAAACTATTTAGATTCAATCCATTCATCGTTTCATTCATCAAGCCATTTTTGACCCGAGTGTAGGTTGGATCCTTTTCTCTTTAATATTTGTCCTTGTATAAATAAAATTATACTTAGCCCCACTGGGCTATGTAGAATTTTCTTTCATACATGATAGACCAGTAAAATTTTTAGTCGTTAAATAAAATATAGCCTTGCCAAATCGTCGTAGATTTAGAATTGTTTTATAACAGGATTTTCTATCTAGTATCTAGTAGTCTTAGAGCACTGTCGAAATGTCAAGACTTGTCCCTTGCCACCGCAAACCTCAAATTTCTAGTCATTACAGAAAAAAAATACTCACACAGGCCCACTGATGAACAAAGGCATCCCCTATAAACGACCGGTTACATGCTGTGTGTCGTCATTTTGGGGGGAATTTGCCTGTACTCGCCACGCTTGGCAAATTGGTTGGTGAGTGCAGAATGGCTGCTGTTCCACAGAAAGGATACTGCTGCCCAGACTGCTGACTAGAGCCGGACAAGACACGGAAAAACATTACATAATAGTCGCCAAAAAAAAAAGTATGCAAAAAAATTGGCACGGGCACCAAAGTCACGCTCCCGGGCTATTACAGTTTGTTGACATCCCTAGATTCACTTTTGTGTTCGTGTTATTATATAATTTTAGTCCATCTAAATTAGATATAATATACAGTTTCAAAATAACTTTATGCTTACACTATCTTAGCCTGATACCTCAAAGACCATTGTTTAGGGTTCTGTGGTGAGTTTTGTACGTGTTTTTTTTAAGATATGTATATCTAATTGAAATTGGAAACTAAACATTCTGCCAATTCGGCAGAAACAAACAATAATTTGTAAACATTTTAACAATTTGATTTTTATGTGAATTAGAAATGCAAAAGTAGAATAATTACCAAATGAACCCATCGCGTTATTGGAGGCTGATAAGGAACTAGTAAATACAAAAGTTATCGACATAGCTCATAGGATTAGTAAGCTGAAGTGGCAGTGGGCTGGCCATATTAGTCGTAGAACCGACAACCGTTGGGGAAAACGTGTTCTTGAGTGGAGACCGCGTCTTGGTAAACGTAGGGTAGGACGCCCCCTAGCTCGGTGGAGTGATGACCTGCGCAAGGTGGCTGGCAGTAGCTGGATGAGAGTAGCCGAGGATCGCGATCAGTGGCATGCACTTGAAGAGGCCTATGTCCAGCAGTGGACTGCGATAGGCTGATGATGATGATGAAATACAAAAGTCTGCGAGCTTTAGCAACGCTTGACGTGGTAAATCTATGTGCTTCAGAGGGCAAGTAAAATCGTCGCCCGGTTGTTGTAAGTATTAATTTGACTCGTTACTCAGTATCTCTTTTTATTAACTTATTTATGTCATAACCGCCCGTATTGTCACAACTGTTTTGGTCCTATCTCAAGAACAGAGAAAACTCTGTAGCAGCTTGTGTTTAACTTTGGATTGTTTATTTATTCTTATTCCTTATTGTACAACATAAAACAGAAAACATAGATTGTTAAATAAAATAAAACATGATGTGCAAAGACGAGCTCAACTCAACATTGAGTTTTCTTCCAGCAAACCTTTGAATGATAGAAAAGATAGAAACGAAAGGGGACAGTATCATGTGTAAGTAGGTATACAATCAAGGCTCCAGTGTGATCTTACGAGGACCTGGAGCCCCCCTTTGGTGCCGAAGATGACCGCTCCAGTGGTTTTAGCCGTTAGGGAGTCCGGCATACCCCTTCGCCCTTCCCCGGGGCGAAGGAAGTTCCATGTAGAATTTCCACTGGAAATAAACCAAAAAAAAAAAAAAAAAGGTATACAATCAAGGAAAAAACAACAGTTAAGAATAATGATACAATACCCAACTATACAGCATGGACATAATATATACTTAAATAAATACATAACTATATAAATAAATATATACCATACATACATACGCATAAGCCGTGTTGAGCCGGCTCAGAATGCCACCACCCCATTTCCTCCCATGGGTGTCGTAAAAGTCGACTAAGGGATTAGTCGGAGGATGGGCAGCAGCGTCCTTCGAGTACATTAACAACTCAACTGCGATTGCAAACCCGTCTGCCAAGCGTGGCGATTATGGCAAAGCCTCTCAATGAGCACATAATCTTTGCGGGAGGCTTCTGTCCAGCAGTGGACGTTTTTCGGCTGAAATGATGAAGTGGATTATAATTTTGACAGTGACATGTTCGAGGCATTGCAGCCGCACCTCAACGTACTGTGACACTGTTTATTCTTTAGGATAATAACACTCATGAAGATAGCGAAGATTTACTAACGGCCGAAATTAATAATCAATCTAATCAAAAATCTTTGGATTTCGGATTACGGATATTTCTGTTTATTGTGTTAAATGTGATCGTAACACAACAACATGGGTGAATTTAAACATTTAAATCTGAAGATTTTGGATTAGATTGGTTATTAATTTCGGCCGTAAGTCGTCGTGGTGTAAGATAACATTCACTGGTGTATGGACTTTCACCAGCTAGCTTGGTGGTTGTTAACATGCACGAGTGCGTTATAAACAAACACTGCGCTTCGGACATGCACAGTGACCGATATAGAAGAAATATTATGTGCATTTCTTCAAATGGATTACTTTCACAACAGCGAGATAATAGTCATAATCAACAGGTTTATAGAGAAGACGTCCCAAGCTCCCTATCAAGCCGAAAAGTAAACAAATTCAGATTATTTAGGTAACGTAAAAAACTACGTTTCGAGGATTTTTGTTACCATATAAGTGCTGAATAAAATTAGCGAGCCCATAGCTCGTAGAATTGATGGCCGTTGGAGCAGAACGATTATCGAGTGGAGACCACGCACTGGACAACGCAGCGTGGGACGGCTCCCACAAGATGGACAGACTACTTCATAGATAATATTCTAATATATAGTGAAGGGCTCTGGGAGCCGTTTGATGCAGACGAAGGCGTATGTTGTGAAAATCTGTGGGAGAAACCTTTGTTCAGCAGTGGACGTCCTCCGGCTGACATGATGATGATAAAATTTGTCGATATGATCAAGGCTGAATGAATTGTATGTTTGTTTTTTCTTGTGATAATACGTGGTCCTTGTGATGTGCCTATCTAGGCCCTTACTTGCTACGCCATATATAATTGTTTCAATCACGCGATATATACACATTTGTTTCCAATGGCATAGCGAACGTATAAACCGTTCGCATTTGAGACGTGCAAAAAAAAAGGGTGAGAATCAAAGACTTAAATTCTTACGTGATTTATTATCCAATTTAATTGAACAAGGCATTCGAGAAACTCTTAATTTCCTTGCTATTCCAGCTCAGAGTAAAAATAGGTTTACATACTGTTATTCTGAATTAAATTTAGACTGCCGGGGCTGTGGGTTCGGGAAATCGTGATACAAAGGGAAAATTGTTTTTTGCTTTAGTACAATCGTTAGTCAAAACACCTATATTTCTACTCACAAAAAGCATTTTTATACCCACGGTGCGCGGCGACTGGGTATAAAACAGTTGTTTAAACCTCAATTATGTCTATAGCCTGTAGTTCTTTTCTGTCTCCTGCCTACTGCGAACGGAAGTGGAACGTTTCTTCTTTCCAACTCCGCCGTTTTCTTTTCTGATTACTCTCATTGCGATTTTCATTTCCCTGGGTGTGTCCCCAAGGAAATCAAAGAGCTTCCGAGCTTCATCAATTGGTGTGTTTTTCCGTTGGTTGTCATTGTAGATCTGGCTTACAGGAGTTGCGAATTTAAGGGTATTGCTTGCATATCAAAAAGCGTTCCTACTATAGAAACAGGAAATAAGGAGAAGTGGTACGGGGCGTAACCGCGCCACCACGACATGCACAATCCGGGCATGTCGGAAAAAATTGCCGTTTTATAACATCAGTTGAGATTCGATCGCGTACATTATGGATTATATCGTTAGAAACGCCACGCATGATTCAGAAGAAACCCTAGTTAGCTGACATCTTCAGTAACCATGATACCCGTGAGAAAGTAGGAGAAGGCATTATTTATAATATAAGTTATGAAATAAAACAAAATGTTTCCTTAAAGTGTTTTAAGTATTTTTGTTTGAAATTTCTGTAGTATTGTTTCCATGTCACGTTCCGAGAATTTATTGGTCACAGATATAAAGTAGTAAATAATTTATGTAGGTCATCATGAATTGTGTGGACAATTGTCTTGATAATTAAACAAACAAAACTCATCTAGCCGTCTGATCTAAGTAAATATATCGTATAAAGCGTACATAATCTTAAGATTAATTTAACGCTTAAATAAAACAAAAGTATTGAATATCAGCGTCAAGATAAGTTTATAAACGGTATTTATTCTAATTCTAATTCAATCATTTATTCAGTAATTAAGTCCTAACAGACACTTTAGCACGTCATATTGAAACAATGGAGGAATCAATTTCACTACATGACAACCTCTGAGAAGAAATGCCAAAAGAAACTCAGGGCTAGGTCTTTTTTGATTAATTTTCTTTTTTATAGTTTGTTTTACAAATGTGTTAACAAATTATTTAAAACAGCTGTTATATATTGAAAAACATTTGCAGCTATACAATAGAAACAATGCAGATAAAATTTGTTTCCAGGGAAGCCGCATGTGCAGCAGATAATAGATAAGAAATGATAAAAATTAATATAAATTAACGCCCCACGTCCCTATCGTCAACATAGTCTTTGACTTTATTTACTTTTTTTATTAGAAAGCAATTCTAATGTGCGTTTTAAACTTCCCATCAGTAAGATCTGTAAATCGTTTTGGTTACTTAATAAAGGATCGGACACAATTCCGTAAGAAAGACTTATTTGTCTTGGTTAATCTATATAAAGGTACCACTATTTTATGTCTGTCTCTAGTATGTTTGTCATGATAGTCGCTTTTTAAATTATACGAATCAAGGTTCTTACGCACGACATTATATTCACGAAGATATAAAGTGACGGCAGAGTAAGTATATTGATTACTTTAAAACACTCTCTAAGCGAATCGCGAGCACCCATTTCGTAGACAGCGTGGATAGCTCTTTGCTATATGAAAATTGATTCAACGTCAGCTGCTGTCCCCCAGAGCAGGATGCCATAGGACTTGATGACTTCCACAGAAATACGCGAAATACACTAGTTTGGCAGTAGTTTCATCAGTGAGCGGCTTCTTTCTTACTGCATATGCAGCAGAACTTTACCTGCTTGATAAAGCTGTGATGTGAGCTTTCAGCAGATTCTCATGTATGACTTGAGCAGACTACTATGTAAATCATTTTAGGTTTGTGCTAATAAATGGTTTCATTCTTTCTTTCACATGGATCGATCGCAGTGCTCAGTATAGCTACTCAATAAATAGGTAGGTATCTGTGATATGTAATAAGTTTTGAGTAGTTATTATCTCAACCTTCACTGGTATTTGTCAATATTGTACGTAATAATGAACTGTTGACCTCGAATTGTGCCGTGAGGTCCGCGTGGCTAGTGTATTAAAATATCTGTGTCGTGGGTAATTTTGGTTTGATGAAGGAATCTTATTGGATAGGATATCTTCAACTGAAACCCGTCGCGGTCATTGACTTTTTCAAACTGACTCAAGTTCAAGATGGTTTCAAAGATTATTTTGAACTTGTAACTGATTACTTATTATGAGCTTCCTGGCAAAGAATCTAGCATCCTTCTTCGCTCATTAATGTCGTAAAAAGTGACTAAAGGTTAATATAGAGAGCTTAGACAGCTTATTACATACACAATTAAAATAAATATAATAATGTTATCTTGATACTTAGTTGTCCGTAGCGTTACTTAGGGTGAGATTCAGAAACGAGTCTAAGCGTGACGCTTCCATCTGTCAAAATGCACTACTTACGCCCCTAATTTTGACAGATGGAAGCGTAAGTTCACGCTTAGACTCGTTTCTGAATCTCACCCTTAGGGTCCTTTTTATCCCAATGGAAATTCATCATGAACTTCGTCCGCCCCGGGGAAGGGTGAAGAGGCATGCCAGACTCCTACCAGCTAAAACCACTGGGCGGTCATCTAAGGGGGGGCTAGGTCCTCGTATGATCACACTAGAGCCAAGCGTCGCTCGGCAAAAATTAGGAGCGTAAGTAGTGCATTTTGACAGATGGAAGCGTCACGCTTAGACTCGTTTCTGAATCTCACCCTAAGTAACGCTACGGACAACTAAGTATCAAGATAACATTATTAAATTTATTTTAATTGTGTATATAATAAGCTTCTAACCTCTCTATATTAACCTTTAGTCACTTTTTACGACATTTATGAGCAAAGAAGGATGCTAGATTCTTTGCCAGGAAGCTCATAATAAGTAATCAGTTACAAGTTCAAAAAAATCTTTGAAACCATCTTGAACTTGAGTCAGTTTGAAAAAGTCAATGACCGCGACGGGTTTCAGTTGAAGATATCCTATCCAATAAGATTCCTTCATCAAACCAAAATTACCCACGACACAGATATTTTAATACACTAGCCACGCGGACCTCACGGCACAATTCGAGGTCAACAGTTCATTATTACGTACAATATTGACAAATACCAGTGAAGGTTGAGATAATAACTACTCAAAACTTATTACATATCACAGATACCTACCTATTTATTGAGTAGCTATACTGAGCACTGCGATCGATCCATGTGAAAGAAAGAATGAAACCATTTGATAGCACAAACCTAAAATGATTTACATAGTAGTCTGCTCAAGTCATACATGAGAATCTGCTGAAAGCTCACATCACAGCTTTATCAAGCAGGTTAAGTTCTGCTGCATATGCAGTAAGAATGATTAGGCAGCTCACTGATGAAACTACTGCCAGACTAGTGTATTTCGCGAATTTCCACAGCATTAAGTCCGGTGGCATCCTGCTCTGGGGGACAGCAGCTGACGTTGAATCAATTTTCATATTACAGCAAAGGGCTATCCGCGCTATCTACGAAATGGGTGCTCGCGAATCGCTTAGAGAGTGTTTTAAAGTAATCAATATACTTACTCTGCCGTCACTTTATATCTTCGTGAATATAATGTCGTGCGTAAGAACCTTGATTCATATAATTTAAAAAGCGACTATCATGACAAACATACTAGAGACAGACATAAAATAGTGGTACCTTTATATAGATTAACCAAGACAAATAGGTCTTTCTTACGGAATTGTGTCCGATTCTTTATTAAGTAACCAAAACGATTTACAGATCTTACTGATGGGAAGTTTAAAACGCACATTAGAATTGCTTTCTAATAAAAAAAGTAAATAAAGTCAAAGACTATGTTGACGATAGGGACGTGGGGCGTTAATTTATATTAATTTTTATCATTTCTTATCTATTATCTGCTGCACATGCGGCTTCCCTGGAAACAAATTTTATCTGCATTGTTTCTATTCTATTAATAGCTGCAAATGTATTTTAATATATAACAGCTGTTTTAAATAATTTGTAAAACAAACTACAAAAAAGAAAATTAATCAAAAAAGACCTAGCCCTGAGTTTCTTTTGGCATTTTTCTCACAGGTTGTCATGTAGTGAAATTACCCTCCGTTGTTTCAATATGACGTGTAAAAGTGTCTGTTAGGACTTAATTACTGAATAAATTATTGAATTAGAATTAGAATAAATACCGTTTATAAACTTATCTTGACGCTGATATTGAATACTTTTGTTTCATGTAAGCGTTAAATTAATCTTAAGATTATGTACGCTTTAGACGATATCTTTACTCAGATTAGACGGCTAGATGAGTTTTGTTTGTTTAATTATCAAGACAATTGTCCACACGATTCATTTATGACCTACATAAATTATTTACTACTTTATATCTGTGACCAATAAATTCTCGGAACGTGACATGGAAACAATATTACAGAAATTTCAAACAAAAATACTTAAAACACTTTAAGGAAACATTTTGTTTTCTTTCATAACTTATATTATTATATAAGGTTTACATTGTCTATATAAATTTATATATATAAAAAGATATTCGTTTGTTAAAAATCGCAAAACTTCTAAGTTTCTTTACAGATCGTTCTGAAATTTTTACATATGGTTGTATACATATACGCGCATATTTTTATTAAACCGTAAGTGATTCCACAGAATTTCTGTTCGAACGAATCATTTCACTGATGCTGAACAGTATTTATAACTTCATCACAAATGCTTCTAAACCTACCCGCAAACGTCCACCGTAGAAAATGTGCCTTCGAATGATCACTGTAATGAGCAGACCTAGAGGATATTGCCATAAGCATATTGATTAGTTAGTGATACGATGTACTTTTAATATAATTTGACTAAAAATAATAACGTAAATTCATAAAACATTGCAATGTAATAATTTTAAATATGTAAAGTTTGCATGCCACATGGTGGAATACGGCCAAGAACTCATATATTTTTAGACATCTATGTGCCTACCTGTATTCGCAAACAAATCAATACAAATAAATAAAATTGAAGTGTCTGTTTGTAATGTTAAAATAACAGCTTTTTACTAAATGCATATGAAAGTATATACGGTACATATAACAAAAAATCTATTTTTAATTTTTTTGTCTGTCTGTCTGTTTGTTCCGGGTAATCTCCGAAACGGCTGGACTGAGTTTGACGGGACTTTCACTGGCAGATAGCTGATGTTATAAGGAATAACTTAGGCTACTTTTATTTTAGAAAAATGATTAGGGTTCCGCGCAAAAAAGATAAAACCCTCCAAATCCAATATATTCTATGTCAAGTGTCTAGGTCGAAGTACTCTAAATTTCTTTTAAATTAAACGCGGGTGAAACCGCGGGCTCAGCTAGTAAATAAATAAGATTGTAGTTGTTAGCACATGGAGCATGCTGGTCATCCTCTAGATGGCAACTCTTAGTTACCTTTTACGACATCCACGGGTGGAGAGGGGTGGTCTATTCTTCGTCGGGAATCACATGAACATTTAACCTTAAAAACTTAATCCTATCAGCCAAAGGATGTCCACTACCGATCATAGGCCCCAAATATTTCCACAACATTGGGCTATCACCGCATCCAACTTAAAAACTTTATTCATTCAGCCAAAAAACGTCCACTCCTGGACAGAAGCCTCCCCCAAAGATTGCCGCAACGACCGGTATGGTTTCGTGTTGTGGGCCCATTGCGAGGTTTTGCTAGAAACGCCACGCTTGGCAGACGGGTCCGCGATCGCAGTTGAGTTATAATATACTCGAAGGACGCTGCTACCCATCTTCCGACTTAAAGACTTACCCGTTCTATATTCGGTCGTCGTCTCCGAAAAAAATCAGATATCCCGCACATGTACACACTCATCACTCTCACTGTAAAACAACGATTGAAACAAATAACCTCAAATGTTATAATAATTAAAAATATAAACAAATCGGTCGAGGGTATTGCACCAACTGTGCACTGTATGACATTGCAGCCGATAGCGCGGCGTCTTCTTAATAACTATAAGAATCAATGTGAATGCACAGGATGTGGGAATATTAACTAGGTTTTATTATTGACTAGCTGTTGCTCGCGGCTTCACAATATACGTAAATACAATTTTTGTGTACATCTAACTTCAGAACTGACGGATTTTAACAGAAATTGTTACCCACTATTTTAGCCCCTTACGGGTAGAATTTACAAAAACACTAAGCCACGTATTTCTTTATTTTCAACCAAAAAGCCTTATACCAATTTTCATAGATTTAGCTTATAAAATTGCATACAAAACATTATCCCATGTATTTTTTTTTCTAAAATGCTGAAACCGTACGGTTTTCCTTTTTTTACCGAGCAGGTTAATACTTTTTTTCATAAATCTGACTAAAAGAAAAACGGATTTTCTATTTAAAATGTCACCCTCTTAAAGGGTAGAATTTACAAAAATACTGAAACATGTATTGTTCTGTTGATCTTCATTTTCAACCAAAAAGTCAAATACCCATTTTCTTACATCTAACTTAAAAAATAACAGATACTCCATACAACATTTCAAGCCCTATTTTACCGCCTTAGGGGTAGAATTTCTAAAGTTCCTTCGTTAGTGGATGCCTACTTTATTATTAAAGGCATCACCTGCCAAAATGTCAAGTTTGTAGCCGCAGCGGTAAGGCTGTGTTGATGAATCAGTCAGTCAGGTATATATAGGGTCTTACATTAATCATGGAAAATATTTTAAGGCTAGGTTCTATGAATGGTATACAATTCATTTCAAATATCAAGTATCGGTTTTACTGATAATAAATAAATGAATATTTAAATAGTCGACTAGTGAAAGATGCCTCAAGACGCAAGTCTTTAACCAGTGTGTGTTACCAGTGATGACATATAGAACAGAGGCGTGGTCACTCACAATGAGCCTCATAAGAAAGCTCAAGGTCACTCAGCGCGCTATGGAGAGAGCTATGCTTGGTATTTCTCTACGAGATCGAATCAAAAATGAGTAGATCCGTAGAAGAACGAAAGTTGTCGACATAGCTGAAAGGATTAGTAAACTGAAGTGGCAATGGGCAGGGCACATTGCTCGTAGAACTGAGGGCCGCTGGGGCATAAAGGTTCTAGAATGGAGACCGCGCACCGGAAAACGCAGCGTGGGACGACCTCCAAAGAGGTGGACAGACGACCTGGTGAAGGTCGCTGGGAGTCGTTGGATGAGGGCGGCATGTAACCGCTCGTTGTGGAAATCTAAGCGGGAGGCCTTTGTTCAGCAGTGGACGTCCTGTGGCTGATATGATGATAGCGAAAGATTTACTGACTCTGTATTATTTTATAAAATAAAGGTTGACGTAATTTTTTTAAATAATAGAACACTTTTAGGCATATTACATCGCGTATTTTATAGAGGTTTGTTTTTCCTGACGTTTCGAACACTTGGCAGTGTTCGTGGTCGCAGGACGACTAAGGTGTCAGGCGTAGATGTAGATACAGAAGTTAGAAGTTTAAAAAGTTATTTTATTTTATCTACCTTACAATTTTAATCAAAAGTTAGTTTCAATGCACGCAGTAATCACTCACAGAGTCTTGATGTTTTTAGTCCAGTATGTTGTTGTTAATATTTTTTTCTAAAACGATACATTGGAACCTATAAATATCATGCCATGAACGACTTTACGATACGTGTCAAATATTTCCGTTTAGTCATCATCATTTCGGCCGAATAAAGTCCACTGCTGGACAGGCCTCCCCCAAAGATCACCACAACAACCGATATGGGTGTGTAGTGTGCTCAGTCTTGCCATAATCACCACGCTTGGAAGACGGGTTGGCGATCGCAGTTCAGTTGTTAATGTACTCGAAGGACGCTGCTGCCCATCCTCCGGTTAATCCCTTAGTCGACCTTTACGACACCCACGGGATGAAATGGTGGCATTCTGAGCCGGCACCACACGGCAAAGTATAGTACGTGTAGTAAGTAAATTGTTTTATTTTCTCACCACAATAATGAAAAGTTATAGTATTATTCCAATTTATAGTGGGAGACTGGTGACTTCACTAGGCCAGAAGTCCAATTTTGCTCTTTTAAACACTGTGCCAAGCGATATTTATCCATTTTCTTGTTCTTCGTGTATCTGATTCTATGAAGTTGTTTCCTCTTGATGAATACTCTCCAATACGTTGATATAACTTTATCCGGCACCGATACAGATTGATTTTGTCCTTTATAACCCAGTCATCATCTTGCATCCCATGAATGCGCACTTTCGCTGCAGATAACATCTTGATATAACAATAAACTCGTAGCGTCCGGCTTTCCCTGTGGTGTCCGGCTTTTCAATTGGTGTCCGGATTAAGAATACCGCACCACTCCATCTCCTCCCGTGGAGGTCGTAAAAGGCGACTAAGGGAGCCTAAACCAGAGGGATGGGCAGCAGCGTCCCTTCTGTGGCACAGCAGCTATTCTTCGCTCACCAACCCGCTTACCAAGCGTGGAGAGTACTGGTAAATTCCCCTTAATATAACCACAATTTAACCAGTCGTTTATGGGGGGCCTTTGTTCAGCAGTGGACGTCTTTTAGCTGATATGATGATAATGATCTGTCTGTCTCAGGGGCGCTCATAGCCAGGCCAGTCTATAGCTGGGTAACCGCATAGTTGTATTTGAACAGAGCGTCCCCGTGCTTTCGGAGGGCACGTAAAATTGTCGGTCCCGGTTGTTATTAGATGGCAGTCGTTAAGCTTTTGGGCAACTTGAACATCTCTGACACAAAGTTGGCCACCAACCACACGATAGGAAAATTAAAAGACCTGATTTGTTTGGTGAGTAACAAATGGCCTTAAAACCCGTAGTGGGTTTTAAGGTCTTTGGGCCGATTCTATGAATCTACACACTCCTCAGTATCCAGAAACCGTTTGTATTGTGATTATGTTCATTTGCCGTACGATAGTTAATTAAAGATAACGACCTCAATAGCATGATGAGACCAATCTTCAGCTTTGGACGTCGTTGATGATAAATAGGTGACAAATCAAGACATTTGATTCGGCCACATTGTAGGGGAATACCAGGTGTTCCAGCTGGGAATACTTACATATCCACGACATTTTCTAATTATGTAACAACATCGACTGTTGTGTTGTCAAAATAGATTTCCCAACATTCTCAAAGCGTCTTTATGTATGTATTACTGATAACACAACGCAAAACAATGTATTTCTAAAAAAAATGTCAATGCGTGAATTTAGTAGAAATTAGAGCCGTGTTATAAAAAAAACTTTTTATCTTAAAAATAGAACCCGCTGTAGCTGACCACGTTAGTTAAAACCGCTTCAATCCCGCGGGAACCAAATACTATTAATTGTTTACGGTACTCAATCTCACTTGGGCTCGCGTCGACATCACTAATATACAAACTTAGTCCAATCGTTTTATCGAACGGCAATCGACCGTGTGGTGCCGGCTCAGAATACCACCACGCCATCTCCTGCCATGGGTGTCTTAAAAGTCGACTTAGGGATTAGCCGGAGGATGGGCAGCAGCGTCCTTCGAGTACATTAACAACTCAACTGCGATCGCCAACCCGTTTGCCAAGCTTGGCGATTATGGCCAGACCCCCCAATGAGCCCACAACACAGCCATATCGGTCGTTGTGGTGATCTTTGAGGGAGGCCTGTATCCAGCAGTGGACTTCATTCGGCCGAAATGATGATGATGATCATGATGATGAATCGATGTTTCATTTATATTTTCGATGATGATTTAATGGAGTTCTGAAATTCAGGACGCAGTTACTACTTAGCATCAGGTAGGTAGTTAGACTATAGCCGTTCATACAGAATAAAAAAACCGGATTAGTGCGAGTTAAACACGCGTGGAGAGGTTTCCGTACGAAGAAAAAGAAGAAAGAAAGAAAGTTCGTGCCCGGTGAGTACCTGCGTCAGGCGGTAGGTGACGCGCTCGCTCTTTCTGGGCCAGGCCCCAAAGAGCATCAGGACGGCCTCTACGACGCGCTTGGTTGCAAATTGCATCCGCAGGCGGTGACGCCACTTTCCAAGTGCGCGTCGCCGAGCCAGCCACCTCAGCCTGTCCAACGCCCCTGGAGGCGCGTCTACGCCGCTCTGGCGGAGGGAGCGTGTCTTATCGTAGACCCACGCATCCATCTCCGCCAGAATGTCGAAAGGCGGAAAACGCGCCAGTAGAGTTGCCGCCTCGTAGGTCTCTGTTCGGTATCCTCGTGCGATCCGGATAGCCACGCTGCGCTGCAGACAGTGAATTTTGGTTCTGCAGCGCTGGGCGCCTGATAGTCGAGCTGATCATACAGGTGCCCCGTATAGGACCACGGACCGCACGACCCCTCCGTATAGACGGCGAATTTCCTCACATGGTCCCCCGAAATTGGGCAGCCGCCGGTGTAGAGCACCCACTACCCTCACGACTCGGGGGACGAAGCGAAAAGGTATGCTCTACAATTTATTTACCGATATAATAAAATTATAAACTATTATTGTGAATACTTCTGATAAGACTGTCATTACATGTAGGTCGCGATAACTAGGTTGGGTGATGCATATATTGTGGTAACAATTACCTAATGAATTGATGTTATGACTCTTAGATAATGGTCTCACCTTCTCAGATATTGTCCAGGGGAGATGAACTCGCAACTATTTTTATGTACAAATGACGCAAAGCAGGTATTGATATTTGCAAGGTCACTGTTCAATTTAAAGAGTAGAACTACGAGTATTGTGTAATGAAAATTTGTGCAAATGCCTGATACCTTTATCAACTAAATGAGTTTTAATATTTTGATTAAGTCTATTTGTATTTTAATTGAATTGGATTTCGTATCATCTAGCCGTGTGGTGCCGGCTCAGAATACCACCACCCCATCTCCTCCCGTGGGTGTCGTAAAAGTCGACTAAGGGTTTGGCCGGAGGATGGGCAGCAGCGTCCTTCGAGTACATTAACAACTCAACTGCGATCGCCAACCCGTCTGCCAAGCGTGGCGATTATGGCAAAACCCCCCAATGAGCCTACCACACACCCATATCGGTCGTTGTGATCTTTGGGGAGGCCTGTGTCCAGCAGTGGACTTCATTCGGCCGAAATGATGATGATCATCTAGTTACACAGTCGGCTGCTGCGCTCTGGGTTGTGGGTTCGATTCCCGCACGGAACAAATATTTGTATGATCTGCAGGTAGTTGTTCCGGGTCTGAGTCTATTGTATGTGGAATTCATGCCTGTAAACGCACCCACGACACAGGAGAAACCCTAGTGTGGAGCAATCCTTTAAAAAAATCACCTTACCATTTTCCGTGAGGTATTCCGTCCGTATCCGGATTAAGAATATAGCACCACTCCATCTCCTCCCGTGGATATCGCAAAAGGCGACTAAGGGACCAAGCCAGAGGATTTGGCAGCAGCATCTCTTCTGTGGAAAAATAGCCATACTGTGTACATCACCAACCCGACTGTCTGCGAAGCCTACTGGCAAATCCCCCACAAAATGGCGACTCTGTTGTGGAAATCTATGGGGGAGGCCTTTGTTCAGCAGTGGACGTCTTTGGCTAATATGATGATGATGATGATCTTAAGAATCTTAAGAATCGACGATCTAGAGAAAAAAAACCTGCCTGGTCTTAATGTCTATGAGGAAACTTGACATCCATCAAAGAAAGGAACTAGAAAACAAGCGCCATAAAATGATCTAAAATAGGGGTATTGGAACAATAGACTCTATTATATGATCGATATTGTTTCATCACCTAAATTACCTACTTTACTGGCACCACATGATCAAAGCAAATAAAAATAGGCAAGTATAGGTAGGTTCGTGATGAGCAAACCAAATACAAATAGGTAGGTAGGTTCTTAATGGTATTTATTTACATATTACTGTGTAGGTATTTTGGGGGTTAGTGCACTCCGTCCGTCTCTTATCATCTCCATGTGGGATCGTGCACTGGGTCGCCAGATCAGTGGGTATGAACGCTATCATATTAAATATTATTATTATTAATTTCTATTCATCCCCGCCCTGATTTATTTGATCTTTTCAAACCTAAGTTTTATTTATAAATTTTCTACAGCCAATTTTCTTCATCCATAAGTTCTCCGAAATAAAACCTTCTTTGGGGCACGCCACTATATTTCTTAGACCTTTTTTCTGGCGTAGCATTACTACTTCTGCAGTATGCTCTGACCTGGCCTTTCAGTTCATGGCCTGGCTTTGCTTTTACGATCGCCGTAAAGTACCTGTAGCCTGTCCCTCCTCTCAGCAGCACGGGAATTGCTTCTGTTGACTCTATCGCTATATGTGATATCTAAGGAAAGAAAATAATGGGATACAGAGTTAATTCGTTTTTTATAGGGAAATGGTCTGTTGGTCGGGAAAACAGGCTAACAACAGGCTTCAGCAGGGCTGCTAATCGATATTGCATAAGAGATACTAGTTGTTCCAGTGTGCATTTTAGCAAATACAAGATCAATTTTATGTTCCTATGCCTTTATATTTTATATTTATAATGTACACAGAATGCCGAGAAAGAACATTAATTAGTCGGAACTTTTGTTAAAATGAATATAGACTATAGAATAGAATAGACGAAGAATTTGAGTCGTGATTGCTTCGACTGAATTTAAACACTGGACCTATTACGTAGGCTTCGTATTTTATTAACTAAATCTCAACTCAAGTTCTACTTGAGTTTTGTTTGTCGATCTGTAATACGGGCCTGTGTTAACGCCAACAAACAAACAAAATTTCATATCTGCAATCTAAAATTTAAAAATTTGTATTCATAATTTCGGCCGAATGAAGTCCACTGCTGGACACAGGCCAAAGGTCACCACAACGACCGATATGGGTGTGTTGTGTGTAATACTCCCATACCGGGAACAACTACCTGCAAGATCAGATACAAATATTTGTTCCGTGCGGGAGTCGACGCCGCGACCCGGAGCGCAGCAGCCGACTGTATCAGCCGCTGCAACACCATGCCGTCGCGTGTCTTGTCGATCAACGGATAGCAGATCGACCATACAGAAAGAAGCAGTTGACGGAGAGCTGGCACGTGTAACCACTGACGGGTGCTAACGGATTAGCTCCGCAGACCAGTTTTTACTTATATACGGTATCAGGATTCAAGGAAGTTAAAAACTAAATGTAAACAAAAAGAAACGAATGATTGCTCAATAAGCTGAGCGAGGGTAAATATGGCGGGGTATTATCGGACCGATTCAGAAATATCGGTTTGTAACGTAAAGCATTTCCATCTTAATTTGTTAGCATAAAAATGCATGAGAAGTCAACAATATCAGTTATTTTTGTTTATAAATATTTATATATTTCAAAATGTTTAATTGTTTTTATGACAGTAGTAATAGTATATAAAGCTGACGGAATACATTTTAAAGCTCTTAATGGAAATATCACTGCATATATCATTCTTGCAAAATTCTAGAAAGGTTTGTTTAATATTGTATAGTCGTAGGAAAATGTGTCACTCTGAAAACCATTTTTATGGTTTGCTTACATTTAGTTTTTGCTATCTCAGGGGATATTCAGATATAGCCGTTCACTCATTTAATGAAGCAGAATTTCTACAGGCATTTACTACTTCTGAGGAGATACCGGAGCAGCCTTCATCCGCACACCTGTCCTTTGAAAGGTAGACGCCGGCGGGGCGGTCAGTAAAATTTCTACAAGCCAGCTTACTTTACTCTTTCAGTTTGGCAACAGTAAAGCGCTGTTCGGTGTAGTCCTTGTATCGAGACATCAGCTGTATTTTGATTTTAATTCCGCACGCGCAGTTTTGACCGGTTTGTACAAGACTGCAGCCAATCGGATTAAAACGAGGCTGCATAGTGCCACCACTTCCAACTTCTTTCAACTCTTAACCACCCATATATCTCATTGCCAAAGTCAACCTAAAGATATAAAAAGATTTAATGATACTTACTATGCAATCAAACAGTCCGTCGCAGACGACACGATGTCCGGTTAACATCGGTTCGAACTCAAATCTTCGTCTGAACACCCTGGTATCGTTAGTGTACCTCATTCCCTGGTATAACGTATTGTAAGGAGTAAGAAATATCTTTTCTGGAGTTTCAGCTGGTAAAGGCTCCGGATAGGCGGATCGATCAAACTTTAGAATAGTTCCGTTCGCTCTGGAAATAATATTTTCTTGAAAGAAAATATAAGGAGTTTTTATCATTGCTGTGACCTAAACAGCATTAACCTAACCTTTTTTAATCAGTGGAAATCATCAGTCTGTACCCCCCGATATACAAGGACTTATTGATTTAATTATTGAGCATGGTGGTAGATGTTTCGTTACACACAACTTCAATGATGTGAGGTCTACAACATGTTTAGCGTAATCACTAACGGCCGAAATTAATGATCGATCTAATCCAAAATCTTCAGATTTCAGATTTTGAACTTGATCTGTTTTTGTGTTAAGAGCACACTTAACACAAAAACAAGACCATTCCTTAATCTGAAATCCAAAGATTTTAGATTAGATTGATTATTTATAATAAAACACTTTTAAACGGATTCTATCGCATATATTTTTGATTTTCCTGACGTTTCGAATACTTGATGATGATGATGATGATACTCGATGATGATGATAGTCATCCTGCGACCACGAATGCTGCAAAGTATTCGAAACGTCAGGAAAATCAAAAATATACGCGATAGAATCCGTTTAAAAGTGTTTTATTATAATGTGTACTAAGACATTACTAGTTCGATTATTAATTTCGGCCGTAAGAGAATTTTGAGAGAGATATATGTATATCGAGCAGTGTGCCTTGTGGTTTACTCTATAGAATAGACCACAAATTTGCCGAACTACTAAGACTGTGAGGTGGGGTCCTCTAATAGTGATAGTGTCTATGAGTTCACGGAACTCGTTCATTACAAAACCCAAGGCGCAGTTGCCCGAAACTTTGTAACTGTAGCTGCAATGGGATACTTCTTTCAGTTGAAATTTATACATAGGCTGCACTAAAAGTATCGGGAATGGAATATTTCCACTGTTCCTGTCATATTAAAATCTTTTTAATTGAAAACTCCTTGGTTTTACAAATCGAATACCATTTATTTATTTTAAAAAAGATTCACGGTCTTGTCACAAGGTTTTGTCAAACTTGTTTAGTCGTTGAAAAAATGGAATTGACTCGAGAAAATTCAAGAGCGATGATTTATTATGACATTCGAAGTGGTTTAACACAAAAACAGTGTGTTGACCGGATGATTTCTGCATTTGGTGATGAAGCCCCATCCAAAACCACAATTTATCGCTGGTTTGCTGAATTTCAACGTGGACGTGTCAAGCTCAGTGATGATCCTCGTCAAGGTCGTCCAAAAACTGCAATCACCCAAGAAAACGTTGATGCTGTGCGTAAGCTGATTGAGGAAGATCGACATGTGACATACCGCGAAATTCAGGCAACTTTAGACATTGGCATGAGTCAAATACAAATAATCTTGCATGAACAATTAGGGGTAAAAAAGTTGTTTTCCCGATGGATACCGCATTTGCTATGTGAAGAGCAAAAAGCGGCTCGCGTTACTTGGTGCGTCAGAACTCTCGAAAGATTCCACGCAGGATCCTCAAATGCTGTATACAACATCGTATCAGGTGACGAATCCTGGATATATGCGTACGAACCCGAAACAAAAAACCAGTCACGAGTTTGGGTGTTCGAAAATGAGTCAAAGCCAACAAAAATTGTTCGTTCACGGAGTGTTGCAAAAAAAATGGTGGCCACGTTTGTCTCCAAAACCGGCCATGTTACGACTATCCCTCTTGAGGGACAAAGAACGGTTAATGCAGAATGGTATGCTAGCATTTGTTTGCCACAGGTCGTTTCTGAACTCCGTAGAGAGAACTGCAACCGCCGCATCATCCTCCATCACGACAATGCGAGTTCTCACACCGCGCACAGAACAAAAGAGTTTTTAGAGCAAGAAAACATAGAATTATTAGACCATCCGCCGTACAGCCCCGACCTAAGCCCTAATGATTTCTATACTTTCCCTAAAATAAAGAATAAATTGCGTGGACAGAGATTTTCATCACCTAAAGAAGCTGTGGACGCCTACAAAACGGCCATTTTGGAGACCCCAACTTCCGAATGGAATGGTTGCTTCAATGATTGGTTCCATCGTATGGAAAAATGTGTCAAATTTCGCGGAGAATACTTCGAAAAGCAATAAATACATTTTTAAATAGTAATGTTGTGTCACTTCCTTGATTCCCGAAATTTTCAGTGCCGCCCTCGTATGGAAGCATTTAGCCGCATTCAGAGCTATTTTATTTCTAGAACATCTATCATGGGAGTATTAGGACCATTAGTAATACATTGTTTCATGTAAGCTTATTTACTTATAGCTTTTAACGTCGTTTGCTAACATCATATACCCGGATGTTATACTAGCACAGAAATCGTTATCATATCACAAAATAGGGGACTCTTGTCATCTGTCTCCTCTCATGTCTCGAAGCCATACCTATGATGAGGAAACCACTCCTACCATCGCATCGTAGTAGAGCATCATATATACCTGCCTGTCCCAGCTTCATTATGAGAGTTTTTGATATGATCGACCACATCAGTCCTCACGGCAAATATTAAAATCTCATAAACTCCATTATAGCTTGCAAATGTAATTTGTATAAAATTTTGCGTTCTATTTTAGAAAGTAACTACTAAAGAAATCGAGAAACACGCTGAACTGACCGCTGGTAGTACAAAGGAATGGCTACGACCTGAATAGCGAAGGGTTGGATCGGATGGACCGGATGTAAACCACATATAAGCCTTGCACGCACTTTGTTTTCACAGCTCTAGAAATCTTTATGGACTTCCTTAGCTCTGGGGAGGAAGGAGGCCGGAGCGGCAGGTCGGACTTATACCAGCTAAAACTACCTTTATTTTTCTTTTTTTTTATTGATGTCCAGTGGAAATTCTACATGGAACTTCCTTCACCCCGGGGAAGGGCGAAGGGGTGTGCCGGACTCCTACCGGCTAAAACCACTGGAGCGGTCATCTTCGGCATCGAAGGGGGGCTCCAGGTCCTCATAAGATCACACTAGAGCCGCCCATTGGTGCCACGCCTTTAGGCACATCTTGGAAGGGATGAATGTAAAGCGGTCACCCCCTCTAGCGGAGGGAAGGCGACTGTAAAAAGGTCACCCCTCAGGCACTTCTCGGGGAGGATTGTAAAGGATTCCCCCAAGCCTCGCTTTGCGCTGTGCTGCGCACAAGCTAAAACTACCTACCTAGACTGTCACTTTTGGCATTGAAGGAGGGCTCCGGGATCTCGAGACCGAACGTTTCGGAGCAATACGTATTTATATAATAAGTGTTAAAAAATTATTATCTTTATCAAAACAAGACATTACCGTCATGTGATTGTTGGTTGTAGAATATGGTCTATTAAATGAATTTTGTATAAAATTTGGCACTGGAGTGTTCAGAATGAGAGCTGGCAGATTTAGGTCGTCTTTGTCGAGTCCCACCTACCATGTTTTGCTTCATCATCATTTCGGCCAAATGAAGTCCACTGCTGGACACAGGCCTCCCCCAAAGATCACCACAACGACTAATATGGGTGTGTTGTGTACTCATTGGGGGGTTTTGCCATAATCGCCACGCTTGGCAGACGGGTTGGCGATCGCAGTTGAGTTGTTAATGTACTCGAAGGGCGCTGCTGCCCATCCTCCGGCTAGTCCCTTAGTCGACTTTTACGACACCCACGGGAGGAGATGGGGTGGTGGTAATCTGAGCCAATCTAAACTTCACCAGTGTGTAACCATTGGATGCAAGGAGAAAGGATCTATGAGGGAGGCTTACATATGTGAAGCAGGTTTCTTCTTTTTGGCTGACGCCCATGATGATGGGGTGCCGATGTATCAAACAGGAAAACACGTGAGCATACTTACATGTTTGGCCTCAACAAACTACTATGATTCATCTTCTTCGAAATAAAAGTTGGCTTGGAACTAACAAGCCGCACCAGTATTATACAAAAGACCGCGATAAATAAATCTGTGGTTATTTTCATCATAAACAATTCTTCATAACGATCTATGAAAAACGAGGCTCGTGTTATTTATGGTGAATACATGAACTCATTGTAAAATATTGCGAGTCAGTGGTATTTTATACGACCAATATGCCCTGAGGTAGTTTATGAGTTTTTTTTATCGGTACGCCTACGATTTTCCACCATATGGCAGTTATAAAATCTTACCGTCAAGGCAGTGAAAAACAATCATATTCCATAATTTTTCAGTTGTATAATTGAGTTTTAATTTTTTGTTTCTCAACACGAGCGTGGCAATAAGTGCGTTGAACGTGGTCTGTGAGCGAAGGAAATAGAAAGTACTCGTCGATAGTTCAAATATTACATGTAAAGTTATATAGTAGTAGAATGGGTCCCGGGGACTTATACGGACAGAAGTTACTTATAGCCCATCGTATCTTGTCTGCATCGATGACTTTCTTTGCCATATCCCAGTCATTTTTGGATGTTAGTACATTTTGTTCTTCCACGGGGATGACGTTTCTGTCACATTCTGTATCTCTATTGAGTCCGGACCCTCTTTAACATTAGTTTAGTGCAATAAAATTGAAGATGTACAGCATTTGCTGATGGAATGTGTCCGAAATAAAGATGAACGCGACTCACTGCTGGACGAATTTAAGCTAAATAGGCTGGATGTAGGACTCATTCAAAGTGTTTTATCAAGGCCAAAATCGGGGGCAGCTAAAAACTTTGTCGTTTGGTAACAGTCGTTCAGCAGTCATTCTTTTAATCAAAGTTAGTAACTATATTTAAAATATTTATTTTTTAAGCTGTGGATTATTATGTAAATAGGTATGATGGGGTTGACATGTCCTTAATGGATAAAAACCACTAAAATAAAATAAGATTAAAAAAAAAACATTAGTTTATGTTTCCTTCCGAGTTACAGAGAGCCTAGCTTGGTTATTTCGGATAGATGATAACGGATTGACCTTCGTAGATATCCCATTAATGCTCTATTTCATGCTATCTGGAAGGCTGTTGATGATATTGCAGTGAGACCTCCATGTTTGACACTTCGCTTTGCGCACTTCTATGTTGTAGTGCGTTTTCGCGTATTCCCTAAAGTCATTATTTGGATTTTCTCGACTAAAAACTCGTCTGGTCTCCTGACTTAGAGTTTCTAGGACTGGTTCCTTATTAAGTTATTAATTAAGTTATTATTAAGTTGATATAAAACGTTGCCCCACACTAGGATTTCTCCTGTATCGTGGGTGCGTTTACAGACACAAATTCCACACACAATACACCCAGACCCGGAACAACTACCTGCAGATTATGCAAATATTTGTTCCGTGCGGAAATCGAACCCACGACCTGGGATGCAGTAGCTGACTGTATCAGCCACTGCACCAACCGCGCCGTCAATTATGCGATAACGCTTCTTTTTCCGGACAGTTATTTATCCAACTGGTTCTGTCTGGACATTTCTGTCTTCCTTTAATTCTACGTCTATAAAAGAGTTGAGTTTTACCGTAGGGTAACCCAGGTGTACCACCCTAACCAATCATTTTCCTGGGGTTCCTCTTTAGTACCTTACCATAGTTATTGGAAGTTACATACCTAAAGTAAACGCAATTGTGAACAGATAGGCTTACCTCATCCGACACGTGCCAATCCCTGATCGCCTTCCTGGCTCCATTCGATGCAAGCGTTATATCAATGACTTCCCTTCGTTTAATGATAAAGGTTGGTCTTACACCTTTATTTAAAATACCAGAAAGTCCAGAAGTACTTCATCTCTTTTATTGTTGTCTATGCTGCCCCAGGCAACATGATGATTGTTTGCGACGCAACCTGTGATGAGATATTCGCTGTCGTCAACCAGATTGCGATTGTCCCCCACGCACATTAAAACCTCTAATGTGCACCTAAGAAAGGTGAGTTTCTATAAGGTGATATGAGGGCGACATCGTTGTTCATATTTAGCGCACGTACACTGTGTATTGCCGTTGCCACCTTAGATTGACCATTTATCATTATTTCTCTTCTCCGGCGATCCTCGCGTCACTCATTGAAGAGCCTCTTCCGCCAGCAAGATTTCCTCACCCAGTTTGGCCGGAGAGGAAGCTAGCCCAAGTTCATTCAAACCCAGATAGAGGTAATCCGTCTTCATCGAGGTGATGAAGCCGGATTATCACCCAATGGTGTAATTTGTGTCAGTGATGCCGTGTGGTCATTTCGGCCGAATGAAATCCACTGCTGGACACAGGCCTCCCCCAAAGATCACCGCAACGACCGATGTTGGGGGGTCTTGCCATAATCGCCACGCTTGGCAGACGGGTTGGCGATCGCAGTTGAGTTGTTAATGTACTCTAAGGAAGCTGCTGCCCTTCCTCCGGTTAATCCCTTAGTCGACACTTGCCGTGTGGTGCCGGCTCAGAATGCCACCACCCCATTTCATCCCGTGGGTGTCGTAAAAGTCGACTAAGGGATTAACCGGAGGAAGGGCAGCAGCTTCCTTAGAGTACATTAACAACTCAACTGCGATCGCCAACCCATCTGCCAAGCGTGGCGATTATGGCAAGACCCCCCAATAAGCACACAACACACCATATCCGTCGTTGTGGTGATCTTTGGGGGAGGCCTGTGTCACCTGCACCATCCCCCTTCCTTTCCGATCTGGGCTCGCCATTTGCTGCTGTAGTTCCAAGTTCCAATGCTGAAGGCGTAGGGCCGGAGTCAACTACTTGACCAGGGGAACAGACAGGAGTACCTCTCTTCCCGGATCCATGATCCAGGAGCTTGAAGAAGCTTCTGTTTATCCCGTCTTCAAGCAGCATTCGCTTTGTTTGATGAATTCGGCCGAAGCCTTATCTATCAGAATAATGCTTCGGGTGAATCCAGCATCCTTGTTATGTCCCACAGCCTTCCATTCCACTGTCTTCAGGCCCTGGTTCATGCAGTGTAGAATGTAGACCTCCTCTGCTAGTGTTGCAGATTTTGATGTCTTCCTCTTCCATGCCATCTTAACCGGCATGGTTAGGTCCTTAGCCGCCACTACCCTCAGTTTCAGATCCGCAACCATTGGACCCTCCAGCGACCGCAGCCACATGGCTGATACCTCACGATACATGTCTCGTGGAAGGCCCCTGCCACCAGGCTGCCCAAAACCAGGTTTGGTTTCGGTTCAGGAACAACCAGTATCCACTTCCATATGAGATCCCTCACGTCTTCGACAAGGTCAGCTCCTATGGTCTGGACGGGATATTCATCAGCGACAACAGCCACTTTTATATTGGCCAACGCATCCCTAAAAAACCCGATCTTGGTCCTCTTTGGTTCGTTGGCCACCTCCACGGAGTCCTCACTGACTTCCACCCTCATCCTTTTTGGCAGGCTAGATTCACTCTGTGGATCTTCCACCAGCCCGGCGTTCTGCCGTATTAAAGCCCTTCGCCTCCTCTCAGGCTCTCCAGGCTTCTTCTTGCGTGACTACGCATCTCCGGTTACGGCTCTTCCCAGCGGCCTCGCAGCACTGAAACCAGGCATTGAGTCCTCTCCAGCCACTGCTCGACCTCCTGAAGCTGGGGCCAAACACCTCCTCAGCACACTGGCCTGACAAATGACACCACCAGGTGTCCTTCGGTTCAGAGAGATGTTCCCATTTCCGGTGACATCCTCGTCCAACATACCAGGGCCCCCGGTAGCTACACCAGCAGGCATATTTTTAGAGCTACCCTTGGAAGGGCTGTTCCGTTGGTCCTTAGGAACATGTCGCGATTTCGTACATAGATGCATACGCATATTTTTTTTATTCATTCCACTGACTCCACACCCTCCACGGAGCCCGCACATTTGGGGATGCTTCCATAAGCACCAAGGCTATCAGCGAAATATGGACTATATTTCGAGTGCGTTGTCCACGAGTCCACACAATATTCACCTATACGTGTCCAGCGCGTCAACGTCATTGGCTCACATTGCTGACTGCAGACCCCATCACCCGAGAGAACTAGCCGGCTCGTCTTATGGACTTGCTACATGCGATTGGTTGAGACCGACTCCGCCACAACCATCCGTATTAGAGGAGTTCGGGACCAAAGAGGCGTTGCTGACAGCAGTCAACGGCTGCAGGTCTTCTGTACAGCTCAATCTCCAGGACTCCTTAACCCCTCATTACGAGATCCCGCGCACGGCACAAACACGCAAGTGGTCTGGTGGTACACACGGCTACACATCAAACTATACATTTCCAGTATAAACTGATCTCGCATTGTACAGGCTTTCGGTATGATAACAGATCAGCATAAACTGGCTTTGTATAGCTTGATGTGTAGCCGTGTGTACCTAACTCGTACCCTATACTGCTTTGTTGAGACGGTAGGAACGCAATGCTTCACCTCGGATCATTGCAGTGGATTGGAAGGTGTTGAAGGCTGGATCAAGGGTGGGGAGTATGTAAAATAATCAAATAACTGAATAAAATAAATAAATAACTAAAGAAAATAAATAAATAACTAAATAATACATGAAGGAGTACATAAACTAATTAAAGGAATCCGCCCGACGCTTCCTATTACGTTTGTTTTTGAGGTAATCAAACCAATCATTTCGGCCGAATAAAGGCCTATATGTCATTAAATCTGGGAAAATTCAACCATGGTCAATGCACCTGTTTAATATTACTGCTAAGTAGGATGCCATAGTGTAAATTATAGATTTACGTACCTTTACTGTTTTATTGGTGCCTAATGGAAATTCTTCATGAACTTCCTTCGCCCCGGGGAAGGGCGAAGGTGTATACCGGACTCCTACCGGCTAAAACCACTGGAGCGGTCATCTTCGCCTAAATGGGAGGCTCCAGGTCCTCGTATGATCACACCAGAGCCGCCCACTAGTACCACGCCTATAGTAGACACATCCCGGAGAGGGTGACTGTAAAGCGGTGTGCTACCGTCTTCTCTTAGGTCGCTTGGTGTGGGCACGCAGATTCCCCAATCTACGCACCCGCGAACCTAGACGTCCCCCGCCTTATAACAATGGCAGGGGGACAATTACTTACCTACTCTTACCGATAATCCCCACAAACCTTCAGTTGATTTGATCTTTATTTCTTTAAAAGCTTTTGTAATTGACAGGGGCATTATTTGCGTGAATGTAAAATCGACGGTACAGGCCACTACATTAAGTTTCAGTTAAGCAGCAGAACGCGTGGGAGAGTATTGAGAAGAGCCTCGAATTTAATATTATATATTATATAAAGCATTGCTAACTTATAATTTGATGGATAACTTATAATTTGACGGAAGTTCGAAAACGCTGTCATTTGGATTCTTGCTGCGAAATACTTTAAAAGTATAATGGAGATGACTCGAATGCTGTGTTTGACATCGTTACAGGTGGTGAAAGCTGGATATACTGTTACGAGCCCGAAACCAAAAGACAATCTGCCCAATGGATCTTTCCATTCAAAGATTTGCCAACAAAATTAAAGAAGGGAAAAATGATTGTCTTATTCTTTGGATGGATTCTCATTTCGCAACATTTGCGCTGGTGGATGAAAGTACTTAAGTAGTTCCTTCAGATTGCTATATTGCTTACTCATTGGTTACCGGCTGTCTTAGAAAATGTTCGACAACAGCGCCCAAGAAGCAAGATCCTACTCCATTACGACAATGCTCGAGCTCACTCCAGACGAACAAACGGACGGAATATTTGTCTCCGACTATATTCTAAGTTATACCTTTTTTTTATTTCTTTTTTTATTGATGTCCAGTGGAAATTCTACATGGAACTTCCTTCACCCCGGGGAAGGGCGAAGGGGTATGCCGGACTCCTACCGGCTAAAACCACTGGAGCGGTCATTTTCAGCACCGAAGGGAGGCTCCAGGTCCTCGTAAGATCACACTAGAGCCGCCCATTGGTGCCACGCCTTTAGGCGCATCACGGAAGGGATGACTGTAAAGCGGTCACCCCCTCTAGCGGAGGGAAGGCGACTGTAAAAAGGTCGCCCCCTCAGGCACTTCTCGGGGAGATTCTAAGTTATACCTAGCTAGCTTAATATGTGAACTAAACAATTTTTGAAACCAGTTTGATAACAAAGCCTAGAAAAATTGCCAATTAATGGCCATCGTTTAGACTGCGGTTTATGGTTACATTTGCAGGTATTTCAGTGTTGGCCCATTTGTTGCGGCGCAATCCGGGAGTTGTCGGTTTTTCAACACAGAGTAAAGGGCGTTGGCGGAATGAATTATGGCCACCGCGTCCACACTTTGGCCCAGTGTTGCTACCTTAGCGATGTTGTCACTAGATCTGGTGACTTTTGACCCCTTTTGGCGATTTATTTCTGTCGTTTAGCAATTTTTTGTTTTTAGCGACTTCTAGCGATATTTGAGTCGTCTTCATTTATCCTAAAAGTTTCTATAGAATATTAATTACTATTTATATTCTTGTTTTGACGTTACAATATAATTATTACTACTAACTATGCTATCTATTTTTACAATTACGGTTTTCCCATACTTACAATTTGTTGATGTAATAAGAATCTGGTTTTTGACATATTTAAATGTTTGTTACTGTAGTTTGATACACAATAAAAAGTGGTATTGAGTCACAGCGTTCATTGTTATTACGTAACAGTAGTAGTTGTCGGTTGTTTATCGGCCACCTGCGGGCAACTCAAAGTGCCAAATAATAATGGTACACACCGGGTTCCAAACTCCCTTAGTCATCTTCTACGACACCCACGGCATGAGATGGGGTAGCCCTAACCGTGACCGGAGCTACACGGCAATTTGAACATGTATTGCCGCTTGAGTAGTCTGTCCAGTACTATCGATAGATGGCATTACAATATTGTTACTACTAAAATTTATTTTTGGGATTTCTGGTGACTTTCGCTTCGAATTTAGCCCAATCTGGTGACTTTTGTGTGTTGATCCAGTGACTTTAATTTTTATGAGGTGGCAACACTGCTTTGGCCGTGCGTTTAATTTGCAACGAGTTTCCATAAGTACCGGACATATTCAACATTCTTGAAAATTTTAGCTTGTAGTGGATCTAAACGACGAGATACACATTTATTTATCATCAATAAGTAATGCTAGACAGTTAAACGTAACCACTAATTTATAGAGCACAAGCGAAACGCTTTCGACGTCGACTTGACACTTGACAGAATTCGACAATATTCGATTGATTAGGACTTGTCAACTTGTAAAGCAATTTGTGTTATATTTTTCTGTATTATTTCATTAAATTAAAATGTGTTTATTCAAGTAACTGCAATACTATTATACAATTAATTCTGCACTACGCTTATTCTCTTCCACTATTCATTAGTTAAACCTCTACAATGGAAGGTAAGGGGTCGCAAAGTTGATCGGCTTTTGTAATTAAACTTAATTGTAACTAAATTAAAATATTTATAATATTTTAGGTACTTCTACTAAGAAATCAACTTCCTTCGAAAGATTGGTCATTCAGAACATAACCAATGTGAACGAACTGAAGACAAAACTCGACGAAATAATTAAAACCGGGAAAGATTACGAGTATGACGTTTCTTCCTGTATAAAATCTTTGGTTAACAGCAGTGACCAAGTTATTGTTCTGTTAAGTATACAAGCGATATCAGAACTCGTTAAATGCGAAGAGAAACGCGAGACATACGCTAACAAAGATATTATAGGGCCTATACTGAATATATTGAAAAAAGAAAGCATTTCAGACAATTATGAACTTGTCAAACAGTGCTGCAGAGCTCTTGGGAATTTGTGTTGTGATTGTGATGCTGCTAGACAAACAATTCTCGACCTGGATGGTATCCCAGCCCTCATAAAACTGCTTCAAAGGAGTATAGACATGCAATTAGAGGAGATTCAAACATTATCAAGTAAATCATTGCTTAACTATTCTATTGGTGGTCCAGATTTTTCAGACTCAATTGTCAAAGAAGGTGTGATAGATGTGCTCCAAAGAATTTTGACAAAAGAACTTTTTAAAGTTGAGTTTGATGATGATACTGTTTCAACCTGCTTGTTAATATTGAGTGTGATAAACGATAATACACCAGAGTTTCTCTACAATGAGAGTGTTAACAAAACAGTATTAGAAGTACTGAGAGAGACGTCAAATGTGGAGATCTCTGAATTGTGTCTGGATCATTTGCACACGCAAGCTGAAAATGGTAAGTCAGGATAGCTGATTATTTGGTTACAACCCACAGCGGCTCAGAGATGGTTTTTGGTGATCTGAGAGCTTATATACAATAAGTCGTCTCAGATATACCAGCATAATTTACTTCTACAAATAGTGTTCATATTGTACCTAACATAATGTGTAACTTTTCTAAACAATGCTCAACAAGAAACTAGGATTTTTCCTGTACCATGAGTGGGGTATAAATCTCTCATGACAATGAACACCTAGATCTACAACAATTATCCATAGGCTATACAAATATTGTTCTTTTATTGTAATTTTTTTGTTGGGTTTCCCCGACTGCAATGATTTAAGTTGCTTTTCCAAGACACTTAAGGTCAACCACAATCAAGCAGGTCTCATCTTACACATCACATTTCTTCAATATTCTTATTCAGTGATATCAATTATGCTTTAGTTACAGATGTGCAATAAATAGTAGTGTCATATGTTTTCATGATTATTACTCATTATAATAAGACACTTTTATATTGATTACATTTACAATGTATTTATAACAATAGATTTTTGTTTCCTCATGTTTTAAACACTGTAGCACTAGCATCAGTAGTTGAGTAGAATGACTCAGGTGACAGGTGTGGTTACGGTTTTTAAAAGTTATTCATACCCCACTGAAAAGCAGCAAATGAAGAATGTATATAATAGCATTGAAATATAAAAAAAAAAAACTGTAACCACCTGTCTGACCTTGTTAAGTACAGTTTGAAATATTAGGAAATATAAAAATCTATCATGTATATGAATATGATGTAATTTGTAAGTGTTTCATTGTTTCTCATCTTATCGGACATATAGCGTCCACTACTGAACAAAGGCCTCCCCCATAGATTTCCACAACTGTGTCATCATATTGGGGGGAATTTGCCAGTACTCACCACGCTTGGCTGGCGGGTTGGTGAGCGCAGAATGGCTACAGTTCCACAAAAAAGAATGCTGCTACCGATCCCTCTGGTTTAGAGTCCCTTAGTCACCTTTTATGACCTCCACGGGAGGAGATGGAGTGGTGCTATATTCCTAATCTGGACATTTTTGTGTAATATATTTGAAAATATAATTTGCTATTCTTCATTTGCAGACTCTGTAAAGACATTAATTGCAAATGAAGGAGGAGTCCAGCTGGTGTGCTCTCGTTTAGAACAATTGGTGATGAGACATGAAGCTGGTGACCTAAGTGTTGATGATTCAGAAGTGGGAGCTATCATGAAGCAAGCTTGTGACCTTGTGATCATTGTGTTGACCGGAGGTATGTTTATTGAGAACTACATACTGTATTTAGAAATAACTTGCAAATGAAAGTGGAGTCCGAAACAGTTGATGAACAGATAAATAGCTGGTGAGAATGTTAATGACTCAGAATGTATTAAAAAAAACAGAAGACCTAGCTCTGAGTTTCGAAATTTTTCCTCAGAGGTTACATGTAGCGAAATGCCCTCTATTGTTTCAATATTTATTTATTTATTTCATAAGCCACAACAACAGTTTACATATGTTAAGTTTATCTAGCTTATTACAATAACAAATTCCTATATATATACCTATTATAGATGTACACAACATTTGCAAATATGGTCGAATTAAATTGTAAAAATATAATCAGACTATATATCTATTTGCTTGAGTACAATTTATTTTATTGTAGAGTGATAAAATTCAATTATACCAGGTTAGTTGGAAAGGCTGTACTAATCCGCGGCCAATTTAAAGTGTCACTGATGACTGTTTCACAGTAAATACCTCATCTTACAAAACATATTTTGTTTTTCAATTTCAAATTTATCAAATTATAGTCAAAGATCAGTCAGGGCTTGAATTATTATTTTCATTCGCAAATAATCCTTTGCCGGAAAGTACTAGGTCTGTGAACCTAAATATGACGTTTAATGTAAGACAGCTGATGATAGGGGCTATCAGCGTATTTTACTTGAAAAGTTTGAACAGCTATAACTCTGTAACTATTGTCTTGATGGGGGAAGACGTACAAAAAAAGTTGCTCATAACCACCATAGTACCCACCCTTTCGGCTTAGTACACCCTTTCTGACTAACCCAGTATATACAGGTTGGAAACCACAAGAGGGTATTTGAATCTAGCTCAGTGATTTAAATATTAAGTGGAGCTTAATTCAATATTCGGCTGTAACACTCCTTAAAATAATAGGCTGTTTGTGCTGAAGCCGCCTCTGCGTGTGTGTAAAGTAACTTTAGGTTATTGCTAACTAATGGCTTTACGGCGTCAATTAACAAGTCATACGATCGCAAACGTTTGATTTGAACTAACGAGGTGATAGCATTCGTCGAATGACGACAATCTAGTAAAATATCCTACACTAAAATATACACGGGTGTATCAGGCTCAGTAGAAAACCATCCGCTAACAATTATAACATCATTGTTTATCCAATTAATACGCCAGTAAATGCTGGATGAACGGACGACCTGAAGAAGGTTGCTGGGTCCGTCTGGATGCGGAATGCTAATGACCGGGTGTTGTAGTGCACGCTGGGAGAGGGCATTTGGAGATATCCTATTTGGATGTTTGCGAAACAACTAAATGACTTTTTTTATGAGTTCCTATGGGTGCAGCTGCGCCCACCTGCTCCCTCTTGGCGACGCCCTTGCCTTACACGGGCAATTAATGTTGACAAATCGCAATTTAATCATCACCGCTACACGAAGCTACATATGGCATGATGAGTTATAAGCTCGAGAATCGCTCCAAGTCGTTGCACCAGATTTGGTCAATGAATTACTCGTGTTCGGCTATTCATCATCATATCAGCCAAAGAACGTCCACTGCTGAACAAAGGCCTCCCCCAAAGAGTTGCTCAATTGTGTCGTCATTTTCACACAACACAGCACAGGTCAGCCATTGAAACCAGTTCATCATATCAGCCACAGGACGTCCACTGCTGAATAAAGGCCTCCCCCTTAGATTTCCACAATGAGTGGTCACATGCCGCTCTCATCCAACAACTCCCAGCTACATTCACCAGATCGTCTGTCCACCTCGTTGGAGGTCGTCCCACGCTGCGTTTTCCGGTGCGCGGTCTCCATCCGAGAACCTTTTTGCCCCAACGCCCATCAGTTCTACAAGCAATGTGCCCCGCCCATTGCCACTTCAGTTTACTAATCCTTTCAGCTATGTCTACAACTTTAGTTCTTCTACGGATCTCCTCAGTTCTGATTCGATCTCGTAGAGATACACCGAGCATAGCTCTCTCCATAGCTCGCTGAGTGACCCAGAGTGAAACCAGTTTTTTTTAAACGTTGCCCGCACTTGGATTTCTCCTGTGTCGTGGGTGCGCTGACAGACATGAATTTCACAAACAATACACCCAGACCCGGAACAACTACCTGCAGATCATACAAATATTTGTACCGTGCGGGAATCGAACCCACGACCCGGAGCGCAGCAGCCGACTGTATCAGCCACTGCACCAACCGTGCCGTCATAACATAAACCTTTTCTTCCCATTCCCGCAGATGAAGCTATGCACATTCT
The DNA here is from genome assembly GCA_947459985.1 of Diloba caeruleocephala. Taxonomy (NCBI): domain Eukaryota; kingdom Metazoa; phylum Arthropoda; class Insecta; order Lepidoptera; family Noctuidae; genus Diloba; species Diloba caeruleocephala. Next base: position 2,013,417 of record OX381610.1, read on the forward strand.
CTACAACAACGGTGTTGGTGAGGTGTACCTGACGATGGTGAAGTGGCTGGAATCGCCGAACTACCAACTGTTGACCACTGCTGTGCTAGCTATAGGCAACTTTGCACGGCAGGACGATTATTGCATGCAGATGATGCAAATGAACATATTCAATAAACTACTGGGTGAGTTTTATTATTGGCCGTAGCTTGGTACTTAAATTAAGACCTTAATAAAGAAAAAAATGTTCCTAAATAAATCATCATCGTCATCATATCAGGCAAAGGACTTCCACTGCTGAACAAATTCCTCCCGCATAGATTTCCACAGTTGATTTTGGGGGGAATTTGCCAGAATTCACCACGCTGGGTAGACAGGTTGGTGAGCGCAGTATGACTACTGTTCTTCAGAAGGGAAGCTGTTGCGTATCCCTCCGGTTAAGAGTCCCTCAGTCGCCTTTTACGATATCACGGGAGGAGATGGAGTGGTGCTATTTTCTTAATCCGGACAAAAGTTCCGTGTGGTGTCCGGATTAAGAATATAGCACCACTCCATCTCCTCCCGTGGATGTCGTAAAAGGCGACTAAGGGAATCTAAACCAGAGGGATGGGCAGCAGCGTCCCTTCTGTGAAACGGTAGCCATACTGCGCTCACCAACCCGCCTGCCAAGCGTGGTGAGTATTGGCAAATACCCCCCAAAATGATGACACAGTTGTGAAAATCTATGGGGGAGGCCTTTGTTCAGCAGTGGACGTATAAATGGCCGATATGAAGGACAAAAGTAAAAAGATTTATTTATTTCATTTTAGTATAAATAAATGTAAGAACTTTATCCTATTTGGTATCAGTATTTAACACTAAAAATAAGAATGACTCAAATTGGTTCTCTTCTCTGAGAGGAATAGACACTATTAAGACATCATCTAGATAAGCGCAGTCCAATTAACCTGTTTATTGAAGCTGGTTAAGAAACTACTCAATCGAATGTAATGAAATATATATGGGACCAACTAGAAAGCATTCTGCACCAGTTAAAAAAATAATCGCTCAAATCGGTCTACAAATCTCGGAGTAATCGGTGTACACACATAATAAAAAATACGCATCTAATTGAGAACCTTCTTTTTGAAGTCGGTTAATAAAATAACAGTAACAGTATGCCTCACGGTTGCGCTGGATAGGATCTGGTTCAGCGTGAGCCAAGCAGTCTAGAACCTAACTTAAAGGGGCCTACTTTAAGCCCTACTTGCAGGGCCCAATATGAAGTATCTCTGCTGAATTGAATAGGCCCCTTTTAGACTTATCAGAGACTTTGCCTCCATATATGTGTTCTACCGCTTGCACAGTGGACAGTGTTATAAGATATAAATAATAAAGACATTTACTAATAATAATTGGAATTAAAATTATCCCACAGATATCTTCGAAATCTACAACAACTTCAGCATTCGCATGCAAAATGAGCCAGAAGATATGCACCCTATTGAACCCGTCACAGTGACCAAAATCCAACACGCAGTTCTCTCCGCCCTCCGCAACTTGACGGTACCAGCGGCAAATAAGCGAGTGGCAGCCGCCCAAGGGAGGGCCGCACCGATACTCTTGAACGCCTTGCCGACTGTTGAGGACCATCATGTGGCATACAAGATGTTGGCGGCGATTAGGATGCTGGTGGATGGACAAGGTGAGACTTGAGTTATTAGTATTTGGGATGTTTGGTGATATTTGTAGCTCGGTCGGGGAGGACGATATACAATATTACATGAATTATAAATCGATGTATGTATACAAATCTAGGTATTGACTATCGCGGCGGTAAGACCGGTAATGGAGGAATGGCTGGAGACGCGGCATGGCGCCCTCACCTACCGGATGACGCAGGTACTCTCGAACCATGGGTGTTTCGGGAAGTACCTGTGTCGAATAGGCCGAGAAGAGACGCCTGGTTGTCATCACTGCGGAGACTGCCCGGAGGACACGGCGCAGCACACGCTGGAGGAGTGCCCAGCTTGGGCTGCGCAGCGCCGTGACCTCGTCGTGGCGGTCGAAGGGGGTGACCTCTCGCTTCCGGCCGTGGTTCGGTCCATCGTCCGGAGCGAGAGCGCGTGGAATGCCGTCGCCTCCTTTTGCGAGGAAGTGATGCAAGCAAAGGAGGCGGCAGAGCGGGTACGTAGGGATATCTCCGATCCCCTCCGCAGAAGACACACCGGGCGTCGGCGCCAGGGGTGGGCGCTGGACGATCTCCGGCCACCATGAGAGCGGCCTGCGGGCGACGAACCAGGGGCGGTCCGTCGCCCGAACAGAAACAGGCCCGAGATGGCGGCGCGCGTGTTCCGCGCGCGCCTCTCTGAAGGATAGGTGCGGCCAACGGGGCCGCACACAGAAGGGGCCCGTCAACCATTGACCCATACCTGCTGGGGGAGCGGTCCAATGCCGAAAAGCGTACAACTCACCCCCGGCTAGAGGTAAGAAGAAGGACACCGTGGGGTTTTAGCCGGTTTGATCCCGGCATGCCCCTCCGCCCTTCCCAAGGCGGAGGAAGTCCAAGAGGATTTCCCCACGTTACAAAAAAAAACATGATTATATTAGTTTAGAGTAGTTAAAATATATGAATCGTGACGAACTTAAGTGGCTCCTAATTAGATACACTTCAATGTACCGATAGACAATCTGGCACCGCTTCAGAGATTACAGCACTGCCCAGGTTTCGATCGAATCGATGGCTTTCTCATAGTCCACAAACGCCAAGCATAGTGGCAGATTATACTCCTCGGTCTTCTGTATAACCTGCCGTAGCGTATGGATGTGGTCTGTGGTACTGAAACCTTTTCGGAAACCGGCTTGTTTGGGAGGCTGGAAGTCATCAAACCTGCGCTCGAGTCGATTAGTGATGATCCTTGAAAACAAATTATAAACATGGCTCAGACGCGAGATGGGTCTGTAATTCTTCAACAGCCTTTTTGCCGAAGAGCATCACCTCTCCTTTCTTCCATGCCCGAGGGCACAACGCTTCCGGCGTAAGATGGAATTGAATAGCTTCTGAAGAACTTAAAGTACCGGTGTATCACCTGCTTACAGAAGCTCTGTCGTAATTCCGTCACCACCTGGCATCCCAATCTTGTATCGGCGCGGGTCTTCGTCAGAGCCAGTGGTAGGTATAGTTATCGAGGTGTACATTCAGTCAAAAAAGTATCGGGAATGGATGATTTGTTTATGGTTCCAAATTCAAATTTTAGTTTTTATTGTTGTTGTTAGATTGGCACAACTGTTTTCCATTTTGGCGCGGAGTTTGAGTTGCATATGTTATTTATATTAAATACAGTGCTGTTTTTAGTTATATCGTATCTAGTGTGTATAGCGAATTTCACTATGGACCAAAACACCGAACAAAGAGTTCGTCTTAAATTTTGCATCGCTAATGGAATTTCGTGTTCGGAGTCACTGGAAATGGTACAGAAGGCTTACGGTGAATCGACTTTATCAAAAACACGTGCTAATGAGTGGAACAAAGCGTTCAAAAGCGGTCGAGATGTGATGGAAGATTTGCCTCGCTCTGGTAGGCCATCAACGTCTGCAACTGAAGTTAACATCGCAAAAGTGAAGGAAATAGTGACTGAAAATCCTCATTCAACTTTGAGAGAGATAGCCGCCGAACATTCTGTATCCCACGAGTCGATCCGTACCATGTATGAAACATGTTACCGCTCGGCTAGTCCCAAAAGACCTGAATTTTCTTCAAAAACTCAATTGCATGAGAGTCGCTGAGGACATGCTAGAACGAGTAAATTCCGACCCAACATTCATGAAACGCATTGTTACTGGTGACGAGACGTGGGTTTACGAGTTTCACATGCAAACTAGTCAACAAGCTTCGGAGTGGCGCCTTCCAACTGAACCGAAACCGAAAAAACCACGCCAAAGTCGATCAAAAGTCAAAGTCATCTTGACTGTTTTCTTTGACTATCGCGGTGTTGTGCACTCGGAATTCTTGCCGGAAGGTCAAACGGTAAATAAAGAATATTATTTGAGCGTTATGCGGCAAATTCGAAGAAAAAGGCCAGATTTGTGGAAAGAAAATTCTTGGATTTTGCACCACGATAATGCGCCTTCACACACGGCCATCATTGTGAACGAATTATTGACCAAACACTCAACAAATACCATCGAGCTACCACCATATTCACCAGATATGGCTCCAGCCGACTTCTTTCTTTTTCCTAAACTCAAATTACCACTTCGTGGAACCCGTTTTCAATCGGTAGAAGACATAAAGGAGAATTCGCGGCGAGAACTGAACTCAATTCCGGAAACAGCGTTTAAAAAATGTTTTGATGATTGGATTATTCGTTGGCGTAAGTGTATCGTTTCTGAAGGAGCATACTCTGAAGGTGATAAAATAAATTTGGACGAATAACAAACATTTTGTGTATTATTGATCTTTTCCCGTTATTTTCTTGACAAGAGTAGTATATCTGCCGGTAGAAGTTCTCAATCTGTCTCAAATCCTCTGGCTTAGTCGACGTTACACTGCCGTCCTCTGCGACTTGTCTCTTGCGAATGCTTTGGAGCCTTGATTCCGCTCAATCGCCTCATTAACACCTTGGGTGTTAAGGAACGTTTAGCTTGACTCGTTGACTTCACTATAGGTTATTTTTTAGACTTTTGGCCCACTAAACTGGACAATACACTTACGTTATACAATAAAATTATAAAATACTTATAAATCATAAACAAGTGCTTATCCTTCTGGAAGTGGACACAACGTCCAAGAAATACACTCACACACCTCAAGAATTAATTAATGACAAATCATCATAACGTTCCAGTTAGTTAACAATTAGTGGTGAGAACTTTCTTAATGGAAGCGAAGCGTCGAAAATATCGAATTTATTGCACATATTATTGTACATTGAGCACATACGAAATTTAGGTGAATGCTGGCCGTACTTCGTGCGGAAAAAGGAAGATGAAAAGTTTTTCTATTTGTGACACGGACGGCACGTGATACTTAATAACAGTTGTAGCAGTTTATCAAGCATGTCTGGACTATCGACGAACTTAAGACCTTAGATAAAAACACTAAAGCGGCATCATTTCGTCTGCAGTCCAGTGTTCTCATTTTATAGTGTGCGAACCTAGTTATATGAGGTAAGACATTTGCAAAGTTAGAAGCATAGCATAAGCAAGATGATATAGAAACTGTTTTTGGAGCCTTTAGATTCTGTTAATATAATAATAATAATAAGGGTAGAGCACTTTGTGGCGAGCTGAATGTGAGTGGCGACATTACGTACCCGAATGCTCCAGAGAGTCGGTCAGGGCCTCGTCTCTGGCTTGCCTTTATTGGTTGGTTGGAGTGGTACCCCATGAGTGCCCGTAGGATTTTCAACTCTGGCTTGCCTTAGTTGGCCAATCAGAGAGGGGCCGCCAGAGCTATATGCTCGGGGGTGGAAGTGCCTAATGGCGTAATAACGGGGAAACCCGCTCCGAGTCTTCGAGACGCGCCATGGTGAAACCGGTGCCGCACCTCTCTACACCCCTAGGCGCTCACACTGGTGCTGCCCCTTGCCTGTAGTGGTGGCCATTTAGGGGGGCCATCTTGTGAGTGGCGAGTCACCGTCTGCCACAGAATTTCACTTTAAAGGTTGAAAGGCAGACGCCGTTGTTTCCATTTTTCTTAGTATTCAATCCATTTAGCACCCATTGCAATAGACCTTATACTTGTAGTTTCCATTTTATACAATAGTTTTATACCTCCGGGGACAATCCGAGACATTTTATAGTGCAGCCAGTAGTCCCCGGTTAGGTTACCCCCATGTTTCGATATTGATTCGGAGTTGACTGGTCTGACGTAGTCATAATATTTCCCCTAGCCAGTTTAAATTCTTCCAACTGATCCAATGTAACATACTTCATTTTTATATCCTGCAACTCTGTTTGCAGAATCACAATATCCTTCAAGAGTTTCGTGACGTCTAGATGGTCGAAGGTAACCAGTGGCAGTTTTTCCAACTCACGTGCCACAAAAACTGGCATCACTTCTGGGTCCGTTCCTTTGAAAAGAGATATTATATCTTCAACGACCCGATCTTGTTTCCCTTGTCTTTTACGCAAAATTTTGCGCTTGTCCGTTGGTAGTGATTCAAATAGTAAAGATTTTGATCGTTTTATTTCGTCACTTTAGAACGCCGCACACATATTCTTGTCAAACTGTCTTCGTCGATGATCGATATTTTGTTTTGCACATATGCTAACAATTCGTCTATTACAATATTGCACGTAATGCACTTCACAGTCGGAGCCATTTTTCGAAGATAACGATCGAAAATAAAATAAAATTAATATTATGGAAATGACAGATACATTTATTCGTATGACGTTTACGTATGAAATGAATATGCACAGTGGAAGAGGGGCTTCAAACAAGAATACAGTACTCCAGAAGGCAAGGATGTACGAAACATAGCAGTTAAAAAGAAGGATCGGGATCTCAGGCTCCTTGAATAGCTTGGTATGGCGTAGTACGAACCCTGCCAGGCGAGCACCCTTTTTAGTGATATTGTCCATGTGTTGCCGGAAATCTAGTTTACTGTCCACTGTAACTCTCAGGTCGCGGATCCTCGAGATTTCGTTAATGGCCGCCCACACGCATTCTTGATAAAGTACGTAGCTGCAGTGGAGCATTTCCTATGGGTGAATTTTATATGATAGCATTTTGTCGCATTTAAAGACTTTTTGTTTACGGAACACTGTTGATAGTGTTAATGTCATTTTGCAATAAGACAACATCTACATTTGAATTTATGGTCCTATATAGCTTTAAATCGTCGGCATACAACTTGAACCTGGATGTTACAGAGGTGGGTGATAAATAGCAAGAAGAAAACAGGCCCAAGATGAGATCCTTGGGGAACACCCGAAAGAACGGACTTGAGATTGGATTTAAAACCACGAACCATGACAAGCTGGGAACGGTTACGAAGACATGAGTCGCACCATCGTAACAAAGATTCACATATTCCCGCATGGCCCAGTTTCCATAAAAGAATATCGTGGTCCACCACATCGACTGCCTTTGAGAAGTCAGTGTAAATAGCATGAACTTCCTTTTTGCTCGCAAATGCTTCCTGTATCTCATCAAGATAGGCGAGAAGGTTCGATGTAGTTGACCTACCTGGAAGAAATCCATGTTGCTGGGCGTTTAACATCGGCTTGAGATGAACAAGCAGTGTTTTTTGAACTAAGGATTCGAATAATTTACCAATAGCTGATAAGATTGAAATCGGTCTATAGTTGGTTATGTCACTTATCTGTCTGTAATTGGTTATGTCACTTAGGTCTCCTTTATGAATCTGAATGATATGGGCTATTTTCCATTTCTCCGGGAAGCACCCGTTCGTGACGGATTGATTAAATATTATATAAAGTGTAACTAGTTGAGTTGCGCACGTTCTAAGAAATAAAGGTTAATGGAAAAGCTAACGCAGTATTTACATTCCTCTTGAACATTCCTCTCCCCCGCAGAGGACGTGGCGCGCCAGCTGGCGAGCGACGCGCGTGCGCTGGCCCGCGTGGCGCGCTGGGGGCACGCGGGCGCCTGTGCCGGCGCCGCCGCCGAAGCGCCGCGCCTGCTGGCCTGGGCCGTGCGCGCGCTGCGCCACTCGCACTGGCGCCGCCTGGTCGAGGTACGTTCTGTGTACAGCTGGTAGCGGTGCGCCGCCTGCTGGCCTGGGCCGTGCGCGCGCTGCGCCACTCGCACTGGCGCCGCCTGGTCGAGGTACGTTCTGTGTACAGCTGGTAGCGGTGCGCCGCCTGCTGGCCTGGGCCGTGCGCGCGCTGCGCCACTCGCACTGGCGCCGCCTGGTCGAGGTACGTTCTGTGTACAGCTGGTAGCGGTGCGCCGCCTGCTGGCCTGGGCCGTGCGCGCGCTGCGCCACTCGCACTGGCGCCGCCTGGTCGAGGTACGTTCTGTGTACAGCTGGTAGCGGTGCGCCGCCTGCTGGCCTGGGCCGTGCGCGCGCTGCGCCACTCGCACTGGCGCCGCCTGGTCGAGGTACGTTCTGTGTACAGCTGGTAGCGGTGCGCCGCCTGCTGGCCTGGGCCGTGCGCGCGCTGCGCCACTCGCACTGGCGCCGCCTGGTCGAGGTACGTTCTGTGTACAGCTGGTAGCGGTGCGCCGCCTGCTGGCCTGGGCCGTGCGCGCGCTGCGCCACTCGCACTGGCGCCGCCTGGTCGAGGTACGTTCTGTGTACAGCTGGTAGCGGTGCGCCGCCTGCTGGCCTGGGCCGTGCGCGCGCTGCGCCACTCGCACTGGCGCCGCCTGGTCGAGGTACGTTCTGTGTACAGCTGGTAGCGGTGCGCCGCCTGCTGGCCTGGGCCGTGCGCGCGCTGCGCCACTCGCACTGGCGCCGCCTGGTCGAGGTACGTTCTGTGTACAGCTGGTAGCGGTGCGCCGCCTGCTGGCCTGGGCCGTGCGCGCGCTGCGCCACTCGCACTGGCGCCGCCTGGTCGAGGTACGTTCTGTGTACAGCTGGTAGCGGTGCGCCGCCTGCTGGCCTGGGCCGCGCCACTCGCACTGGCGCCGCCTGGTCGAGGTACGTTCTGTGTACAGCTGGTAGCGGTGCGCCGCCTGCTGGCCTGGGCCGTGCGCGCGCTGCGCCACTCGCACTGGCGCCGCCTGGTCGAGGTACGTTCTGTGTACAGCTGGTAGCGGTGCGCCGCCTGCTGGCCTGGGCCGCGCCACTCGCACTGGCGCCGCCTGGTCGAGGTACGTTCTGTGTACAGCTGGTAGCGGTGCGCCGCCTGCTGGCCTGGGCCGTGCGCGCGCTGCGCCACTCGCACTGGCGCCGCCTGGTCGAGGTACGTTCTGTGTACAGCTGGTAGCGGTGCGCCGCCTGCTGGCCTGGGCCGTGCGCGCGCTGCGCCACTCGCACTGGCGCCGCCTGGTCGAGGTACGTTCTGTGTACAGCTGGTAGCGGTGCGCCGCCTGCTGGCCTGGGCCGTGCGCGCGCTGCGCCACTCGCACTGGCGCCGCCTGGTCGAGGTACGTTCTGTGTACAGCTGGTAGCGGTGCGCCGCCTGCTGGCCTGGGCCGTGCGCGCGCTGCGCCACTCGCACTGGCGCCGCCTGGTCGAGGTACGTTCTGTGTACAGCTGGTAGCGGTGCGCCGCCTGCTGGCCTGGGCCGTGCGCGCGCTGCGCCACTCGCACTGGCGCCGCCTGGTCGAGGTACGTTCTGTGTACAGCTGGTAGCGGTGCGCCGCCTGCTGGCCTGGGCCGTGCGCGCGCTGCGCCACTCGCACTGGCGCCGCCTGGTCGAGGTACGTTCTGTGTACAGCTGGTAGCGGTGCGCCGCCTGCTGGCCTGGGCCGTGCGCGCGCTGCGCCACTCGCACTGGCGCCGCCTGGTCGAGGTACGTTCTGTGTACAGCTGGTAGCGGTGCGCCGCCTGCTGGCCTGGGCCGTGCGCGCGCTGCGCCACTCGCACTGGCGCCGCCTGGTCGAGGTACGTTCTGTGTACAGCTGGTAGCGGTGCGCCGCCTGCTGGCCTGGGCCGTGCGCGCGCTGCGCCACTCGCACTGGCGCCGCCTGGTCGAGGTACGTTCTGTGTACAGCTGGTAGCGGTGCGCCGCCTGCTGGCCTGGGCCGTGCGCGCGCTGCGCCACTCGCACTGGCGCCGCCTGGTCGAGGTACGTTCTGTGTACAGCTGGTAGCGGTGCGCCGCCTGCTGGCCTGGGCCGTGCGCGCGCTGCGCCACTCGCACTGGCGCCGCCTGGTCGAGGTACGTTCTGTGTACAGCTGGTAGCGGTGCGCCGCCTGCTGGCCTGGGCCGTGCGCGCGCTGCGCCACTCGCACTGGCGCCGCCTGGTCGAGGTACGTTCTGTGTACAGCTGGTAGCGGTGCGCCGCCTGCTGGCCTGGGCCGTGCGCGCGCTGCGCCACTCGCACTGGCGCCGCCTGGTCGAGGTACGTTCTGTGTACAGCTGGTAGCGGTGCGCCGCCTGCTGGCCTGGGCCGCGCCACTCGCACTGGCGCCGCCTGGTCGAGGTACGTTCTGTGTACAGCTGGTAGCGGTGCGCCGCCTGCTGGCCTGGGCCGTGCGCGCGCTGCGCCACTCGCACTGGCGCCGCCTGGTCGAGGTACGTTCTGTGTACAGCTGGTAGCGGTGCGCCGCCTGCTGGCCTGGGCCGTGCGCGCGCTGCGCCACTCGCACTGGCGCCGCCTGGTCGAGGTACGTTCTGTGTACAGCTGGTAGCGGTGCGCCGCCTGCTGGCCTGGGCCGTGCGCGCGCTGCGCCACTCGCACTGGCGCCGCCTGGTCGAGGTACGTTCTGTGTACAGCTGGTAGCGGTGCGCCGCCTGCTGGCCTGGGCCGCGCCACTCGCACTGGCGCCGCCTGGTCGAGGTACGTTCTGTGTACAGCTGGTAGCGGTGCGCCGCCTGCTGGCCTGGGCCGTGCGCGCGCTGCGCCACTCGCACTGGCGCCGCCTGGTCGAGGTACGTTCTGTGTACAGCTGGTAGCGGTGCGCCGCCTGCTGGCCTGGGCCGTGCGCGCGCTGCGCCACTCGCACTGGCGCCGCCTGGTCGAGGTACGTTCTGTGTACAGCTGGTAGCGGTGCGCCGCCTGCTGGCCTGGGCCGTGCGCGCGCTGCGCCACTCGCACTGGCGCCGCCTGGTCGAGGTACGTTCTGTGTACAGCTGGTAGCGGTGCGCCGCCTGCTGGCCTGGGCCGTGCGCGCGCTGCGCCACTCGCACTGGCGCCGCCTGGTCGAGGTACGTTCTGTGTACAGCTGGTAGCCATGGAAACCACAAACGACGTTAATCAACCCCTTGAGAGTGTGGTTAGAATAGAAGGTAGTAAATTCTGTGAAATGCAGTGAGAGAGTGTTGGGATGTCTCTACGATGCCGCGACGATGACCGTCCAAGTTCAGAACCAGCAGTTCCAGCCTAGTCTCCTGCATCGAGGTGTGAAAGGAGGGGGGAAGTTAGCTCCTCCAAATTATTCACAAATGCAATGGAAGATGTGTTCAAGATGCTGGACTGCAAAAACGTGGCAGAATATAAACCGCAAGCACATCTCACACTTGAGATCTGCAGACGACATTGTCATCATGGCCGAACCGCTGGAAGATATACAACAGATGCTGAACGGCCTAACTGATTTTTCCTAACGCGTCGGTCTCCGGATGAACTTGAACATGTCATACCGGAACCGGTTGCGGTACATAACTTGTTATTGTTCAAGAACACTTACCTCGGGCAAACTCTGCAGTTCTAGAGAAATAGGCAAATAGAAGAATTCAGCTGGGCTGGGCGGCATTTGGGAAATTACTTCGAGTATCTTCAATACCAAATCCTGAAGACAAAAGTCTTTCATCAGTACGTCCTACCTGTTTTATGACAGGTGCCGAAATGTGTACAATAACGGTTCGTTTAGTCCACAAATTTAAAGTTGCTCAGCGAGTTATGGAGAGGGCTATGCTTGACGTTTCTCTGAAGGATCAAATCCGAAACTAGGTGGATCCGACAAAAAACCAAAGTCACCTACATAGCCAATGGGCTAGCTAATCCGTAGAACTGATGATCGTTGGGGCAAACGTGTTCTCGAGTGGCGGCTCGGTAAACGTAGTGTAGGACGCCCTAGGTGGAGTGACGATCTTCGCAGGGTAGCTGGCATGAACTGGATGAGAAAAGCTGAAGATCGTGCACAGTGGCGTGACATTAGAGGCCTATGTCCAGCAGTGTTTTAACTGTTTCTTAGAACTGTTTTTCTAAAGTTACAAAACTTTTCGTTTTCCGTTAAATATAAAACATTCTGTATTAATAATTGCTATTTCACCTCAAATCATTTGCTTATATTCTAGGTGGACGGCTGTATATCGAGTCTAGTGAACATGCTGGTTGCATCTCACTCAGTGATGCAAAATGAAGCAATCCTCGCCCTAACGCTCCTTGCAATACAATCGCTCAAGAAACTGTCGCCCGACAGCGAAACAGACTTCGACTACGAAAAGAGCTTTATCGCTCAGTTAATAAAGTCGGAAATCGGTAACCACGTAACAATACTGATAGACACAAACTGTGCCAAGATGCCTATTGAAGTAGCTGAGAATTTGCTCGCGTTTTTGGATATAACATCTAAAAACAGCAATGTCGCCTCCGATTATAAAGAAGCTAAGGTCCATGAATGTCTGAAGAAATTTCTGGATTCAAGAAATGATTTGACAAGTGATATGAAGGCCTGTATTTCTGGTGTGGTGTCAGCGATATCAATTAACGGTAACGGTGATTAAGTTGTTTGGATTTACAATGTCAAACATGTCAAAAAAAAACACCAAATGCTTGTTGATCGTGAGCTGATTTTGTTGACTTTGGTTACATAAAAACGCGTCATGTTAAGAACTCCGTAGTTTTGTTCTAAGTTATTACAATTAAGAACAAAACTAATATGTTAGGTCTCCGGCCCGATGCGACCTCGTGTCAGAGATTAGTAAATAAAAGAATTGTATCTACCTAAAATCAGTATCTAAAGGTGCCCGGAAAGGAAGAAACGATTTCCACTGATCGCCAACTCGTGGCGTGCGTGCTCTTAACATCCAGGTTTGTGATAGAATAACGACTCGGATGGATATGTGTAGTGTGCTGAGTATGTCGGACCGACTATCAGTTCTTCATCTGTTTACTAATCTATAGATGTCTGGTAACAATACAGGTGTTTGCCTATTACACCATACTATGTACAACAAACAATGACTGTGCTATGAACGTATCAGGCATGGCGATAACATGGACGACTAACAAACACTAGAGCCTATCAACATCTTAGCATACCCGTATACAATGGAGTTCAATAACCGTATCATACCCGTTAAATAGGCATATGGTACATATTCCATCGGTTGTATTAATTTGTCAATTTGCCTTCGTTTTAGTCTCAGACGGACGCGTCTGGAGGAGCTTAGTTTTATTTAAGATTATTTACATAAAGTAAAATACCCTAATGAATGGATACAAGCGTTATTCTAATATAATGAATTTAATTAATCGGCTACTACCCGGTTGGCCGCACAACGCGAGCGTACGGCACCGTCAAAGTCAAATGTTTTTATTTCAAATAAAGCAAATATTGGCACTTATGAATCAGAATCTAAGTTGCACGGTTCCAAATAGTTGATCTATGGAGAAGAGCCGGCAAGAAAATCCATACACGGCAAGAAACTATACAACTTCAAAATATTCTCGTCGTGAATTTATTCTCGGTCCGGTCAGTGCTCACTACGGTGTTGATCGGTGACGGAATCCATTGTTTATATTAATTTATACTTTTTTTTAAACAAGTTACGGTTTTTGTATGGCACAGTGTGATGGGCACACTATTTTAAAACGCCATGTCCGGCTGCAGCCTAGTTGGCAAACATTACTTTTCGAGCAATTATTTAATCAATTCTTAGTCTATTGCATGTGTGATAATCATGATAAAAATTATACACTTTCTTTAAGATAAAATGGCTATTCTATCTCTAGTGTAATTATTATAGTTTCTATTTTTAACTAATGGGTTTATTAAATCGAGATAGGTATTGAAAAAAATCCTCCTACTTTTTGTAAGCTTTTTTAACTCTCTCTAGTCATAGGTTTAACTTTCTCTACTTCGGTAAACGCTAAAGTTTTGTGTATTTAAACTTTACTATGTAATGTTTAGGCGTATTTTCTTATATAAAACGTTTATTTTTGCGATTCTCTCGAATTTTTACATTCCAACCTTTGAATATTTGCCTTTTTATACTGTCAATGTTATTATCATTATCAATTTACTATATTATAATAGCTTGCTTGTAGACTTGATCAGAAATTATGAAAATAATCACGAGAAAAACGTTTAAGGCAATTTTTGGACATTTCCACTGCTATCTTTAAAAAATTAAGTTTGAAATGCTTCGGAAAAATGAAACGTGTGAAACGAAAAATAATGGTATGTGTACTTAGTTTCTGATCAAGTGAATCTTTACGGTTGTATTAAAAGTAATCCCAAACAAAAATAGCAATACTGATGAAATACTCAAAGTACAACGTAGTTTCACATAGTGAATTATATATAATATACATTTTTTCAATTTTAAATATTTAGTCTGCAAATATTGCTTAAATATACGTCATAGATACGAAATAAGTGAGAACACGCCTCTAATTATATTTCAAAATAAACATGATGCAGTAAGCGTTGCGCGGGTGTGTCTAAAACAATCGAATCATTCGATTGTTCGGTTTATTTGTTTACAATCGAACAGCAATTGTGTCATTCGATTGTGAATCGCAGCCACTACAAAAATTAGATAACCTATTGTAATTTGGCGCTCTAATTTTTACAGTCTACTTTGGTTGACCATGTTGACGGACGATCTTTTTTAGGCCTCATGTTGAAGGCTTGCGCGCAATTGCTTTCGATTGTTCGTTTTCTATTCGAATGTTATTCAGCAACGCTAAATAAATGGATAATCGAATATACGATTGCAATTGTCGACATATTCGATTATTTGTAAGCAAATAGCTAATTCTATGTTAGTACAGGGAAGCTTTTAAAAAGCTATCTTTGGGGTGTATTCAACTAAGGACGAACTAGTTATTCTTAATGAGCAACTGGTCCCATGGTTATTGGTGTCGTTTCATTTGTAATTTCTGTGTGTTAGTGCGTGTGAGATGTGATTGTAAACTGTACCAGACCAAACTGTCTTGTTCAAGAGAAATCATAGTTTGACTAACATTATGACGTTGACTATACGATTGGAATAGGCGAAGGCAACAGCTCCGCTGATCTTACAGCCACGTATTATCCTGATTTACCATAGGCTAAATATTATAGAGGGTGGGAGTGCAAGCCACTATGCCGCTTTCTACCCGGGACAAGCTGCAGCATTGAAAATGTTCAAATCCAGATTTTGAACGGTGGAATTTGACATATTTGTACTGTTTTCCCAAAAAAAAAAAACTATAATGGTGACTAAAGTGCCATTAGCAGTCCCACCCCGCGCCTGTGTATTCCAAAATAAGTATGAATCCCAAATTTTGAACTAGTATATCTTTCTTAAATTCCGCCAAGTTTGAACCGCACCGCAACTTTTTCACCGACGCTTTTGTCGCAATTAATGTTAAGAAAAAGATAGAGGCGTGTTCCTTAAAATTATTCACTTTAATCGTAAGATTTTTGATAATCCGATAGTGCACTTATTGAATAGTTTGAATTGACGCTTGTCTCGAAAGTGTACAATTATAGATACCCTAGAATGTTTAGATTACGCTAAATATGTGTGTTCACTAATATTATTAGTTTTTATTTATCATTTAGTCAATTCTATTATTTAAAATATTATTAATAAAGTATTGCCAGATCGGATATTAAGTTTTAGACTTGCTATTCAATATTGGCGTACTTTTGTATTGTTTTATGACGAAAGTAACATATTTGCAAATAAAATTATATGATAGAACGTTTGTAGGTACAATCTTTGGACTCTCCATGAGTTGTAACTACAATTGGTTATATAACCTGGCAACACTTATTATTTGAAAGTCAAATGTCTATTTATAAGCGTAAGTTTAATTTCAGCCTATGTTATAATCTAAACACTCATATACATAAAAAGATAATATTTTACTCAAACCGTAGTTGAAATATGTTTTGACCTTATATTGCAAAACCAAACGTTGCATTGAAAGATAAGGGCAAAACATTTTAATTAAAATGGGTTGACCAAATAAAATAAAAGAGAAACAAATAGGGTTGAGCTACACGATAACTTAATCATGTTCCCCGTCCGTCAGGACAGATCATCGCAAAATGGCTATGATTATTTCTTCAAAAGCCATTCCAAACGTTGCCCTACATTTTTCTTACCTAATATTGTAACGCAAGTCACTCATTTCGGCCGAATGAAGTCCACTGCTGGACACAGGCCTCACTCAAAGATCACCACAACGATCAATATGGGTATATTTTGGGCTCATTGGGGGGTTTTGCCATAATCGCCACGCTTGACAGACGGGTTGGCAATCGCAGTTGAGTTGTTAATGCACTCGAAGGACACTGCTGCCCATCCTCCGGCTAATCCCTTAGTCGACCTTTACGACACCCACGGGAGGAAAAGGGGTGGTGGTGTTCTGAGCCGGCACCACACGGCAATTGTAACGTACGTACTTCCCAAATAAAGGTAATTTATTTCAACAAGGTTGTATCTTTTTATGACTAAAACTGTGAAACCACCACTCAATTTAAAACCTTTTTAGATCTAGCCTTTTTGTTGGTTTAAGCTTTAAATTCATAAGCACGCGCCGGCTGAGCCCAAGTGGTTGTTTCATAGATTTAATCAAAACCAACAATAGTTTTAGGTGTAAGTGCTATTTTCAATTATTTCCAATGATACACACGCCATATTTAGTGTGATACTTGAAATAGATTTTTAAAGTTAAACGACCAGAAAAAAACGAAAAATATAATGAAATTGTAATGTAGGAGATTAAGGTTGCGCCTAAAACTCAACCATAAACAGACATCTCATTGATGTCTCCATATTTTTTTCTGGCCGGTTTTAAATATTAGCGTATTGAGCTTCATAGTTTATTAGTGTTAAACATTAAATCTTGTTAATGCACTTTTATTGATATAGTTTTATGGACCAATATTTATAAATAATTATTATCAATACTAATTCACCAAGATATGTTTCACTTTATAATGACTTGTGGTCTTTATTTATTACTAGCTGTTATCCGTGACGTAACCAAAAATGTTGTTTCATGATAATATCATCACGTTTCATAATCTACTTGTCCGCCAAACACTTCAATCCGTTCAGATATATGGGGTGTGAAACACCCAAACGAACTACATTTACCATAGTAGTCTTAGGTTTTCGCGCTTATTACACATTATAATAAAACACTTTTAAACAGATTCTATCGTGTATATTTTAGACATTTTTCAGTCATCCTGCGGCCACAAAATCAAAACGAGTGTTCTATCCGAAATATACGCGATAGAATCCGTTTAAAAGTGTTTTATTATAATACATTTATCATATTAGTAAAATACTTTGCAAGGTTTTATCAAGGAACATATTTTCCGAAGCTTTTTGGCCGCTCTGAAGCTCGATTTTGACGATGCACACGTAAGTATACGTCTACCCGCATACTTAAAATTTCGCTACTGCGCAAGCGCACCTCGTCTTCAGAGCTGTCAAGAAGTGTGGCTCGGGAATTTTATTTAACTCACTATAATATTTTATAATATCTTGATTGTCAATTAAGTCTAGTTCTCTTAACTGCATAAACCAGTTTAATTAAAGAACCTGATGAAAATTCAGCAGAATGTTTTTAGTATGTTGGTGCGAAACAATTGTACGCGTTTGCACAAAAATTATAAATGTAACTATTAAATTCACATTGCCATCAAGTTTACGTAAAGTGGGACCTATCTTGATGATAAATGTATTGAATAACAAGGCATTGTTATAGATATTAATAGGTTTTCGCTAAAATACATTATATTCTACATGTATCTGGTATTTTACTTACTTTATCCGCTTTATCAAAAGTAAAAGAAATATGTATGGAAAAATATTTATTTCCAAAATTGAAAGTACAGTTACAGCTGGGTCTTCCTCAGCAGTAAATTACAGCACAATTTATATTATGTACTGGTACAATTAAATACTTTATCGAGAAAATACAGTTTGTTCTACAGCTGTGGTACAATTTATTACCTCCAATAACTTAGAACTTTTACTGCCCACAACCCAACCCGACTTTAAATAATTGTCCACACGCAGAGGATTCTACTCCAAAGTCCATCAAAAAAATTGTTATATGCTGCTTGTTGCGCCCACGCACTACACTACAATATTTGATTAATAGCTGTTAGGTCTTTATTAATCTACATGGTGTCGCATCGACGCCTTGATCAACGCAGACCATAGGTGTAATAGCTCAGGACATGGGAGAATCCAGGGGGGTGGGCTCAGGGGGCCATGCCCCCCCCCCCCCCCCCAACCGTGGGATGCAGTTGACCTTAGACCTAGTAGCAGTATTGATCTCTGAAAATCTTGTTTATGTTAATTTCAAAAATCCTGGCTCAGGATGATCAATTATTACGGCTTGTAAAACACGTCGAACGACAATAGATTAATCTCGTGCAAGTCTGACAAATCAAACAATGTTCAATTGATAGCAGATCAGTTTGGTGTAACAGCACACAATGATCTTCCTTAAATGGTCTATAAACAATGTTGATCAATTATTGTGGATTAGAATAGGTTACAACAGCATATTGTGTTCAAAATAAATATATACTTCCAATATGATGACTTTTTAAGAAACAATAGTACAAAATTCAAATTAACTTAAGAGCTTTCCAAATTATATAGATTACCTCAGCGAAAGAATCATAAAATCGGCAGTGTAACTTACAAACATAGATGGGAAACAGAGAACATTTATTTTTTGAAGTTGGTTAATAATAGAGCTAAAGAAATAATACCTACTTTGACTGCCAGGCAGAGGCAGTGTGGAGAATATTTGACGTATATCGGAGATATATTCGTAAATTGGAGTAAATTGAGCCCGACAGCCTCTCGTCTTGTCTCGCTTGGCAGAACAGAAATATAGAACCTGAATCATCTAGTATCATCCAAGTCCATGAACGACGCCTCCTGAATCATGGTGGAATGTTTGGTGATTGTCATGCGGAACTTGAGCTCTTCATCAGAAAACAGGTGTTCCTTTAGTATGGGGCCCCGGTTGCCGCAGCCTGCCACTGTAATCAGGTGTGTTTTAGAATAGGAATGATTAATGAATTCAGTAATTAGGTCCTAACTGACACTTTAGAAATGATATCGAAATGATAGACCTTTTAAAAACAAGTGCCACATGATAACCTCTAAGAAGATATGTGAAAACTCGGGGCTTGGGTCTCTCTTGGTTTGCTTTAAGGTTAGCTCACATTAGGCGGAGAACTGCTCGCGCGTGCTCTCTAACATGTTCTCGACCGTGTTATTTACTACTCTATATGTATTTAATTTAATTAAGAATATAGCACCACTCCATCTCCTCCCGTGGATGTCGTAAAAGGCGACTAAGGGAATCTAAACCAGAGGGACAGGCAGCATCGTCCCTTCTGTGAAACGGTGGCCATACTGCGCTCACCAACCCGCCTGCCAAGCGTGGTGAGTATTGGCAAAACCCCCCAATGATGACACAGTTGTGAAAATCTATGCCTTTGTTCCAGTGGACTTCTTTTGGATGTGATGATCTACAACTTAAGCAAAATGTTAAGTGATTATTCAATACTGGCTACACTAGTATACACGTTCGTCGGCGATAGTGTAGGAGTGTAGTGCTATAACTCGTTCAGGACAAGTCTGACACCAAATATTGCAAATATCTTAACGTTTTTTATGAAATTAACAATTACTTGCAATATCAAAAACAGAGCTTCCAACGGATATTGGGATGGGCGACATCACAATTTTTGAGGCCTACCTGTTGGGAAACTGTTGAGATCATCGAGCATTGTACTGAGCACTTGCAGCGATTCTGCCTTGACTACGACGTCGTCGGCAAATCGAAAAAAATATACTCGCCGTTGATGTTAATGCCGAATCCTTTCCACTTCAGCAGCTTGAAGGCATCCTCCATTGCAGCGGTGAACAGTTTCGGGGAAATTACGTCACCCTGTCTTACACCTCTCTGCAATGGAATTGCCCCCGTGCTATGTCATGTACTCGGACCGACATGGTGGCGTTTCTGTATAAGCACTTCAACACTTCAATGGACTGATAGTCAATCCGGCACCGCTACAGAGATTGCAGCACTGCCTAGGTTTCGATCGAATCG
Source organism: Diloba caeruleocephala (assembly GCA_947459985.1). Lineage (NCBI taxonomy): Eukaryota > Metazoa > Arthropoda > Insecta > Lepidoptera > Noctuidae > Diloba > Diloba caeruleocephala. Next base: position 2,033,277 of record OX381610.1, read on the forward strand.
AAGGCTTTCTCATAGACGCCACTCATAAACGCCAAGCATACTGGCAGATTATACTCCTCGGTCTTCTGTACAACCTGCCGCAGCGTATGGATGTGGTCTATAGTACTGAAACCTTTTCGGAAACCGGCTTGTTCGGGAGGCTGGAAGTCATCAAACCTGCGGTCGAGACGATTTGTGATGACCCTCGAAAACAGTTTATAAACATGGCTCAGAAGCAAGATGGGTCTGTAATTCTTCCATTGGGTGTTATCACCCTTTATGAAGAAGAGCACCATCTCGCTTCTCTTCCACGCTTCCGGCGTTATGCCCTCGAGTAAGACGGAATTGAATATCTTCTGAAGGACTTTAAGTTCCGGTATTCCACCCGCTTTCACAAGCTATGTCGTAATTCCGTCTCCACCCGGCGCCTTGTTATTTTTAAGCTGTTTCAAGGCCACCCTAATCTCGTACAGGCTGATGTCCGGGAGTATCCTCAGTATAGTGTCGGGTTAATTTGTCTCGCGGGTCTTTGTCAGAGCCAATAGTAGGTAAAGTTACCGAGGTGTATAGCTGTCGGTAGACGTTGTTGATAGTTTTGGGAAAAAAATGTGACTCAAATGTTGTTTCCATCATACTTGGGACTTGGGCTTGGGACTGACAACATGTTATACCTACCAAGTTTTAAAGTAAGTGTAAGTAGGCCAGTACAATACCCAAGTAGCTAGGTAAAAAAATCTGTAGGTAGTGTGTATAGATAGTGCCGCGTTTAAAAGATGTTATCAACGTATTTTTTTTGTTCTTTTAATTATTTGGGGAATGGCGATACATACATACAAATCAATTATTTACAACATAATTGTTTTAAAGGACTTACAAATTACTGTGTTCCCACAGCAAAGAATCAAAGTGTCTACCACCTTGCTGGATACAGATTAATGCACGTTTGCAAGGCCTAAAAGTGGTCTGATCCCGTAGGCGCTGTGTAGCAGTTAATACTGTCGCGTACGACACAGAATCTCCCAAACCTTTCTCGAAAACGGCGCACAGTTAAGTTTACGTTATTTTAGTTTACGTGTGGTGCCGGCTCAGAATACCACCACCCCATCTCCTCCCGTGGGTGTCGTAAAAGTCGACTAAGGGATTGGCCGGAGGATGGGCAGCAGCATCCTTCAAGTACATTAACAACTCAACTGCGATCGCCAACCCGTCTGCCAAGCGTGGCGATTATGGTAAAACCCCCTAACGAGCCCACAACACACCCATATCGGTCGTTGTGGTGATCTTTGGGGGAGGCCTGTGCCCAGCAGTGGACTTCACTCGGCCGAAATGATGATGATGATATTGCAACATTGTGCAACATTTGCACCATTTCACAATACTGCATGCATTACTGGATATTTGTGTATTGAAAAGCCATGATAACGCGGGAAATAAGTTGTCGTTCGCTTATCAGTGGGGTCGCTCGCGCTCACGTAAATAAACAGCAAGCGAAGCAAACCCCGCGGCGGAAAAGCAGCACAATCGATTCGACTATCGATTCTGAAAAAACTAGTTTCAGGTTTTGAGTTAATTTAATTACACGTTGTGTATACCTACTGATATCAGATCACGGCATGCCCGGCTAGTAGGGGCAGGAAGGAGCAGCTCCCCCCTCCTCAACATAGAATATGAAATAGGCTACAAACTTGACTCGCACCTGCACCTCCCCCTCTTTGATAGTAGATTCAGATTGATTTATTTGCTCAAACATGTGTATATATACAAAAATAAACTGCATGCAAGATAACATACCAATACAAAATAGCTAAGCTTAGCTGAAAATAAACTAACACAATACTATATGCATGGAATTAAAAAAGGAGTACCTGGACATTTAGTTCTGTTCTTGGTAGCAATCAAATTCAATATGGCTTCTTTCTCATAAATGTGGCCACACACTGTATTCTTCATTGGATCTGTTATGGGCCTCTTAGTTATTGGGTCCAACTGGAAATATACATTTTATTGCTAAGTTTGTTCAGAAACCCCTCAGAGATGTGCCTACGAGTGTCGCTCCAATCCCGGAGCCACTTCTAGAGTACTCATCCTTGAGCAGCTGTTTTGTGGCTAAGATCCCAACCACGTGGTTTGAGCTGGTAAGGGTCCGGCATACCCATTGTCCTTGTCCCCCAATGCATGAGCAATTCCACACCTTTTGGCATATTATATCTATCTAGCTTTAATGTTATTTTTCTTGATAGATGCAAACATATCAAAGAAGGTGAATTATAATGCTTAAGCTGTGATACTCACATATTGGTCCTGTGATTCAGTTATGGCCAAGTCAGATTCATCCAAATTATCTGTAAGTTATGAATAAATGAGTAATCATTTTGAGACATTATTATAATTGTTGTTAATAAATATAGAAATTGGACATGAGTACAGGCCTTCACTTTGGAATATACCTAAGCCAGACTGGACATACTAAAATAAAAATTTCAATTTCGAATTTGCTGTCCAAATATACTTAACCAATTTATTTGTTCATGTGTAAAAGATACAACCATTGTTGGGGTAGAAGCCAAACTATTTATTTGACAGATTATTACAATCACTATTTGGAAGTACCCACATATTTATATAATCATTTTAAAGCAACCCACAAAGTCAATACATAACATACCTTCCCTTTATAATCTTTAAGAATCAAACTAATACAAAATAATATGAAATCAAGCATAAACCCATATAGAACAATTAAATAATCCCTTAAGTTATTAATCAGCTGTATTTGGTATACCAATGATGTCAGGCCATAACTCAGGAGGAGGTATCTCTATTGGAGGTTCTGGTGAACATGAGTTTGACCTTGATTGGCTTCTCTGCTGTGTATTAGTAGGTCTGTCACCTAGTTGGGAAGATCCCCGAGCCAGTATTTGATCGGCATGACGTCGGTGTAGTTCACCATCCTCCGTCCTCACCATATATGAGCTAGGCCCTTCTACCATTTCTATTATAGCTCTCTTCCACTTTTCTCCAGATCCATAATGGCGCACTAAAACCGGCTGGTCCACTTTAAAGCTCCTAGCGGTCTGTTTCTGTGCTCTGTCATTTAACTGTTCCTCCTGTGGACTCGGCGCATTATCAGGATGTAAGCTTGATACAGCTGTTCTATATTTACGTCCATTCAGCATCTCTGCTGGAGTTTTGTTATTAGAGCTGATTGGCACTACCCGTAGTGAATAAAGAACTCTAGGAAGCTTCTCATTCCAAGGCAAATGGTCCAGGGACATTTTCCTTAACTTATTTTTAAATGTTTGTATTGCACGTTCAATCTGCCCATTAGTAGCTGGGTGGTAAGGTGGTGAATACAAATGCTTGATTCCATTATTTTTGAGGAATATGTTAAATTCATTCGAATTAAATGCCCTGCCATTGTCAGACACCAGTATATCAGGTAATCCCTGTGACGAAAATATTTTCCTGCATGCTGCTATCACTGCCTCACTTGACATAGAAGAAACAATTTCTGCCTCAAACCATTTACTGAAACTGTCAACCTATACAAGAAATGTCTTGCCTTGGAATGGGCCTGCAAAATCCACATGTACTCGACTCCACGGTCTCTCAGTAACTATCCAAGCCTGGGGATCTCTTGGTGGATTATTCCTAACAGATTGACAAGGCTCACAACTTCCCACCATTCTCTCAATTTGTGAATCCATTCCTGGCCACCACACATATCCTCTTGCATAAGCTTTGGTTTGGACTATGCCAGCATGCGGTGCATGCAATAATCTAAGTACCTCCTGTTGTAAACTAGAAGGGATAATGACTCTATTGCACCACAATAAACACCCTTTATTGTGTGAAAGAGCATCTCTTCGTGTCCAAAACTGTTGCAGTGTGAGGTCAGGATTTTTACTAGGCCAACCATGGAGAATGTGGAATAAAACTCTCTGCAAAACCTGATCTTTCCCTGTTTCTGTGGCTATTTTAGATGCGTCTAAGTTCCAGCCAGCAGGTTGTTCCTCCAATAACAACACATCTCTAAGCCGTTTCACAGATATTTCTGAAGTCACAGGCTCATTCCATCTACTGAGCGCATCAGCGTTACCAATCAATCTCCCAGCTCTGTATTTAATCTGATAATTATAACAAGCTAACTTCAGAGACCACCGCAACATCCTAGGAGAGATTTGGTCAGGGATCGGTTTGCTTGGATTAAATAGACCCACCAAGGGTTTATGATCCGTCACAATGCAAAATGTGCGACCTGCCAAAAATTCGTGAAACTTTTTTAATCCAAACATGATGGCTAGGGCCTCTTTATCGATTTGTCCATACCGCCGCTCATGAGGTTGTAAAGTTCGCGAAGCCATCATCACGGGTTTCTCGCACCCGTCATCAAATGTGTGTGCGAGTACTGCTCCCAGTCCATAATTTGATGAATCACAAATAAGCAATAATTCTCTGTCAAGATCATACCCAACTAAGGTTAAATCAGAAGACAGGAGGTCCTTCGCCTTTTCAAATGTCCTTTGCTCAACCTCGCCCCAATACCATGATTTCTTGGTCTCCAAAAGACGATACAAAGGTTCTAGCAATGTTGCTTTGTCTGGAAGGAACTTTTCATAGAAGTTGTACAAGCCTAGGAATGCACGTAATGCCTGCTTGTTAGTTGGAGCTGGTTTCTCTTTAATTTCTTTGACTTTATTAGGTGACGGATGAAGTCCTTCAGCGTCTATCATATGTCCCAAGAAATTGATGCTATTGGAAGCGAACACACATTTCTCTAAATTCAATTGAAGGCCCATTTCATTCAATTTGTGTAGGACCGCATATAACCTCCGGTTGTGTTCTTCATTCGTCCTCCCAGTCACAGCAATATCATCCAGCAGACATGCTACACCCTCCATGCCTGCAAGTGCTGAGGACATCAGTCTCTGAAAGATACCAGGTGCCGCATTCACTCCAAATGCCAGTCTATTCATTCTCATTAGTCCAAGAGGTGTATTTAGTGTCAGAAGCATAGCCGTCTCATCGTCCACCTTCAATTGCATATAAGCTTGTTTTAAGTCAAGTTTGCTAAAGACACGTCCCCCACTTAGGTTCACAAAGCTCTCTGTAGCTGCGGGCAAGGGGTATGTATCAACATTAATCGCCATGTTCACTGTGGATCGATAATCTCCACATATCCGAAGAGAGCCATCATCTTTCTTCACAATTCTTAGTGGTGTCGCCCATTTAGAAAATCTAACAGGGGTTAATATTCCCACATCGACCATACGAGTTAATTCCTCATCCACTTGTTTTTTTAATGGGAATGGCACTGGGCGAGCCTTCAGAAACCGCGGCGTGGCATCGGCACGCACGTGTAGTGATACCTCTGGTCCCCTGTACTCACCCAGGGTTTGATTAAATAACTCCGGGTACTGCCTCAGCAGATCATCCTTAATTTCTGCAATTGTCCAACAAATACCCAATATTTGTAGATCAAGGGCCTTAAACCAACTACGACCAAGAAGGCTAGGTCCTTCACCTGATACTACAAACAGCTCACACTGAGCTTCCTTGTTACCCAACGTGACATGTACGTATGTGACGCCCAGAACATGTAAGGCCTCACGCGAGTATGTCACCAATTTCACATTGGTAGGTCGCAAAGGTGGGGGTCTGTTCCAAAGCCGTCGATAAGTAGCTTCTGAGATGATTGTTCGAGAAGCCCCTGAATCAACCTCCATTGCAACCGAGGCACCGTTAATTGTTACATCTGCCTTTATCGGAGGCGAATGGCTCTCTGAACAAGCATAGACACCCATCATGTCTTCTCCATTCTCCTCTTTGGCCTCTTCCGTTAGATCCGCCACCTGGTGCTGCTTCTTGCTCCGTCTATCACAGGCTGACGCGATGTGCCCTGGGCGTTTACAATAAAAACACCTAGCCTTTACAAAGGGACAGCGTTCGCCTTCTCTGTGACGTCGCGCACAATGTCGACATTCTGCAGCAGTAATCCTACCAATCTCCATAGGTTCGGCAACATCTGTGTGAGTTTGCTTCACGTCGATCCTAGTGTCTGGATATATGTCTTTCACTATCGCCTGATGATTAAGACATAGCTGCACTGCCGTTTCGTATGTTAGATTTTTAGTCTTCAACAATTCACGGCGCAAGCGCTGATCGCGCACGCCCAGCACTAGTCGATCCCGCAACTGACGTTTCAAGTCTAGAAAGTTGCACTTTGCACCTAACAACCCAATGACTGCTACAAAGTCCTGCACGCTTTCACTATCAGTTTGTTTACGTGTATGAAATTTCGCGGCTTGAAGTATTTCATGCACTTCCGGTTCATAAAATTGGTCTAACACTTTAAGAATGTCTTTAAATGGTACATCAGTTGGACGTTTTGGCACTAAAAGTGATACTATCAATGAATAAGTCTCTTTTCCACACTGTGATAAAAAAACTGAGCGGGCTTTTTCAAGGTTATCATTACCCACACCCGCCACATCCAAAGAACACAACAACCGCTCTTTATATTCGCACCATTTATCAGTCTTAGGGTTAAACTGTCCGGGAAATACAATATTCGTCAAGTTACACGCCATTTTCTCACTGATTATTGTTTAATTTTCCGTAGTCGCCATTAAAAGATACAACCATTGTTGGGGTAGAAGCCAAACTATTTATTTGACAGATTATTACAATCACTATTTGGAAGTACCCACATATTTATATAATCATTTTAAAGCAACCCACAAAGTCAATACATAACAATGTGGTTAATGGCCAAGCCTGTTTCAAGCCGCCCAAAGAGCTTCGACTTGACTTAACAACTGCAATCTAACATCAGAAACCAGGACCTACAATCTTATGTGCCCTCCAAAGCATGGAGACGCTCAGTTTGAATACCACTACGCAGTCACCCATCTAGTCAGACCGTGCCAAGGGTTGCTTAACCTCACCAATTGTTTACTAATCAGTCAGTACAACTGGCTATGAGTGATGATGAAATTATGATTGGAAAAGATAGTTCTGTTTCAGGTTCACAACCTCAAACATGATGTTAGTATAGATAGCTCTCAGTATCATCGCCTCATTACAGAGTTATAATAGATAAATGATAATTATAAAGAATTGGTTTTCGGAGTATGGTATAACCATCCACCTTGGCAAACATTGATAATTACAGCATTTTGAACTATCAGGATGAGGTTGCCCATTTTACTGCAATCATTCTTTAGTTACATTTTATGATTATTACACCATTACTATTCTACCAGATGACTCTAATCAAACAATCAAATTAAACATATAAAGATATTACATTAGAAATGAGTACAAATGGTAACTTACGTCTTGCATTTTCCAGCCCCTTTTCAAATCTCTTGTTAAACTCCATCATATAGGGATGATTGTCAACTCTGAGACGTTTGCCTGCTAAACTGCTCAAATGAGATTTAAATCTCTCCTCCAGTGAATCTACATTAGACGTATCAGTCTCGCGCTATAAAATAAAAGGCAAGTATCTTATTGATATTTGATTTGTCAAGTGTTTGTTGATAACTACACTTACATCAGTAGAACTGTATACATTTTAGCAGCGGAATACAGCTTTATTGTTTAAAGATTCCCAAATAAAGAGATAATTTAACGGAAATCGACGGGCAAACCAAAATAAATATCTTTCCTTCTTTCTTTCTTTAAACCAGGACTTGTGGCTGAACGAATGTTTACAACAAAATTATACATTTTTTATTTCACCTTTGCTTTCTCCATAGCTTCAATAGTAACATCTTGTTGTGCTTCTAAAGTGCAATACTGTTGTACGCACATCTTAAGTTTATCAAATTCAGCTTCTTTCTCAGTGTCTAAATATTTTGATACATTATCCGTACACAAATACAGGCTTGTTATGCACTGTTTCCTTAAATCTGCTAAATCAGTGTCTGCCATGGTTTTAGGTTAGGCTAAGACTGAACTGCGAAGTTTCAGAGTCAGGCACTGAATTTGATGATTACACAGTTGATATTTGAATTTTTCACTACCTACTGAACCTGTAACCTGCATAAATAAAACAAATAAAACGAATTCCCGCCATATTGTATCAGTCATTCACAGTTGTTATTTATGCAATTCGCGTAAATGCATGCAAAGATCGGAAGCCATACAGCCTAATCTAATTTGAGTCTCGAATCTCGACAAAAAATATTCTAAAGTGCAGAGCCCCTTAGGTGTCCATAGAAATTCACACAAAGAACACTAAAGTAATATTTAGTGTCCTTTCGTTAAGGATCCAAACTCCACTGCAAATTCGTTTTAATTTAATGGCTCCATCGATGAGCACAACATGAAATACAATCTAAGGGTGAGATTCAGAAACGAGTCTAAGCGTGAACTTACGCTTCCATCTGTCAAAATCAGGGGCGTAAGTAGTGCATTTTGACAAATGGCAGCGTAAGTTCACGCTTAGACTCGTTTCTGAATCTCACCCTAAGACCAAGAGGTAATACTATATCTTTGGTATAACAATTTCATAATCAGTACCTACTTGGAGAAAGTAAATATTCTTCCAGATCTATAAAAAAAAATTACTAAGAAAAAGAAAACTTAAACCTAAAATGAAATTAAAAACACAAAAAAGCGCGGGAAATGTGAAACTTGCGGGTGTGTTAAATTTTTCCAAATATATTTTATGGTCATTTAGTGGTCAGAAGAGTTTAATCTGTAAATAATATTCATTTATGGTTATGGTTTTACTTTTGACAACGAAAAAAATTACTTTTGACTTTTTATAAGAAATTGTAGAAGATACTCTGCAGAAGTTATAATCTAAGAGAAGAAGAAGAAGACTTTTTGTAATGCTGGCAATTATTGCTTTGCCGTGTGGTGCCGGCTCAGAATGCCACCGCCCCATCTCCTCCCATGGGTGTCGTAAAAGTCGACTAAGGGATTAGCCGGAGGATGGGCAGCAGCGTCCTTCGAGTACATTAACAACTCAACTGCGATCGCCAACCCGCCTGCCAAGCGTGGCGATTATGGCAAAACCCCCCAATAAGCGAGAACACATCCATATCGGTGGTTGTGATGATCTTTGGGGGAGGCCTGTGTCCACCAGTGGACTTCACTCGGCCAAAATGATTGCATATGTTTCGGCTTGGAACGGCGATGCATAATGCCCCATATTTTGACTGATGCTCCAATCAATAGAGTATATCCCTGCGCCTGTACCTGTATGCATTTTGGATCCGTCCGGGTACCTTGTGAGGTGAGTTTTACCAACCGGTTTGAGTCCCACCGTCCACTTCTCCGGTGTCGGTACATGAACACTGTACCTCTTGTTTAACATGTATGTATTATATTTATCATATACCATATCCTTCACGTCATCCAGTTATTTCACGGGATTCATAGATATGTTTTGTCTAGGGATCGTTTTCCTTCCAAGCTCCTGCTTTCGCAAGTCTGTACAGCGATTTTCTTGCTTCTGTCTGAATGTCGACATGCAGTAGGGTTAGACCCATTATCCACTCAAGCGCCAATAATAATAATAATAATAACCCCCCCCAAGGGACCACCTTGACGTGGTGGGGGGCATAGGGAAGCAAGGTACTGGCATTATCAAGGTATAGCCTTAAAATCTAGGCACTGCATCCCTTTTATGGGAGATACATTTAGAAACCTAAAACATCTAAACATAATGACCCTTCCCAAATTCCTAAAGCTCCAAACTCTTCGAACCTTTCTCCTTCACCCCCATTCACTTCCTTTATCCAATCCAAGGTCTGCCGTGGTGAAAGATGCGTGGCTGGAGGCGTGTCCGGTTGCTAGCGTCCCACTCCTGAAATTAGGGCGAACACCAATGGGCGGCTCTAGTGTGATCTTACGAGGGCCTGGAGCTCCCCTTCGGTGCCGAAGATGACCGTTGCAGTGGTTTTAGCCGGTAGGAGCCCGGCATACCCCTTCGCCCTTCCCCGCCGTGAAGGAAGTTCCATGTAGAATTTCCACTGGACATCAGTAAAAAAATAAAAAAAGGCCGTGATTAGATCAACTAATAATTCAGTGGCAACAAATAGAACCGATTAAGGCATAATAAGAGTAATCATAATTTCTCAGATCTATGTTATGTGGCCACAGCGTCTGGTATCTTTACAAAGGAAGCTTGAAATTTAATTTGAAGATCATTGACATAAAGATGACAGGAAGAATGTAGTTGAATTAGAGATGGAATATATACAAATTGCGAAAACTAAAGGATAAAACACCTCCTTGCGGTATACCAACAGTAGTATTAGACCACGAAGACGACGTATCCTCAATGCAGTTACGTTGTTGATGACAACATAGGTTGTACATACAAAACAAGACAATTTCCGGAGGATATATGTTTAAGGAAACATAGTATGCCAAGCAAAACATCGATATCAACAGTATTAAAAACATTGCTAAAATCCAGCAGTGCTAAGACCGTTAGATTATCCATGTCTGACCAGATATCATCCGTAATATTAACCAGGGTTGTAGTAGAAATACGACGTTCAAGTATTTTGGAAAGGAAAGGTAAAATGGAAATAGAAATAAATGGGTAAGGGGATGATATGGGCTTATTTCTATTCGCATGGAAATATACCACTGGATATAGAGTAGAACATTTTTGATACAAACATATCTTTATTGCAAATAAAACGTAAATTGCACTTAAAAGTATGACATAATATACATAGTTATACAATATAAGAAATAACTTTCTGATAAGTAACATAACTGTAACTACTAACTAAATATTAAGCACTTTATAAATAACATTGCTAAGGCACCAAAAACATAACATTTCATCGTGCATTTTCTATAAATAAAAATTGTCTAACAACTATAAAAGTTAACATTCTTTCATTTTCGTTATTCAACATCGTTTCTTAAATTGAGTAAGTAACCAAATAAATGTATTAGCACGCCATTTAATTGTTCTGTAACTGTCTTTATCTTCTCAATATCTACCACCATAGTCGGACAGTATTTGAGTGAGAGTAGGTTTCACTGTTAAACGATATAATAGGTTGGTTCTTTCCGAAATCAATTATACCACAAAAATACTCGCTAATCATAATCGCACATTTGTACTCAAATATGCAAAGCCGTAGGTTCATACTAAGCATCATCATATCAGCCAAAGGACGTCCACTGCTGAACAAAGGCCTCCTCCATAGATTTCCACAACGAGCGGTCCCTTCACCAGGTCGTCTGTCCACCTCGTTGGAGGTCGTCCCACGCTGCGTTTTCCGGTGCGCGGTCTCCATTCTAGAACCTTTGTGCCCCAGCGGCCATCAGTTCTACGAGCAATACGCCCCGCCCATTGCCACTTCCGTTTACTAATCCTTTCAGCTATGTCGGCAACTTTAGTTCATGATATTTGTAATCATTTGTGAACGTATTTCCACGTATAATAATACTATGTGACAAATATCATATAAGAAGGTAAACATGGTAAAAAACAAAACAGAAACATGGGTATCATTTAAGTGCATGTAGTCAACTACAACCAACCATGTGTGGGAGATTATGGAAATGTTCAGTCCGAGCGCGTTGATGTTTAAAACAATGGCATGGCTATTGCTAATGTTGTCCAACGTGCGTAACGTCATTTGCAAAATCACTGTCGCTTGCTCGCTTGTAATTTAGTCAATATGTGAGTGACCACGACAAAGTACGTGAACCAGTATACCAATGTATAACTTCACAGCATTAATTACGTCGTTTCATACTCCTGCAACTTTTCTGTGACTTTTATTTCTGATTATCGTTATCACTCCTGTTAAATTTATACAGTGACTCCGACGTGGCCGAGTGCAGCCGATAGTTGCTTAAGATGCATTTTCATATCAGTCGGTGATATACCTCGTCGAGTTTCAATTACTTTGAACGCGTTCAAATATTCTAGTTCGGTGAACTGAGCGCCTTTCTCACGGACCGATGTAATTATTTCCTGTAAAAATAAAAACAATTCAATTTAAAAATTCATTGCTAGATATACGTAGTGGATTACTTTGATATGCCGTGGTAAGTGGCGCCACTTACCTCCGGCGTGCAAGTGAGCAGATGTAGGTAGGCGTGTGCCCGGTGCAGCCCCCGGTGCGGCAGCGCGAGCGCGGCCAGGCAGTGGCGCAGGGTCGCGAGGCGCGAGTCCCCCCCGCGCGCGCCCGCCTCCCCCTGCCAGCGCCACACCACGCCCGCCGACATCATCTCGCCCACGCCGTTCATTATGTACTGCCGACACAAGAACATGCATCAGTCATTACGTCAAGTGACGTGATGCTTGCTAATATCGCGTCTGGTGTGGCATCCTTTCCCGTCTCAGATCTTGCATTTTTGCTACCAATATTATCCTTATTTCAGCCGAATAACATCCTCTGCTGGACATAGGCCTGCCCTAAATATCGCCACAATAAGAACAACCGGTTTGGGTTTGTTGACTTTTGTGGGGTTTTGCCATAATCGCCAGGCTTGGCATGCGGGATACTCGCAGGATGCTGCTGCCCATCCTTCAGCTAATCCCATAGTTGAATTTTACAACACCCACTGGATGAGATGAGGTGCTATTCTTTGCCTGGCACCACACGGCTATACGTTTTTTTTTACTATCTTCAAATCTATTATTCGGTTTATGACGTTCGTATGTCGTTCAGTGTTAGAAATATCCTCTTTGGTACAAAAAACCATTAATTAAAATACTTAAAGAAAAATCTAAATTCCATAAATTTTTTAAAAAATATGGTATTCTCTCCGACCACCAGTCTTTTATTTTATTACGGCAGCGAGCTAAAGAACTTGAAAAAGACATGTTTAATTGTTACATATCTAAAATTAAGTAGCTATTTATAAGTCTCCTAAAGCGTTTTGGTCCTATGTAAAATCAAAAAATCAAACAAATTCATATCCCTCCTTATTTAAATATGGAAGTTGCTCCTCTAGCAACGGAGAGGAAATTTGCAACATGTTTGGAGACTACTTCTATTCTAACTTTCTAGAAAATCTAAGTGGGGTTAACACGCCTTCTATTTACAATACACACAATCAGCTCGTTGACGTGGTTCCTGACATTAGTTCAATTGAAATAAGTGAATCTAAAGTATATAGTCTACTGAAAGGGGTGGACTTGAGCAAGTCAGCGGGGCCAGATAATATTCCACCTGTCTTAATACTCAACTGTGCTAAGAGTATCGCTACTCCTCTTTCGCTTATATTCAAACGGTCAATAAGCATGGGCATAGTTCCTGCAATCTGGAAGTCGGTGTATGTGACTCCAATTCACTATCTGACGCAGTTTGTCTCTGTTATATACACCGACTACAGCAAAGCTTTCGATCGTTTAGATCATCAAATACTATTGAGCAAGTTATTAGGCATGGGTATCAGGGGAAACCTCTATAGGTGGTTCTCTTCCTATGTTAAAAATAGATGCCAAACTGTAGTTCTCAATGGTTTTACATCTAGAGCTATGTGTATTCCTTCGGGAATTCCTCAAGGATCGTTGCTAGGCCCTCTTTTATTTAATGTTTTTATAAATGACATCTCTTTATGTTTTTCCAATTCTAAAGTACTGTTATTTGCCGATGATATGAAAATCATAAGCCAAATCGAAACCATCGAGGACGCTTCTCGTCTCCAGATTGACCTAGATAGAATTTAATTAAGTACGACTATAAACTTGCTAACAATTCAATAGTCAGAGTTACCACAATCAAAGACCTTTGACTCAAAGCTACTTTTCAACTCACACATTAACTATATTACCAATAAAGCTTCGAAAGCGTTGGGGTTCATTTTAAGAATATCTACTGAATTTAAAAATATTAAAACAATAAAAATACTATATTGCGCGTTTGTTCGCAGTCACCTCGAATATTGTTCACAGGTTTGGAATCCAAATTATAATATTTACACCAATCGTTTGGAAACTATTCAAAGAAAGTTTCTGAGATACATTCAATACAGGTCAAAAACATACTTACCTAACTACATTGACCGTTGTAGAACATTTCACATTCTTCCACTCTATGCGCGAAGAGAAATAGCTGATATGGCCTTACTATTTAATCTAGTGAATGGTTCAACGGATTGCTCCGAGCTGGTTAGCAAAATTGGGATACGCGTACCTTCTGCTCTGTTAAGAAAAATAAATCTTTTGCATGTCCCATCAGTACATTCCACTTACAGACAAAATTCATACTTAATTAGAGCGAGCAGAACATACAACTCAATATGTCAGAAAGTCGACGTCGATTTGTTCTTTACTAGTATCTCTCAATTAAAAAAGGCAATGCGTGATAATTTCTTTGATGTTCATTAGCTGAGGTACTGGGCTTTAGCTGTTATTACAACGTGTATGTGATAAATAAATATTGTATTTCTTCTATTATTGTGCCAAATCAACTTTCTGTCTACCTACTTCTATTGTACTATCTTATTTGTGAAAACTTTTAATTGGCCTTCTGCAACTATTACGCCCGTGTGGTGCCGGCTACGAATAGCACCAACCCATCTCATCCCGTGGATGTCGTAAAAGGCGACTAAGGGATTAGTCGGAGGAAGGGCAGCAGCGTCCTTCGAATATATTAACAACTCAACTGCGATCGCCAACCGCGGTGGACACTCCTCTTTGAGAACACCCTATAATGAAGGAGAATCGAATGCATCTGATATGTAAATGTTACCGCTAGTCGATGCGGCGCGAGCACGTTAGCGGCGTGTTCGTGAAACGTTAACAATGCGTGAGCTAGATGCGCTGCACCGCCAGCTTCTTCGTCACCGTCGGAGTTATCTGTACCTCGCTCCTCTTGGCCCAAGTAATGGAAACATTCGATGCGCATCTGTAGAGAGATGGAAACGTTATTTATGGAATTGAATTTCAGATGCTGCTGACACTTGGTTAATGATCACGAAGCTTAGTTGAGTTGACATAGACAGATTTAATTCGTTCATTGTTTCATGTATTTAATTTTAATAGGCATCGTAAAGTGGGCACGTCGCTTCTGCTTGGTTCATATAATACTCTGCATACGGTTGATGGCGGCTACCGCTATAGTATAGTAGTTGCCATGATAAAATCGCGTGAGCTTACCTCTAAATGCAAGAACAGCAGACATTTGTGAGAGATTTCATCAAAGATCATAGCGGCGGAGGCTATATCGTTGAGGAACTTGTCGGACAACTTAGCCAGCCCACCCGGACCGGTCAGCATTGAGGGCAGGCTCCTGATGTTCGCACTCAGCCAGTCCTGGGAGGAAATAACTTATATTTATGGTGAATAACAAGAACGGGTGGTGTGCTGCCATCGTTGCTCTATCTCTGCCGGAACCAGTAAGGCCAAGGCCAGGATACCAATAGGAAAATGAATAGTAAAAGGAATAACTCACCATAGTTTCACACAGCACGGCCAGATCCGCGAGCGCGTTGATATCAGATATAATTTCTTTGCGAGTGACGGCTCCGTCGCCCAGACTGGAACCTAAGATCTCAGCCTCCCGCTCGTAGGCTTGTTTTAGGTCCTGGTAATAGAAAACTTATCAAGTCTACTCTAGTACTTTACCTTTCTTTTAAAAGAACGTCCAAACGTTACCCTACCTTGTTCGAGTACACTTCTGCAACATAATGTTAAACCCCTGTTCTTAGAGTTTTTTTTTACTTTTCAGAGGTTATCAGAATAGAAACGACTGCGTAGTCCACATCATATATTCATTTCGGCCGAAAAAAGTCCACTGCCGGACACAGGCCTCCCTCAAAGATTACCACAACGACCAACATGTTGTGTGCTCCTTGGGGAGTTTTGCCAGCAGTTGAGGTGCTAATGTATTCGTAGGACGGTGCTACCCATCCTCCGGCTAATCTCTTAGTCGCCTTTTACGACACCGACAGGATGAGATGGGTTGGTGCTATTCGTAGCCTGCACCACACGGCACATGCATCATATATAATAATTTTTAAATAATTATTTACAGAATTCAATTCACAATTTATTGGCTTTTCATGGAGCTGTATGCAGCCTAATCGAGGATAAGGAAATCCATCTGTCATGCTCTTTTATTGTATGTATTCTACTGATACCGTACTGGTGGTGGTGGTAACGCTGGCATAGGTCTGGCACATATACACAGTAAACAGTCTTCTCGTAAAAAGTTATGTTAAGACAGCAAATGAGATAAGTAATAAATTACGCAGGCAACAAATACAACGTTTATGTTTTTTTTTACATTTTTCTTCGAACATCTGTATGGAGCTGATTGATAAGTTAGTACTATATCTCAAAAACCGAACAATAGGAGACCGTATTTCCATGAGGGAATAACACAGAAGAAGAAGAATGAAAAAACACTTCAAAAGAAAGGGAAAATAAAGCACGGACGGTAGTTTTGTAGTATCTTTATTTTGTGAGTAGATCACTAGAGTGTTCAACATATACTTACGTCAGCGCTAAGTTTCGCATCCTGCTGTATAGCAGCGGTCCAATTAGGTAATGATTGTAGAAACCGTACGATGTCGTCATCGGCCAGCCACCGTTGCGCCCTTGGTGGACCTTGAGAGGTAGAAAAAAAGTGAAATGATTATAGTGTAAATGTTTAGCCAGCCCGCCACACGCCCCGCAGCGCGTGGTTGTACTCACCTTGTGCAGTGGTGGGGCTGAGGCGCGCATGCGCAGCTCTGCAGTGCAGGGCGAGCGCCGCCAGAGCGGCGTTAGTGGCTCGCAGCGCGTCCAGCCCGCCACACGCCCCGCAGCGCGTGGTTGTACTCACCTTGTGCAATGGTGGGGCTGAGGCGCGCATGCGCAGCTCTGCAGTGCAGGGCGAGCGCCGCCAGAGCGGCGTTAGTGGCTCGCAGCGCGTCCAGCCCGCCACACGCCCCGCAGCGCGTGGTTGTACTCACCTTGTGCAGTGGTGGGGCTGAGGCGCGCATGCGCAGCTCTGCAGTGCAGGGCGAGCGCCGCCAGAGCGGCGTTAGTGGCTCGCAGCGCGTCCAGCCCGCCACACGCCCCGCAGCGCGTGGTTGTACTCACCTTGTGCAGTGGTGGGGCTGAGGCGCGCATGCGCAGCTCTGCAGTGCAGGGCGAGCGCCGCCAGAGCGGCGTTAGTGGCTCGCAGCGCGTCCAGCCCGCCACACGCCCCGCAGCGCGTGGTTGTACTCACCTTGTGCAGTGGTGGGGCTGAGGCGCGCATGCGCAGCTCTGCAGTGCAGGGCGAGCGCCGCCAGAGCGGCGTTAGGGGCTCGCAGCGCGTCCAGCCCGCCACACGCCCCGCAGCGCGTGGTTGTACTCACCTTGTGCAGTGGTGGGGCTGAGGCGCGCATGCGCAGCTCTGCAGTGCAGGGCGAGCGCCGCCAGAGCGGCGTTAGTGGCTCGCAGCGCGTCCAGCCCGCCACACGCCCCGCAGCGCGTGGTTGTACTCACCTTGTGCAGTGGTGGGGCTGAGGCGCGCATGCGCAGCTCTGCAGTGCAGGGCGAGCGCCGCCAGAGCGGCGTTAGGGGCTCGCAGCGCGTCCAGCCCGCCACACGCCCCGCAGCGCGTGGTTGTACTCACCTTGTGCAGTGGTGGGGCTGAGGCGCGCATGCGCAGCTCTGCAGTGCAGGGCGAGCGCCGCCAGAGCGGCGTTAGTGGCTCGCAGCGCGTCCAGCCCGCCACACGCCCCGCAGCGCGTGGTTGTACTCACCTTGTGCAGTGGTGGGGCTGAGGCGCGCATGCGCAGCTCTGCAGTGCAGGGCGAGCGCCGCCAGAGCGGCGTTAGTGGCTCGCAGCGCGTCCAGCCCGCCACACGCCCCGCAGCGCGTGGTTGTACTCACCTTGTGCAGTGGTGGGGCTGAGGCGCGCATGCGCAGCTCTGCAGTGCAGGGCGAGCGCCGCCAGAGCGGCGTTAGTGGCTCGCAGCGCGTCCAGCCCGCCACACGCCCCGCAGCGCGTGGTTGTACTCACCTTGTGCAGTGGTGGGGCTGAGGCGCGCATGCGCAGCTCTGCAGTGCAGGGCGAGCGCCGCCAGAGCGGCGTTAGTGGCTCGCAGCGCGTCCAGCCCGCCACACACCCCGCAGCGCGTGGTTGTACTCACCTTGTGCAGTGGTGGGGCTGAGGCGCGCATGCGCAGCTCTGCAGTGCAGGGCGAGCGCCGCCAGAGCGGCGTTAGTGGCTCGCAGCGCGTCCAGCCCGCCACACGCCCCGCAGCGCGTGGTTGTACTCACCTTGTGCAGTGGTGGGGCTGAGGCGCGCATGCGCAGCTCTGCAGTGCAGGGCGAGCGGCGTTAGTGGCTCGCAGCGCGTCCAGCCCGCCACACGCCCCGCAGCGCGTGGTTGTACTCACCTTGTGCAGTGGTGGGGCTGAGGCGCGCATGCGCAGCTCTGCAGTGCAGGGCGAGCGCCGCCAGAGCGGCGTTAGTGGCTCGCAGCGCGTCCAGCCCGCCACACGCCCCGCAGCGCGTGGTTGTACTCACCTTGTGCAGTGGTGGGGCTGAGGCGCGCATGCGCAGCTCTGCAGTGCAGGGCGAGCGCCGCCAGAGCGGCGTTAGTGGCTCGCAGCGCGTCCAGCCCGCCACACGCCCCGCAGCGCGTGGTTGTACTCACCTTGTGCAGTGGTGGGGCTGAGGCGCGCATGCGCAGCTCTGCAGTGCAGGGCGAGCGCCGCCAGAGCGGCGTTAGTGGCTCGCAGCGCGTCCAGCCCACCACACGCCCCGCAGCGCGTGGTTGTACTCACCTTGTGCAGTGGTGGGGCTGAGGCGCGCATGCGCAGCTCTGCAGTGCAGGGCGAGCGGCGTTAGTGGCTCGCAGCGCGTCCAGCCCGCCACACGCCCCGCAGCGCGTGGTTGTACTCACCTTGTGCAGTGGTGGGGCTGAGGCGCGCATGCGCAGCTCTGCAGTGCAGGGCGAGCGCCGCCAGAGCGGCGTTAGTGGCTCGCAGCGCGTCCAGCCCGCCACACGCCCCGCAGCGCGTGGTTGTACTCACCTTGTGCAGTGGTGGGGCTGAGGCGCGCATGCGCAGCTCTGCAGTGCAGGGCGAGCGCCGCCAGAGCGGCGTTAGTGGCTCGCAGCGCGTCCAGCCCGCCACACGCCCCGCAGCGCGTGGTTGTACTCACCTTGTGCAGTGGTGGGGCTGAGGCGCGCATGCGCAGCTCTGCAGTGCAGGGCGAGCGCCGCCAGAGCGGCGTTAGTGGCTCGCAGCGCGTCCAGCCCACCACACGCCCCGCAGCGCGTGGTTGTACTCACCTTGTGCAGTGGTGGGGCTGAGGCGCGCATGCGCAGCTCTGCAGTGCAGGGCGAGCGGCGTTAGTGGCTCGCAGCGCGTCCAGCCCGCCACACGCCCCGCAGCGCGTGGTTGTACTCACCTTGTGCAGTGGTGGGGCTGAGGCGCGCATGCGCAGCTCTGCAGTGCAGGGCGAGCGCCGCCAGAGCGGCGTTAGTGGCTCGCAGCGCGTCCAGCCCACCACACGCCCCGCAGCGCCGCGCCGCGCGAGCCGCGACCCACACGGCGCGCCAGCCGCCACCGCAACACGAGAAGATGGCGCGCTGGCGCCAACTGGGACAGTCAATGTATTATGGACTGCCTCACACATTTATATGACAGGCAAGAAGATCAAACTAAGGGGTCTTGAAGTAGATATGGACAACGGAACCTCAGGGGACAGAGGCTGGCTGACTTTTTGGAAAAGGAGGGATTCTTCGTGATGAACTCCTTTTTCCAAAAGCCGCCTCACAGGAAGTGGACCTGTCGGGCCTGACCCGACAGCGAGCGGACGCGAAGAATCGCGCCGATTATGGACCGCCGCTCCTGAACACTGCCTAGCCGAGAAGGATTCAACGATTGTCTTCTTACTTAAATTTGGACCTGCCTGGACGGTTTGTCTCTTCTTATTTACGACTTACCCGTACCTCTGGAGCTCCATATCTTTAAATTAAGTGGCGCTATATTTTTAGTCCCGACCATAGAGCAAGCGGCCGAACCGAAGCCACACGTATTAAAAATGTAGCACATAAACATATTAGTCGTTCAAAAATAAAGTTTCTTAGTTTAATTTCCATTAATATAACATATGCGTATGTAATACGTACCCTGACTTCGCGTACACAGCGGGCGGAGGGCCGCGCTCGCGCCAGGCGCCGGGCGCGCGCATGACGTCATCGATGGAGGCGCGCGCCGCCGCCGCCAGCCGCTCGCTCTCCCCGCAGCGCACGTAGTCCGTGAGGAACGCGCGCAGGGAACACTCGCCGCCACTACAAACAGTAGCGTGGACCTCATGACTACGGACAGCCGCTCGCTCTCCCCGCAGCGCACGTAGTCCGTGAGGAACGCGCGCAGGGAACACTCGCCGCCACTACAAACAGTAGCGTGGACCTCATGACTACGGACAGCCGCTCGCTCTCCCCGCAGCGCACGTAGTCCGTGAGGAACGCGCGCAGGGAACACTCGCCGCCACTACAAACAGTAGCGTGGACCTCATGACTACGGACAGCCGCTCGCTCTCCCCGCAGCGCACGTAGTCCGTGAGGAACGCGCGCAGGGAACACTCGCCGCCACTACAAACAGTAGCGTGGACCTCATGACTACGGACAGCCGCTCGCTCTCCCCGCAGCGCACGTAGTCCGTGAGGAACGCGCGCAGGGAACACTCGCCGCCACTACAAACAGTAGCGTGGACCTCATGACTACGGACAGCCGCTCGCTCTCCCCGCAGCGCACGTAGTCCGTGAGGAACGCGCGCAGGGAACACTCGCCGCCACTACAAACAGTAGCGTGGACCTCATGACTACGGACAGCCGCTCGCTCTCCCCGCAGCGCACGTAGTCCGTGAGGAACGCGCGCAGGGAACACTCGCCGCCACTACAAACAGTAGCGTGGACCTCATGACTACGGACAGCCGCTCGCTCTCCCCGCAGCGCACGTAGTCCGTGAGGAACGCGCGCAGGGAACACTCGCCGCCACTACAAACAGTAGCGTGGACCTCATGACTACGGACAGCCGCTCGCTCTCCCCGCAGCGCACGTAGTCCGTGAGGAACGCGCGCAGGGAACACTCGCCGCCACTACAAACAGTAGCGTGGACCTCATGACTACGGACAGCCGCTCGCTCTCCCCGCAGCGCACGTAGTCCGTGAGGAACGCGCGCAGGGAACACTCGCCGCCACTACAAACAGTAGCGTGGACCTCATGACTACGGACAGCCGCTCGCTCTCCCCGCAGCGCACGTAGTCCGTGAGGAACGCGCGCAGGGAACACTCGCCGCCACTACAAACAGTAGCGTGGACCTCATGACTACGGACAGCCGCTCGCTCTCCCCGCAGCGCACGTAGTCCGTGAGGAACGCGCGCAGGGAACACTCGCCGCCACTACAAACAGTAGCGTGGACCTCATGACTACGGACAGCCGCTCGCTCTCCCCGCAGCGCACGTAGTCCGTGAGGAACGCGCGCAGGGAACACTCGCCGCCACTACAAACAGTAGCGTGGACCTCATGACTACGGACAGCCGCTCGCTCTCCCCGCAGCGCACGTAGTCCGTGAGGAACGCGCGCAGGGAACACTCGCCGCCACTACAAACAGTAGCGTGGACCTCATGACTACGGACAGCCGCTCGCTCTCCCCGCAGCGCACGTAGTCCGTGAGGAACGCGCGCAGGGAACACTCGCCGCCACTACAAACAGTAGCGTGGACCTCATGACTACGGACAGCCGCTCGCTCTCCCCGCAGCGCACGTAGTCCGTGAGGAACGCGCGCAGGGAACACTCGCCGCCACTACAAACAGTAGCGTGGACCTCATGACTACGGACAGCCGCTCGCTCTCCCCGCAGCGCACGTAGTCCGTGAGGAACGCGCGCAGGGAAAACTCGCCGCCACTACAAACAGTAGCGTGGACCTCATGACTACGGACAGCCGCTCGTTCTCCCCGCAGCGCACGTAGTCCGTGAGGAACGCGCGCAGGGAACACTCGCCGCCACTACAAACAGTAGCGTGGACCTCATGACTACGGACAGCCGCTCGCTCTCCCCGCAGCGCACGTAGTCCGTGAGGAACGCGCGCAGGGAACACTCGCCGCCACTACAAACAGTAGCGTGGACCTCATGACTACGGACAGCCGCTCGTTCTCCCCGCAGCGCACGTAGTCCGTGAGGAACGCGCGCAGGGAACACTCGCCGCCACTACAAACAGTAGCGTGGACCTCATGACTACGGACAGCCGCTCGCTCTCCCCGCAGCGCACGTAGTCCGTGAGCTCCGTGCGCCTCAGGCATGTGACTCACCCAGTGACGGGCTCGATGTGAGCACACAGAGGGTGCAGCGCGGGCAGGACCGCGTGCAGGTGTGCGGGCTCCGGCCGACACACCAGCGGGTAGCTGTGGCGCCGCGCCGACAGGCTCGGCGATACTGCTGGCGGACCTGCGGAAACGGAAACGTAGTCTCGGCATCGAATGAAACAGCGTTTGGTGATTTTTTAGATACATCTTTTTTTTTGTTAAGTCCGTGACTGAGAGTGGGCATTCCGTGTGGTGTCCGGATTAAGAGTATGGCACCATAATGTACTCCCGTGGATGTCGTTAAAATCGACTGAAGGACTCTAAACCAGAAAGATGGGCAGCAGCAGAATAGTGTTCAGGGCAGCTAAAAGCTAGAATGCAAACAAAGAAACCCGGACACCACATGGAGTGTCCGGATTAAGAAGAATATAGCACCACTCCATCTCCTCCCGTGGATGTCGTAAAATGCCACTAAGGGATTCTAAATCTACCAGAGGGACGGGCAGTCGCGTGCGTTATGTGGAACAGTAACCATGCTACGCTCACCAGTCCGTCTGCCAATCATCGTAAGTACTGGCCAATTCCCCACAAAATGACACATCACAATAGTAGAAATCTGCGGGGGAGGTCTTTGTTCAACAGTGGACGTTCTTTGACTGACATGTTGAGTTGAGATGCACTGCAATATTCACTAACGCGTCGGTATTCAGTAATTTTGCGGGCTTCGGAGTAAAACATCAAGTGAATGTGCTGAAAATTACGTTTAATATATAATTTTAATAATAATTAGTTGGTATTTTAATATGAAGTTCTGAAATATTATCAAGCGTTTTGACTCTCATATATTTTGATCTTACCGGAAAGCTTAAACAGTTTAGTGCGTCGTCTCTGTGGCCTCTTCTTTGCGAAGTAGTCAGCGAGACGCAGTTCTGATGTGTCGGTGACCACGCCCACTGAGCGTTGAGCCGCTAAGTTCACACTTTCTATCTCCAGATATTCCGTAAGTAGAAGCTGTAACTGATTTTTATAAGTTGATTTATTATTCTACAAAGAGGAGACGACGTTGCAAATAATATATGCAAATGGCTACAGAACAATATTCTAACAAGTTGAACGAGAGGACACTAAATATGGTGTCCGGATTGAGAATATAGTACCACTCCATCATCTCCCGTGGATGTCGCAAAAGGCGACTAAGGGGCTCTAAACCAGAGGGATGGACAGCAGCGTCCCTTCTGTGCAACAGCAACCTCACTACAGTCACTAAGCATGGTGATTACTGGCAAATTCCCCATAAGATCCCATCCCATCGCGAACAAACATCGTGACAGGAGATTTATATATATTAAGATTGAATTTGATTTACACTTTGGTCTAAGTAACACGTGGTTGGCTATGCTAAGACCAAAAATTTAAAAAGTAGAAATAATTGAATTTCACGGTATTTCGGTTACTACAAAATAAATTTAATTTATACTTTAGCCTCAATAACACGTGGTAATCATGCTATTGAATTGTAGCTTATATGACACGTTTGTCGGTTTACCATAGCAGTGCCATCTATTGATTACTTACTCAATCCAGTCGAAAAGTATCGACATCTGTTAGAATCTTTGGAGTTAACAGATAATTGTGACTGTCAATTAATTATATAGACAAATAATTTGCAATAAAATAAAATTGCGACTATAAATTTATACTTTAGCCTCAATAACACGTGGTAATCATGCTATTGAATTGTAGCTTATATGACACGTTTGTCGGTTTACCATAGCAGTGCCATCTATTGATTACTTACTCAATCCAGTCGAAAAGTATCGACATCTGTTAGAATCTTTTGGAGTTAACAGATAATTGTGACTGTCAATTAATTATATAGACAAATAATATGCAATAAAATAAAATTGCGACTATAATTAAAGATCTAAGCTATCCTATATCTCAAGTTGGACCAGACTGCTCACGGTGTGCCAATTTAATTTAAAATCGGTTATGTAGTTTAGGAATCCATCGCGGACAAACATCGTGACAGGAGATTTATATATATTAAGAAGAAGAAGATAATAACGATATCCATGTTTTATACTATATTTCTACAAGCTCTTAAAATCAATTTCAAGAGTCCACATGATTGAAACCATTTTTCTGTGTTTTACTTGATAATCAATCGATTACGTTTATCAACTTCATAAAGTGATTGAATTGGATACTCCAACGATAGTATTTGCGGGGTTCGATAGGCACACATACAAGACTTTTTGCTAACTGCTCGAAACATGTTTATAGTATTTGTAATTATTATTTTATTCATTTTGTTTGTAGATATAGACCAATAGAGATATAAGGCCCGCATTTAAAATGTATGAATAATCAATTCTTCATATTTAAAAAATCTAGTTTATAACGTACACCCAGCTTTGTTTGTAAACGACTCAGAATTAAATAAAAGTCAATTTATATCTAACTAAAGGAGTTGTTCCAGAATGAAGGAGTACCCGGCCAGGTCCTTGTGCACTATACAAAAGAATTGCTCCATAAACATAAAACTGATTGCGGCTCCTCACAATTGACAAAACGACTTTCTTATCTGGTACAAAACTAGAATTTTCACTTAGAATTGCAACACACGACGTAAAAATCCAACATGACGGTAAGAGAGACATTTAGGGATGAGTGATACTGCCAAGGTATCGATACTTTTAATCATTAGTTCTACCGAAAGAAAGTATCTACACTTGCTCATTGCTCGATCAAACAGTATCGATATCTACTTGATTCGGTCAGTTTTTTTGGAATGCTTAGATCTTTGGAACCAAATAAAAACACGTTACATTTATTTGGACTCACGCTTCTTACAGATGACGGTTCCCACGCATCTATGGTCCATTGTTATTATTTTTTAACCACAGAGTAGCTGAATCCTTGAGTCGCCATATTATAAGTCAATGAAATGACTGATAAGAAATGACTTTTGTACCACTAAAGTATGCATTTAAACGAATTATGAGTATTTTTCTGGGGACGTAAGGATTTATCTCGATTTTTTGAGGTACTGTACATGGACCTGGCCGAAAATGAAACATCTCCTTTAAAATTATAATCCCAAATACGATTTAGACCACCTGAAGCAAGACGAATTATAAAAATATGTCACGAATTATGAATATTCTTCCATGCCCATACTCAGTTAATTAAAGGTAAAATGGAGATGGGCATTCTCCTTTATGTATAAAAAAATATTTAATCGTTTTTATGCCGTAATGTTTTTTTGTTTAATTTCAGTTCAAACATAAATCTTGTAAAATTGTCTAAAAATGCTTATTTGATATTCATCATTTCAAAAATCGCCTCAAAGACCGATATGGGTTTATATGTTGTGCGCTAATTGGGTGGTTTTGCCATCTTTACCACACTTGGCAGGCGGGTTAGCGACCGCAGTTGTGTTGTAATTAATTTACTCGAAAGACGCTGCTGCCGATCCTTCGGCTAATCCCATAGTCACTTTTTACGACACCCACGGGATGATATGAGGTGGTGCTATTCTTAGCAGGCATAACACGACGAACTTTGTGAAGCATGTGAGTAAATTACAAAAACAAAACTACCGGGCAGAACCCAGGTTTTGAGGTATTAAATACGGTCAATATATTTAAGCACCATAAATTCTTAATAGACTTACTACTTGCTGGACTGCGCTCCAGTAGTGTTGTTCAGTGTGTAGGCAGGAGTCGGGCAAACGATACTTTTGTAAGGAAGCCCTCCATAGTTGCAGCAGTCTGGAATAGCATACAATAACTGTTGCAGATTTCAGACAGTCCTCCCAGGACTCAATAGTTCAACTATCAATGCCTATTTCTGCATCTCTGAACAAATCCTCTCAGTGAAAAACCTCGCGAGCGGCCGTCCGGTCTCTGTCACACTTTCCCAGTCAAACATCTTGCCATCCTTTTTTATCCCGTATTATAAGAAGTCTTACCTTTTGTTCCTCGTAGCACACGCTCGGAACTCTTCGCCGAGACTCGCCACAAGCCTCGCGAGCGGTCGTCCCGTCTCTGTCATACCCTCACTGTCGGGTATCTCGCTGTCTTCTTCAACATCAGCGTCGGCTTCTACTTCTCCCTCTTCTATGATACGACGAGACACGGAATCTATTACTTCTAGCAGCTCGTTTTGGATTTGGACTTTAAATTTCTGGAACAAAGTTAGTTACGTCACTGCGTCTCGAATGTCGTGCTTGGAAAAATACCCCTTCACTTCTGGTACTAAAGTTATAGTAATACAAAACGTACCTCGGTAGCTTCTTTCAGCTGCTCCAATACGCCTAGAGCCTCCAGCGATATCATGACCGTAGTTTCGAAGGTCTTGTCCTCTTCGGAGAGGGAGGCTTCGAACTCCGGTGTTACTTCCTGCAGGTATGCATCGGTAACTTCCTCACTTTTTGTTAGCTCTGAAAATGATGTTCTAATTTAACAAAGGAAATATAACTTGGTTATTTACCAATTCAGCGTCAAAGTTCCGGTTCAGATACAGGTAGTGTATTCGGGTATTTCTTTATTGTTTTTTTTTGCCTTTGTCGTCTAACGGCCATGGGAAATGTCACTGACACGATAGTTTATGACAACAAGAGTAAAATCTACAATCTTGGCCTTCCATAAATACCTGTAAACGGTCAATTTGAAAATAAATAAATACGGGTTGCACTCCGGGAGTGCCGACAGAAGTGAAAATGTATTTTTATTTATCTAATCGCGTTCGCGGTCTGCTATATGTACATGCATATATGCACACACTTTATCTGCGTCTCGTAACGGTATCGCGAGTCCAGAGATTTTATCTCATCTAAAAATAAGCGTACCGCGCTAAAAGAAGTTTTCACTTCAAATAGCGTCTCGTAACGGTATCACGATTCGAGAGATTTTATCTCATCTAAAAATATGCGTACCGCGCTAAAAAGAAGTTTTCACTTCAAAAACTAAAAAGCCTACTGCTGTTGGACTAGGCTGACGTAACAAGTAATACAATATGGTTTTTTTTTACACCACGTGTTTTACGGATTGAGAATACATATAGCACCACCCCATCTCCCCCTGTAGACGTCACAAAAGGCGAAAAAGGGACTAAACAAGAGCGATGGACTGCAGCGTCTCTTCTCTAAAACTGTAGCTATACTGCGCTCACCAAATCGCCTACCAAGCATGGCGAGTACTGGCAAATTCCCCCCAAAATGACGACACTATTGCAGAAATCTATGGAGGAGGACTTTGTTCAGCAGTAAATGTCCTTTGGCTGAAATGGAACAGGTAATACATATTATGCAATTAGAATATGTTCTCATTCTTACCAGCCAGCAGGAGTGCAGTACGCCTCCTCGCTGACACGCGTCGCGTCAGAGGCGCCCGTTCGTCTCTATACACCGCCTCGCTCAGTCGACGTACTATAACTTCAACCAGCTCACACTTTTTCAACTAATTAAAAAATAAAACAATAGCGTTTTAAAATTCACGAGACCGACGCTACCTCGCGAGTTTCACAAGTACATGCAACATTTTGTTACCTGTAGATGTTGTCGGGTAGCATTAAGTGCGTCGACATGCGATAGCGTGGTATCAGCAGTGTCCAGAGCTGCCTTCAGTGTTTGTGCTGCAGCTAGTACTCGGCCGGCAGAGAGAGACTCGCGAGTTTCCCGCTCTGATACCACTACGCGTTCACTGTAGACAAGGCAATAACACAAATGTTTTACAATAAAAATGACTGCTATAATACCAAAGAAATCCTAAGGTTTGGCAGAAGCACAGTGGAAATATGTCTAACAGTGATTCGACTCGGCCGTAACGGCTCAATCGTGCGGTGGGCGCGAGGTGGGACGCGCCGAATCCGCTTACCGAACGACCATAGCGCAGTTCGGTAATAGTAATCAGGAGTGGTTTAGCTCAGCGTAATTGCACGTGAAACTTAAAACATGGTTTTTAGTTTATTGCAAAAACAACGACAATTTAAAACAATATTTTATTTCTTTCACTGGTGACAAAATTGAACTTGAAAAAACTAGAGTTTGCAATACCTTGCGATTGTGTTGCTGTTGATTTTTTACTTAAATTGCTCATAAGAATGAGGTTCAATATAATTATTATTAAATTTAATAATAGGACGCTTGAGTCAAGTAAATCGAAATGTCGCAAGTATTTGTCAGTTGTACATAATTTATTTTATTTCTCAAAAAATAATCTTTTATTTATTTTGTGTAAGTAGCAACCCTTCGGTAAACGGCGTTTCGCGCAACATCAAAGGACTAGAATCACTGTTATACATATTTGTACTGTGGCAGAAGCCTTGATGGATGGATTTTCATGCTTGCAACCGCATTAACATCTTCATTGAAACAAAGCACGGCCACATTAACACGTTCTGTGTAAACGCATGCGCCGAGTGACGGATGCAATAAGGCAAGAATGAATACAGCGTGTGGCAGTGTCGGTGAGCTCACATGTCGGTCAGCATCTGCAGCGCGTAGTGGTGCGTGCGCGCGTCGGCCCACAGGCGCCGCAGGTCGTCGCGGCGCAGGCGCAGCAGGCCGCGGCAGGCGCCCAGGCGCGCCACCACGGCGTCGCAGTGCTGCCCCCACACCGTCAGCGCCGACACTACGCTGCTGAATTTCTGACGAAAATATATTGGCATAATTTTACAAATTAACAACTGCATGTATAATAAAACTTTTTAACAAAAAATATACCTACTTCAACATCCCTACACGATATAAAAATATTAAATGCAGTGAAAAGTAAAAAAATTTTTTTTTATAAACTTAGGCGGGGCCACCTATAGAATATAACTTCTCGTTGCTCTCCATGAACCATGGTTGGGGAATACCTGGCCTCGCCCAATTTCATAATTGTTTATTTTTCTTTTCCTGCCCTTTGATTGAATAGAGTCTCCGTGTGGTGTCCGGATTAAGAATATAGCACCACTCCATCTCCTCCCGTGGAGGTCGTAAAAGTCGACTAAGGGACTCTTAACCAGAGGGATGGGCAGCAGCGTCCCTTTTGCTGAGCAGTAGCAATTCTGCGCTCACCAATCTGCTCGCCAAGCGTGTTGAGTATCGGAAAATTCCCTCCAAAATGACAACACAATATAAGCACCGGCCCCCAGTTCCCGGCAGCCCCGCTATTCCTGGTCATGGTAACGGCGGGGCAGGGGGTGCTAAGAATCTCCAGATGGGATCCGGCTACCACCCTAAACGAAAACTACGCACAGAGGGCAGACGAAAAGATTTTTGAGCTAGAAGAAGAAATACGATAGATATGATGCACTAGGATATCATGGGCCTATCAGAAATCCGAAGAGAGGGGGAGGACACGATAACCCTGAAATCCGGCTTCTTATTCTACTACCGGGAAGGCGAACATCTCTCAAAGTGGTGTCGGGTTTCTTGTCCGCAGGTCCCTTATTAACAGCATAGTGGCCATCAAAAGTGTGTCGAGCAGGGTAGCGTACCTACCTTATACTCAGAATAGCCAGGTATTCGTTGAAGGTCATACAGGTCTACGCACCGACCTCAACTCACCCAGATGATGAAGTAGAGAATATGTATGAGGACGTAAGTAGGGTAATACATACCTCGAAGACACACTTCACTGTTGTGATGGGGGACTTCAACGCAAAGCTGGGCACTCGATGCGATGGTGAGTTGAGAGTGGGGCAATTTGCATATGGGCAACGGAACCTCAGGGGACAGAGGCTGGCCGACTTTTGGAATAAGAGGGACTCTTCGTGATGAACTCCTTTTTCCAAAAGCCGCCTCACAGGAAATGGACCTGGATGAGTCCCGATGGTTCCACGAGGAATGAGATTGACTTCATCATGACCAATAAAAGACAAATATTCAATGATGTCTCTGTGATCCATAGAGTGTATACAGGTAGTGATCACCGAATGGTAAGAGACACATTAAATATTAATCTCAAAGTTGAGAGGTCTCGTCTGATGAGGTCTACGCTCCGGCCCTCTAGTGCTCATATCCAAAACCCCGAGAGTTTTCAACTCTAACTCCAAAACCGCTTCGAGTGCCTAGAACATTGCGTATCTGTGGACGATTTAAATGGTAGGTTTGTAAAAACTGTCCAAACGGTTGGGTCTAAATTCTTTAAAACCCACCGTAAAGGTAGACCAAAAAAGTTCTCCGATCACACTCTCGACCAGATGGCAGAAAGACGCGCCATGACGCTGCAGTCCTCCGGTGATGCTGAAGCATACCGACTACTCATTATTTCGGCCGAATGAAGTCCACTGCTGGACACAGGCCTCCCCCAAAGATCAGCACAACGACCGATATGGGTATGTTGTGGGCTCATTGGGGGGTTTTGCCATAATCGCCACGCTTGGCAGACGGGTTGGCGATCGCAGTTGAGTTGTTAATGTACTCGAAGGACGCTGCTGCCCATCCTCCGGATAATCCCTTAGTCGACTTTTACGACACCCACGGGAGGACATGGGGTGGTGGTATTCTGAGCCGGCACCACACGGCAACACACTGCTCAATAGACGGATATGGAAGTCCTTGCGTCACGATATCCGTTATATACAGGTTGTCCAGTAAATAGCACGACATACTGCAGAGGGTGAGAGCTTGGGTCAATACCTACCAAAAAAAACACAACATATGTTCAGCAAAATATTACTATTTAATGAACAGCCTGTATATACGCCGTCGGTGTTAAAGGTGCGATTCCGTCCTACTCGAGGGCACAACACCGGAAGCGTGGAACAGAGGTGAGGTGGTGCTCTTCTTCAAAAAGGGTGATAACACCATATTGAAGAATTATAGACCCATCCCACTTCTGAGCCATGTTTATGAGCTATTTTCAAGGGTCATCACGAATCGTCTCGAGCGCAGGTTTGATGACTTGTTGAACTGTTCACCGCTGCAATGGACGATGCCTTCAAGCTACTGGAGTGGAAAGGATTCGGCATTAACATCAATGGCGAGTATATCACTCACCTTCGATTTGCCGATGGCGTTGTAGTCATGGCAGAATCGCTGCAAGAGCTCAGCATAATGCTCGATGATCTCAACTGAGTTTCCCAACAGGTGCGCCTTAAAATGAACATAGGCAGGACAAAAGTCATGTCAAATGCCCATGTCGTGCCCATCCCAATATCCGTTGGGAGCTCTGTTCTCGAAGTTGTTGACGAGTATACCTGGGACAAACTGTCCAGTTAGGTAGGTCCAATTTCGAAAAAGAGGTCAATCGTCGAATCCGACTCGGCTGGACAGCGTTTGGGAAACTTCGCAACATCTTTTCGTCAACAATACCGCAATGCCTCAAGACGCAAGTCTTTAACCAGTGTGTGTTACCAGTGATGACATATGGAACAGAGCGGGTCGAGCGTGGTCACTCACGATAGGCTTCATAAGAAAGCTCAAGGTCACTCAGCGAGCTATGGAGAGAGCTGTGCTTGGTATTTCTCTACGAGATCGAATCAGAAATGAGGAGATCAGTAGAAGAACTAAAGTTGTCGACATAGCTGAAAGGATTAGTAAGCTAAAGTGGCAATGGGCAGGGCACATTGCTCGTAGAACTGATGGCCGCTGGGGCACAAAGGTTCTCGAATGGAGATCGCGCACCGAAAAATGCAGCATGGGACGACCTCCAACGAGGAAGATAGACAACCTGGTGAAGGTCGCTGAAGTCGTTGGATGAGGGTGGCATGTAACCACTCGTTATGGAAATCTAAGGCGCTCATAGCCAGTTGCACTCACTGATCGGTAAACGATTGGCGAGGTTATGCAACGCTTGGTGCGGTCAGTCTCTGGATGGGTGACCGCATAGTGGTATTTCAACTGAGCGTCTCCGTGCTTCGGAGGGCACGTTAAATCGTCGGTCTCGGTTGTTGTCATTAGACAGCACACGTTAAGCCAAGTCGGAGGCCTTTGGGCAGCTTGAACAACTCTGACACAAGGGTGGCCACTAACCATACGAAATATATATGGAAATCTAAGGGGGAGGCCTTTGTTCAGCAGTGGATGTTCTGTGGTTGATATGATGATGATCGAATGGTACGTACCAAACATCACTGCTGTGGCCACCTCCGTCATTATATTAAATGGGTGCATAATTGAGCTGCAATTGAGAGTTTTGGTTGAGCAAGCAATATGTGTAGATAGAACATTTCAACCACAACCAAAAAACCGGACATGTGCAGGTTGAACTCGCGTGAAGAGGGTTCCATACAATGAATATATTACGTTATGTACCATGTTTTGGTAAAATCTGGAATTTGCTTGTGGTAAAAAAAGGTGAAAAAAGTATAATAGTATAAATTTAATTAATTTTATATTATTATTATTAATATTTATATTTAAAAAAGTATAAATATAATGTCTTAGGTTTTTGCAATTATTACACATTATAATAAAACAATTTTAAACGGATTAGATCGCATATATTATAGATTTTTGTTTTTCCTGACGTTCCAAATACTTTGCAGCATTCGTGGTCGCAGGATGGCTAAGGTGACAGGCTTAGCCATCCTATGTATAAATGTTTTGAATTTTTTTCACACCAAATCAAATACAGAATATCTTTGTTCATATTCTTATTCCTAGCTATACAAATAAGGTATATATGTCCCATGCGCAAAAATGTTGTAGACCCGTGTTATTAATGGGTTCAGTGCCCTGCCGCACTGGAGTGTTGATGGTGACAAAATGGGTATCCTGTATAAGTGATGTATATATCTCTTTTAGAAAATTACATAACTATATTGAAGAAACAAAGAATATATGATACATTAGACAACATTTACATACAAAGTAGTTCCATTACATGATTTTCAAAACATATATTTTTATAAACTATGGGTTTCCTTTAGCAGGGGCCATGAGGTAGGTAAAGCTTATCTGATTCAACCCTTAGAAACCCCTAATAGATGCAGTCTGTTCAAATCACCAAATTATGGCCGGTGATTACTACTACCATAAAAATAGTTTACAATCTATTAGAAAATGCTCAGCTAGCTGCTGAAAACTTACTACTTTCACTAGGCAGCATAGAAATAAAGAATATTTACCTGCATAACTTCTGTAATCTCCTGTGCATGTTCAGCAACCAGCTCATCGAGTCTTGCATCACTCTTCTTGTACTCCTTCTCCAACTTCGCTCTCTCTTTCTCCCGCTGTTCGTTTGTCTCACTCGCTGAGAGTGTTCTGATTACTGACATAAGCAAACCACTCTGTGGAAAGAGATTTTTTGTTATTTACATACGCGATAATGTAGGTGAATGCAGTGAAACATTAAATTAGGTCTCCAGCTTCGTTTTGTCTTACATACTGAAGTCTTGGGGTAGTACCAGTGTCTATCATTTTGATTAGTTCATGTTATTTAATTTCTTGTTACTTGAAATATAATATAGAAAAACACATAATTATAAGTACAATTAAATAGTTAGAATAAAAGCCAGTTGCAACAAAAAAGTTAAAATTCCTTACTTTATCTCGTGAATACATATTTAATACTGAAACAATATGATACTTACTGTTTCTTTTCCTTGTTTAACCCCCCGAGGGGGCTTGGTAGGAGGAGGAGAGGACATTGTATATGTTTTAGTGTTTAACACGGTTTTTCCTTATTTTTGTGATACAAATTAATAACACTGCGCCCGTAAAACTCCGCCCCTTGACTTGTAACAAATTTGTCAGTGTCAGCTGTAAACGGTCAGCCTGATATATGATATGTCAATATGACAATTATGTGCGACAGTTCAGAAATGCATGTTTATTCATAAAACAACAACAACATACTCTACAGAAGCCATAATCTAAGAGAAGAAGAAGACAAATCACCTGAAATTGAAAGGCGAAGATGCAATTTATAGTTCATTGATCTTCTGACAGAGTGCATGTACGTCAGATGTCTTTGTCTGTTTAGCGCTAACGGCAGTAATACCAAAATGACGTTTGACAGCAGTGTTCGCGTATTTACGTATTTATTTATATTCATATACTTATTAATGTACATCACATAATACATAAAAGAAAAACGTTTAAAAAGATACGTGTACAATGGGTGGTCTTATCATACAAACAGACAACCTTTGGATGGATTGAAACAAAACGCCTGTCACAAACCGTCTGCGACATTGTTCTTAGGCTTGATGCGTAATTTTTTATTAGGTAACAATACTAAGTATATATTATAATAAAACACTTTAAAACGGATTACATCACTTACATTATAGATATTGGTTTTTCCTGACGTTTCGAATACTTTGCAGTATTCGTGGTCGCAGGATGACTGTCGTCGTAACAGATTTAAAAAAGTTATTTTATTTATTCTACCATACAATTTTAATCAGAAATTAGTTTCAATGCACGTAGTAATCACTCACAGCTCACAGTACACTGTCTTGACGTTTTTACGGTATGTTGTTTTGGACTTTATTATTTTAATAGCTGGATTCCAAACATGTGGTAAGGAAAAACAAAAATTTATATTATACGCGATGTAATCCGTTTAA
This sequence comes from Diloba caeruleocephala, assembly GCA_947459985.1. NCBI lineage: Eukaryota > Metazoa > Arthropoda > Insecta > Lepidoptera > Noctuidae > Diloba > Diloba caeruleocephala. The sequence goes on from OX381610.1 coordinate 2,068,005, forward strand.
AAGTGATATTAAAATAGATAAAATTGATAATAAATCATATTAAAGGTAACGTAACGGTATAGATAGTAATAGTTTGATTCCAGAACGAAATAATCTAAATATGAGGAAAACAATTGAAAACCGTATGACGTTGCTGACATATTTTATTAGAATTTTAAATTTTTGAGGAATATTGATGTATATGTAAAGATCGATTAATCCGAACACTGTATGTACATACAACGTTGCCTTATACATGACATTGGCAAAGTTATGGAAGATACTCTACAGAAGAATTACAATAGAATACGAGTGACGACAACAAATTATAAGTTTCAGAACGCTTACATTTTTAGACGAATCGTCCGCATTTGACATTGTCATTTGTCACATTTAAATTTAAAAAGTCCGTTTGTTTAAATGTTTATTTCACATTAGATTAATTCGTTATATATAGCGGTAGGTTATTAGGTTTATTATAAACTTATAAAACAAAGATTAGTCTTATTCTAACCATCAAAATATTTATATGCCTTCAAATGGATTACTCTACTATCAGCAACAAGACCAACTATACAGAAGCCGACGAATTAACAAACGGTGAGCTAAGTGAACGGTATTATTTACTCAAGAAACAATATGACAACCTTTCGAGCAGCTACGAAGCGACCAAACAAGAATTACATGATGCGAAACGAAGTTACCAGACAGCTTTGGATGTACAGAGGCATTTGAACGCCGAGTTAGAAAGTTATCAAGCTGATGAAGCACGTCGTAAATCTGATTTCACTGTACGCATAACATCGCTCCAAGAAGAAATTTCTCTGCTACGAGAAGAGCGTACGGAAACTACCGAGCAGCACGCAGTGGAAGTAAAAAAGTATGAAATGCAGATTCGGAATTTGAAAGAGGAACAATCGTTGAAAGTGCAGGAGAGTCCAGAGCGGGGTCGAGATAATTCGGAATTGGATGAGATGCAGAGTATAGCTAAAAGCGCTTTGTCTGATGCGGCTGCAGCGAAGGCAATGCTTGACGAAGCGAAAATGGAAATTCATTCATGGCGCTTGAAGGCTGAAGAGTTAATTTCTGAGATGGGAGAAATGCGTGCGGCTGCTGACTTACGCAGGGAGGAACTCCGGGCGGCTAGTGAGCGGGAAGCGACAGCTCTTGCTGAATTGGCTGAAGCTAAAGCTATGCTACATCAATGTACAGATACCCAGGACTTACAGCCTCATGGTATGTATTTGGTATGTATTACAAGGTATACATGGTATGTATTACAAGGCATTACTGCTATAATATATGTACACCTATCATATAAGTCCGTGCGGTGTCCTGATTAAGAATATAGCACCACTCCATCTCCTCAAAATCTATGGGGGAGGCCTTTGTTCAGCAGTGGATGTATAAATGGCCAATATGAATGAATGTGTATACACCAAATTTGTCCTGTACATACCAGTACACGCACCAAATAAACATGTCCATACATCATTAATGTGATCATCATATCGGCCATTTATACGTCCACTGCTGAACAAAGGCCTCCCTCATAGTTTTTCACAACTGTGTCATCATTTTGGGGGGTATTTGCCAATACTCACCACGCTTGGCAGGCGGGTTGGTGAGCGCAGTATGGCTACCGTTTCTCAGAAGGGACACTGCTGCCCATCCCTCTGGTTTAGATTACCTAAGTCGCCTTTTACGACATCCACGGGAGGAGATGTATTGGTGCTATATTCTTAATCCGGACACCACACGGAACAATTGCAATAATTGCACTACTTACAACAGATTTGAATAAGTGCATAGATATTGTATGATAATAATTTACTTGATTATTTATGTAAATGAATTCAAAAATCTAGAGCATTTACTTTATATTTTTCAGCTGCAAAGGGCAATTCCATATTTGCTGAAGTAGAGGACAAAAGACAGGAGATGGCAAAGAATCTCATACAAATGAAACAGACCAATGCTAGGGTAAGTTATCTTTTTTATTAACACTCAACTTGAAGTATCGGAGCTTATCACTGCTCTGAGTCTTGATAGTTTAGGAGTTTGCACCTCACCTTTGGCTAGAGGTAAGAAGAAGGACACTGGGGTTTACCCAGTTTTAGGCTGGCATGCCCCGAAAGTCTAAGAGGATTTCCCCTCATTAAAATACAAGGAGTTTGAGTATCATATTTTGGGCACTTTTATAGTGATGCCTTGGTCCAGCAGTGGGCTAGAACAGGATGAGTATCAGCAGCATTCAACAGCCTATAGCAGTCTACTGGACATATGCCTCTCCAATGTCAGGCCACTGAGCACAATCCTCAGCTTTTCTCATCCAGTACATGCTAGCCACCCTGCAAAGATCATCACTCCCTGAGCCTGCCATTAGCCTGAGCAGCATTTACATGATTTAAATCTGAAATTTGACATCGCTTCCTGATCATTTTGTGATTATTATTTTGATCATACCCCTAAGCTCATTTATATAATTTCAGTTGAGGAGAGAGGTGGCCAATAAACAAGCTGAAGTTGATGCCTTACTGCATGAGAAACAAACAGTCTGGGAACAGCAAGCAGGGGCATCAGCACATTATGATAGGGAACTTATTGGTAAGTGACCATTTTACGAACCTTCTCCTATTTTATCGAAGTTATGGGCCAAAAATCGTTTTACACTGGACATCAATAAAAAAAATAAAAAATTGTATTGAGGCTTTTTAAAACTATTTCTCTCAAGTCTATTCAAGCTGTTTTATACAGATATTCAAATAGACTTTTAGAGTCCCAGAGTTAATATTCCACTAACATCTATAAATATTCCTACTATAGAAGGCTACGAGGAGCGCATAACTCAGTTAGAGGGCGCGTGCGAGAAACAACGACGTGAACTGTCGCGGTGGTTCGGCAAGCTGTGTGAACCAACGGCAAACGGCTGGCTGCCGGGCGTGTTGGACCATTTGAAGTAGGTACATAATAATTGTTCGACCGAACAAAGTCCACTGCTGGACCCAGGCCTCCCTTAAAGATCACCACAACGACCGATATTGGTGCGTTGTGTGGTCATTGGGAGGTTTTGCCATAATAACCACGCTTGGCAGACGGGTTGGCGATCGCACTTGAGTTGTGTGTATATATTCGAAGGACGCTGCTGCCCATCCTCCGTCTAATCCCTTAGTCGACTTTTACGATACCCAAGGGATGAGATGGGGTGGTGCTATTCGTCGCCGGCAGCACACGGCGATGTCGTAAAGGGACTCTTTAACTAGAGGGACGGGCAGTAGCGTCCCTTTTGTGGTAGATCTGCCATTCAGCGCTCACCAACATGCCTATTAAACGTGGTGAGTACTGGTCCCGCACGACTTAATAAGTAATAAGTTTTTTTTATGCCTTTCAGTGGTTTTAATATTTTATATCGTGTCGGGTTTTTGAAGTCGTTATTTATTTTGTTGTTAAAAAGTTTTATTTATTTCTTTTTAGTGTAAATAAATGTAAGAAAGTTTTCAATCCAATTTGGTTTCAGTATTTAACACTAAAATCGGTTCTTCGATCTGAGAGGAATCGAAACTATTAAGACATCATCTAGATAAGTTTTGTTTCTAATTCCTTTGCTGTCTCAGCAATTAAACTCTGAAACGTACTTCCCCTTGAACTAAAAAAATCTACAGGTAAATTTTCATTCAAACGGAAAGTTCGGGAATACTACTTGAAATCACTGCAATCCTAATCGACAATAAAATTATGGCCATCGTTTTTATGAGTGTATATGGATGTATTGGGGTAGAATATTTATGTACTATATGGAGTATACTTTAACTTATGTATTTTAGCGTCCCTATAGTATGTCAATTGTATGTATGTATATCTTATTATATGATGTAAATACATATGTAAATATATATATACATATTTTTTTTTTTTTTTTTACCTTTTTCGATGTTTTTCATTTTTAACCCAAAGGTTGACTGGTAGAGAATGCCATATGGCATTAAGTCCGCCTTGTGTACCACCATTGTGCATAAAAGTATAAATAAATCAATAAGCGCAGTCAAATTAACCTGTTTATTGAAGCTGGTTAAAAAACTACTCAATCAAATATAATGAAATTCATATAGGACCAAGTCGAAACCATTCTGCACCTGTTTAAAAACGAATTCCTCAAATCGGTCTACAAATCTCGGAGTAATCGGTGTACATATTTTTTTTTTTAAACGCGTCTATTTGAGAACCTCCTCCTTTTTGAAGTTGGTTAAAAAGCCATTTGATTTTGATCAGTTTACATAGTTCAATTGATTCCAGATCCGAATGCGAGCAACTAAGAGCCGAAGTACTATCTCGCGGTGCCGCCCAGCTGGCCAGCGCGGCGCAGGTGCGGGAGCTGCGCAGGAAACTGGCGCTGCTCACCGCTGGCGCCGCCAGGCAGGCCAGCTCGCCACCGAGCAAGCCTGACACTACCAGCGACTACAATAAAGCTAATATTGGAATGCCCATAGTTGCTGTGCAAGTTAAAAGTAAACCGACCCCTGATGATGTCAAGAAAAAAGTATCTTTCAATTGATTTAGGGCTAGAAGTGATATGTAATGGTTAAGTATATTAACTTACTGGCCAGGGGCCTTAATATGAGTTCTAATTGCCCATAAGCTAGAATTTTTAGGGTTCCGTACGTCAATCAGTAAAAACAGAACGCTTATAGGGTCACTTAGTTGTCTGTCTGTTATTATTATTATTATGTAGATATTAGTTAAAATTTATGTCAAATAACTAAGGTGTACAAACGCATGGCGGTGTAAAAAAAAGCTTCATCATCATCATCATATCAGCCACAGGACGTCCACTGCTGAACAAAGGCCTCCCCCTTAGATTTCCACAACGAGCGGTCACATGCCGCTCTCATCCAACGACTCCCAGCGACCTTCACCAGGTCGTCTGTCCACCTCGTTGGAGGTCGTCCCACGCTGCGTTTTCCGGTGCGCGGTCTCCATTCGAGAACCTTTGTGCCCCAACGGCCATCAGTTCTACGAGCAATGTGCCCTGCCCATTGCCACTTCAGTTTACTAATCCTTTCAGCTATGTCGACAACTTTAGTTCTTCTACGGATCTCCTCATTTCTGATTCGATCTCGTAGAGAAATACCAAGCATAGCTCTCTCCATAGCTCGCTGAGTGACCTTGAGCTTTCTTATGAGGCCCATTGTGAGTGACCACGTCTCTGTTCCATATGTCATCACTGGTAACACACACTGGTTAAAGACTTGCGTCTTGAGGCATTGCGGTATTGTTGACGAAAAGACGTTGCGAAGTTTCCCGAACGCTGCCCAGCCGAGTCGGATTCGACGATTGACCTCTTTCTCGAAGTTGGACCTACCTAACTGGACAGTTTGTCCTAGGTAGACATACTCGTCAACAACTTCGAGAACAGAGCTCCCAACGGATATTGGGATGGGCACGACATGGGCATTTGACATGACTTTTGTCTTGCCCATGTTCATCTTAAGGCCCACCTGTTGGGAAACTCTGTTGAGATCATCGAGCATTGTGCTGAGCTCTTGCAGCGATTCTGCCATGACTACGATGTCATCGGCAAATCGAAGGTGAGTGATATACTCGCCATTGATGTTAATGCCGAATCCTTTCCACTCCAGTAGCTTGAAGGCATCCTCCATTGCAGCGGTGAACAGTTTCGGGGAAATGACGTCCCCCTGTCTCACACCTCTCTGCAATGGAATTGCCCCCGTGCTCTGTTCATGTACTCGGACCGACATGGTGGCGTTTCTGTATAAGCACTTCAACACTTCAATGTACCGATAGTCAATCTGGCACCGCTGCAGAGACTGCAGCACTGCCCAGGTTTCGATCGAATCGAAGGCTTTCTCATAGTCCACAAACGCCAAGCATAGTGGCAGATTATACTCCTCGGTCTTCTGTATAACCTGCCGCAGCGTATGGATGTGGTCTATGGTACTGAAACCTTTTCGGAAACCGGCTTGTTCGGGAGGCTGGAAGTCATCAAACCTGCGCTCGAGACGATTTGTGATGACCCTTGAAAACAGCTTATAAACATGGCTCAGAAGTGAGATGGGTCTATAATTCTTCAATAGGGTGTTATCACCCTTTTTGAAGAAGAGCACCACCTCACCTCTGTTCCACGCTTCCGGCGTTGTGCCCTCGAGTAAGACGGAATTGAATAGCTTCTGAAGGACTTTAAGTACCGGTGTGCCACCCGCTTTCAGAAGCTCTGTCGTAATTCCGTCTTCACCCGGCGCCTTGTTATTTTTAAGCTGTTTCAAGGCCATCCTAATCTCGTACAGGCTGATGTCCGGGATATCCTCGGTATAGTGTCGGGTTAGTTTGGCTCGCGGGTCTTTGTCAGAGCCAATGGTAGGTATACTTACCGAGGTGTATAACTGCCGGTAGAACTTCTCAATCTCTCTCAAAACCTCTGACTTAGTCGACGCTACACTGCCGTCCTCGGTCTTCAGCTTCATAATACGACTTTGCCCAATAGACTTGTCTCTTGCGAACACTTTGGAGCCTTGATTCCGCTCAATCGCCTCTTTAACACCGTTGGTGTTAAAGGTGCGGATATCGTGACGCAAGGACTTCCATATCCGTCTATTGAGCAGTCGGTATGCTTCAGCATCACCGGAGGACTGCAGCGTCATGGCGCGTCTTTCTGCCATGAGGTCGAGAGTGTGATCGGAGAACTTTTTTGGTCTACCTTTACGGTGGGCCTTAAAGAACTTAGACCCAACCGTTTGGACAGTTTCTACAAACCTACCATTTAAATCGTCCACAGATACGCAATGTTCTAGGCACTCGAAGCGGTTTTGGAGTTCGAGTTGAAAGCTCTCGGGGTTTTGGATATGAGCACTAGAGGGCCGGAGCGTAGACCTCATCAGACGAGACCTCTCAACTTTGAGATTAATATTCAATGTGCCTCTTACCATTCGGTGATCACTACCGGTTTTCACCCTGTGGATCACAGAGACATCATTGAATATTTGCCTCCTATTGGTCATGATGAAGTCAATCTCATTCCTCGTGGAACCATCGGGACTCATCCAGGTCCATTTCCTGTGAGGCGGCTTTTGGAAAAAGGAGTTCATCACGAAGAGTCCCTCCTTTTCCAAAAAGTCGGCCAGCCTCTGTCCCCTGGGGTTCCGTTGCCCATATCCAAATTGCCCCACTCTCAACTCACCATCGCATCGAGTGCCCAGCTTCGCGTTGAAGTCCCCCATCACAACAGTGAAGTGTGTCTTCGAGGTATGTATGGCCCTACTTACGTCCTCATACATACTCTCTACTTCATCATCTGGGTGTGTCGAGGTCGGTGCGTAGACCTGTATGACCTTCAACGAATACCTCTTGGATATTCTGAGTATAAGGTACGCTACCCTGCTCGACACACTTTCGATGGCCACTATGCTGTTAATGAGGGACCTGCGGACGAGAAACCCGACACCACCTTGAGACAGATGTTCGCCTTCCCGGTAGTAGAATAAGTTGCCAGATTTCAGGGTTATCGTGTCCTCGCCCTCTCTTCGGACTTCTGATAGACCCATGATATCCCAGTGCAACTTATCTATTTCTTCTTCCAGCTCAACAATCTTTTCGTCTGCCCTCAGTGTGCGTGTGTTATACGTTACCAGGGCCAGTTTTCGTTTGGGGTGGTAGCCGGATCCCGTCCGGTGATTCTTAGCACCCCCTGCCCCGCCGTTACCGTGGCCGCTACCATGACCAGGAATAGCGGGGCTGCCGGGAACTGGGGGCCGGTGCATTAGTCGTGTCGTCATTTTGGGGGGAATTTGCCGATACTCACCACGCTTGGCAGGCGTGTTGGTGAGCGCAGTAATGTTTCTGTTCAGCAAAAAGCTTAAGCCAATGTAATCAAGCCATTTGTATCACATATTTTGATACTCGCAAACTAATTCATCAAAACCTATAGCATACTTCCTGTTGACCTAGAATCATGAAATTTGGCACAACGGGCGGTCTTATGGTGCAAGTGAAGAAATAACTCCACTATTTAAAATATCGTGTGGAATTATTACGAGACAAACTTATATTTGCGGTTAATTTCATACATATTACACGCGAGCGTCCGCAAACAAAAGGTTGTCACTACATACAACAGATATGTAAAATATGTAATGGTGCGGAACCCTGTGAAGGCGCAATCATATGTTATATTGCAATTTTAAGAACATGTTCTAGAGAAGTAAATTTATATAAATAATAATATAGTAATAAATATAATTTTAATCACCCATTTTATTTAGTAGATCAAATACCTTGACCATTAACTGGAGCTATCGAAGTTATAGCATTCTTAGCAGGTGTAGTATAATGATTTCAAAATATAAATTTATCAAATTATGGGCGCGACACCAAGTCGCACTTGACCATCTATAAAAAATAAACTTATTTACAGTTAGCCACTGACAATTTACGTGTGGTGTCCGGTTTAAGAATATGGCACCACTCCATCTCCTCCCGTGGATGTCGTAAAAGGCGACAAAGGGAATCTAAACCAGAGGAATGGGCAGCAGCGTCCCTTTTGTGAACCGGTAGCTATACTGCGCTCACCAACCCGCCTGCCAAGCGTGGTGAGTATTGGCAAATACCCCCCGAAATGATGACACAGTTGTGGAATCTATGGGGGAGGCATTTGTTCAGCAGTGGACGTATAAATGGCCGATATGACATATGGCCGACACTTGAGTTGTGTGTATGTATTCGAAGGACGCTGCTGCCCATCCTTCGGCTAATCCCATAGTCACCTATTACGACACCCAAGGGATGAGATGGGTTGGTGCTATTCGTAGCCGGCACCACACAGCTCCTCTCAAGCTCCAAAGGTACTTTAGGAGCTACCAATTACACGTGGAAATGGCCCCCGGCAGACTAATGTGCTCAAATTCCAGCTACTTGCACTTACTGTCAGTTGTTGAACTTCCTGGAGCAAAGCTCTGACCTCAGTAGAAGTTAGGCATGCTTGACAACCAAACGTACAGTCAGCCGCCGACTGAGAGCGGGCGCACTGTGAATTCCAGTATGAACTTGAAGTCGGTATGACGAATGAAACGACGGGACGGTTGGTGCAGTGGCTGATACAGTCGGCTGTTGTGCTCCGGGTCGTGGGTTCGATTCCCGCACGGAACAAATATTTGTATGATCTGCAGGTAGTTGTTCCGGGTCTGGGTGTATTGTATGTGGAATTCATGTCTGTAAACGCACCCACGACATGGGGGAAATCATTTTCGAACGCGTAGCGTAATGGTAAGGCATCTATTCAGTATGAAACTTGATTTATGAAAAATCTGCTAAATGCGTAACCCTTTTTTTATTTAACTAATTGTAAATACATCATGCCCCTCCACCCCGGAGAAGGGTAGAGAGGCATATCGACATGCCTGACTGCTACCGACTGACATCACCGGAGTGTTTAACTTCGGCACTGAAGGTGCTTCAGGCACTCGAATACTCTCCATCTAGAGCCGCCTATTAGTGCCACTCCTTTTGACACATCTTGGAGGGGATGACTGTAAAGCGGTCACCTCCTTCAGCGAAGGGGTGGCGACTGTTAACCGCGTAACCCTAGCTCATCGGCTCACCTGACTATGAGCGAGCGAGTTCCACACGGTTCACAATAAATCTGCCATTACTTAATGTTGTTGCATGTTGTCGAGAATCGAAGCCCGACCCTCGACATCTTAGGCCTCGGCGGCGGCGCAGCGACACGGCGCCTGCTGCGGGGCGAGGGCGGCGCGCCATCGCCACGAGCCACGGCCGAACTCTTGCTCGGACCATCGCCCAGTGCACACCTTCGCTTATGCCAATATATTTTAACCAGCGTTATAGTAAAGAAAGAAAAGTATTTTATTTCCACTAAAAGACACATACCTACCACCAAGACAAAAACAAAAACAATTTAATTAAAAATAAAATAGAAGAAGTCTTGTTGGGAAGATATGCGCCATATCCGTGCAAACTGGTTGTCGCTCAGCATACTACTGAGGAGAGGCGTCCCCACAGCGCTGTTATTCTGCGACAGCCTGCGTCGACAAAGTGACGTCACTCGGTGCAGTCAATCCAATGTAAAACAAGACGTGCGTATAACATAAAGATACTCAAGATTATTATATCTAGTACAGTCCGCATTTTATTTCACGACCATCAGTGGAACCCTAACACATGTCCATTACGTTTCATGCACTGTCTAGTATGTAACGATTGACATCGTAAGTAATAGGCCACTTGACTGTAAGTTTTCAGTTTAAAATTATAGCCCTCGAACTAATAACGCTTAGATCTGTCGTAACTATTTCGTTGTATGAATTATAAATAGCATGACAGTAGCGAAATTTGGACATAGAAGCAAAAAGAAACAGGGACAAGACACTGTCCGTCAGTTACAGCCTAAACTAGAACAAACAAATTATATTAAGTTAGACCAAATTTTGTCACAGTTAAGGTGCCGCGGTGTTAAACGCCACAAACATTGATCCTTGGTTTGAAATTAACTGTTTCGGGCCTATTATTTATACAGCACAAATGGAAGTTAAATTCGTCATTTACATATTTTTGCCAATCAAGAGTACTTTTTCTGATGGTTAGTTAAACAAGCATATTTAAATAACATGATACCTATTACAATTATAGTAAAATTACTTGAGGTCAAAAATATTTTAGCTAGGTATATATACTTTATGCTGCACCAATGAGGGATATTCAGGTCTTCTGTTAATTGTCTACCATTAACTATAATATTGCAAGATGTTTCCTTACTGTGGTGTATGTTTGGTCTAAATAAAACATATTCTTTTGAGTGTACATACTTATAAGTAATTAGGTGTATTGATAAGTAAAATAGTCAATAGTATGCCAACTTTTATTTACGATATACATATTTACATCCAACAATTTTGGTCGAAGTACTACTTACATTTTTTTATTTCGCTTGTATAAAGTCAGCTTGGTCTGTTTACAATATCGTTAAAAGGGGCGAGTGCATTTAGAATGTGAAGGAAATCATAATTTACTTGATGCTAATTTAGTCGAGGAATTTTGAATTTACATGACAATCGAAATCACTTTAATCAAAATATTATTGTTAAAGTCTGAGAGATTAGTTTTTGATGGAGATACCTACTATTATAACTTTAAAGGCGTCGACTTCCAGTTTCAGGTTATTTTGTAGACAATCACGACGATATAATAATAGACTAGGACAAAAGTAATATTAATAAAAAAATTATGTGGTGTCGTGGGACACCAGGTAGGAACGAAGTTCCTTCGGCTAATGTAGAATCGACATTTATACACTACTCGCTTGTGTATGCGACTGTCGCGCCTGCGCACGTCTCATTTAACGGTTTTATTCCACGCACTTTTTTCCACGGATTTTTTCTTACGGTTTTACTATCACATTTTTTTCAGTTCGGTCGCGCAGCAAAATCCCTATCCCCTCCAAGCCTGCCGTAAGGAACTTCGTTCCAAAAATATAGAATAACGCGAGTTCTCCCGAGATTCTAGCTCGTTTTGCGTAGATGTTATTTAAAATAGATTGACGACACGGTTGGTGCAGTGGTTGATATAGTCGACTGCTGCGCTCCGGGTCGCGGGTTCGATTCCCGCACGGAACAAATATTTCTATGATCTGCAGGTAGTTGTTCCGGGTCTGGGTGTATTGTGTGTGAAATGTATGTCTGTAAACGCACCCACGACACAGGAGAAATCCTAGTGTGGGGCAATGTTTTAAAAAAAAAAAAAAACTTGTGGAAACGTGTTATCCGTAATGTTCCCGTAGGTATTGTCCGTCCCGCTGGCGTCAGTTGGGCAGGTCCCGCAGCGCGTGCTCGCGCGCATGCGCCACGTGGCGCGTGCGGCGCGCCCGCTCGCGCGCGTCGCGGGCCGTGCGCGCGCGCAGCCGCGCCGCCGCCGCCGCCTGCACGCACGCCGCGAACGCACCTGCGCCGCAAACTCGCGCTCACAAAGGGACGTGCTTTATTTCGATTTCCGCAAGGCTTTTGATAAAATTAATAACTACATCTTGTTGCGTAAGTTAAGCGTCATAGGGTTCACACCTAGTCTTCTTCTCCTGATCTTTGATTATCTTCGTGACCATCAGGAATTTGTACGTCTCAGCTTATACAACTCTTATGCCTATCATACACATTCAGGTATGAGTCAGGGCTCAATTTTAGGACCCCTGCTCTTCTTAATTATGATGAACGATCTTCCACATGTTGTAAAGCACGCCAAATGTTTAATTTGACGGCTCGGTTGGTGCAGTGGCTGATACAGTCGGCTGCTGCGCACCGGGTCGTGGGTTCGATTCCCGCACGAAACAAATATTTGTACGATCTGCAGGTATTTGTTCCGGGTCTGGGTTTATTGTGTGTGGAATTTGTGTTTGTAAACGAACCCACGACACAGGAGAAATCCTAGCGAGGGGCAATTCTTTTTTTAAATAAAATAAAAAAAACAATTCAAAAGGTTTACTTTGGTGGCAGTGGAACGTTAAAGTCTCGTGGGTGTCGTATAGGGACAACAGCTTAGGTACTCTTGTGCCAAATCGTTTGCCTAGCGTGATAATAATTATTGTAATATTCTTCGACGATTCAACCCGGGTGTATAAGAACATATTTAATAAAAAAAAACGAATATCAATTGATCGAGAACTGTTAATCGAATACCCAAATAATTGGTCGTTCATTTTTCTAAAGATTAACAAATCGTTAAATTTATTAGTAGATCGACCGTTCATGACACCAAACGTCGAAGTATAATCATATTGACTAATCACGTACCATATTGAATAATAGTATATATACAAATAAAAAAAAAACGGGTTGCACTCCGGGAGTGCCGACATAAATGAAAACTTATTCGCGTTCGCGGTCTGCTATATGTACATGAATATATGCACATACTATAGCTGCGTCTCGTAACGGTGTCGCGAGTCCAGAGATTGTATCTCATCTAAAAATAGGCGTATCGAAACAACTGGTGTAAAAATGAACGTTTGATTATTTGGACATTCGATGAATGGCTTGGATGATTGGAATGACAATCTGGAATTCGATGTGGTGCAGGACACTAGTTCAACCCTTGATATGTGCCATTTAATATTTACTGTACTAACACAGTCACCATCATTCTTATATGAACTAAAAAAGGAACCAACTGCTGAACAAAGGCCTCATAAATTTCCCCAATTGTGTCGTCATTTTACACACACACAACAACGCTTGGTAGGCGGGTTGGTGAGTGCAGTATGGCTGCTGCCCATACCCCTTGTTTAGAGTCTTCTTGTTCTCAGTGGTCTTTATGACAGCCACAGGAGGAGATGGAGTGGCGCTATATCCTTATCCGAACTCTACGCAGCTTGCACAGGTAATGAGACACTAATCGGACCTCTCTAGTGCGACCCTGGCAAGCGTCGCCAGAACGTAAGAATATAAAAAAGGCCACCAATATAAGCTTACCCACGGTATCCCAACACTTGGTGACGTCTGAAGCCATTTCAGTGTCATTGTAACATTCAATGACCCTCTTCTGACAGTCTGCACATATCGGGTCGACGCTCACCATGTTAGTTGTACGCATTTCTATGCGGGCTGCTATCGCATTTAGATCGTCTACTGTTATTCTGAAAGAAAGTGTAAGTACATTTAACAACAATACCAGTTATAAAATGTTGTTGCGATCTGTAGTTTTTTTCTACGAATTTTAGGATGACCATTTTCGAATATAGCTCTTATATTTTAAGAATACTACGAGTATATCTATACATATTCCGTACGTACAAACTTGGGATGTATGAGAGAACATATTTTTCAACTACAATGTTAAGTTTATTCTTGGGACAAATTATTGGTAGGTACAAGACAGAGCTGTCCGTGTGGTGTCCGAATTAAGAGTATAGTACCACTCCATCTCCTATGGATGTTGTAAAAGGCGAATAAGGGATTCTAAACCAGTGGGATGAGCAGCAGCGTACCTTCTGTGGAAAAGCAGCGATTCTGTACTAACCAACCCGCTTGCCAAGCGTGGCGAGTATAATTACGACACATTTGTGGAAATGTATGGGGGAGGCCTTTGTTCAGCAGTGGACGTCCTTTGGCTGATATGATGATACGTAAGAATGAGACGAATCCAAGTACCTACTTATACCTTCCATCGGATGCCTTGTTGTTGATTACAGTCTAACTCCAACTGTCCATATTAGCGCGCCTACAGACGAACGGCAGTTGGCTGTGGTTGCAGGCCGCATGCCGTCAGCGTCAACCGTCGACAGCTGGCACGACAACGCCTTCGACAACCGTAGTACAATGTCGGCGAATGTAGTTGCAGCACGCCAAGTATGCTGTCAACGCAAACGGCGCGTTTGGCATCATTAACTCGTTAACTGCCGCAAAACGAGACAATAAAAAAAAAAAACTATTGTGTCTATACGGCTGCCTGCAATTGACAGGCAAGAGGATCATCATATCAGTTTATGTAAGTCCGCTGCTGCACATCGGCATTCTAAAGCCACTATATCAAAAAAAAGACGTGAGTTCCATTAATAAACGAGCGGCAATCTAATAATAATAAACATATCTTTATTCAATTAACAATGACTCATAAAGGTCAGTAGCGCTTAAATTTGCGTTTTTTTTACTTTTTACCCGCTGCAGTCTTATATATCCAACCACAAGGTTTTGCGCTCCTAGCGCCACAGACGGATATTTACGACTATATTATTATAGGCCGGGTGTTTCGAAGATTTAATAAAATTTGTGAAAGTTTTTTGTGAAAAAGCAAGAGAAACAGTTTACGAAACATTCTCTTTTATTTCCTCGCAACATAACCTACTAAAATATCTAAATTTCAATTCAAGAAAATGTTCAATTTCGCGTAGCCAGACTATGCCTCGTCTTAGGTTTGTACCGCCGCAGTCGTATAAATCCGACCATAGTGTAGAGGTAAAAATCGACAATGATAATCTCATTGATGAATGTTAAAAACTATATAGTTAATATTTTTTACATTTATCAATGATATAGAGAGTTATGGTGAAAATTTCAACATTAGGTAATTTTTTAATAATTCATTTCTATTAAAAAGTCTGGGGGCCTAAAAGGGCCGATTTAGGTGAATCATAATATGAATCACATTAGAAATCACCAAATGGTCCAGAAGGTCTAAAAAGGCCGTATTAGGTTTTGTTCATAAGGCATAATAATGATCTCAATACGATTCACATTAATAATCACAAAATGGTCACTTAATCATTTTGTGATTTCTAATGTGATTCATATCATGATTCACCTAAAGCGGCCTTTTTAGGCCCCCTGATCTGTAAAATATTTATCGATAAATTTTTGAAATTTCATTAAGTGAACATCACTAAAAGTTTTAATAACATCCGGTGTGTCAGCGCCGTTGTCGTATATATCCGACCATATGTGACGTCATAAGCGAGAAACATATTGTAATAGTGAGGATAAGTAGAAAATAAATATAATAATAATAATCATGGGTTCCATGGCTTATAGTTACATACCTAAATACCTACCTACCTAAAAATAAGATATTGAATATAATTTATTAGTGGGTAGTTAATACAAATTGTATGTTCACTGACTGTGGCATCAGTCGTCGACATGTCGAGTGCAGATAATTTTAGAAGGCCACGGTGAAAATATGGAATATTTTGTCAAACGAAGAAGTTGTTTTATATGAACTTATTATTGTAAATATAATTATTATACCGAATGTAGGTATACAATTTATTATTACATATTTATATATAGGTAAGTATACTTTACAGGGTGTAAGTGACAATGTCCCGAAATTTTAGGGGATGAGGTTATTAAACTTAGGAAAGCCATTTATATCGGAAATAATAGGTTACACTTTGTGTCATTTTGAGCACGCAATGTATCGTGAACAACGCTATCAAAACGTACGTGATTATTATACTTTGATATGATATTATTATGCTACTGTGAGCGATGATGTCATCCGTGACCTGTAGCGAAATAACATCAGTTTTGTTTTTATTTATATTGCAGTTTTATGTAAAAATAAGTGATTATTGTTTTTTTTATTAAAAATATCGTTTTTAATTCTCATTATCATCATATCAGCCAAAAGACGTCCACTGCTGAACAAAGGCCTCCCCACAGATTTCCACAATGAGCGGTTGCATGCTACCCGCATCCAATGACCTCCCAGCGACCTTCACCAAGTCGTCTGTCCTACTTGTTGGAGGTCGTCCCAGGCTGCGTATTCCGCGTTTGCGTGGTCTCCACTCGAGAACCTTTTTACCCCAACGGCCATCAGTTCTACGAGCAATGTTTATTCTGCAGTCAGTTAAATAAACTTCGTGAACAGCCGTATGCAAAATTCTAACGTCTACGGTTCCAGAATCATGTACCTTTTTTTATTGATGCCCAGTGGAAATTCTTCATGAACTTCCTTTGCCCCGGGTCAGTGAGGGAGAAGGGTAGATGACTGTAAAGCGGTCACCCCGTCTAGCGGAGGGAAGGCGACTGTAAAAAGGTCGCCCCCCAGGCCGTTCTCGGGGAGGATTATAAAGGATCCCCCCAAGCCTCGCTTTGCGCTGTGCTGCGCACACGGTGGCACGTGACCACGTGCGCACTTCCGTATTCCCGGGGGTCGCTCGGTGTTAGCACGCAGACTCCCCAATCTGCGCGCCCGTGACCCCCGAGGCCCCCCACCAAGTAGTGATGGCAGGAGCCTCAGGCGTGTTGGACTTGGGTGCCGGGACGGTTGTTGCCCCGGCGCCGTCTTGTCCTTCTCCGTGCGGGATTGGCCCTCTCCCGATCCCGAGCGTAAAGTGCCTACACATCTTACACTAGGGCCTCACATAGTACAGGTGGCTATGACACATTCCGCTGTACCATATTCTAGCATCACGGGAACTTCCTTCGGATAAGTCTGTCTACAAAAGGGCATACCCAGCTGGGGGCAAGGCAGACGAAAAATAAAACCTCTTGTGTTTGCCACAAAGAAATAAAGCCTAAAAAATTTGCAGTGATTTTTGATAGTAACTTTCTGGGTACACAAGGCTTAAACATGGTGCTAACGGAACTATCCGATTGTTTAACACAAGGTGATATGCTGTTATGATTACTTTCCTTACCCAGTTCTCTCAGAATGATTCTCATCCATACACTTGAGCTTCTCAATGTAAATCTTGTCCCTGAAGTCACCGCGTGGCGTGGTCTGAGCTGTCACCGCTGCCGCTCCACCAGCGAGCGTCGCGTCTTCAACTAATCTCTCCACCTGGACAAAGAAGTTTATCTCATTTGTTATTCTAGCGTATCGTTTCCGCAGTTTGGACTATCTGCTGTGTATTGTTTTTGCACATAGAGCTTGATTTAAACAACTCGAAAGATATGGTGCTGACTTCACCTCAATAATTATTTAGTTTTTATTTCTAACATTGCTCTGTTATTTGTCTAATATTTCAACTTACATTACCTTACATCCGGGCTCCTCCTTGCACTGGAGTAACCCGTGAAAAGGTAGACATTAAAATTTAATATATATGAATAATTATATTGAAGACTGTAAAGATCCTCCCACACCCTCCACATAGCTTTCTTTTTTTTACGATTATATTGTGTTAAGTAATAAGACTAATACATCACATATTTTAAAAGAGTATATCCATGGAGTTTCTTGCCGGTTCTTCTCCATAGGACCAACGACTCGGAACCGTTCAACTATTAAAATTCAGACTATTTGTAAGTGCCAGCAAATGGTTTTCATGAATAAAAACAATTTGACTTTGACTTTGAATAAAACTAGCTGCCCGTCTCAGCTTCGCACAGGCAGGTACATGCAAACCAGACTATAGCGCCATCTATCGGGTCGAATTGGGTATATACACCATCCAGGGACTCACTCAAACATATACAAAAAAAAAACCATCAGTATCGGTCCAGCCGTTTAGGAGGAGTTCAGTGATATACACACGTACAAAAGAATTATATATATATGATATTGTTATCACTAAAGTGCAGACTTCTTTTAAATCAAGTTGATGGAAGGAAAAGTATATACAGACAGACGCAAAGGAGAACGATACAATCAGACAAATTTTGAAACTACAGTGGCATATGTTTGAGGCTTATAATGGTTTGGAGGGATATTTTTGGGAGCTTGGACTTTGTGAGCATTGATGCAGGGAGTCTGACTGCAGATAGTTGTATAAAATATTTTTTATTGGTGACGATTTTGTTAGATGCAGGATAATGCTCGGCTAATAATCTGTCCAGATTAAGAATATAGCACCACTCTATCTCTGGCCGTGGATGTCGTAAAAGGCGACTAAGGAAGTCTAAACCAGAGGGATGAGCAGTAGCGTCCTCCCTGTGGAACAGTAGCCATACCGCGCTCACACGCTTATGATTTAAGGGATTTGATCAAATCTTCGTTTTCATCAGTTCCCTGCGACATACGAGGGCGTGTGATAAAGTTCGGGGAACAGAGGGGTTAGAGAGCGGAACTTGGTGACTCAATATAACTATAAATACCAAGTTTCGCTCCGATCAGTTCATTAACCTTTAAGATATCGCAGGATAACCAAGTCAATCGGTGTGATTCGTGCCGTGATTAAGTTCCTCACTAAGCAAGGCAAACAGCCAGAAATAATTATGGAATAGATGGCATCTGTTTACTGAGAGTCTTGACCTTCGGAGTAACTTGTAAATCATGGATTTTCCAGGGCAAGGCTCAGTCTAAGAGCATAGCCTTTTCAAGCAAGGCAGAGACTCGATTGAAGACAATCAGCGCTCAGGCCGGCCGATTGAGGCAACTTCCTCAGACATCGTTGAAAAAGTTGTTTTTGAAGATGCTCGTCTGAAGAAGGAACAGATAGCAGAAGGGGAGGGATTGTTCTAATGATGACCTATACCGTATTTGGTTCTGCTTCCTTCATCATCATAAATCCAAAGACAAGAAATACAAAGACTGCTGAACAAAAGCTTCTCACAACCGGTTACATTTTGGGGGGAATTTACCAATGCCCACCCTCTCCACGGTTGGCAGGCGGGTTGATGAGCACAGTACGGCTGCTGTTTCACAGATGGGATGCTGCTGCCATCCTTGCCATGCCATTCCTTTGGTTATAGTCCCTTAGTCGCCTTTTACGACATCCATAGGAGGCGATCGAGTGGTGCTACATTCTTAATCCGGAAACTACACGGACTTAAGACACCGCTTCCTTATTTTTTCTGTTTTTTTTTAAACGTTGCCCCACGCTAGGATTTCTCCTGTGTCGTGGGTGCGTTTACAGACATGAATTCCACATACAATACACCCAGACCCGGAACACCTGCAGTGTGCAGCGAACTACCTGCAGATCATACAAATATTTGTTCCGTGCGGGAATCGAACCCACGACCCGGAGCGCAGCAGCCGACTGTATCAGCCACTGCACCAACCGTGTCAAATCATTAAATCATTACAAAACAGATGAATGTAAGAATAAAGTATAAATTCGTACAAACCATCTTATTAGAGATGTTGATGTGATGATCTTCTGGTTCTTCGTCTGGGAGTGACTCAGTGGGATCCGATTTTGGTCGTTGGAAGTGTGTGGCGCGTACTGACTGATTAACACCCATTTTGGCGAATACCTAATAACAAAAACAAAATGTTTACACGTAGAGGACTGCTTTTAGTAGGCTGTACGATAAAAGGCTACCATTAAGGTCATGCATGCGGTCAGTCATGCTTTCCAGTGCTGATGGGGTAGGTAATTAGGCCAGTCGTATGATCATCCCACCAGAATTTCATCATGAACTTCATCCGCCCCGGGGATGGACGAATGGACTCCTACCGGCTAAAACCACTGAGGGGGTCATCTTCGGTACCTAAGGGGGGCTTCAGGTCCTCGTATGATCACACTAGAGGATACCAGCTGCTCACCTGGGACCCCATTACCCCTTAGTTAAGCTAAGTGGTGAATCCATTTAGTTTAGTTAAATTAAGGGGACTTAAGCAAAACTAATATTAAATAATTTGTTACATTAAACTCTTGCTGTACGTAATTTTGTCCGTGTGTTGTCCGGACTAAGAATATAGCACCACTCCATCTCCTCCCGTGGATGTCGTAAAAGACAACTAAGGCACTCAATCAGAGGGATGGTCAGCAGCGTCCTTTCTGTGAAGCCTTTCTGCGCTCACAACATTTGCCCTATGTTACCCCGTTGTGTGTGTGTGTGCCCGCGTCGGCACACCCTAGCCGTAGAATCAAAAATAATATACGAAATATATAAGGTCTTACTTTAATAGTCCACGATATTTTGCATGGCACCTTAATGAATGATGAAGATAATGTAGGAATCACAAAAAAAAACATTAATTGAATATTTGCTTTTTTTCATAATATTTTTATAAATCAATTTAATTATAACTTACTGGTTCTCTTAGTTGTAATAATATCCACATGTACCTAGTAAGAACATGGCAGACGCGGCCGGCGGACGGATTTAAGTAGTCGGCAGCAACGTCAAACAAAACAAGCGGCGCGCGACGGCGCACAAAAGAAATAAACGAATTGATACTATCAGATTAATTTCTTTATGGGATGTACGTCATCTTTAGCATTTACTAATGCGCCATGCAAAATATCGTGGATTAATAAAATAAGACCTTATATACGATTTAATCGAGTGAATCATTATCACAATCAGATAATCGTGAATTTTGATATGCCAATAATTTATGACCGCAATTAAAACCCATGCGTACAAGCTCATAATTTACTCATTTTAGATATTGTACAGGATATTTGTGTTTTTTTTACCATACGTGCGACTTGCATACCCGATCTCTGGTAAAGATGTCAACTTATATTCAAGACAGACGATTATATCGCTTTCAGAATTTATGCATCGAAGAGTTCCGGGTTCATCAGTGAATGGATCGCATACTTATAAAGAAGTTACACGTCTTCTATAATTATGTGGCAAAAAACTGATTGGTAGGTAGTTTGTTTGTTAAGATAGGTGCCTCGAAAACCTGCACGAACAGTCAAGGGGTCAAGTTCCGCATCCTTAATTGTTCAGAAATCTCCAATGATTTTGGTCCTTTTTTATTTTAACACGGTGGAAATATATCATGTACTTCCTTCGTCCGGAAGATGGATGGAGGGGCATGCCAGGCTCCTACCAGCCAAAACCACAGGAGCGGTCATCTTCGGCACAGAAGGTGGGTTCCAGGTCTTCGATACAAGCACACTATTGCTGCCCATTGATGCCACGCCTTTAGGCATATTTCGGAGGGGATGACTGTAAGGCGGTCACCTTTTACATTCGCTTCTTTAATAGACGGCTTGTAAAGGGGAAGCGAATGTAAAAAGCCGCCACCTCCAGTTACAACTTGGGGGATTGTAAAAGATCTCCCCAAAGCCTCACTGTGCGCTGTACTGCGCACATAGCAGCACGTGACTACGTGCGCGGCACCGTGTTTCCAGAGGTCGCTCGGTATGAGCTCACATACCACCCAATTTGCACGCCCAATTGTTTTGGTCCTATGTATCCCGAAAAATAAACGGGTATGGTCGTGGTGTTGCCTTTTGTAAGGTAGAAGGTAAGTATATGGCAGGCGATAGCATTCTTCAGTCTCAAAAGCATAGTATCTACCTATTGCGGTTACCAATCCTTCTGTCAAGTTTGGTGCATGCTTCGTCCGTCGGCACGACCTATATATTGGCTTATGAAAATAGCACATGCCGTGGCGAAACGGTTATCCAATCAAAAAGGTAACTGTTGCTAACGAGGTGCTCCTGCCGCCGTACTCTGTGCTGTCTTGAAAATTAACGAAAATTCTAATATCATATAACGAAAAATATAAAATACTAGCTGACCCGGCAAACGTTGTTTTGCCATATACATTATTTCTAGGAAATATTTTTGTAGTTATATGAAAATTAACTAACTTACTATAAGTGTGTGGGGATGTAGTTATGATAAAGAAGCATGAATATATTCGCTGTATTGCATTTTACTTATACTTTGGCCTCAGCAACACGTACCCGATTATACTAATAAATTGTAGCTTACTTAAAACGTTTGTACTTTTAACATGGCGCCATCTATTGGATACTTACTCAATCCAGTCAACTAATTACCTTATACCGCCATCTGTTAGAATCTTATCGAACTAACAGATAATTATGACTCTTTGCGTAATAAAATAATATTGCGATTATACATTGAGATATAAACTATCCTATCTTTTATGTTGGATAAAATTGCACACAAAGTGCAAAATTTTATTAAAATCGGTTCAGTAGTTTAGAGAGTCCACAGCGGAAAAACAACGTGACACGTAATTTATATATATATATATATTAAGATTGGTCAACATAATACGAGATAGTCCCCAAAACGCCCAGCCTTCACCGCTGCCTAGTGTTTAAGCCGGGGAGAAGAAAGGGCGCAAAAAATCCCAACAACGTAGTATTGTTGATCGAAGCCAGTAGCACGTGTCTCTGTCTGTCATATTACTTTTAATACTGAATACATCTAAAAATGTACGCTTTATATTAAATTAAAGAACAACAAAAGCGTTACCTGCATAATAAAATGGTAAAAATAAAACTCAAGCACTTCGAATTTTGTAGTTCTCTACATAGTCATTATGGGCCCACCCGCCGACACAGCACAACGTCATCTACCTGGGTTGTTCAGGGGTCATGCAACTAGGATCTGAAGGCTCGTCGTTTCCAAATAAGCGTAAATTAAGTACAATAAATAAATCATGGTCAGCAGGACGCCAGTCATCGCAAGCAGCACCCGTTCACGAGCATGACACAAAGCGTCGTCAATTCTAGCCGTAACACGAATTTTGCTAACTTAAGATGAAATTCCTTAGAAGTAAACATTTCAGATATTAAAACATAGGTGGTGATTCAATTTGAAAGAAAAGGAAACAACACAATTTCTTTGTTGTTAAGTTTTGAAGCGAAGCTTCTTTTCTATGTTTTCTTTCTTTTTCATTCTTTCCTAGCCTTCCCTTCCCTTTCTTCCCCTTTCTCCTTCCCTTCCCTTATAATCATCATCATACCAGCCAAACTACATCCACTGCTAAATAACATCCCTCATAGATTTCCACAATTGTGTCATCATTTTGGGGGGAATTTGCCAATACTCAAAACGCGGGTGGGTTGGTGAGCGCGAAATGGCTGCTGTTTCACAAAAGGGTCGCTGCAGCTAATCCCTCTGGTTTAGATTCCTTTAGTCGCCTTTTACGACTTCCACGAGAGGAGATGGAGTGGTGCTGTATTCTTAAACTGGACACGGCACGGAATACTTGCGGCAACATACCCACTTTTTTGTTTATGCACAACTATGGCATTGTTTCAAATTACATATCGTTTATTCCCCTACTTTATAATTACCTAATACAAAGAATTGATGTGACATATTTTCTATGCTCATATATTAATAGAAGCCCGCGATAGCCGTCAATGTCACCCCTTAGTTGCCTTTTACACCCAGTAGAGTGTTGGTCCATTCTTTGACGGGAACTACACGGAACTTCTGCAAAAGCTACGGTCAGATTGTCTAAATTAACATTGTTTCCGATAATACACCACTTGGCAATATATCTGTGTGAGCCCATTCACAGTCGTCCCAACTTCAGTTTCAAACAATTAATTCTTCTAAAGATGAAATACGTCACATCCAACGTCAATGATAAACAAGAGAAGCTCCGGTACGATTTTTAAATGGGCCTCAATCGGAAGTTATGATGATGTACTGCATTCTTTCCGATTTCATCAGTATGCGGGCCGATCATCATTCATTTGCTAAAAGCTACAATCATCGAGTCTGTTGTGTAATAATAGGGAATAAAGATTCCAAACTAGCATGGCCGCGGGGAATATTTCAAAAGAGGTTGGATGTGGGTTCTGGTTTTTCATGTTTTTAACTTATGTTATGTTCCTTTGTGTCGAATAGAGCGATAAAAGAATTTTAAAAACGTATGGCAGTTCTACAAGACTTATGGCCTAGTGTATACTCTAAGTCATAATTAAAAAGGAAACATACCAAAATTTTTAGCCTACCTATCTAAGGACATACGAGAGACTACGAAAAATATCCAAACATAAATTTGCAAGCTGCCGCGCTGGCTGAGCTTGGACATAACTTTAAATTAAAATAAATAAGGAAATGGAAGAACGTCCTGTATTTTTGGTCAAAAAATAAATGTATACATATTTTAACAAAAAATGCCCTATTTTTTGGTTTCACATTCACTAAACACAAAACTAGAACGGATTACCAGGGAGATTAGAAACACTCATTGAAATTGAAACCCCCTGGACGAAAACTATAATATAGCTCTAGAATACTAGATCATTAAGTTGGATGGCGATAGGCTAACCTGATTAAAATTTATTAATTACAACATATCTCTGTATTCACGGGTTAACAGCCTCTGCATAGACCCGGCCTTTTGATAGGCTTATGCGGGAAGATGGGCCCAACACGCAGAAGCCCTTTAGAGAATATTAATCTATAATGTATCGGGACACTGACCCGACTCTCCATGGCAGTATTATAAAATGCAGTCTCGGATTGTCCTCGGAGGTGTAAAACTATTGTATAAAATTGAAACTACAATTGTAAGGTCTATTGCAATGAGTGCTAAATGGATTTAATACTTTGAAAAAACGGAAAAATATAATTATTTAGGTACTTATTATTTAAGCCAATCCAAGCCGATGACGAAACTAAACGTCGCACACCTGACCGCAATCACATTTATTTATTGTCTATTGCCTGTGAATGACTCAAATTATTGATTGTTTATTTAGATAGTTCTCTATATAAAATCACAGGTGTGTGGTAGGATTTACCTACAATATAATTTTACACATATTTTTCCTGCATCTTAATTCCGCATGACCTTAAAATGTCACATCATGTGTGAAAAAACCGCAAAATTCGTTAAAATTAGCTTACTATGAGGCGAAATAATTGTACGTCATCCACTTAGTTCCTGATTCAAATAACATGCGGTTCATCATTTTCATCATCATTTCGGCCGAATGAAGTCCACTGCTGGACACAGGCCTCCCCCAACAAATCACCACAATCACCGATATGGATGTGTTGTGGGCTCATTGGGGGGTTTTGCCATAATCGCCACGCTTGGCAGGCGGGTGGGCGATCACAGTTGAGTTGTTAATCTACTCGAAGGCCGCAGCTGCCCATCCTCCGACTAATCCCTTAGTCGACTTTTACGACACCCATGGGAGGATATGGGGTGGTGGCTATGTAATGTATATATATATATAGGTGTAGAACTTGTTTTGGTATTTCAAACAGATTTTTAAATAGGTACGAGTCATCGTTTAATTTTGGATTAGGCTGTTGAGAGCACACTTTTAAAAATAATGTGTTTTACAATGACGTTTTTCTATATTTTTGAGCGATGATCACCAAATTTATTGGAAGGTTCCAGAACACGGACGGAAGACCCAAGTAAGCCATTTTACACGTGCGTAAATGGTAGATAGCGTCTTTGATTGTGCATAATATTGCTAACTTAATATTCGTTTTTTTTTTACTGGTCCCACACTAATATTTCTCCTGTGTCGTGGGTGCGTTTACAGACATAAATTCTAGACACAATACACCCAGACCCGGAACAACTACCTGCAGATCATACAAATATTTGTTCCGTGCGGGAATCGAACCCATGACCCGGAGCGCAGCAGCCGACCGAGTCAGCCACTGCACCAACCGTGTCCATTTTTTCTTTCTTATTTTTAGTTTGGGCAATGGCCATAATTGTGTCGAGTTCACAACAAGCCGTTCTAATGACGACAACCGGGATCGTCATTATGTTGGCTCTCTGAATCACGCAGATGCTCAGTTCAAATGCAACTATACAGTCAGCCATCCATAGGCCGACCGCGCTGAGCGTTGCTTAACCTCACGGCTTGTTTACCGATGAACGCCTCAAATCTTATACGTTATTCATCATCAAATCTAAAAAAATGTAAGACCCTTTCTACTTAAATATGTATACGGCTTCCGGCGCGCATTCCCTGCGCCTTACGTGTACAAAGCGATCTTTCATCTTTCGACCCTGAACTTTGTCAGTTGTCGGCGCCATTGTAATTCGCATACGAAAGAAGGTAATACGTCAGGTCACGTTTGAAACATAAAATAATAATTTAATAAACCGGACAAGTGCGAGTTGAACTCGCATGGAGAGGGTTCCGTACGATGAATATCCATCATGTTTCTTTTAAATCTGACACAAATTTGTTTGTGGTAAGTGTAGAGGGAAATTGCTGAGTATATGTCGTCGATTGTTGAATTCTGTCTTGACATCATCATCGTATCAGCCATTTATATGTCCACTGCTGAACATCGGCCTCCCTCATAAACTTCCACAACTGTGTCGTCATTTTGGGGGGCATTTGCCAATACTCACCACGCTTTGCAGGCGGGTTGGTGAGCGCAGTACGGTTACTGTTGTTGGACGCTGCTGCCCATCGCTCTGGCGTAGCGCCCCTTAGTCGCCTTTTACGACATCCGTTGAAGAAGATAGAGTCGTGCTATATTCTTAATCTTACCACCCGGACACCACACGGACATTTCTGTCCTGTACCTACCAATAATTTGTCCCAAGAATAAACTTAACATTGTAGTTGAAAAATATGTTCTCTCATACATCCCAAGTTTGTACGTACAATATTGATAGATTTACCGTATTATTTTAAGATCATAGATAGGTATATCATAGCCTCCTGGGTACGTTACCAGATGACAGCGATGCGGAGGAGTATTTTGACGTTTAGGTGTCTTTTGAATCCTCCGTGATGTGCCTAAAGGCGTGGGCGGCTCTAGTGTGATCTTACGAGGACCTGGAGCCCCCCTTCGGTGCCGAAGATGACCGCTTCAGTGGTTTTAGCCGGTAGGAGTCCGGCATACCCCTTCGCCCTGCCCCGGGGTGAAGGAAGTTCCATGTAGAATTTCCACTGGACATCAATAAAAGATAATTTGTCTTCTAGTATATAATATACACCCATAACAAGCCCTTTCATTTGATAAGTAACACGGTACCGTTTTCAAAACGTTTTTATTTAATTTTCTTTTAAAGTGAGTGAGTGTACATTTAAAATTCATTTATATACGTTACAAGTTCGTGTTTAGGTCGCAGAGATTCATATATGTAAATTTTAATCGGAACAGTAATTTCGCAGCAAATTGGCTGTGACATACGGACAGACAGACAGACACACGGGTGATCCTATAAGGGTCCACCGTTTGTTCATTCGGACGTTCGGACCCCTAAAATATGCAAAAACACGTTTTTAATGTAATATGAACTAAAAAGTATAAAATAACTTTTAAATGTTAAACATTTGTGTCGGGTGCTCGACATCGACAGTAGAGCAAGAATTTAATCCATACAAATAAATAAAATTGAAGCAGACACTTCAAATCACATCTCACATCAATCACTTTGTAATGTCAAAATAACAGTTTTTTACTAAATGCATATGAAAGTACATACGGTACCTACAACAAAAGAACTAATTTTATTTATTTTGTCTGTCTGCTTGTCTGTTTGGTCCCGCTAATCTCCGAAACTACTGGACGGGACTTGCACTGGCAGATAGTTGATGTTATAAGGAATAACTCAGGCTACTTTTATTTTACAAAAATAATTAGGGTTCCCCGCAAAAAAATAAAACTCATGAAATACAATATATATATCCCCTGTGTCAAGTGTCTATGCCAAAGTACTCTAAATTATTTATAAATAATCCAATTTATTTTAAATTAAATGGCGGGTGAAACCGCGGGTCCCAGCTAGTTATGTAATATAAAACATACACACTCATAGTACCTACTCGTATATGTCAAGCTAACAATAAAACAGAGATAAAAATTAAGATTGCGGTATCAGAAGCATCAACTGATGAAAATCGTCCATCCCGCGACTTGGTCTATGTAGTTAACTTTTGGGAGAAAACCAAGAGTAAGTCAATCGGACGGGAACGTTTCTTTACATAAGTTGGGCTGTAGATATAGAGCCAACTCGCCAATGGGCGTAATAAGTACTGGTTTTCATCAGAGTCTGATCCTGCATCGGGCAGCAAGCATAAAGTTTGCAAAAGCTGAACTTTCTCGACCCTTGCTTCTCGTATCCAAGGGCGGATTTAGGCTGAGGCTCGGGTCTCGCAGGCGTAGGGCGCGCGACACAAATTAAGGGGCGGCAAAATTACGGGATCGTGAGTCAACCAAAATATCTGTGCGTTGGATACAGTGGCCAGAAGCCATATTAAATTAAAACACTGGTATAAATTGCTATTTTAAGTTGACGACGAAATAAAATTGAAAGCCATTCAACACAGTCTGCCGTTTACTCTAAGTAAGTACAAGATAAAAGTACCAAATCAAGTGAGTCAAAGATTACAAGGCATATCAGTCCAGGATTTTCTTTCCCGGTATAAAGCCATTATAGACTTCCTTCACCCCGGGGAAGGGTGGGTTATGCGGCTAAAATCACCGGAGCAGTCATCTCCGGCACCGGTGGGGGCTAGTAACTGGAGGACTGTAAATTTGTCACAGCCTCTAGCGGAGCGTTTGTAAAGGATGCCCCGAAGCTTCGCTGTACGCTGTCCTGAATACTCGGCGAGACTACGTGTCTACGAGCATGCCCCGAACTCCTGGGGGTGGCTCGGTATGAGCCGCAGATTCCCCAGTATATGTGACCGTGACTCCTGAGGCCCCCTGCCATATAACGAGCCATAACAGGCGTCTTGGACATGGGCGCCGGGCGGTTGTTTCTGCGGCGCCATCTCCACCTTTTCCGAGGGGTTAGCATCTCCCGTTTCCACTCTGCGACCGCCCTGTGGAGCATGACGTTCTCACAGAAGGAGACTGGTACACTGCAATCTCCATGCTCTGCCAACATGGCCACTACTGCCGGCAAAGAGAGATCTTGACCGATCCGATCGTCCAGGATTTGTCGCTCAGCAGCCAATGCATAGCACTCTTCGAACCTGTGCTTTGCGGTATCCTGGTCGCTTCTACAATGATGGCACTGTGCCGTGACCTCCCGTCCTATACTGTGCAGGTACGCACCGAAAACCAGTCACAATCTAAGGCACCATTGCAATTCAGTCTATCCCTACTCATATCCTGCACAATAGCGAAACATATTTGAAATGAGTCCACGACTTTTATCGATGAAAATACTTGGTTTTTAATCATTCATAATATTGTTCTGTGGCATATAGGCATCTGTCTTTACGTCACAGCCTTGAACTTTCGCGGGAGTATCTAGCAAATTTAATCTGTGTACGGCGCCAGAGCTTAGGGATGACACGTCAGAGTAAAAATATTTTGTGTCGGAAACCTTACCCATTTATTTGGGTTCAAAAGAAACCTGTTTTTCTCGTTTTGCATTTATGCAGCGAAATTTCACTTTGGTGACTGTACAATTAGGCAACTGCTACTGACTGTCTGTCTGTACCTTTTTGACAAATAATTGCTTTAATAATGTCTTAGGTTTTCGCGAGTATTACACATTATAATAAAACACTTTTAAAAGGATTCTATCGCAAATATTTTAGATTTTCGTTTTTCCTGACGTTACGAATACTTTGCGGCATTCGTGGTCGCAGGATAATGGAGTCATCCTGCGACATTGATTTTTTTCAAACGTTACCCCACATATAGCATTAGGATTTCTCCTGTGTCGTGGGTGCGTTTACAGACATGAATTCCACATAAAATACACCAAGACCCGGTACAACTGCCTGCAGATCATACAAATATTTGTTCCGTGCGGGAACCAAACCCACGACCCGGAGCGCAGCAGCCGACTGTATCAGCCACTACACCAAACTTAATGATCAATTTTTGCTTAAGAGCCTAAAGTTGCCTTAGGCCACTTTAGTTTGACTCCTCTTAATGCCCATAACTTATGACATTCTGGGGCACCCGATCGGTGACCGCTGACGCAGTCTTGAAAGAGTAGGTTGATGCAAGATGTCGTAGACGTTATGGAATCCAATTATACGAAATGCGTTATAGCTGCACCGCCCATCCTGTATATCTCTCTGTTGGACACACAGACATCGGGGCATAAGCTCCTTTAATCATCAGAAGGATCAAGATCAAGTCGGTTCGGAAGGCCCCCTTCCTTCTACTTCCTACTGAAGCTGTTGCGGATGGAGTCGAGTAGAACTATTCGTTTGTTGCTCTAGTGTGATCTTATGAGGATCTGGAGGCCGTCTTCGGTGCTGAAGATAACCGGTCTGTCGACCGGTGAAACCACTGGAGCGGTCCGGCGTCGAGCGCGTCACCTACCGTCTGATGCAGGTATTCACCGGTCATGGTTGTTTCGGTGCGTACCTGCACAGTATAGGACGTGAGGTTACGGCACAGTGCCACCATTGTGGAAGCGACCAGGATACCGCACAGCACACGCTCGAGGAGTGCCCTGCGTGGGCGGCCGAGCGGCGGATCCTGGTCGATCGGATCGGGCAAGATCTCTCTCTGCCGGCAGTAGTGTCAGCTATGTTGGAAGAGCACGAAAATTGGAGTGCAGTGGTCTCCTTCTGCGACAGCGTCATGCTGCAATAGGAGGCTGCAGTGCGGGATCGGGAGGGCTGATCCCGCACGGAGAAGGACGAGACGGCGCCGGGGCAACAACCATCCCAAGTCCAACACGCATGAGCCCCTTGCTGTCACTACATGGTGGGAGCCTCGGGGGTCTTAGGCACGCATATTGGGGTGTCTGCATGCTCACACCAAGCATCTCCCGGGTAGACGGCGGTTCGCACGTGGTCACGTGCAGCCGTGTGCGCAGCCCAGCGCAAAGCGAGGCTTGCTCCCTGAGAAGTTCCTGGGGGGCGACCTTTTTACAGTCACCTTCCCTCCGCTAGAGGGGTGACCGCTTTACAGTCATCCCCTCCGTGATGTGCCTAAAGACGTCGCACCAATGGGCGGCTCTAGTGTGATCTTACGAGGAACTGGAGCCCCCCTTCGATGCCGAAGATGACCGCTCCAGTGGTTTTAGCCGGTAGGAGTCCGACATACCCCTTCGCCCTTCCCCGGGGTGAAGGAAGTTCCATGTAGAATTTCCACTGGACACCAATAATAAAAAAAAGGCTTTATATACATTATTGTTTTGAGCCGTCGAAACACTTATGTCATGAGGTCCGAGTGCTCGTCTGTTTTTGACGGCACGGTTGGTGCAGTGGCTGATACAGTCGGCTGCTGCGCTACGGGTCGTGGGTTCGATCCCGCACGAAACAAATATTTGTACGATCTGCAGGTAGTTGTTCCGGGTCTGGGTGTATTGTGTGTGGAATTCATGTCTGTAAACGCACCTACGACACAGGAGAAATATTAGTGTGGGGCAACGTTTTAAAAAAAAAAAGATTTGCCATACGGTTGGTCGACACTTCGCGTGATCAGAGCGCTGGTCTTTTCTTTGGCCAAAGAATAAGCATTGCCATTCAACGTGGCAATGCTCCAGTCTTCTGGGAACATTATCAGCTGACAGCGATGAGGTGGAGTACTTTGACGCCTAAGTACGTGTGCTGCATTTATATATATACATATATTTTTATTACATTTAGTTTAATCGTTTATAGTGTATATATATTTAGTTTCACTGTATAAATAAATGACTAAATAAGAAATAAATAATTAGATGACATCTATTAAGTGGGTGTCTGTTACCTGAAACAAATAAATGGATGAAAACTCCCAGATCAGATGTAGCAACCATAAATATAAATCCATTGTACACGACATATTTTGCGATTAGATTTTTTTGTCACAGCCGAATAACAATATTAATCTAGATGATGGATAATATTAGAAGATATATGGAGACCACGGGTGGGCTGCCATTATTTTAGCCAGTAAAAGACCGAGGGCAATGATCCGAAGTTCCTCTTACCATAGATTTATCATTCGTGTAAGTAAATACAGCTCATAAATATATGATTGTAAATAAATATTTGTTTTGTTTCTTACGTAAGCCTTAGTAATTATATTTTGAAGTAGGCCTAGTATCTAAGGATATGTAGCACTTATCTAAGAATTACTTATTAACGAAGCTAATCAAATATGACAAGATTCAGAATTTTACGCTAACTGCATCCATAGAATTTCTGACTGGAAATGGAAAATTAAATATATTTGTAACAAGAGATCCGTGTCTAGTTAGTCACTTTACTCGGCTACTACTCAACTTGTCTTTTATCCCAGACGTTTAATGCTCGATCCTGATCCATAACTCGCTGAAACGAATGGCTTTGGGGCAGAAATATTCTCGAGTAGAGACCGCGCACCGGGATATGCAGCGTAGGACGGCCTGCGAATAGATGGATAGACGATCTGGTGAAGGTAGCTGGGAGTCGTTGGATGCGGGCGCTATATAACCGGTCGTTGTGGAAATCTATTAGGGAGGCCCTTGTTTAGCTATAAACTACATTCAGATGATACGATGATGATAATTATGCAAAATAGTAATAACATAACATGACAGAGATGTGTTGCTGGGTAGTTTGATGCGCCATTTCTTTTTCTCAGATTAAAAATTGCACAGCTTTATTACAAGCGGTGAGGTGGCGTGGAGGGTGGGCGTTTTTGGGGCTAACTCATTCTATTTTCACGTTCAAAAATAATTTCTAAAATTCCGTGTGGGTAAATTCATTCCGTTTTGTTTCAGAATATAGTACCATTGCATCTCACCGGGTGGATGTCGTAAAATGCGATTAAGGACTCTCAATCGGAGGGATGGAAGCAGCGGTAGCCATTCTGCACTCACCAACCCGCCTGCCAAGGTTGGTGTTGTGCAAATTCTTCCCAAATGGCAATACATGGCATGTATTCGATCGTTTATGGGGGAGGCCTTTGTTCAGCAGGCAATTATTATTTTTTTAACTTCGCGCCACACTAGGATTTCTCCTGTATCGTGGGTGCGTTTTACAGACATGAATTCCACATACAATACACCCAGACCCGGAACAACTACCTGCAGATCGTACAAATATATGTTCCGTGCGGGAATCGAACCCACGACCCGCGGGCTGATTACCTAAGTCGCAGACGCTTTGCAACAGGCGTAAATTGCTCCAACGCCACTGTCAAACGTCAATTTGGTATTACCTATTTGCCGATAGCGACTAAACAGGCGAAGATCTCTGACGCGCCTCTGTCGGACAATCAATGAATTAAAAACATTCATTCTTTTTAGTTCCACTGGTGGCTACTGGCGCTAGTAACTATGCATCTTCCACAATAGCGACAGGCGGGCGATGCCTTACGTAATACCATTTTTTTGACACTTTGCCACCGGTGGTTCCTTGGCTGCGCGATAGCTGCTATCGCGTCTGCTGTTGCTGTTTTTAGCTAATCAGCCCGCGGGTCGTGGTTTCGGTTCCCGCACGGAACTAATATTTGTATGATCTGCAGGTAGTTGTTCCGGGTCTGGGTGTATTGTGTGTGGAATTCATGTCTGTAAAACGCACCCACGACACAGGAGAAATCATAGTGTTCGTTTAAAAAAAAAAATGTATATATATATATATTTGTATAGATAAAGTACCTACTTTTCGAAAAACATTTTGGGTGTTTAAACTAATAAATCTGTAACACGAATGTAACATGAAAAATACAATTGATAAGTGCAACATGAAATAAAAATAGCGCATTAGTCATCGTATTATTAGGTACTCACATAAAATATATCTATACAAATAAATAAAATTGAAGTGTCTGTTTGTAATGCCAAAATCACAGCTTTTTACTGAATGCATATGAAAGAGTATACGGTACCTATAACAAAAAAGCTATTTGTAAAAAAAAACACTGTGTGTCTATCTGTCTGCCTGTCTGCTTGTTCCCGATAATCTCCGAAACGGCGGGACCGATTTCTACGGGACTTTCACTGGCAGATAGCTGATGTTATAAGGTATAACTTAGGCTACTTTTATTTTAGAAAAATAATCAAGGTTCCGTGCAAAAAAATTAAAAACTCATGAAATCCAATATATATATACATACTCTATGTGAAGTGTCTATGCCGAAGTACTCTAAATTATATATAAATAACCCACATTCTTTTAAATTAAACGGCGGGTGAAACCGCGGGTCCCAGCTAGTTTATAATAAAGTATCTTCGAAAAACAATTTGGGTATGTAAACTAATAAATCTTTAGGTAACACGAGTGTAAAATAAAAAATAAAATTGATTAGCATGAAATAAAAATGGCGCATGTGTCATCATATTATTAGGTACTCACGACTGTTCAAGGGCGTGATTATGGTGTGTAATCGGACCTTTATTACAACTACACTGAGCTACACTGAGATACATTTTCGGCAACATAACATCTATAGGGATTTCGGAAGAATTCTACACCTATTTTTGTCTCTATGTTTTATTTTTCGATTAGCTGTCTTAATCGTAAAACTCTAGATCGCATGTGCACAGCTTCTGATTCGAATAAGGGAAAACCAGTAGTCGAAGTACTATTTATATGAATGGTTGTGCATTAATTTCGTGTTCTGTTCTTTATTAATGTATTCCAGTTTTCTCAGATTCGGATCGGGAAAAAGCTCTAAGCCTCTTACACTTGCAAAAGCAAATTCAAACACACTATATTATGAAGTTTCTCGACAGATATTAACGTGGGTAAGCTCAATATCAATTCCGCAACACTCCATCATTTGAAACTTTATCTATCATGCCAGCCACAGGATATCCACTGCTGAACAAAAAACCTTCCCCATAGACTTCCCCAACGACTATTTACATGCCATGTGTCGTCGTTTTGGGGGGAATTTGCCAGTTCTCACCACGCTTGGCAGGCGGGTTTGTCAACGCAGAAAAGCTGCTGGTCCGCAGAAGGAACGCTGATTCCTATCCCTCTGGTTTAGAGATGCTTTACGAAATCCAAGGGAGGAGATGGACTGGTGCCATATTCTTAATCCTGACACCACATGGAATCTAAGTCAAGTTATAAACATACATAAAAAGGCTTACTAAATTGAGATTTTTTAAACTAAATTAAATTGGACACCGGTAGCATTTTAAGATTCAATAAACACACAAATAGAGCCACGACGGACGAAAATAAATACGTTTATATTCATTAAACCTTAAAGTTAAATGCATATTAAATTGCCATTTTGTATTGTTAACACCAGACAATTGTCCATTAAAGGGCCTTTAAAAAAGGATGCTGCCGACAGTTTTACATAAAACTGTGTTCTGACTACCCGGATGTATTGCTTCTCAAACTTTATGGTTGGCATTTTTGGAGCCAACATTTGTTTTACAGCCGTGCCATTTCTTTTTAATCTGTATCCACAAAAAGTATCAGTGGGTCTAGCACGAATATTTTGACGTATAGTATCGTAAACGTAAAGTTATTGTGAGTGAATTTTGAATTGAAAATACTGGTTTCGCGCTTAAATTGTATTTAAATTCAAGACTTTATACATATCTAATTATATAATACAATTATGTATTTCGCATAAATTTAAACGAATATGCTTTAGGATAGTTTAATTTTCGATTCCAAATTCAGTCATATTAACGTTACGTCTACGATACTATATAGGGTTGCCAGATGGGAAGACTACAATATAAAAAAAAAGGAAAGAAAGTAAGTAATAATTCATTTTGGTTTTGCATTATATCCAATTGTCATAAATCAATGATAAAATACAAACAAAAAGTAATAAAAATAATAAATCTGGGCAACATTTCAAAATGTGTTTCAAAATTTTGGGATCGTTGTCAGGACAAATATTATTATAAATCAAATCATACTTTTTATTATTAAAATTAACATTATGGCAAAAAAACTTAACATTTTTGGCACATTATGAGTATCATGACATAGGTTAATAATAATATTTTGAGACCTAAGAGAAAGTCGTATATTTACCCTACCACTTTAGTTTTCTTCTGCTACTGTACTGTGATTTGTGAACTCTGTTGTGAACTTCTTATGAACAAACTGCTGTGACTCTGTGCCGTACTTACTTTGTTTTTGGTGACAATTACTACATATACACTAAAGTGGTAGCGTTTCGTTCAGTCGGAGTGATGTGATCGTGAAAGCGGGCGGTAATTTTAAATAGCTATTTTGTTATAACTTTACGAGAAGCTGTTTGTCGGTACATTTTGTATTTTGTCAGGATAATCCAGACAAATAGCGACCATCTGGCAACCCTAATACTATACGTCAAAATATTCATGCTAAACCCACTGAGCGTCAAACAAATATAAAAACAAGGCTGGTGGAGTAGGCACCGTACCGTCTCACCAGACTCTTGCTAGGGTCAGCTCGCGCCGAGATTCGGTTATAATAAAAGTGCCCTTTTAAACTCCAAATAATATCGATACAGCAGTCCCTTTGTATTTATTGATATCTCAGTAATGCCCTAAGCCGAGGTCTGTGTCCCGCACGGGATGCCCTTAGGCGCAGATACTTAGTTTATAGTTTCTAGCCTGGCCAGAGGCTATTCAAGCTTCGCCAATGCATTCACATCTCCGTTGAAATGTATGCGAGAAGCCGTACATAAAAGTGGGTACCATACGGTCTCTTTGTCGTATATGACACGAAATGCAATGGAGATACATAACATAATATTAAAAAATACGGTACCGTGGGGAGCCGGCTACGAGTAGCATATCATTGTGATATATTGATTATTCATTTCGGCCATTAGTCAGACATTTTTAGGGCACCGAACGTCCGAAGGAATAAACGGCGGAACCCTTAAAGAATCACTCGTGTGTCTGTCTGCTTGTCCGTCTGTCACAGCCAATTTGCTCCGAATCTACTGGACGGAATAAGGTGATATTTGGTACACATATGGATTTCTGCAACCCAAAGACGTACGTGTAACGTATTTAAATTAATTTTGAATAAAGGGGTCCTTTTTCGGGGGCAATATAGAAAATTTAAGAATAAAGTCTTGCAAACTGTCCCGTGTAACATATGAGATGGAAGGGCTTGTTGTGAGGGTCTCAAATGCATGTATTTTATAATTTTAAAATATAGTCTTTTAAAGTTATTTACGTAAATAGATGAAAATTGACCATCCAATATAAGGATATCCGAAACGACGGAGCCTAAAATTCTGAAATAAATATAAGTAATAGTTCTTTACCTACAGGAAAATCTGTAAGAAGTCTATGGTCTTAAAATAACATGGTAAATCTTTCAATATTGTGTTTACAAACTTACGTTTGCGGTTGGAATGTATGGGAAAACAGTTTTTCAACTATCGTAGTTAAGTTTGTTCTTGGGAAGTTATTGGTACAAGACTAAATCCAACAATAGACAATATATTCAGAAACCTCTCCACGCGAGTTCAACTTTCACTTGACTGGTTTTTACGGTTAGAGTTCGTAGTTTTTCCTTGTGAATTTTGTAGAAAAGCGAGAAACGAAATGGCAGTGTTGTTCCGTCCAAGATTAGTTAAGTCTTCCTAAGAGATCAAGAGGGTCAAGAGGACAGGACAAGGCAGCCTCCTGTACTGTAAAAACAACATAATGTGGTCACTGAGCCGTTTTTCAAGCTTATCACTATGCCAATGATTTCTCACGGACGGTCATGGAATGCCCAAAGATTTTGAGGGCCCCCCACATAGGCATCCCAACTATATGATACGTAGATACATACATATATATTGGTTATGTATTTTATATTAGAGAACACAGCATCAGTAATATATACTAGTTAATTTATGTCAGACTTTATTTATATTACTTAAATCAATATTATTAAACAAGTAAAGATTGATTGAATAATTATTCAGTTTTGGAATTGAAATATATATCTACATATTTATTATACCTTTATTAATGACTTATCTTAGTATATTCTCATTATTAATTTGTATGCTATTGAACAATGAACAAGGACACCTGAGCACGGGTATGTATTTATGTATCCTTGTCAGAGCCTGTGTTTCCCGACATTTAACCTGGCCATCTTCGGCAAGGTCTGTCCACCGTCGTTGACTTAACAACAACGCTTAGCATTAGGTGAGTTAGTCGACAAAAAGCTTATAAAAAATCAAAGTCTAATCGAAGTCCGACAAGACATTTTGCAACTATCCCATATTCATGTTGTGAATGCAGAGAAACTAGCTTCTCCTGCAAGGAAGCTAATCTGTGCCACGACCTGGGATTCAATCGGGACCATGCATCAATATTCAAATTTTTAAATAAACCAATTACTGGCTATTAATTTTCATAAGTCGCATTCTGAATTCCAAGTAAGAATTTAAGTTCATCATTTCGGCCGAATGAAGTCCACTGCTGGACACAGGCCTCCCTCAAAGATCACCACAACGACCGATATTGGTGTATTGTGTGCTCATTGGGGGGTTTTGCCATAATCGCCACGCTTGGCAGGCGGGTTGGCGATCGCAGTTGAGTTGTTAATGTACTCGAAGGACGCTGCTGCCCATCTTTCGGCTAATCCCTTAGTCGCCTTTTACGACACCCACGGGAGGAGATGGGGTGGTGGTATTCTGAGCCGGCACTACACGGCAGAATTTAAGTTGCACGGTTCCAAATGGTTGGACTTTTGGAGGAAAGCCAGCTAGAAACTATTGATACGATTGATAGTAAAATATACGTAATGAGAAAATGTAGTTTAATGTGTAAAGGAGGAACATACTTCAATAACATATTGCCTCTGCGTGTTGGATCTACGTCTCCTCGTCAGCATGATTAAGTAATTTTTTTATCATCATCATCATTTCAGTGGATCACCCACGGGATGAGATGGGGTGGTATTCTTCCAGCACCACACGGCGTAAGTTTTTTAAATACGATGGGGCATCCTACAATTTCTCCGTGTCGTAGATACATACATTAATCTCACAAACACAAATACCCAGACTCGAAACAACTATCTGTGGATCATCCCAATATTTATTGCGTGAGGGCAACGAATCTGCAATACGTAGCGCAGAAATCCGCTAGCTTAGCCACTGTGTCAACCGTGCCGTCAGTCTTTCAACAGACCGGGTTTCTGCTTGCGTTTAACGTTTGTGAAGGAGAGACAAATGTATCTTTATTTTTATTTTTTTGGGCTTCTTGGATATATTTTTCGGATATGTGGTTGATTAACCGGTCGTTTCTGGCGAAGCCAAAAAGCCTCCAGCCAGGCTTAAAATTAATATTAAAATCTAAGCATCTTGTGCTAAGAGCGCCCCCTGCGGGACATGGACCTCGGCTTAGGGCGTTGCTGGGGATAACAAGCTATTGTTTTGGGGACAGCTGGATCGGCATGCAAACAAATGTACTTTGGTATTAAAGTATATATTTTTACGGCGTGTTTAAGAACCACTGCCCCTTAATAGCATCGCAGCGCAATAATTTCTTCCTCATTTGTAGATTCACTTCGATAGCTGATTTATTGTACGAAGACGCACGGTATTTTAATTATAATTATGACATCAGGTTTTGTTTTCATACACGGAAGTAACAAATGGTAGTGCTTCGTAGTGGCCGTATAAGATAAATAATCTTAAACGTAAATTTTCCTTTTATCAGCTTCATATCAGTAAAAGGACGTCCACTTGTGAACAAAGGCCTCCTTCATAGATATCCACAACGAACGGTGACATGTCACCCGCATCCAACGATTCCTAGCTACCTTTAATAGGACCTCCGTCCATATCGTTGGAGACCGTGACATGCGTTTTCCGGCGTGTGATGTCCATTCGAGAACCTTAATTTAAGCTTATTATACGTACATATATCCAAATCGAAATACTCTAAGCTCTTTTTTATATAACATATTGCGCTGAACACAAGTAATTTTGGGATCAGGGCAGGAAGATGAGTTGTTTTTGTCATCATATCATATTTTCCATAGAACGTCCACCGAACAAAGGCCTCAGACAGATTTCCACAATTGTTTCGTAATTTTGGGGCGAGTTTGCCAGTACTCACCACCCTTGGCAGGCGGGTTGATGAGCTCAGAATGGCTGCTATTCCACAGAAGGGACGCTGCCGCCCATCCTTCTGGCGTACCTATGTTTTATGTAATATGTCCTATGTTATAATCTACCTCTCTGCCAAATGACAGTGGAACAGTAGCCATACTGCGCTCTCCAACCCTCCTGCTAAGCGTGGTGAGTACTGGCAACTTCCCTTCAAAATGATGACACCATTGTGGAAACCGATGGCGGAAGCCTTTGTTCAGCAGTGGACGTCCTTTTCGGCTAATATGATGATTATGATTTATGGCTAAAAATAAAATGGCTAGCCTGAAAACGTTTTCCGTCTGACACGTTTTTTTTTTGCTTTGCCCCACACTATTATTTCTCCTGTGTCGTGGGTGCGTTTACAAACACAAATTCCACACACAATACACCCAGACTCGGAACAACTACCTGCAGATCGTACAAATATTTGTTCCGTGCGGGAATCGAACCCACGATCCGGTGCGCAGCAGCCGACTATATCAGCCACTGCACCAACCGTGCCGTCAATGACTTATGGCTAAAAATAAAATGGCTGCCCTGAATACGTTTTCCGTCCTCAACGGTATGCTCATCTTGACTGGTAACATTCGTGTGCTCTTCGTAAAAGATGAATGAGGAAGAAGATGCACCGCTATCGATTTAAAAATGTGACCGAGGTACCATTCTGTAGTCAACGCAGTTTGAACTTGGTTTTGATTGTTTTTGGTGAAGTCACCAATTTGCCGGCAAGGTTGGCTTAGTGGCTAAGCGATTGGCTTTCTGCGCAACGCGTCGCAGGTCGACCCCCGGAACAAATATTTGTATTTTTTTTTAAATAACGTTGCTCCGCACTAGGATTTCTCCTGTGTCGTGGGTGCGTTTACAGGCATAAATTCCACACACAATACACCCAGACCCGGAACAAATACCTGCAGATCATACAAATATTTGTTCCGTGCGGGAATCGAACCCGTGACCCGGAGCGCAGCAGCCGACTGTGTCAGCCATTGCACCAATATGATCTATAGATAGTTGTTTAGGGTCTGGGTGTTTTTGCATGTGGAAAGGTATGTCTGAAAACTGTACCCACGATACAGGAGAAAACCTAGAGTGAGGCAATGGTTTAAAAAAGGAAAAAATATGAAGACCCTACCTATATTTGAATGAATCAAGATTCCTCGAGCAACTACTATGAGGAAAACCCTGGCACTTTTAAGGATGGGGACATATAACCCACAAGATCTTTGAAAACTACAATCTAAATAAAGGTTAAAACCACTTGAGTGACCACTCCACTCTAGTGTGCAAAAGATGACCATCTTTAGCACCGGAGGCTTCAGGAATTCGAATAATCTCCATCTAGAGCCACCCATTGATTCCACGCCTTTAGGCGCATCTCGGAGGGGAGCCGACTGTAAAGAGGCGACCCCAGGCACACCTCGGAGGGATTGTAAAGATCATTGGATTGTAGGGTCCTATATAAAAAGTAATTTACAAAAAGAAAGTAAAAATATGTTGAGTAATTAATGAACAAAGTGGCTATATGAGCACAAAAAACATCGGTTTTACTATTTTTTTAGAAAAACGCACACAGATAAAAATCAAAAGTATATATATCTGTAGTAAAATAGTGTATACATATTTTATTTTATGTACTCGAATAATAACTATTACGGACTTTATCTTTTCATAAATACTATTCCTATAACCAAATTCTTATCGGCTTGAAATAAAGTTCGTAATTTTTGGAGTTCCCTAAATATACATTTATGAAATATTTGAATGCCAAAAATGACCATATTTTTTAAAACTTGGTAAATAATCAGGAATGTTGCTTATGCTACATAGACAGAAACTGAATTAGTTATACGAGGGCGGCACTGAAAATTTCGGGAATCAAGGAAGTGACACAACATTACTATTTAAAAATGTATTTATTGCTTTTCGAAGTATTCTCCGCGAAATTTGACACATTTTTCCATACGATGGAACCAATCATTGAAGCAACCATTCCATTCGGAAGTTGGGGTCTCCAAAATGGCCGTTTTGTATGCGTCCACAGCTTCTTTAGGTGATGAAAATCTCTGTCCACGCAATTTATTCTTTATTTTAGGAAAAGTATAGAAATCATTAGGGCTTAGGTCGGGGCTGTACGGCGGATGGTCTAATAATTCTATGTTTTCTTGCTCTAAAAACTCTTTTGTTCTGTGCGCGGTGTGAGAACTCGCATTGTCGTGATGGAGGATGATGCGGCGGTTGCAGTTCTCTCTACGGAGTTCAGAAACGACCTGTGGCAAACAAATGCTAGCATACCATTCTGCATTAACCGTTCTTTGTCCCTCAAGAGGAATAGTCGTAACATGGCCGGTTTTGGAGACAAACGTGGCCACCATTTTTTTTGCAACACTCCGTGAACGAACAATTTTTGTTGGCTTTAACTCATTTTCGAACACCCAAACTCGTGACTGGTTTTTTGTTTCGGGTTCGTACGCATATATCCAGGATTCGTCACCTGATACGATGTTGTATACAGCATTTGAGGATCCTGCGTGGAATCTTTCGAGAGTTCTGACGCACCAAGTAACGCGAGCCGCTTTTTGCTCTTCGCATAGCAAATGCGGTATCCATTGGGAAAACAACTTTTTTACACCTAATTGTTCATGCAAGATTATTTGTATTTGACTCATGCCAATGTCTAAAGTTGCCTGAATTTCGCGGTATGTCACATGTCGATCTTCCTCAATCAGCTTACGCACAGCATCAACGTTTTCTTGGGTGACTGCAGTTTTTGGACGACCTTGACGAGGATCATCACTGAGCTTGACACGTCCACGTTGAAATTCAGCAAACCAGCGATAAATTGTGGTTTTGGATGGGGCTTCATCACCAAATGCAGAAATCATCCGGTCAACACACTGTTGTTTGTTTGTGTTAAACCACTTCGAAAGTCATAATAAATCATCGCTTTTGAATTTTCTCGAGTCAATTCCATTTTCTCAACGACTAAACAAGTTTGACAAAACCTTGTGACAAGACCGTGAATCTTTTTTTAAATAAATAAATGGTATTCGATTTGTAAAACCAAGGAGTTTTCAATTAAAAATTTTTAATATGACAGGAACAGTGGAAATATTCCATTCCCGATACTTTTAGTGCAGCCTATGTATTATTTAACTGAACGTCGACTGACAAGAAACAAAATTGTACGTTACTTATTACTGTATGCTTATTTTGTATTCACCATAATTATAAGTGATCTGTATTGTTCTTTATGAATTTCTTTTTTAGGGTTCCTAACGTTCCAAGGATGAAACGGCGGAATCCTTATAGGATCACTCGTGTGTCAGTCTGGCTGTCTGTCCGTCTGTCACAGTCAATTTGCTCCGAATAAAAGAATATAAATAAAAAAAGAATATATAAATTTAATATGGGGGTCACTTTTGGAGGGCAATATAGAAAATTAAATTATCGTGTAACATATGAAGTGGAAGAACTTGATGTCAGTGTCTCAAATACATTTATTTTATAATTTTAAGTTATATAGTTTTAAAGTTATTTCAGAAAATATACAAATATTTGACTATTCCCCCTTTTTTTTATTGTTTCTTTTTGATTGATGTGCAGTGGAAATTCTACATGGAACTTCCTTCACCCCCGGGAAGGGCGAAGAGGTATGTAAGTAATTGTTCCCGTATGTGAGTGTGCGCACGTGAAATTTACTTGTGTCTGTAAACTATACCGACACGATAGGAGAATTCCTTGTGTATCATTTAAGAACCCGTCAGCTGTAAAGCTTCATTGAAATCTCTAAGGTA
The DNA here is from genome assembly GCA_947459985.1 of Diloba caeruleocephala. Classification (NCBI taxonomy): domain Eukaryota; kingdom Metazoa; phylum Arthropoda; class Insecta; order Lepidoptera; family Noctuidae; genus Diloba; species Diloba caeruleocephala. The sequence goes on from OX381610.1 coordinate 2,111,824, forward strand.
CCAAATATTTTGGATACCCATAAAGCGGCAGTATCGTATCGGACGACGTCCATAGATCTCCCGAATCTACAGAAACTGATTCGTCACATCAGTCAAGGACGTCCACTACTGAACAAAAAGGCTTTCCCATAGATACCAACAACAATTGCATCATCATTTTGGTGGGGGGAATTTGGCGGTACTCACCACGGTTGGCAGGCGGGTTGGTGAGCGCAGAATGCCTGCTATTCCATAGAAGAGACGCTGCTGCCCATCCCTAGGAGGGACTCTCCCTTGGTTGCCTTTTATGACACCGTACGGAACATGAAAATACTTCAATATCTATTAATAAAAGGATATTGACAATTGTTACGTAGATGGACAGATGGACATTGAGAATTGATAAAACAAACTGTCCGACTCATAGACCAGATATTACATATTGTAAATAAAATTGCAATAGTTTTATGAGTCTGTGTTGTTTGAATAAATATTTAAAATACGAATTACGAGGAATCTCTACAAGATTTTGTTGAGTTGTTTAATCGGTTCGTCACTGAAATTGTTTCTAGGGTTCCGAACGTCCGAAGGAAAAAACGGCGGAGTCCTTATAAGATCACTCGTGTGTCTGTCAGTCCGTTTGTCACAGCCAATTTGCACCAAATCTGCTGTACCGATTCAGTTGAAATCTGGTACACATATTGATTTCTGCAACCCAAACACGGAGGTGTAACGTAAATTAATTAATTCTGACTATGGGGTCACTTTTGGGGGTCCATATAGAAAATTGAAGAATAAAGTTTAGCAAACTGTACTGTATAAACATATGAAATGTGTAAGTTTTGCAAACTGTACTGTATAACATATGAAATGTGTAAGTTTTGCAAACTGTACTGTATAACATATGAAATATGTACATGTTTTTCAACTGCGATTTAAGTTTGTTCTTGGGATAAATCATTGGTACAAGACCGAATAGACACTATATTCAGCAATTTTGGAACCCTCTCTACGCGGGTTCAACACTCACTTTTTTCGTTTTTTTTTAGATCCTGTTGACGATCCCCAAATGAGCCCACAACACACCCATATCTGGCGTTGTGGTGATCAGTGGATCAGTGGACTTCATTCGGCCGAAATGAAATGAATGACGATACGAGCAAGTCATTCGCCTGGTGGTAAGCGTCATACCTACCCACAACGATTGTTATGTTACCTCCCAGGACCAATGTGGCGTGGCTTCACACTGAGGTCGCCACCTCGCGACATTATTTATTTCGTCTCTTGTGCCTAGTAATTTCACTAGCTACAGTGCCCTTCAAACTAGAACACCATGATGTTTAAACACTGCAGAACATCTAGCAATGCGGTGGTGGTACGGATCTGCGGTGGTAGCACCTTGCCTGACTCTCGCAGTAAGAGGTCTTATTTTTCTTTTTTATATTGGTCTCCGGTGGAAATTCTACATGAAATTCCTTCGCCCTGGGGAAGGGCGAAGGCGGAAGGGGGAAGGGGAATGCCTGATTCCTACCGGCTAAAACCACTTGAGTGGTCATCTTCAGCACCGAAGGTGGAGCCCCCCCTTAGGTCCTAGTGAGGCACATCACGAAGGGGATGACTGTAAAGCGGTCTCCCCCTTTAGCGGAGGAAAGGCGACTGAAAAAGGTCGTCCCCAGAAGTGTCTCGGGGAGGATTGTAAAAGGGGGAACCCCAAGCCTCGCTGTGCGCTGTGCTGCGCAAACGGTGGCACGTGACCACGTGCACCGTCTTCCCGGGGGTCGCTAAGGGGGGTAGTAAGAGGCCTGCCTGTAGGATATGTTTGAGCTTAATTCTACTTTATTGAATTTTAAGTTCAGCTATCAAAGTAAAAGGGTTCACGTTAATTTCTCATTTCCATTGCCTTAGAACAGGGTTTCCCAACCTTTTTCTAGGGCGGATCCCAAGCGCTAAATTACCATGATCCGTGGACACCTAAAAATAAAACATACAACCGCTTTTGATATTTTAATTTGCTTTATTTACATGGGTTTATTTTACTCACTTAGGTACACCTATCCACCCCCGGGAAGACGGTGGCGCGCACGTGGTCACGTGCCGCCGTGTGCGCAGCACAGCGCACAGTGAGGCTTGGGGGGATCCTTTACAATCCTCCCCGAGAGGTGCCTGGGGGGCGACCTTTTTACAGTCGCCTTCCATCCGCTAGAGGGGTGACCGCTTTACATTCATCCCCTCCGAGATGTGCTTATGGCGTGGCATCACTGGGCGGGCTCTAGTGTGATCTTATGAGGACCTGGAGCCCTTCTTCAATGCCGAAGATGATCGCTCCAGTGGTTTTAGCCGGTAGGAGTCCAGCATACCCCTTCGCCCTTCCCCGGGGTGAAGGAAGTTAATGTAGAATTTCCACTGGGGACATCAATAAAAAGAAGGTACACCTATCCTTGTTTATTTATTTTTAACTTAATTACATTTTGTCCGCGGATCCCCAGGGATAAGCCCGCGGACCCACTGGGATCCGCGGACCCCAGGTTGGGAAATCTTGCCTAAGAAGACAGGCTAATAATACGATATCTGCAGATATTTACCGAGTTCAAGAAATTTACAGCATTTGTACCGGACGGGCACTGATGCTGCACTGGATACTATTCTATACCAGCGAGCGCGCTTACGTTCTGTACATAGCTATGTTCACGGAGATGGTTCTGTTCGTTACCAATCTTGATATGTTCCGAAAAGTGTTGAAGAGCGGTTCTGCTGATGATGATGAAATGATAATACGAATTCAAATGATAAATGAGGAGTCGATTTATGAACACGACTGTTATATCTCTAACCATATCAAATTTATACGGATAACAATATAAGGTGGCGCGTCCTTGGCCACGTGCCGCCGTGTGCGCAGCACAGCGCACAGTGAGGCTTCGGGGGGAAGTTTTGCAATCCCCCCTAGATGTGCCTGGTGGCAGCGGCCTTTTATGTTCACCGTCCCTGTGGTAGACCACTTTACGGTCATCCCCACCGCACAATGGGCGGCTCTAGTGTGATTGTATCGAGGACCTGAAGCCCTTTTCGGTGCAGAAGATGACCACTCCGGTAGGAATCCGGCATACCCCTTCAACCTTCCCCGGGGCGAAGGAAGTTCATGTAGAATTTACACTGGAGACTAATAAAAAAAAGGTTGTACAAAAGAACTAGTACAAAAACTGACAAGCAAAGTCACATCGAATCGCTAGTTTAAAAAGCGCGTCATACATCGCTGCCTTCAAAATAAACTAATACATCATTCGTATGAAAACATCGATGTAACTGAAACGAAGGTCAAATGTCGCGAAGATGGGTCTCGGAACGAGTTTGACGAGGCGCGGGGGGGTGACGTCAGAGGAGGCTGTGAAGGTATATAGGAGATGCGCGGGCGCATCTGACGGTTGTATATTAGTAAATCTTAATTGTGTGAGAACAAAGTTACAGTGAAGGTTTAAAAATGCAACGTTTCGTGATATTAGCCGCTGTGGTGAGTTCTTATCGTGATTTTCAGAGCAGTTTATGAATGAAAAATATAACATTTAATGCTTTAATTGACACGTGCGGCTGAACTTACTTGAATCTTATAAGGCCAAATAAATAATTAAGTTAAGTTAATTAGAAGTATTTATATTTTTTCACTGATAAACACATGCTTTTAATTTTAAAACACGTGCTACATTCCAATTAACGAAATGCCAAATCATTGCGTAAGCATATATTTAAAATAAAGATAAAAGATATTTCATTCAAATTAGATTACTAAACAGCGCTTTGGAACGTAAACATTTAAAGAAAATAGAATTTATTCGACCGCCCTTTACTCGTAATTCCAAATTCAAAAATCTTTCACCAGTGTCCCAAGTTATTCATATTAGGATGAATTATTTTAAACATCTTGATACTACGCAGCCCATATGTTGCATGTTAACGTATTCTCTGGAGGGCATGATACGGAGTGTCGAGATTACGGCAATCAAATTGTGTTTAATCACCACCATGTACTTCAGTTAGATAGGTTCATTTTGATCGCTTGTATTAATTGTGATTTTGTGTATTTCAAACATTGTTCATATTAATATAGGATCAAGTAAATTTACAATCAAAGCGACAGAAATAGCAATATATGATAGTGGAGCCTTCAGTGATCTTCAGGCGCATTTACGCATTGTTATATACAAAATGTCATTTATATTTTTTTTAAACTTTGTTGATTGATTAGTGACACTTGCAATACTGAAAACAATTTTCCTATAATATAATTTTGCAGTTCACAGTAATGTTAAGTATAAATGTAGCAAGACATTTCGAGCATTTTAGGTTTGAAGTCTTACTAGAAAATTATTAACCATTTCTAATGATGAAATATGACATAAAAATGTGCTAAGGCAACCCTATCGCTTATTCTATTTTGGAACAACGCTCCTTAGCGCTTACTAGTGACTTGGACTTACTACTAATTCGTTTTTTTATATATTTTATATGGCAATTGTTATAACATTTTGCCAGTGTCAAGTTAACTAATTAGTTTTTGTAATGTCAACATTGTAATCGCCACAGATTAGCAATTCTTTTCAATTATCTTTGTATTATGCCCTAGAATCAGCGTGTTCATTATTGAGTTAACGGCGATATTGTCGCCATATTGTCTACAATATCCAATTAGCTTCAATTCGTAACTTATGAATAAGACATCTTGTAAGTCGATCAGTGCATTATTGACGATTCTACTTATATTCATTTGTGTACTATAGAATAGAATCTTACACACACATGTGGACAAGGTGTTTGTGTCATACACGTGAGCTTTAACGTGATCTAAGTGATTATGGATAAATAAATATTCATGTTTTTTGTTTGTAATAAAAAAATATAATGAACGCATAAAACAATTCGATTATCAGCGAGCGATATCACGTAGCCTTAATTATGTAGAAATATCTTAAGTCTTGTACTCATCGTGGGTCAAGACAAGCTTTCCACTTTACTTTTATAACCCAAAGATTTTTGTTATTTATTGGTTTAATTAATTCGAAGTAACGATTACCGTAGTGACAGTATTTTCACAGTTTTGAATGTAACTTTCCCAAACTCCAGTACACAGAGTTACAAACTAGAAAAGGTAAAATATTTAGTATTATCAATACTACGATTATAATTACCTGTTGTAGACATACCATTAGAGTCAGATATTGAATACGAATTATGTTTTCTGCTTAGTGTCACATTAAATAAAGTGATAACTGAATTGACATTTAAGTTTCAATTCAGTGTCACGGTCGAAATCATTGCGACTTATTCGGTATTTATGACATACGTGTGAATTTCTAGAAATAACGTTACATCTTTATTGGTATAGAGGACCTTGAGAATTCTTCTATTTTTCAGAAAGCCTTTATTACAATGTTTGTATTTGTCATTTAAATGTCATCCATCATAGAAAAACTTTAATATATTTCGTAGGAAACAAAATCTTGTTACTCGTCGTACTTACTGACTTGCCCAGGTTTGTATTTTTATTACTGGAGGCAGTTTACCGTTACTAATTCACATTGAGATATATATATTTAAATACGAAAATAGTTTCGTGACCGGAAACTCATTTTCTAACGCCCCGCCGATGCGCACACGCTCGCTTTAGGGCAAAACATTTTTGTTTGGTATTATTATACTTCACATCTGATAATCTATTGCTAGATTTAAAGATTTAGTAAGAGAAGATACTCATTATTATTATATTTTAACCTCTGTTTCCGGAGATCTGTTAGCAGCTCCAATACCATGTTATTTGAATGAAAATCTTTTTGTAAGGAATTAATCAGATGGATAGGCAACCGTCTCCATTGTAAATTGATAAGATCCTATTTGTCATTAATTTATTATTCATCTCAATTATCATTAATTACTGCGATCACTAACCCGCTTGTCAAGGTAATTGAATTAATTAGCGTACCTAATGAATAAAGCACATTTATCTACATGAAGATCGTTTCTGGACGAGTGGAGCGGACAGAGTTACGTTTCTTACCAAAAATATACTAATTATTATAGAAATATAATATACTGCCAATTTTCTTTTTCTATAAACGTGTGCACTGATATTTTTATGTTGTATATCATCTATACAAATAAATAAAATTGAAGTGTCTGTTTGTAATGTCAAAATAACAGCTTTTTACTAAATGCATATGAAAGTATGTACGTTACATACAACAAAAACACTACTTTTAAATTTTTTGTCTGTCTGTCTGTCTGTCTGCCTGTCTGTTTGTTCCGGGTAATCTCCGAAACGGCTGGACCGATTTTGACGGTACCTTCACTGGCAGATAGCTGATGTTATAAGGAATAACTTAGGCTACTTTTATTTTAGAAAAAATAATTAGGGTTCAGCGTAAAAAAATAAAACCCTTGAAATTCTATGTCAAGTGTCTATGTCGAAGTACTCTAAATTTCTTTTAAATTAAACGCGGGTCCCAGCTAGTAGTAAATATAATTGTAAGTATACCGTGTGGTGCTGGCTCAGAATACCACCACCCCATCTCCTTCCGTAGGTGTCGTAAAAGTCGACTAAGGGTAAGCTGGAGGATGGGCAGCAGCGTCCTTTGAGTATATTAACAACTCAACTGTGATCGCTAACCCGTGTACCAAGCGTGGCGATTATGGCAAAACCCCCCAATAAGCCCACAACACACCCATATCGGTCATTGTGGTGATCTTTGGGGGAGGCCTGTGTCCAGCAGTGGACTTCATTCGGACAAAATGATGATGTATGTGACAAGTCGAAGCTATTCTCGCGTTTCTGCGTGCGATAAAGTAGAAGTATTAATGCTTAAACGATTAGATTTTGTATATGAGCATCGAGTTATCGCCTGATTGAGGCGAAGACTTTCTTTATAAATTGACTTTTATGGTATTAAGATAGAGCATTAAACTCGATCATGAACCGATTCACGCTTTTCAAAACATCGGATAAAAATGTGTGATTTGATGATATATAACTTTATTGCTACATACCTGATAATGATCCAACAAAGAAACCGGTATCTATAGATTTATATCACAATAATTTTGTACAGAATTCAGAAATTTTGGCAGTGATAGTTTGACAAGGTAATTAATACTGTATTGAGAGATGTAGAGTAAAAAGTTTGGCCATTTGATATTAGAACTTATTGCAGTAAAAAGTCATAATTTAATATTTAAAAAACTTTATAAGGTATATATTTCAAGAGTTATCATGACCGTGAAGTGTGCGTTCATACTGACAATAAAGATAAATATATGAAACAATAATAGTTTTGTTACAATAGTTTTATTATTCAATCTTACATAATAGAAAAGTTTAAACTGAAAATCAATAGTTATTAGTAAAAACAGATAATAAACCTGCAGATAAATATGGCATTTAACTATTTAGAATATCTTTCAAATAAGTAGTGCAAGGCAAGTACAGATAATTTATTACATAATAACTCTTACTTTGAATATTAGATAGTCAAATAAAATATGTGGTGTGGTGCTGGTTCAGAATACCACCACCCCATCTCCTCCCGTGGGTGTCGTAAAAGTCGACTAAGGGATCAGCCGGAGGACGGGCAGCAGCGTCCTTCGAGTACATTAGCAACTCAACTGCGATCGTCAACCCACCTGCCAAGCGTGGCGATTGTGGCAGGGCCCCCAATGAGCCCACAACACACCCATCTCGGTCATTGTGGTGATCTTTGGGGGAGGCCTGTGTCCAGTAATGGACTTCATTTGGCCGAATTGATGAAATAAAGTAAATATGATTTCTGATGAATGAATGATGAATCTGTCAATGTGACGTTGTGGTTACGGAAGAATAAAAAAATTAATTAAGAACCTTCTGTGTCATAAAATCTTTAGCAAGAAATCGCACTTACTTAAATCAGCTCAGCGGTTTCGGAGAAGCACAGCAGATGGTCAAACAGAGCACATAATACTTCCGCATCTTAACCAAATGACATCTACGTTTCCTCCATATTCAGGTAGCGTCACTTGTGTCTTAGTATTCTATTATTTTCCTTACAAAACATGTTTTTGTATTTTAAAACGAGTCGTTCTGTTTACTGCATTTTGTTGCAAAACAAGTGTCTTTTGAAGGTAACTCGTTAAAGAGTTATAAGTCCAGACTATTCGAATGGAAAAAATAATATTTCTTTGTGTAATGAGAAGGTCCGGATATGGAGAATATTCACACGTATTTTTCATGAAATTAACTGAACTGTGTCAGTCAAAGCTTGGGAAGTATTATTTATTTCAATTTTGTAAATGTCTAGAGTGGTCTTATTCTCATCGTGGACTTGATGCCTATTGACGGAGAAGTTTTATGTGATACGGATGTAGTGCAACTCAGAACCCTTAGGAAGAATTACAAATGTACTAGAAGGATGCTCCTCCTGCTAATCCCATAGTCGCCTTTTACGACACCCACGGGATGAGATGGGGTGGTGGTATTCTTAGCCGGCACCACATGGCGAATATTGGAAAAGAGTCCAATCCGAGTGAATGATTTTAGGAAATTAAATGAAAATTTATTCACATAAAATGGTAACATAAACTATTAAATCATGTGTTGTCCGTGTCCGTGTTTACATTGTTATGTTAGTTAATAATAAAATAAAAAAAAATTCAAAGATTTAATGGAATTGTAACGATTTAATACAATACCAGAGTCAATGATATGTTAATAATAAATAATGATAATTGGATAATTATGTTACATGCGCGCCAAAAGTAAGAACCAAAGCTCCTCCAATTGTAGCCCCTTGTAATAGCTATCTCTTTTATTCTTGTAGTTTTTGTATCTTCTTTCTTACGACATAGGTATGCAGGCGAGACTGTATTTTGCGCACCATTTAATATGGACGTAACATATCTATGGTATAATATCAGTGACCAGAGTCGTAGGATAAAGCGTAATTTAACTTATTTAGAACATAAGTGGGAAATATAAACATTCAGCAACTTTACAATATAAGAAATCGTGCCGCAGCGCAGTTCCGAATTGATAAACTGTGACATAACGTTAATATTATAAACGATTGTAATTAACTCAATTTACATCATCGTCACGTTAATAAAAGGTTACCTATAACATGTTATTGTTTATTAACAACAACACGAAAATAGCCTTACAACGAAAAAATAAATAACATATTATATTACAATAATATAAAAACATCAATCAACGTTTTGTGGATATCCGTGAAACTAATTATATTGGGAAACAAAAAATGTTATTGACCATAGCTCATCACTATTTGTTTTAGAGTTCCGTAGAAAAATATGAAATAATAAGTAGGTAATGGTATTTCGATGTCTGTCTGTCTACCGTCAGTTTTTAATCGTTTTATGACATCTGCGTGTCAGTCTGTCTGTCAGAAAGTCTTAACAAAATGGGAAGGTCTTGAGAAAACAATTGAACCGTACGGCGTTGCCGACAGAACTTTTAGATTTTTTTTATTTTTGTGTAATATTTTATTGAATATGTAAAGATTAATTAATCTAAACACCGTACAACGTTGCCTTCTTACTTGACATTGGCGAAATTGTGGAAGATTCTCTACAGAAGCCATAATCTAAGAGAAGAAGAAGAAGAAGGTCTTGAAGCTATTGAAAAATGAGCAAGTATTGAATATAAAACTGGTGGTAGGTCTCATATTGCATGAGCCCGGCAAGGTGAGATAATTGGCCGGTATAAACAAATAAAAAATAAATATAATATAATGTACTTTAGAAAAACCACGACTCGAGCATGGATTACTTGCTTAAAACCAGTCTACGTTTACCACACGAATTAACTAATTAAAAAAAATACTACTCCGACCATTGAGCGACACGGTTGTATTCTAAATATTAGAAATATAAATTGATTAAAGAAGAATTCTTAGCCGTGTGGTGCCGGCTAAGAATACCACCACCCCATTTCGGCCGGAGGATGGGCAGCAGCGCCCTTCGAGTACATTTATAACTCAACTGCGAACGCCAACCCGTCTGCCAAGCGTGGCGATTATGGCAAACCCCCCCAATAGGTCCACAATGAAAAATAATACCGTTCACTGTGGCAATCTTTGGGGGAGGTCTGTCCAGCTGTGGACGATTTTCGGCTGAAATGATGAAAAATAATTGAATTTCGATGTCTTACAATAAATCTATCAGGCGTCCGCGGCGCTCTTCATTTCTTTTTTTGCTGTTTAATGGCTTCTTTTCGAAGCCCGTTAAAACACACAAAGACGGTATAGTACAGATAAATACAATATATGGAACTATAAATACGGATGTTATGTACCGGTTTTTTATCGTAACATCTAGATATTATATTAGGTTTTTCCAAGTGTCATGTTCAGTATTACCACTATTGTATAGTAATATCGATGATCATCGTGTATTGTATACATTGAAATGTAATTGAATATCATAATCCATTGCTTTATTAACAAGCAAAAAATTCAATATAAGCTTAAGTGTTATGAATTTAAATTGTATTGTTATGTTTTTACTGAGAAATTCATAGTCAGTTGCACTCAATAATCGATAAACGATCGGTGAGGTTAAGCAACGCGGTCAACATTTGGATGGGTAGCCGAATAGTGTTATTTAAAACTATATTTACTTGGGATAACTGACAACAGATTTTATTACCATTGCCCGCTGTTATTTTTCTCCTGTGTCGTGGGTGCGTTTACAGAAAAAAGCCTACAGTTTTATTATAATAGAATATTACTATTCATCTAAAAGTAGTTGCACAAGGCAAACATCAAGTTTACATCACTGATTAAATCACCCGTGTTCAAGTGATAAAATGATGAATTTAATCACCTGTATTCAAGTGATAAAAAGATTAATGCGATGAAGGAGACATTGCCTTTATTTATTATAGTTCATTCATATTCATAAACGTCATGTCTGTCTGTTCCTGGAGGCCTTCGGATGGACCTTGGGGGATAATGGGTAGTTTGAATCCTGTTATTACATGTTCGTGTCGGTTATCGCGACTGCTGAGATGTAGGGTTAGCATCTAAATCAAAATATTTTTTAAGTACTGTTGTGTACAAAATAGGACGATAAAAAGAAATCAAAAACATTTTATTACCTGTGGTGTTTGGCAACTAGGCTTATCCCATTTATTGTGCCTATGGCCTCTATGTTTGTCTGTCTCCTGCTTGCTACCGAGGGAAGTGAAATATATATTTTTTCCAACTCCTCCTTTTTTTCCGATTAATTTCGTTGCGGATCAAAGCAGTTATTCATTTCTCTGGGACAAACCGAGTTTTGGTCCCCATTGTAGATCCTGGCTTACAGGAGTTGTATGTTGTACAGGGGTGGGCGGCTTTGTCCCAATTAAGTACTGTCGTTTTTTGTAAATCATTTTGTTTTTTTTACTGAGTTTGAAGTTTAATTTGTGTGTCAGATTCTTTTAAGAGTTTTTAACCTAAATGATAGTTTTTGTACAAATTATAGTTCTACATTTCTGTGTGGTTCCCGGCAAAGAGTTGACCAGCCCTTTCCACCCACGGGAGTGACTAAGATTTGATATCAAGTGCATGGACAGCAGCATCCCGTGTGCTATTAGTAACGTAACTGGCCTGCCAAGCGTGGTGATTATGGCAATATTCCCTATGACTGTTCATTCGAGTGATCTGTGGGAGAAAATGGCAGCAGTGCACATTTACGTGTACGAACGACATCTTCGCCCCTGTCGAAATTCTGGTATCTATGCGAGTTTCTTCGTTTTTCGTTGACCTTTTTTTTGTCCAGTGGAAATTCTACATGAATTTCCTCCTACCGAGGGAGGGCTCCAGGTCCTCGTAAGATCATACTAGAGCCAGCATTCGTTGACCTGTCCAGTTTTTTATAAGACCGTGGCAATTTTAGTTTTGGTCACTCAAACTGTGTAAACAAGCAATTTTATAGCCACTTAGTTGTCGAATTTACATTAATTGTTTGAAGAAAATGGATATTCATCAAATAAACTAGCAGAAATATTTATGTGCTCAAAGATTTAGACATTTTCAATACTAAAACATAACACAATGGGTATGAAAGCAACTCATGTCTTAAAAATTATAATACAAGGTACGGATTGATAAATAAAATCTAGTGATTCAAGATGTTGAATATGGTCGAGTGGCATGAAGCCCTCTTTAAAGTTTGATCAAATGTTTGTCAAAGTTATTGGATGATAGTTGTTTTTCTCTTTTTATTTCACTAGGATTTCTCCTGTGTCGTGGGTGCGTTTACAGACATGAATTCCACATACAATACACCCAGACCCGGAACTACTGCCTGCAGATCATACAAAAATTTGTTTCGTGCGGGAATCGAATCCACGACCCGGTGCGCAGCAGCCGACTGTATCAGCCACTGCACCAACCGTGCCGTCGGAGAATTCGATCCTAAATAAAACTAACTTCCTTCATCATATACTATTGCTTTACATCACTAGATGTTTACTAAACGATGCTCTTCCCAACGGTATCTCCATTGTCGTGGGTTTAGTATACAGACATACCTAAATCTCACATGCGCACACCCAGACCCGGAACAACTATCTGCAGATCATACAAATATTTGTTCCCACGACCCGTTTGTAGCGCAGATAGCCAATCGCTTACCCAATGTGCCAACTGTTCCGCCAAAGCTACGACCATTATCCCAATTTACATACAGGTGTACTGTAAATACGGACCCACGTTTAGGCTTCCAACGGTTTGGTCTAGAATTACGTCTACTTACATAGAATATTAATTAATATTACAAGGTCGTCGCCCAAATGGACTCGGGCCATTACGGAAGAGTTTTTTAAAAATGCGGTGGCATTATGACCGTATTATCTAATAATAATTCATCATCATTGCAGCCGAATAAAGTCTACTTCTGGACACAGGCCTCCCCCAAAGATCACCACAACGACCGATATGGGTGTGTTGTGGGCTCATTGGGGGGTTTTTCGGTAATCGCCGCGCTTGGCAGACGGGTTAGCGATTGCAGTTGAGTTGTTAATATACTCGAAGAACGCTGCTGCCCATCATCCGGCTAATCCTTTAGTCGAATTTTACCACACCCACGGAAGGAGATGGGGTGGTGCTATATTCTTAATCCGGACACCACACGGATACTAATTAATCAATCTAATCTAATCATAATCTATGGATTTGAGATTTAGAATTTATCTGTTTTTGTGTCAAGATCTTAACGCCAAAAACGCGCTTCTAGCCAGTTCACCATATCAGCCACAGGACGTCCAATGCAGAACAAAGGCCTCCCCCTTAGATTTCCACAACGAGCAGTTACATGCCACTCTCATCCAACGACTCCCAGCGACCCTAATCAGGTCATCTGTACACCTCGTTGGAGGTCGTCCCACGGTGCGTTTTCCGGTGCGCGGTCTCTATTCGAGAAACTTTTTGCCCCAACGGCCATCAGTTCTACGAGCAATGTGCCCTGCCCGTTGCCACTTCAGTTTACTAATCCTTTCAGCTATGTCGACAACTTTAGTTCTTCTACGGATCTCCTCATTTCTGATTCGATCTCGTAGAGAAATACCAAGCATAGCTCTCTCCATATAGCCATATAGCCAGTTGCACTCAGTGAATAGAGCACAATCGGCGAGGTCATGCAATGCTCGCCGCGGTCAGTCGATAGATGAGTGACCGCATAGTGGTATTAGAACAGAGCGTTTCCGTGCTTCGGAGGCCATGTAAAATCATCGGTCCCAGTTTTTGTCATTAGACGGCAATCGTTAAGCCAAGTCAGAGGCTTTTGGGGGCGGCTTGAACTACTCTGATATAAGGTTGGCCACTAACCATACTAAAAGTAAGAAAGAATAAAATAAAACTTTTCAACAAAAAAAATGTACCCCGCCCGACTTCATAAAGTTTTTTTTGCTTTTCAGCGGTTTTAATATTTTTGTATAGTGTAGGGGTTTTGAAGTCGGTACTTGTTTTTGTTAAAAATATTTATTTGTTTCTTTCTAGTGTAAATATATGTAAGAACTTTTTCAAATTTGGTTCAGTATTTAACCCTAAAAATAAGAATGACTCAAATCGGTTCACCGATCTGAGAGGAATCGAAACCGTTAAGACATCGTCTAGATAAGGGAAGTCAAATTAACCTGTTTATTGAAGCTGGTTAAAAAACTACTTAATCAAATGTAATGAAATTTATATGGGACCAACTTGAAATTCTGCATCTGTTCAAAAAAGAATTGCTCAAATCGGTCCTCAAATCTCGGAGTAATCGGTGTACACACATAAGTAATAAAAAGTAAATTTAAAAAAAACCGCATCGAATTGAGAACCGCCTCCTATTCGAAGTCGGTAAAAAGAGATCATGTTTTAATAATTATAATAATTTCGTTTTCGTTAGTCGATTGATGGCGCCTTTTACTTTATACTCTCCAAATAATGGTGGTCTATTTTTTGCCGGGAAACTACACGGAACCCGCGATAACAATCCTAAAGAAATATTGCAACTTGTTTGCAATTTGTTGAGATACATTTATAACTTTTTTATTTACCATTTGTGACTACGATCGATGCTGATCCGCGTAAAAGCTTAGGTATAATCACTTGGGGGGGTGGCCTCTTAACAGTCGCCTTCCTCCACTAGAGGGGATGACCGCCTTACAGTCATCCCCTCCGAGATGTGCCTAAAGGCGTGGCACCAATGGGTGGCTGTAGATGGAGATCTTTCGAGTTCCTAGAGCCTCCCTACGGTGCCGAAGGAGATCACTCCGGTAGTCTTAGCCGGTAGGAGACCGGCATGCCCCTTCGCCTTTTCCCGGGGCGAAGGAAGTACATGAGGTATTTCCACCGGATAAGAAAAAAAGGTTTAATCACTTACTTTTAAACCTCATCATCGGGCACAATGCCAGTCGCATTAAAAATCTATTGTGTCTCGCCACCCGCAGATGAAGCCATTTCAGAGGTTACTTAGACACATCGCTCTACACTGTCCGCTATTCTCATGGCTGTACACGGATTCTCGCTTGCATTATTACCTGTTCAAGTTCACGGTTACAAACCAGTTTCAACAAACTCTTGAGACACAGCGTGATTTGTGCTTTTCAACCTTTCTCGAGTTATTACGTCACAACTTTGAAATCAAACCTGTTAAGAGTGTTGCCAGGGACAGAACGCTAAATACCGGGACGGAAGATAAAACAATCGGGGATTAAAGATTATTTAAAAGGTATAGTTATATAAAGGGCGGGTACCACTAGCAGGTCAGGCCTTTCATCCCCGGGAAGAAGGTGGTGCGCACGTGGTCACATGCTGCCGCGTGTGCAGCACAGCTCACAGCGAGGCTTGGGGGATCCTTTAGAATCCTCCCCGAGAAGTGCCTGGGTGGCGGTCTTTTTACAGCCCCGGCCCTCCGCTAGAGGGGGTGACCGCTTAACAAACATCCCCCCCGTGATGTGCCTAAAGCCGTGGCACCTCTAGTGTGACCTTACGAGGACCTGGAGCCCCCCTTCGGTGCCGGTAGGATTCCGGTATACCACTTCGCCCTTCCCCGGGGCAAAGGAAGGTCATGTAGAATTACTAATGGAGACCAGAAAAATTGCTTCATGTTTTCCACCAGTGTGCTGCCTTCAACAATTAGTAAAAAAAATATACATTTAAAAAATTACAGATACATTTTTCCAATTTTAAAGTTCATGCGTGGTCTATAATTATTTGAATATAAATAAGATATATACTTACTTATTATTACTTTAGTCTATAATATACGAATAAACCTATTTAATGACATTATTAATTCAATCAGGCACGAGCTGTTTTAAGAATTAGAAAAGCAATATGTGGCCATAATTAATGACACACATAATAATATTAAATTACTTTGACCCCAGCTTGGGTCATCGCTAAGTGAGAAATACCTATTATGAATTAATTTTTACTTTATATGCCATCTTTTGCTTACACGTTTTCCTCAAAGTCATGTGTAGCAAATAATAGCTATAAATATAGTATTATTAGCTAGCTTATAGATGTGATTTCGAGGTGGTGTCCGGATTAAGAATATAGCACCACTCCATCTCCTCCCGTGGATATCATAAAAGGCGGCTAAGGAACCTTAACCAGGGGGATGGGCAGCGGTGTCTTTTCTATGGAACAGCCCACGATGATAATGTGTGGTTCACGGCTAGGAATAAACCACCTCATTCCACTGACGGTTGTCGTAAAAGGTGACTAAGGGAATATCAAGAGGATGTGCGACAACATTCTCTCATGTACTAATAACAACGTACTGCTATCACCAATCCGCTTGCCAAGCGTGGTGATTATAGCAATGCCATCTATGGCCGCTTATTGTAGTGCTCATTGGGAGGCCCGTGTTCAGCAGTGGACGTGTACGAGCTGTTGTGTTATATTATGAGGAGGAATTCCTATTATAGGAACAATCGTGCGCTTTATATTATTTTATACTAGCCGACACACGCCCTCTTCGCTAAACATAAATTATATTTATATTCATATCTTCTGAATCCTGCAAGATATAATAATATATAACCGAAGTTAAAATTTCTGTTTTAAGCCCTAAAATGTTCATTGTAATCCGTTGTGCCGTTTTGGAGCCAATTCGAGAAAAACTTTCAGACTGACAGTCAGCAATAACAAAGCCAAAAACAGTCTTTGATCAATTTGAAATTTTTAATTTTATTTTGTAATATACAATATAAAACACAGACACATATATTTTTTTATTATTATTATTTGGGCTTAATAAAGTTCACTGCTGGACACAGGCTTCCCTCAAATATCACCACAACGACCGATATCGGTGTGTTGTGTGCTCATTGGGGGGTTTTGCCATAATCGCCACGCTTGGCAGGCGGGTTGGCGATCGCAGTTGAGTTGTTAATGTATTCGAAGGACGTTGCTGCCCATCCATGCTGGACACCCACGGGACGAGATGGGTTGGTGCTATTCGTAGCCGGCACCACACGGCAACGACGACACATAAGACAAATAAATGAGGAATTATTATGGTGTTATATTAACTTTACACATATTCAGGGGGGGGGGGGTAGTGTAAAGGATGATCCTCCGAAGCGTGAGCCCCTGAGCTGTGCTGTGGTGCACTCACAGCGGCGCGTGGACCCTATTAGAAAACGTGTTGATTTTCTCCAATAAATATCCGGTTTAAATACAAATTCAAGGCCTATTTTACTCACTTAATCTTGAGTGTTTTAGCGCTAATATTATTCATGCTTACGGAACTGAGTCAGAGTGGCCTTTGTGGTGATATCAAGTTCTGTTCGCGTCAGACGCCTTGACCAGTTATTTTATTTACTACGCAATGATTATGAAAGTCATCACATTATATGTATATGGCGTAGGATAATCGGACAAATCGAATTTTCTAGCAGCGAAAATCCTAGGACGAATGCTAAGGATCGAATAATGGGTAATTCTCCGTGTGGTGACCGGATTAAGAATATAACACAACTCCATCTCTTCCCATGGATGGCATAAAACGTGACTAAGGGACTTTATACCAGAAGTATGGGCAGCAGCGTCCCTCCAGTGGAATAATAGCCATACTGCGCTCACCAACCCACCTGCCAAGCGTGGTAAGTCCATTGTGGAAACGACACAATTGTGGAAATCCATGGGGGAGGCCTTTGTTTAGCAGTGGACTACCTATGGCTGATTTGATAATGACGATGATGATGATGGAGAATTGGAATCTAAAACAGATTTTCCTAATCATATACGCTATCAGCACTGATGGCTCGTTGTGATGCCACAGTATTATGCTGAGCATCAACCTATGTTTTGCAAAGATTCGACGCACAATTTTCCTATGACCGTAATCTATACAAATAAATAAAATTGAAGTGTCTGTTTGTAATGTCAAAATAACAGCTTTTTACTAAATGCATATGAAAGTATATACAGTACTTACAACAAAATAACATTTTTGGTTTTTTTTGTCTGTCTGTCTGTCTGTTTGTTCCGGGTAATCTCCGAAACGGCTGGACCGATTTAGACGGGATTTTCACTGTCAGATAGCTGATGTTATAAGGAATAACTTACGCTACTTTTATTTTAGAAAAATAATTAGGGCTCCGCGCTAAAAGTATAAAACCCTTGAAATCCACTATATATATTCTATGTCAAGTGTCTATGTCGAAGTACTCTAAATTTCTTTTAAATTAAACGCGGGTGAAACCGCGGGTCCCAGCTAGTTTATTATAAATTTCTTCTGCAAGTGTGTATATCACTGAACTGCTCCGAAACGACAGGACCGATGAAACTTTCTGTGTACATTTGAGTGGGTCCTTGAATGGTTTAGATTTACAATTGAACCTGGTAGGTGGCGCTGCTGTCGGGTTTGCATGTGCGAAGCAGGGGCGGGCATCTAGTTTAGGTATAAATCTCTTAGCGTATAGATTTTATATTGTCTTGAATAAGTAAATAGAGTAATACCAAAAATCACTTAATATTTCATCATTGAACAAACAACTGATTAATATTCTGAACCCGATTTGAAAACTAATAGAAGTCTCATCCACGTATACTTAGTCTGTATACATTCATATGTGACTAAGTAAAAACATCACACTTAATATAACTACAATAGAATCGTGTCGTCAATATATCGTTAACCGCAATCGATGTGCCGTGTGGTGTCCGGGTTAAGAATATAACACCACTCCATCTCCTCCCGTGGATATCGTAAAAGGCGACTAAGGGAATTTAAACCAGAGGGATGGGCAGCAGCGTCCCTTCTGTGAAACGGTAGCTATGCTGCGCTCACCAACTCGCTTGCCAAGTGTGGTGAGTATTGGCAAATACCCCCCAGAATGATGTCACAGTTGTGAAAATCTATGGGGGAGGCCTTTGTTCAGCAGTGGACGTATAAATGGCCGATATGATGATGATGAATCGATGTGCTATGCAAAAAATATCTTAGAAGTTAGAAGTTTAATAGGTTTTAGAGTTCCTTATCAAACCGGTAAAAACGAAACGCTCATGTCTATGTGTCTGTCTGTCACAGCGGAATTTTACGGAAAATACTAACGCTGTGTTGTGATTAAATAGTTAAAGAATTTAGAATATATTTTCACTTCGACTTATTATTATTTCACAGTGGAGTTCACCCTTATTTGTATGTGAAAGTTGGGTATCGTTGTATATTATCAGAAGTCTTTAATTAACCATATCAAAATCATAATTATTTAGCTTCAGGCAACAGAGTCTTGGATTTGTTTTATGTCTCCGTATTAATCGAGGCAAAAATATTAATATTTTTTTGTGTTGTGTAAATCATCATTTCGGCCGAATGAAGTCCACTGCTGGACACAGGCCTCCCCCAAAGATGTCCACAACGACCGATATGGATGTGTTGTGTACTCATTGGGGGGCTTTGCCATAATCGCCACGCTTGGCAGACGGGTTGGCGATCGCAGTTGAGTTGTTAATGTACTCGAAGGACGCTGCTGCCCATCCTCCGGCCAATCCCTTAGTCGACTTTTACGACACCCACGGGAGGAGATGGGGTGGTGGCATTCTGAGCCGGCACCACACGGCATAAACATAACGGTTGTGTAAATATTACAGAAAAAATAAAACGATATCTTTAACTGTTTCGAAGAATTAGCCAAAAAGTAGTAGTTTGGTCTTAAATGAACTTTATTGTACAATAATGAAGAAAGATGAGAGAGCGGATTTTTATTCTAATTAGGTACGGAGCCATCGTTACGACCAACCGATGTTTTAACTACATCTAAAGAGGTGTATTTACAATATAATTTTTTATGTAGTTAGTTTTTCATGTTATGTAATTAAAAACGGCATATGGGGTTTTCCAAGGTGTTATCACAAACAGTAATTTTTTTTGTGAACTACGTGCGTCACCCTTCCCTGGATGGTAAATGACATCGGTATTTTCGGGCGCGGCCCGTGTCCAACAGTGGACGGTTTTCGACTGAAATGATGATGACTGAATCATAAACATAACACCATTTTTCAATTGTACAATTTATAAGTCATCATTTCGGCCGAATGAAGTCGACTGCTGGACACATGCGTCCCCCAAAAATCACCACAACGATCGATATGGGTGTGTTGTGGGCTCATTGGGGGGTTTGGCCATAATCGCCATGCTTGGCAGACGGGTTGGCGATCGAAGTTGAGTTGTTAATTTACTCGAAGGACGCTGCTGCCCATCCCCCGGTTAATCCCTTAGTCGACTTTTACGACACCCACGGGATGAAACAATCCCTGTGTAATATGCTTTGTGCTACAGCTAGTTTTAAAGACCTTTGTTCTGTATTTTTATTAAATATTTGGTTATTAAACATTTTTTGATATTGTTTAGTTGGCTGTGTATTTTTATTTTAGTTGGCTTTGCCTCTAGTACTAGTTGACAAAAAAATCTCCTATTTCGAGGAGATTTGTCTTTAGCCTCAGTAAATTAGCTTGGATAATTTTTTACACATGTTCCGATTTCATACATTATGTCAAATTAAATATTCCTTTTTTATAAGGCTTGCACTACTCTTTGGAATTAGGAATTACGACTATAGTTCTAATACAACGCTTTTGAGACAGGAAAATTCTGTTTACTTCAGTAGAATTTCTCCATAGGTAAACCAACAGACTAGTAGATCCCAGTGTGCTTATCCTTAATTTGCTTAGTACAAATACGAATTTATTAGATGTTGCTTCCAGACAATGCGCTTATCTAGAGTTATTCCTACATTTATTTTACAATTCATTTTCCTTGATTTTAATGTCATTAAGTGTGAAAAGATAAAATACTTCTGTAATGAGTTAGGTCAAGGAGATCATTAATATACAGCAAAATAAATATGGCTCTAGCATGCTTCCTTGTAGTACTCCTCAGTTATTTACTTAGTATAGTGACCTAGATTGTATTACATTTAATATCATCAGAGCACTGAATTACAAAAGCTGAATTACAATCATTATTATTTAGCATAAATCGGTGTAGTATCGACAATAATTGTGACTGACATAATATATTTTATTCAATTCTGACGAAAGCCAGCTGCTGCCGTGGTTACTAGCTAGTATAGCAAGGGTCCTTACGCTAGCTCGGCTTGCGCGCTATGATTGATTCATCATGATCTGATGTCTGATTTTCCGTTCCAACTTCAACATCTAAGTATATAATTTGCTTGGTTATCAAGATGAAGCTTTAAAGGATGCTAATTATATTTTTTTGTAATTTTTCATCTGTTTTTTATTTGGGGTATAAATACATAATAATAGAGTTACTAAATGGTAAAAAACTGAATTAACAAGCCATTCACGAGATGAAGTTCAACTAAATTTTATAACGAAGAAACAAAACAAGACAAAAACATTAGTAATTTGCTATGCGTGATATATTTTTTACTTTGTTTATGGTATCTCGAGTCAAAACCTAATAATAAAATGATTTGGTAAGCTAAATATGACGCCGCCGATACACACAGATAAAGTGGCGAGCGCCGAGTTGAGGCGGAGAGAGCCGAAAAGTCACGAGTCTGACCGAATGGAACGTTGTTCACAACGTGCCATAGGAGCCGGTTATAATTTATTACCCGTATAGGCACGCTAATAGATATTTCACATCAAGACGACAGGCAATGATAACGACTTAGCCTGTCGCCTCTGTTTAAAGACACTTCGCTAATATACCAGTTAATTTAGTTGCTTAGTAAACGCACAGCTGGGTATTTATTAAAATGTTGTGTACGTCGTGCATCAGCCATTTTGTATTATACTACATTTATTATGTAATTAAAGAAACTTACGATTTACGTTATTATATACTTACTTTTCTATGCAAATAAAAAAATAATTTTTATAGTATTAAAATGTAAAATCAGTTTTATCTTCAACAGTACAAATAATACATATATTTAGTTTCTGAATAATGTACTTGTCAAAAAATAATATTGTAATACAGTAGTGTTTAAATCACTCAGTCACGATGTGGCGAATCCGTTTCGTTACAGGTCAGTTGTGTTAAAAGCAATGTCGGTCACTTGTACCGCAGTTGTGTTTCTACCAAGTAATGTGTTAGTATATAAATATGTATGTACTTTAAATGCTGGATTTACCTTAAGGGATTGCTTGTAATGCAACAAATGTGTTTCCCGTGAGACTTCTTTTTCCGTCCATTAAATTTGACTCCAGGTCACAGCTCTAGGTTAACCATAATCCTTGTTTTATTTCTTCTGTATTTTAATAAAACAATTTTAAACGGATTAAATCGCGTGTATTATAGATTTTTATTTTCCTGACGTTTCGAACACTTTGCAGGGTTCGTGGTCGCAGGATGACTAAGCTTCGTTACAGATTTATTTATTTATATTTATTTTATCTACCCTACAAAACTAATCAAAAAGTGTTTCGATGCACGCAGTAATCAATCACTGTCTTAATGTTTTTTAGTGTGGTGTGTTGTTTTTAAGTCTATAACGACGATTGCCACCTTAGTCATCCTGCGACCACGAACCGTGCAAAGTGTTCGAAACGTCAGGAAAAATAAAAACCAATAATACACGCGATTTAATCCGTTTAAAATTGTTTCATTAGAATGTGTAATAATCGCGAAATCCTAAGACATTCTTCTGTATTTGTTTATAGTATGTATAATAGTCGTAGTGCGATGGAAGTTGACGGACTCGCTTCTTAAGCATTTGGTTGTTTTCAAAATGTCTCTAAGTTTTAAATAGATCAATAATTGCCAAATTCAAATTCTGCTAACTACAGAATGCAAGCGAATATGTTTTTTTCTGAATAATAATCTGAGACATGTGTTCATATTGCGTATAATTTAATGACCATATAATATTTAAAAAACCCAATTATTTATTTATTGACGTCACTGCATACCTACCTAGCTCGTGTTTTCCAGAATGATGCATATTAATAAAATCTTAAAATAACGATGATCAACAGATTATGTTTGTGCTAGGACTTGAATTGTATTCATGATTATTTTGCTGTTTATCTTGAGAGAACATTCTACTGATATAAATTACAAAATGACCGTACCTAATATATTATTTGAACAGAATTTTGTCGAAGTCAAGTTGATTAGGGCAATATCCCTTTTTGTTTGTTCGTGAGAAAATCCTCATTGACTTCCTACACTCTGAGGCAGGCGAAAGCGTGCCGAACTCTTATAGGCTAAAACGCCGCGGTGTTCCTTAGCATTCGACTCTTAAGACAGGCAAAGAGTATTATCCATTGACCAGACTGGAGGACTAAATTAACAGTCTTGGACCTCATCACGTTGGATTTAGCATCGGGATATTACCAAATTCCTATCGCACCTTCCTCTCAAGACATGACTCCTTTTGTAACACCTGACGGACAATATTAAATTACTCGAAGCTGTATTTCCAAAAATACCAGGGTTGGCTTTCCTCGCATTGTACTTATTATTCTTCTTTGTCTTACTGATAAAAAGATAAATCGTTCTATAAACCTATTTTAGTCAGAACTTTTTTTTATGAAAGTCGTGTGTTGCCTGCTGGCCATGTTCCGGCTGCGATCACCAACCTACCTACCAACCGTTGCAAATATGGCTAACTCCCCAGTGAGCACATAACCAGACGTTGTGGCGATCTTAGGGGAGATGATGATGATTATTTGATGCCAGGCTTTACAAATAAACAGGAAGACACACGTAACTGATTTAAATAGTTTTCAAAATATTATTCTATTTTATATATAGGTGCCATTGCGAATAATATCACGTTTAGCATGTCCGTATAAGCTACCTGTGAACTACGTCGAGATATTTGTTGGCAGTATAGTGTCAAGTAGCCTGAGGAAATTAGACATCAATATTTGCGGTTATATAATAGCGTTGAAGGCAATTGACCGTTAAATATTTTATAGGATTGGATTTTAAAGTAATAATACGAGTGATAGAGTAGTAAAATTATAATTGTTTGCTATTTGTTTATACATTCTATAGATGAGATGAGCAGCTCATTCACGTGGGGGTTGGCGTCACGCCTGTTCATAACTATTGTATTGCTACCCAGGGCTAGTCCTGCGTGACACCGCACAGCACTCTTCAACTCGTGACATTAGTTACTTAGACTCTTATGCCCAGCAATTTCACTAGCTGCAGCTTCAAACTGAAGTACAGTAATGTTTAACTGCTTGGCAACGATTGTCAGAGTTATTTCTATGATGACCGATCTGCTCATGTGTCATAGGTGGGTGACCATCAGAGTCGGTCAAGAGTGGCTCCGTGGCAGCCCTAATGATAAGGAGCGGCATGTGGTTAGACTGGTAGCTTATACTTTCATAATTGGGAACAGACTTATCATGATTATGTAACAAAGAAAATTCATCTTCATTATCATTATATCAGCCAAAGGGTTCCACTGCTGAACAAAGGTGTCCCTTATAGATCCACAAGTATGTCGGTATTATGGGGGGAATTTGCCAGTACTCATCACGCGTGGTAGGTGAGTTGTATGGCTACTATTCCACAGAGGGGACCTGCTACTGCCCATTTCTCTGGTTACTCGCCTTTTACAACATCCATGGGAATAGATGGAGTTGTGTTATATTCTTAATCTTGACATACACGGAAGTAATTTGAAGGTTTATTATAAGATTTCATTTTTGGCATGATGGCCCAGAGCTTTACAGATTAGCTTCTTAAGCCATATGTTGCGGTTCAACATCCGTCATTTCAATGTGACTTTTTAAATGTCATTTATTTTGTTAATCTAAGACATCGCTGACTTTTACGGTAAAGGAAAGAAGCGAGGCAACCTGGTTCTAACGTTCTGATATAGGCAACACGCAGTGAGCAAGCTTGATGATCGAGTACTCGTTCCTTTTCTGTATGAGAAGAGTGATTTGCCCTTTATTTTGTTTTTGGTCGTGTGGAAATCCTCATGGACTTCCTCCGCTTTGGGAAGGGTGGAGGGGCATGCCGGACTCTTACCGGCTAAAACCCCCCTTCCGCTTACCTCTAGCCGGGGGTGAGGTATCCGCTTTGACAGCATTAGACTGCACCCCCGGAAGAAGCCCTGCAGTACGATAGATACACACAGATATTATTATAAATTCATTTCCATTCTATTGTTTATTTATATGTCACGTGATACGGCGGTCATGTCCTTTTTCTATTAAGAATATATAAATCGTTTTTCTTTGTGAATCGTTAATTGATATAATATAAATAAATGATTTAATTCGAATAACAGGTTAATCCTGAAAAACAAAACATCAAGCTTTGTATAAAACGTTTATAAATCGATTAGAGAATCGAGTAGAATTCGTAGCGCTACGAGTATATGTTTTTTTTTATTTTGTTGTTTTCTTTTTATGGCGTTTAAAATTTACAAATAGACTGGTGGTAGGTTTCTTATTGGTAGTGTCCCGGTGGGTAGGTACCACCGCAGTACCAGATATTCTGCTGCCAAGCAGACTACTGCTTTAGGCATTACTGTGTTCCGCTTACCACCAAGCAAAAGAAGCGCTTTACTCATCGAATCATTTAAAAAAATAAACGACAATAAATGTGAGTAGGTACGCATAATTTTTCGAGGTCGAGCACTGGGAGTCCAATCCACCTCCTTGAGAGGTTGGCAACGCATCAGTGACTCTTTAGAAATTGCAAATGGTCGCCCTCGTTTGCCAGTACAGCCTATTTATAAAGAAAATGAGACAAACAGACGCTAAGCTGATATCATACAACACATTTATCCAACTAAACTTCTTGCATCAAAACATCTTAACATTAACATAATAAAACTTGTTTAAAATGAAGCGCAGTAAGACATCATTAATTCCCTCCTTCATTAATATAAATTATTGATTCGTTTTGTTAGAGAGCTGCTCGTACGTCCGCGTGTAGCGTAAACTTGACAGTGTCAATATGAGTAGAATGACGTCATTGACACAATATGCATGTTGATGTGAAGTTGTATGAATTATGTTAAGGTCACAATGTATGTCATGTTAGTAGTAAAGTGTTATTATACTGCGGATAGAAAAATAAACGAGATGGTGTCTAAAGATAAAGATAACAAGATTTTTTTTCACGTAAACCTTACAGCCTCTTATGAATAGTCAGACTTAAGTTGTCATGTTCCAACATGTAGGTGATATATGGAGAATAACGTTTAAGAAACCTATGATTACTCGTTTTAAATCACAATATATGTTACAATATTTATGTCTACATAGTTCTCAAAATAAAGGTTATGTGAGGACAATAAAGGAGAAAAGCGTCTAAACTTCTTGAAAAGTCTACGCTAAACTAGACTGAGTGTAAAATTTATTAAAGTTTATGATTAAGCTGTCATGGCAGCAGTAGGCAAGACGCCACTTGTTCAAGATCATGATGCATGCAGTGTCGCTCAGGTCAATCATATTGTAGGAAAACTTAATTTAGTCAACTTCGTCGATGATCTGGGAGATGAAGGAAATAATAGTCAGCATGTTATGGCTTAACATTTGCAAAATTTTACTAACGGTACGGCTGGCATAGTATTGATTCAGCAAGTGGCTTTGTGCCTTACAGTTTCTGGTTCTATCGCCGCACAGAAAATATTTGTAAGGCCTACAGACAGTTATTCCAAGTCTGGATGTTACTGCATGTGAGATCGATGTCTGTAACTGTCCCCACATTACTAAAAAAGTTTTAGAGTAATCCTTTTTTTCAGTAATCTATACAAATAAATAAAATTGAAGTGTCTGTTTGTAATGTCAAAATAACAGTTTTTTACTAAATGCATATGAAAGTATATACGGGACATATAACAAAAAACCAATTTTTAAATTTTTTGTCTGTCTGTCTGTCTGTCTGTTTGTTCCGGGTAATCTCCGAAACGGCTGGACCGATTTCGACGGGACTTTCACTGGCAGATAGCTGATGTTATAAGGAATAACTTAGGCTACTTTAATTTAAGAAAAATAATTAGGGTTCCGCACAAAAAAATAAAATCCCTTGAAATCCAATATATTCTATGTCAAGGGTCTATGTTGAAGTACTCTAAATTCCTTTTAAATTAAACGCGGGTGAAACTGCGGGTCCCAGCTAGTATTAAAATATGTGTTTGCAGATACTGTTTGCATTATTTAAGATGATCTTTTGACCACCAAAAAGAACCATTTTATTTCGAGGTGCATAATGTGGAATAAAGGTTTTTTATCCGCATTGAGCACCATACTAATATACCTTAAGTGCTCAAACCATATGTGCTCAATACGCAGGTACTCAAAGAGGAATACTCCCATATGATCTTCATCACTAGTAATTGTAATATGCACCTTTATTTGCTAAGTGCGTATAACTTTTTGACGCTGACTTACTAAGAACGTTAGGGATTAATCACTAACCCCCGGGAAGACGGTGGCGCGCACGTGGTCACGTGCCGCCATGTGCCCAGCACAGCGCAAAGCGAGGCTTGGGGGAACCTTTACAATTCTCCTCGAGGAGTGCCTGGGGGGGGCGACCTTTTTACAGTCGCCTTCCCTCCGCTAGAGGGGGTGACCGCTTTTCAGTCACCCCCTCCGTGATGTGCCTAAAGGCGTGGCACCAATGGGCGGCTCTAGTGTGATCTTACGAGGACCTGGAGCCCCCCTTCGGTGCCGAAGATGACCGCTCCAGTGATTTTAGCCGGTAGGAGTCCGGCATACCCCTTCGCCCTTCCCCGGGGTGAAGGAAGTTCCATGTAGAATTTCCACGGGATATCAATTTAAAAAAAAATGGATTATCACTAACATGATGTACACTGTTAACAATATGATGAGTACCGCTTGTCATTTAAATACACTGTGGTCGAATATAAGGTAAAGATACAGAAAAAAGATGGGCTCTTCTCAGCCGTAATCCGACAATGTCGATAAAAATAACAATGTAATTTAAAACTTAATTAATTTATTCTTCTATGAACTCAAGGCGGAATATACACATATATTAATTGTGATAATTAACACGTTATTTTTCATCGAATATTATTTCGTGTTCTAATTATAGAAATTCATCAACCTCACATTTATCTCAAAGTCCGGTTGTGAATGAATTTGCTGCCAAACCCGATGAGTCAGTTCTGTATTAACTTATTATTTTGGGATCATCTCTAATCTTTACCTCGTTATACGATTGTAACCTTGAAATACTTTAGTATCCTGGTTAAGATTATAATTTATTTTGTTATTAGCAAGTGAAGATGATGAAACTTAATTTGTATTTTGCCAATCGATATATAATCGAGCACCAATTCATTGGTTTTAATTATTGACTCTACTACTTTACACTACTATTATTTACTGTGAGGTTTTACTCTGAGTTTCACTTTTATAAGTAAAGAGCCTACATTATGGTTGAACTGAGCTATGCTGATGCGTGCGTTTTGCCCGTGAACCCGTCCACTGTCGGGACTGACTACTATAGCAATCTTATTATAAGGCAATTAATTATCATTGTGCATAAATGTGTGCGTGGATGGATCCAATGAAATCCATGGAATTTCTTGTCGGTTCTTCTCCATAGCTATTTAAATTCTGACTATTGGTAAGTACTAGCAAATAGTTAAAATCTTTTTTTACTTTGACTTCAATCACGTGATTTACATGTTTTATTCGTGGGAGGTCAAGTTTATGTAAATACTTAGACAAGTCATCATGTTTAACGAAATTTCTTGCAGTTCTTTGTCAGCTATAATAAGATGTAATGATATGAGGAGCATTATATTCTACCGTTTGGTTGGTTGTATTCTAATGGTGTTATTTGTAATGTCACTGCATATTACAATGATTTTATTTAAGTATTATTGTGAAACAAAAGTAACATTTCCTATTTCCAATAAGATTTCGCCATAAGGGTTAAACCTAAAATTCTGAAGTCCCGCATATCAGTCTCCGTTGAAATATTGTAACTACCATAAGCCATGTGGTGCCGGCTACGAATAGCACACCCCATCTCAACCCTGGGTGTCGTAAGAGGCGACTATGTGATTAGCCGGAGCATGGGCAACTCCGTCGCCGTCGTGCGCTGTCTCAGCGAATACCAAATTGGATTATTTCATTGGTGTATTCAAGGTGTGGTGCCGGCTCAGAATGCCACCACCCCATCTCCTCCCATGGGTGTCGTAGAAGTCGACTAAGGGATTAGCCGGAGGATGGGCAGCAGCGTCCATCGAGTACATTAACAACTCAACTGCGATCGCCAACCCGCCTGCCAAGCGTGGTGATTATGGCAAAACCCCCCAATGAGCCCATAACACACCCATATCGGTGGTTGTGGTGATCTTTGGGGGAGGCCTGTGTGCAGCAGTGGACTTCATTCGGCCGAAATGATGATTCAAGGATGTATGGACGTTCAGCTCAGAGAATTGCACCCCTGTACGCGATCGTGAGGGTAGCGCAACATGCGCTCTTCCAGCCGCAAAGTAGCTATAACCGCGCATACCTAAAATTTGCTCACATACACCTCGAATCCAGAGTGGCCCAAGATTGGTGCGGATTATCTGAACAGTCACTAAAATTCAGTTGTATATTTTCTAGGCGGTGTTTGCGTCGGGCGCGCCCCAGTCCAACTTCATCTTTAAGAACGACATAACGCCTGAAGAAGCACAGCAGTACTTGAAGACGCTGCCGTTCGACGCGCCTCAGCTTTCTGGACGTACCGCTGTCCTGCCGCTGGTGAGTTTATGATGGAAGAATTTTGATAGATGCATGGGGCTAGGCGTGTGGTTCCGGCTCCGAGTACCACCACCCCATCTCCTCCCGTGGGTGTCGTAAAAGTCAACTATGTGATTAGCCGGAGGATGGGCAGCAGCGTCCTTCGAGTACATTCACAACTCAACTGCGATTGCCAACCCGTCTGCCAAGCGTGGCGATTATGGCAAAACCCCCCAATGAGCACACGGCACACCCATATCGGTCGTTGTGGTGATCTTTGGAGGAGGCCTGTGTCCAGCAGTGGACTTCATTCGGCCAAAATGATGATGAGGCTGTTCGCTGGAAATGTATAAAATGTCAATATGAGCAGATTCCTAATTCTATAGAAACTTGCAAACTCTAGTCTAGTCTAAGTATACACGGCTACATATCAAGCTATACTAATCCAGTTTACGCTGATCTCTCATCGTATGGAAAACCTATACAATGCAAGATCAGCTTATTATTATTGACGGCACGGTTGGTGCAGTGGCTGATACAGGCGACTGCTGCGCTCCGGGTCGCGGGTACGATTCCCGCACGGAACAAATATTTGTATGACCTGCAGGTAGTTGTTCCGGTGTGGGTGTACTGTGTGTGAAATTTGTGTATGTAAACGCACCCACGATACAGGAGAAATACAAGTGTGGGGCAAAGGTTAAAAAAAATAAGCTTGTACTTAAAATGTGTAGCTTGATATGTTGCCGAGTGTACATGTTTTTACAGATACTTCTTTTTACTTCTTTCTTTCGTGTGTTCTGTCAGAATTGTTAAGCCACCCAAAGGCTTGTGACTTGACTTAACCACTACCCTCTAATGAAGACAACCGCGACCGACGATGTTAAGTGCCCTCCGAAGCACGGAGAGGCTCAGTTTAAATAGCACTATGCGGACACCCATCCACAGACTGACCGCGCCAAGCGCCGATCGTTGATCGATCAGTGAGTGCAGTAGGCTATGGGCGTCTCTCACTTATACATCGTATTTATGTAAGCCAAGTGTCGGGCATTAAGTTGGAAGTTAAATAACATAGACAACGGACAGTACACTAGTAATAGGTACACAATTAATTTTAAGCGAAGATTTTAATTGAACATCGCATCATTAAAATATTATTATTCTAGGTCCGCTTCGATGACCCTAGATTTCGCTCCGTTGAGGCTGGCCCAACCCTTGGACACTACTGGAAGAACGGAAAAGAGATCGAGAACACCGATGACTACGTTGAAGAGGTAAATAATACTACTAATAATAAATTGTGAGATATGTACATTTACTTTGAATCTGCGTTCTTCATCATATCAGCCATAGGATATCCACTACTGAACACAGGCCTGGCCATAAACGACTGATTACTTACCGCATGTGGACATTTTGGTAAGAACTTGCTAGTACTCACAGCTCTTGGTGGATAGCGCAAATTGGCTGCTCTTCCACAGAAAGGATGCTGCCCATCTTTCTGGTTATAGTCCCTTGATCTCCTTTTACGACATCCACGGGAGGAAATTAAGTAGTGCTATATTTTTTATCCGGGCATCATCCAATCTTCCTTAGTTGTGTTAAAAATTGTTTCTAGATTTCTCCAGCACAGACAATATTCATGTCGTTGTGGCTTGGACGCCTACGGACTCGCTTCTTGATAGAAATATATAGTGAGGAAACCTAGTTTTTTTATTTTTTTATTTTGGCCGAATGAAATCCATTGCTGGACACAGGCCTCCCCCAAAGATGACCACAACGACCGATATGGTGTGTTGTGTACTCATTGGGGGGTCTTGCCGTAATCGCCACGCTTGGCAGACAAGTTTGCGATCACAGTTGAGTTGTTAATGTACTCGAAGGACGCTGCTGCCCATCCTCCGGTTAATCCCTTAGTCGACTTTTACGACACATACGGGGTGAAATGGGGTGGTGGCATTCTGAGCCGGCACCACACGGAAAACCTAGATTTAATAGTCTGAAATCACCAACAAGCAGCGAGCCATCGTGGTAATCACAGCTCGTTCGTTCCCTGTATAAGGAAAGGTCTTAATTCGGCAGGAAGGCAGTTACAGGCTGATTATTGCAACAATCCATTTATCAATGATATGCCACATTTCTCGTGGTAGGCAATTCTTAGGAAATACCAGTTATCCACTTACTGCATGATGCCGTTATATTATCTGTTACCAATATAAAAGTGAATATCCCTGTTGGCCTGCAAAATCTTAATCTCTAAATATTCATGTGTTATAATGGGTAGCATAGGTAGGTGGAAATAGTATCTAATTTCCATGCGCAGAAGGTGCTGCATTTTATAAATATTTCCTACTTTCCAGGTCTACAACGCCGCTCAGTACCACGGCCAGGATGGTCTAGGTCAATACGCCTACGGTTATGAAACCCCCGAGTCTTCTAAGGTTGAGAACCGCAAGGGTTCCGGCGATGTGACTGGTTCCTACGTCTATAAATCTCCGAACAATGATCTCATCAAGGTAAATAATTTCTTTACGTAAATTTAAGTCTGCTAAGCTTATATATAAGTATATTTATATACAGGGTGTCCAGTAAATAGCACGACATACTGCAGGGGGTGAGAGCTTGGGTAAATACCTACCAAAAAACACAATATATGTTCAGCAAAATCTTACGGATTTACAGTAGTACAATAGTACAAAATGTTAGTAGTAGAAAATTTCAATAAAAATTGTATTTCTTGAAAACAGTTTAGTTTTTAATAGAATAGACTTATCAATGAGTAAAGTAACTATTCACAAATAATTTGAGGTAAACAAAAAACTAGAAAAGGAATTTTTCATTACGAGATGCTTAAAAATCTGTGTCAAGGTGATTGGTGATTTTTCGATATTTCGGAAAATTTTGGACTACTGTAAATCCGTAAGATTTTGCTGAACATATATTGTGTTTTTTTGGTAGGTATCGACCCATGCTCTCACCCCCTGCAGTATGTCGTGCTATTTACTGGACACCCCGTATACTGGTAGCTTTACATCGCATGATGATTATGTTTGTAGACGTTACACAACGTCTTAGATTAGTTTTTTCTTTTACTCCTAATAATATTAGTGCATGCAGTGCTTCCCTGTAAGATATTGTAACACTTGACTTAGATATAAGCTCGATTTTTGTAATTTTACTGGTGTTAACAATTGTTGGTGAGCCAATAAAATCAAATAAAAATTTCATTGAATTGGCTTCTCATCAAATAAAATTGGCTACGGTAGTATTTCTTGCGTATTGGTTTTAGTTTTCATTATTGTTTCCTTTAATAACAGTCAAAAGTATCCTTTTAGATACTTATTAGTAGTTTTTATATTACAAAACTCGTGCATCTGAAGCATGAATACTATGACTCCTAGAAGCTTCCCAAGTTCCTTTAGTTTACCACTATTAATTGATCATAATGGCCATAAACAGTAACCAGATTTGGTTCGAAATAGAGATTAAGCTGGGACATCATTCGTGGCAAAAAACCTATTATTATGCAATCAATGAGCAGCTAAATCAAGCACAAGTCAACTGCGGCAATAGGAATAATTTTTTGACTAGTTAGTTTACTGTCAAATGACCATTGGGAATACTTACTAAGGTTTATGTGTTGCATTGCTTACGTAAGGACAATAAATAATTTTACACGGCGCATCATTATTGAAGTGAAACTGCTTTTGGGACGGTGTGAATTGGATTTTATGAAACGAAAACGTGTAACTAAAGAGAGACAACTATAAATGTATTTATAGGGTAGTTTCCCTATTCCCTATTGTCGATCAATCGCTCTCTCTCTCTTTCACTCTCTGTTTTCTACCTCCATAGTGTATGCATCCCATTCTCTTACAAATTAACCAAAATACAAAGTTTCACTTCTACCGCGTGTGAACACACACTCGACAATTTTTTGTTTTATATCTTAATATTTGCTTGTGTAATGGTACTATCGACACATACACAAAATCCAAGTGCAGTTAAATATATTAAGGCACCTGAGTGTACACACATATAACGGTTTCGTAAATTGTTCTAGGTACGCTACTGGGCTGACAGCCAAGGTTTCCACCAAGAGGATAACATCCCAAAGGTTGAACTTAAGCCTGCAGAAGAGACACCTGCTCTGAGGGAAGCTCGTCTTGCTTTTGAGAAGGCCTGGAAGGCGGCAGCTGAAGCCAACTCCAAGCAACCTACAGCCCCACCACCATTCAATCCTCAGTAAGTGTAGTCACTTAAGTTTACTACTATAGTAGTAGTTACGTTCATCTCAGGCACTAATATATATAAACTTTCAATGGATGGTTTCTGCTGGTCAAAGTCCTTATATAAATACCGAAATCAATATGCGATCATAAATTCTTTTACTTTTGATGATTAGAGAAATATTTTATGACTGTCGACTGCAGTTATTTATTATGAGGTTTATCAATGGAATTAATATTTGGATGGAAATCTATCACCTTACCCTCAATTTAAAAGAGACAATAATTAAATATTGAACCATGACATTCGGCTTATCGTAGAAAGCAAATTGTACTGTCTTTGAAAATGGAACACAATTAAAGAAATAGAAATAAAAATGTACGATAAATTAGGGTTCTCAGGTACTACTGCGCCGTAGTAGCTTTGTGGTATTATTTAAAACAAAATAAAGAGACGAATTTAATTACTATCTACTGTAATACCTAAACATGATTCCTTGCCCCCCTAGACAATATGGCTCTTACGAGGCCCAAGCTTCCGAGCCCGAAGGCGTCGTGGTATCCGCCCCAGCTCCAGCCCCAGAAGATAGCCCGCTTCGTGAAGGCAAAGCTCTAGCCTACGCTCAGGCACAAAGCGGCTTCAACAACTACCAACAAGGACAACGACAACAGAGTTTTGGCCTACAACAGCAATATGGACAGCAGCAGCAGTTTGGACAGCAACAGCTTGGCCAGCAACAACTTGGACAAGATGGCAAATATGAAGAGCCAGAACCCACCGTGAGTATACTGTGATTCAGTTAATTTCATTATTTTATGGATTTCGGATCTTGCTTCTAATTTTAGGAATATTACCTTTTCATTTAAGTTGTTAGGAATTACTGGTGTTGAATATCTTCATTTAACTTCATTTTACTAATACATAGATCTCCAAAATATTATAGTTACTAAACCTATACCATAATACACAATACCAATATACACGTTGAGAATCCTATATTTAATTTTAATGTATGACTAACTCTTTATTATTCTTTTCAGGGTCCCCCTCACGGCTTCTTCTACAGCTTCGAGTACCCTGTCTCCGTTATCGTCTCGAAAAAAGAACAAAATTTAAATAACCCTGGCTACCAAGTAGACCACGACACTGTCGGTATTAGCAGCCAATAAGCGATTTACACTTAACATTTTTTGACAACACGTTATTCGGTTTATTTTAAGACTTAGTATTTGTGTCTTGTCCCAAAATGTTTATCATTATGTTATGTCCCATCATTTCTGGCCAGAAAGTATTGACAAGTTTTAGAAAATAGTTTTTGTTAATAATATTTTTTTGGGTTAACATTGTACAATATTCTGTTATAAATTATTTACTAAAATAGAATCAGGTCCAAAAAATTGGTGAAAGTGAATCCATTTTAGACAATAACTAGTACAAAACTTTCTAGGCCTTTTATGATACTTTGATTTCGCCTACTAATGCTTCAGTAGGTTGAAACCAAAAACGGCCATCAGTATATTAGTTTTATGAGTCCCTCAGCTTGCCGATAGTCTAATGAGGCAGTTTGTATGCATAATTAAGACCATTGTGGCATAATTATACTAAATGTTATTGTCGTTAGATTGTCGGCCTGTAATATAACTATGTGTTGCCATTTTAGGAGCGATAGCTTTGTCTCTTTTGGTCTGAAGTAGCATATTTGGAAGTGAAATACTATGATTTATGATCATGATTTTTATGTTTTTTGTTTACGATTTAAATCCGTCAATATGCTACTTTGGATTGACCATAATTTCTATCAGCATGGTTCGAGTTTGAAAGTTTAACCTTAGTTTTAGCACTCCAATAGCACTTGTTTTTTTAAAAATTATGCATTTAGTACTTGGTTAAACTCTTGAACTCAGACTCGCTAAAAGTTAAGTTTTGTTACCATAACGTCTTTAGATGTAATGTAAAATATACATAATTTAAGACCTCGGTTAATGACAGCAATTTGTAACGATTATTATTTTATAATAATAAAACATTTTGCATATTAAACGTGTTATTTTTTACTTATTATTCACCGACTGACAGTTATTTTTTTGGTTATTTGTATTATATTACCTATTTGCAATGTAGTTTATAAGTTTAAAAGGTTTAAGGAGTGGAGAACATAAATACGTATCATCAAAAACTCTAAATGTATTAAATACTACATCACGCTTCTACACCTCTTACAACTCAGTAGAACAGCAGCTATTCCAAATAGCCATAGTTGTTAAAGATAACGTTATTATAATTATAGCTTTATAATCAGTCTTCTCTCCCAGAGCAGACAGTGGCTACTCTTACATTAGTTCAAAATTGCTGCATGGATCCAGGGTAAGGCATCACTAAAACTGGCATGGGGCCTTTATTCGATAGCCTCTTTACGTTTTCTGTTGGCACTGGTGCTTGTGGCCTGAACCATCCTCCACTTATGATGTTAGAAATCCAAGATATCGTTTCAGGGACATTGATTTCAATTGGCAGAAACGGTATGTAAGAAATGATTGTGCCTAATGCAAACCTTCCTTCATCTGGAAGGTATACAAGTGCATTCTTAGTCTGCGTTTCAGAGGATTTTGGATCGGAATCTATTACTACAGCTGCTTTATTTTCGTCTATATGTCCTTTGTTACTTTTGAGTTTGTCTTCGGCGTTTTGTTCGTTAAGGTGTACGTATCTGTCGTCAGCTACAGTATTTGGTGGTGTATTGGGCAGAATTACCATTATCGGCTGCTGTGGATACCTGGAATTAATCAAGATCAGGTTTTCAAGTTATTGTTTTAAATTAATGAATACAGAGTTTTCTTTTTCAATCCCTGATAAATTTGGACAAATAGTAACGATTAATAATATCGATTAATTGAACTTATGTTCTAACCGTTTCTCTATTCTAACAGTTAATTATATATTACAATACAGGCTTATCTAATATTTTAACGCAATTTGCACGATTCATGTTTATGGGAAAACTGAAAATTTATTAATGTAAATGTACTACGGTATACCCACATTTCACTGATAACGATTAAGACTTCATTAGTTGATAGGCAGCAAGACTATTCCGTGTGGCATCGGAATTAAAATAACCACCACCACTACATCTCCTCCCGTGAATATCGTAAAAGGCGTTTAAGGGAAACTAAACCAGAGGGATAGGCAGCAGCGTCCCTTCTGTGGAGCAGTAGCCATACTGCGGTCACTAACCCGCTTGCCAAGCGTGGTGTGTATTGGCAACTACCCCCCAAAATGATGACACAGTTGTGAAATCTATGGGGGAGGCCTTTGTTCAGCAGTGGACGTAAAAATAGCCGATAAGATGATATTTTAGGTTAGCTCTACAAGTTTTATGTACTTCTTCTCTTAGATTATGGCTTCGGTAGAGTATCTTCCACAATTTCGCCAATGTCAAGTCTAAGGCAACGTCGTACGATGTTTAGATTAATAAATCTTAACATATTCATAAAATATTTCTCAAAAATGAAAAAAATCTATAAAATCTGTGGGAAACGTCGTACAGTTCAATTCAAGTTTTATCTATGGCCGTAAATATTAGCTGTCAACGTGAAGACACGAGAAAAACATTATCGGAATTTTGTGCTGGAATGTACTAGTATTATTATAACTCCTCATAGACTAATATTCTTGTTCAGTCAAAGCATACATTATGTCACAAAATTTTACTCTATGACGACAATATTCTTAAATAAAATGCCTAAGCCGTACATATTCTTTACAAGCAATTTAAAGAAATGGCTCCATGGAAAATGCTTCTACACAATTAATGAATTTATGACATATAATTTTTAACGTTGCCCCACCGTAGGATTTCTCTTGTGTCGTGGGTGCGTTTACAGACATGAATTCCACAGAAAATACACCCAGACCCGGAACAACTACCTGCAGATCATACAAATATTTGTTCCGTGCGGGAATCGAACCCACGACCCGGAGCGCAGCAGCCGACTGTATCAGCCACTGCACGAACCGTGCCGTCCAACGTGCCGTTATGAATGAATGAATCTTATATTAGATATTTTGGTTTTTATTACTTATGACATGTTACTATTATGTATCTATGAATAAGATTACAATGTTTCACTTGTCCTATTCCAGTACCAATTATATTTTTGAACTTTTGACTTATTTAGTTAATTTTTTGTAATAGGTAACTAGTTACGATTAATATTCATGTGATTTAAATTTATAAGCGGCTGATTCTGAATCGTTATTGGACCATGTACTATTAAATATTTGCACGCTGAAATAAGTAGACGAACTAAATGAAACAATTGTATGACTAACACTAAGATCTGTAAAATACCATGTTTCATGCAAATAAAGATTATTAATTAACCCAATACAACTGGAATTTCCTGTATCCGCGGATATACTAAATTACTCAAATAAACATTCATACTCGGAATATAACGTCTGTAGATGACACGTTTGTACAACTTTTTCTGTACATAAATCGAACCCAATCCCCAGAGCGTTAGCTGCGCAAAACCAAGTAATTATCCACTGCAGCAATCCGGTCGAAATTAGAAACTTAATAAATACTTACATAGTAGGAGCCTGCAAATTCGGTACCATCTGCCTCAAGAAAGGTGGTTGCGGCTGCATCGCATACTGCATTGGCAGTAACTGTAGTTGCATGGGAGCACTGTATATCGCAGCTATATGTAGGTACAACACTAGAACTAACATGTTATTCATTTTCTCTCACTACTGTGGCTCCGATTTAAATATGGAACGATTTCCGGCACTATGGCTTGATTCCACTTCTTCTTTTGTTATTTTATTTTGCGTATTTGATTGTTTTGCTTTAATATTCGCTTGTATTTTCTGTAGTCGTCTACTTGAGAGAATCGAGAGTTTGACTGGCAGTGTCCGAGGTGTGCAATCCCCCGAAGAATTTGTGTCACGCGTGTCCGTTGCGAATTTGACTTCGCTTGTAAAACACAGGATGAAAAAACAAATATGAGATGTGAAAAACAAAACTAATGTCATAAACTGTTTTGGCGCGAAACGTTTAGCAGTTTGATCACCGAGTCTATTACGATAATTTAAAAAATTAAATTTATTTTTAATTATTTCCTGCGCAAGGAAGTGCGGTAGCGTCCGTTTGTCTGGCGGTAAGGAAGTGTATGTATCTATGTGCGTTCGGTCCTGTGTTATTATTCACGCTGTGGCAGCGACCTACTGACTGCCAGCCCTGACCTTACATCATGCATTGCTTTCTTTTCTGGGGTTCAATGTTTGGAAACTATATACATGGTGTGTTTAGAATAGTTTTTTAAATTTATTTATTTATAAAGTACTATACTTTTGGAAGCGTATCTATTTTGTTATCTTTATTTGTAACTAAGGATTTATGTAAGAATAAAATGTGTAAAAAAATCTTACACCTTGGAGGTATTAATTTGAAACATTGTAGCATTATGTAACGTTTATGAGAATACCATATCAAGATACTGGTCTTTTCAAACCTTCAATCCTTGATATGGATCCTTAGCGATCCGGCTAAACTAGTCGAGATCAGATCAGATACTCGTCAGATTTTTCGAGTTTTATTTTATGCTAGGGCAACTCGGTCTTCTCTTACCCCAAGTTTGAATCGTTAAACCTTGTTTGGACAGGTGGATGTATGGGTGTTCGGTGCCGAAGATGACCACTCCAGTGGTTTTAGCCGGTAGGAGTCCGGTATGCCCCTCCACCCTTCCCCGGGGTGGAGGAAGTACATAACTTGTTCTCCCTAGCTAACACAAAAAAGCGGCGAAGGGTGGGATAACATGGGTGCAGTCTTATGTTGACCTTTAAAAAGAACAAATTTTCTGTTTTGAATAATAATATTGAATAAATTTTATTTAACGCTTGTGTGGGTTAAATAAAAATGGTGGTCATCTGGCTCTGGTTCTGGTCAACAACACATGTCCTTTCCAGCGTAATTTCTGAATAAGGATCACCTTGCCTGATAGGTTTATGGTTAGTCAGTCCAGCAATACGTGGCCAGAAAATCCTCAGTATGCGTCGAAAAAATTATGTGATTATTTGAGACGGTCCCTACAGGCATTCCGTTCGCATTTCGCAGCAAGGGCGTTAGCAAGATAGGTAAGTTTTTAGGTCTTCGACTATAGATGTTTACGTGATATGTAAGTAAACATAAATCATCCGCAAAGTCTATGTTTCCACGAGTTTTGTCATAGCAGGCTCTCTCTTCTTCAGTACTCTGCGCATCATATCATTCAAAATAATAAGAACAAGCCACAGTGACAGCCAACGAGAGTTAATCCAGGAGTGACAGGTATTAAGGTCTATTAGCTAGCTTCTGTGCAGTGATTAAAAACATGTCACCCCCTCAGGTAAATCTCGGTAGGGATCGTCGCTGTGCGCTGTGCTGGCACGTGAGTGCAAGTCACCGTCTTTCTGGGGATCGCTTGATATGAACACGCAGATTTCCCAATTTTCGCGCCTACAACCTACAAGGCCCCCCACTATATACTTTATTAGTTAGACATTGGTACCGGGGGTGTTGCCGTGTGGTGCCTGCTCAGAATACCACCACCCCATCTCCTCCCGTGGGTATCGTAAAAGTCGACTAAGGGATTAGCCGGAGGATGGGCAGCAGCGTCCTTCGAGTACATTAACAAATCAACTGCGATCGCCAACCCGTCTGCCAAGCGTGGCGATTATGGCAAAACCCCCCAATGAGCCCACAACACACCCATGTCGGTCGTTGTGGTGATCTTTGGGGGAGGCCTGTGTCCGGCAGTGGACTTCATTCGGCCGAAATGATGACCGGGGTGGTTGTAAGCCAGCGCCTTCTCCTTCTTTTCCGAGTGGGATCGGTCGTTTTCAGATCCCGCTTTGCGGCCTGCTTCTGGAGTATGACGCTATTACAGAAGGAGATCACTGCACTTAATTTGTTATGCTCTGCCAACATTACTGCTGGCCTCTGCCGATCTGAGATCTTGCGCGATCCGATCGACCAGGATCCGCCGCTCGGCAGCCCACGCAGGGCACGCCTCGAGCGTAGGTATGCTGTGCGGTATTTTCGTCACTTTCAAAGTGGTGGCACTGTGCCGTGGCCTTGCGTACTATCTGGTGTATAGCAGTGACTCTACGTTGCGTGTCAAGTTAAGGGTAGGTGCGCGTCTCTACATCGCAGGAATTTCTTCGAAACAAAATCATTGTAAGTGTTTAGTTTATGGTATTGTTTCACAGGCCGTGTGGTGCCGGCTACAAATAGAATCAACCTATCTCATCCCCGTGGGTGTCATAAATGGTGATTATGAGATAAGCCGCAGGATGGGCAGTAGCGTCCTTCGAGTACATTAAAAACTTAACTGCAATCGCCAACCCGCTTGCTAAGCATGGCGATTATTGCAACCCCCCAATGAGCACACAATACAACCATACTGGTCGTTGTGGCGATCTTTGGGGGAGGCCTGTGCCCAGCAGTGGACTTTATTTATCTGAAATGATGATGAATATTTTGATTGTATCTTGTTACATTGTTGTAAACTATATTATAAACAATTAGTTGTATTCATAATGACATAACGTATGTAAACTGTGACGTGATGAAGCGTTTCCATCATAAAGTCTTCAAAACACTAATATTGTGCAGCACTACTTATGACAAGTCTATTTATATTGATATTTACTGTCATTTTAGAGCACTGGATCAACCTGATTACGGTAACACCATCGCTTGTATCGTGACGATTTATTATTATTAATCATTCGTAATAACGTTGATCTGGTCATCGCAATATAGCCCTACTCAGATTCCATCCTGTTCATCCACGAGTTTGCAGTTGACAGCGCTCGTTTTTCTATTAGACATGGCCTACGTAGAACTTTAGAACAAACATACTGGAAATTATCTCTACGTCGGTTGCAGCACTAAGTCAAGTCTTTGTCTTAGGCAGCATAAAAAATGCCCTTTTGCCAGCTTTTGGATACTCGGTCCGTTTTACATACAGCTGCCCTCAGTGGCATCAATGTAGCAGATGCTCTCATTGTCCGGTACATTACTACTTATGACTTTTTATGTCACGTGATATTTCAGCCTATTGTTCTAAAATACTAATTTCTGCAACATACTGAGTCATATCATCCTCATAATCTATAAGGTAAAAGACCTGGATGAAGTATTCATGCATTGTTTTTCCAACGTAATTAGAAGGCTGTCGCAAGTATCTTTAATGGGCCGCATCAATGGAGGTTTATCGTAAAGCTCTCTGTCACCACTGTACTCTTGGATGTTCCTGGTGTTAGTGGCCGGTTCCTCACTTAAGGCTCTTCGATATTGGAAAGTATTCATAAGCTTTCTTGATGCTTTGATCTTCGATGCAATATTCGCTGTTTTATAAATCATGGGATCGACTCGATAATACATTATATATCAGTCATTGTATACAAAGCACATACATTTTTACATTAACTCGAAACTCAAAATAGAAAGAAAAAAACCACAGGCAATATAAATATTTGCGCCGTCGGCGGAATATTTCAGAATGCAAAATCTTTGCTGCTGCGCCATTTAGGTCGTCAAAATGTAAATATAGGAGACTCACACGAAAGTCAAATTTATCCGTATCGAATAGTAATAGCTATTGATGAGAGGTGTCGACCAGATTGCTAATATTAAAACCCTGCCATTGATTCGCGTGCCTGTTTATGTAGCGTTTTACAGCTGGGCCTCTAGCATGTGATGCGCAGTGGATGTTAACGAATGTATATGACACGTTACGAGATATTTAGCGATAATAAGTGTCCAAAGGCTCTGCTAGGGTAAAATCTTTAATGATCGATGCCCTGCTGATGGTATATTGGTGACGACATGACGCATAGTGGAGTTTTGGTTGTGCTTTCTAAAATATGGTTAACCTTCGATGACTGAGTTATTTTTGCCATCCATTAGGATAGATCGCAATAGGAGTCTGCGTGCTCATACCAAGCGACCCCCGAGAAGATGGTGGTGCGCACGTGGTCACGTACCGGCGTGTGTGCAGCACAGTGCACAGTGAGACTTGGGGGGACCCTTTATAATCCTCCCCGAGAAGTGCCTGGGGGGTGGCCTTTTTACAGCCACCTGCTTCCGCTAGAAGCGGTGATGAATGGGCGGCTCTAGTGTGATCATACGAGGACCTGGAGCCCCCTTTCAGTGCCGAAGATGACCGCTCCAGTGGTTTTAGCCAGTAGGAGACCGGCATACCCCTTCACCCTTCCCCGGGGTGATGGAAGTTCCATGTGGAATTTCACTGGACACAAATAAAAAAATAGAAAAAAGGTCAGATCACAAGGGCTATTGATCAGTCTTAAAAATACTTAAATACTTGATTTTCTGCTTACAGATCTTGTACCATATAAAATGTCTGGACTTTAAAACAGAATCCTTTGAACTTGGTTCTTCTGCATTTATTCTCAGTGGCAGTCGGTAGAAATCGCTGGCTTCATCTAGATTTATTGATTGAATGAAAGTGTTTCGTAAAACCTTTTTGCTAATTGTACATCATATTTCATTCGTATACAGATTTCTGTAATGAATATTACTAGTGGTCGCCAACTTATCGACATTAGATGCATTAAAATAAAACATTAATTTTAACTTCCTGCACTCCTTCTCCATATGAACTTTAACTATGCCATATCTCACCCTCCTTCGTGCGCGTAGTGTGCTTAAACAGGGAGACAAAGATTTCCTTCACGTATTAATATATACATAAATATAACGATACAGCTGAGATATAAATCGCGATATATATTCTTCCTGCAGCCACTAGCTGTAGCATTTCGGATTTAGTTCATGATAAAATCTTACGTAATCAATGGAGCTATGAAAATAAAGAGAATAATAACGTAAGTGCACCGAGTTTTCTCAAAGTGCGTCACTAAATTCTCTAGCCATGTTGCAGTATGGAAATACACCGTGTTTTATAACTCTACCTTTCATGTTACCTGTCACATTACATGGTACATATGAGTCTTGACTAATTTCATTTATGATGCTTTCACGTTTTGTAATTCATTACCAAAATTACCGTTCGCATTTTTATTGATTTTACTTGTGATGCAGCAGACGTTTCCCAACTTTGTGGGGGTCTATTCTGACTAAACGTGGATGTTATTTTACTTGACTTGAGGATTGTGGTCCAAATTGTTGGCCTAGTTGTCAGGTATTACCATGACCAACATAGTCTCCTTCGTACTAACATAAGCAGAAAAATCGTCTGGTTCGACTTGAAGAAATTGGCCAAACGCTTGAAATTTCACCCGGGCATTATCAG
The DNA here is from genome assembly GCA_947459985.1 of Diloba caeruleocephala. Lineage (NCBI taxonomy): Eukaryota > Metazoa > Arthropoda > Insecta > Lepidoptera > Noctuidae > Diloba > Diloba caeruleocephala. Next base: position 2,156,027 of record OX381610.1, read on the forward strand.
TTCACGGTTTAACGTAGTATTTTTGATCTGGGAATATATCAGTTACCTGTCACTACCTCACTGGTCTATCTATAAGCGCGGTGCTGCAAGTCAGGTCCTGCGATCAATCGTCCAGTCTTCGGCGTCGTCCTTTCCCAGGGTGGAGGGGTAGTACATGGAGAACAGCGAAAAAAAAAAAATCGTTGTTTAAATTTAATTCAGAAAATTCTCTGTAACGGCCTGAGGTATGCAACTGTGTCCGGTAAATGGTGCTCCCTATTACGTAGGACTTAATATAGCGATTAGTGAAATGTGGGTGTACAACGGTAAACGCCTGCCTAATGATTTGTAAACAGCAAATTATATTCCTAGACCCAATCGCAAAACTAGTTTATTTATATAAGGCCATATAAAGATCACTGTATAAATACTAGAAATAAACATAAAATAGTTGTTCCAAAATTTAGGTTGTCAAAAACCAATAACTCATTCTTAGGAAACTGTATTCGATTTTATAACAAGATACCTAAAGCAATTACTGATCTCACAGATGGGAAGTTTAAAGCACACGTTAAAACAATTCTCATAAAAATGCCTACTATAGGGTTAGGGACTATGTTGACGATAGGGACATATAGCGTTAGCTACTTTCTGCATATGTGGCTTCCTTGGTAACCAATTATATGTGAGGTGCTCTTTGTACTGTATAGCTGCTATATTTATATTTCAGCAATGTGTTGGTAAAGTCTTAAACACAAATTATATATTATGTTATATCTAATAATTTGCCTATATAATTCAATATTGTAACCTCAATTATTTTAAAAGAGCCGTGTGGTGCCGGCTCAGAATGCCACCACCCCATCTCCTCCCGTGGGTGTCGTAAAAGTCGACTAAGGGATTAGCCGGAGGATGGGCAGCAGCGTCCTTCGAGTACATTAACAACTCAACTGCGATCGCCAACCCGCCTGCCAAGCGTGGCGATTATGGCAAAACCCCCCAATGAGCCCACAACACATCCATATCAGTCGTTGTGGACATCTTTGGGGGAGGCCTGTGTCCAGCAGTGGACTTCATTCGGCCGAAATGATGATGATCCATGGAGTTTCTTGTCGGTTCTTCTCCATAGGATCAACTAATTGGAACCGAGCAATTTAAATTCTGACGTTTCATAAGTGCCAGTAATTAGTTTATTTGAAATAAAAATATTTGACCTTGACTTTGAAAGAAAATCAAATAAAGTCACGCTGGCCAGTATACACCCAGTATATACAGCAGTATATAGCTCGTACTTCACGCTGGAACAGCTGCTCAAACTTTATCAAGCATAAGTTTAGTTGTGTGTCGAGTACAGCTCTCATCTTTGAAAATGTTTGGGTGAGGCTCATTGATAACGCATTGGTCGAGGCAAGGTTTTAGAGTCATGATCATCAACGCAGAGTTGCAAGCTTATCAGTGTTATATATAGTGTGCATCGTAATCGCACAACTTAATTCCCCCAACTATACGCACGAAGCGGTTTGCTAACTAAATCGTTATGCGTACCGTTTATAAGTGGAAGATTTCAGGTTTCCACTAGGGAAGAGTGCACGATCATCGACCGCAATATCGCTTAACATCAGGTGAGATAGTAGACAAACCCAAACCAAAGCAAATATTTAAAAGGTGACTGAGTGAGTGCGTGAGAAGTTTTACTTGGCATTAAAAAAAATCTGCATTCAAATAATTTACTTAAGTAGGAAAAACGATAAGATATTAAATACAATTAATAAAGTTTAGATTAAAGAACGTATTTTAATTAAAATGATATTTATTTTTATACATTTAAATAAACATTTATTTTCATAAAATGAGTCAAATATATTTGAAATAAACTATTAGTCAGTAAAATAAATATTTTATTAAATAAATATAGCATTTTTATTATCATTAGCGGCCAACTTCATGATGTCGGATTTTCGTGACAGTATGCGCGCGCAGCTCTCCAATTGATTCTTATCAAACGCGTCAATGAAGTATAATTTCAAAAAATGGAGTCACTAAGTATTCCATTCTAAATAAATAAATACACATATTCATCATCATCATTATCAGCCTATAAAGATCCATTGTTGGATATAGGCCTCTCCCAGCGTGCGCCATAACGCCCGGGCATCAGCATTCCGTATCCAGCTGGACCTAGCAACCTTCAGGTAGTCCGTTCATTTCGCCGGTGGGCATCCCACACTACGTTTGCCCATACGCGGTCTCAAGGACTCGTCTACTCCATCGGCCATTGGTCTTTCGTCAGACGTGACCAGCCCACTGCCACTTCAGCTTGCTTATATGGTGTGCTATGTTGATCATTTTGGTTCTTTTCCGGATATCCTCTTTTTGAGTCCTTCAGAGAGACTCCGAGCATAGCACGTTCCATAGCCCATTGAGAGACTTAAAAAAAGATATAACAGGTGTGAAAATAATGTAGAGTAATGCCTGGACTTGTCTGGTTTTGAAGGAAATGCCAGTGCTATAGCAAGTTAATAGTCAACCTAACTAAAAAATATATGGATATACATTTTCGAACAGCCTATATTATGAATTCCAAACGGAAATAACATTGTAAATATTAGGAATAGCTTAAAAAAACGCTGTAGATATTATGTGGGTGTTTTTAAAATTCTAGATAAAATATAATCGTACGTCAACCTCTCTAATGGTTTTGAATTATGAACTCGTACAGAAAAAAGTAAGTGCTTGTTACGCTCATTATATGCGTTCGTGTAATCGTTGCGGGCCCGTTAGGTTTATTACATTTTTACAGTTCGAAGCAAGTGACAAACAAAATAACATTTTGTGCTGGAATCTTTCGAAAAACACTAACTGTAATTTTTCATTAATATGGCTCATCATCTCACTAGCCAAAAGACGTCCTCGGCTGAACAAAAACCTGCCTCACAGATTTCCACAACGACCGGTTACATGCCACCCGCATCCAACGACTCCCAGAGACCTTTACCAGGTCGTATGTCCCGCGCTGCGATTTCTGGTGCGCGATCTCCACTAGAGAACCTTTTTGCCGCAATGGCCATCAGTTCGACGAGTAATGTGCTCCGCCCATTGCCACTTCAGTTTACTTATCCTTTCAGCTAATTCTGTAACTTTAGTTCTTTTACGGATCTCCTCATTTCTGTTTCGATTCGTAGAGAAATACCAAGCATAGCTCTCTCCATTGCGCGCTGAGTGACCTTGAGCTTTCGTATGAGGCCTACATTGAGTGACCACGTCTCTCACGAATTTTTCATTTATCAGGTTGAAACAAATTATTTCATTACTACGTCTCTAACCGCTACTCTATCTCTGGCTGTCGTTGGCTAAACTTCTTGCAGCTAGATGCGTATTAGTATGCAGTGGCTTACTGTACTACGAGTCGCACGTTCAGCATGACCAAATATTTGTATCACCTACAGTTGTTCCGGATCTAGGGGTTTGTGCACGTCACGCTCGAGGCGTGCCTTGCGTGGGTGGCCGAGCGGCGGATCCTGGGCGATTGGATCGGCGAAGATCTCTCTCTGCCGGTAATAGTGTCATCTATGTTGGCAGAGCACGAAGACTGGAATGCAGTGGTCTCATTCTGTGAGAGCGTAATGCTTCAGAAGGAGACGGGTGGACACAGGACAGGAGGAGGGGTGACCGCTTTACAGTCACCTGGGCCTGGCGTGGCATCAGTGGGCGGTTTCAGTATGATCATAAGAGGCCCTCAGGTGCCGAATGGTAATTTTTTATCTATTTTCCTAAATAACTTTAAAACTATATATTATAAAATAGAAATCCATATGTGTACCAAATTTGAACTTAATCGTTCAAGTAGATCCGGAGCAAATTGGCTGTGACAGACGGACAGGCAGACAGACACACGAGTGATCCAATTAGGGGTTCCGCCGGTTTTTCCTGCGGACGTTCAGAACCGTTAAAAATAAATAACCCTTTGCATTATTTGATTACAAAGACTTGTGTTCTATTTGTGTGCGTTTTTAAAAAGAACGAGAATTGTTTTTAGTGCTTACATAACAATTTTATTCATTAACTATTCAAAATGATAGCGAAAACATATAGAAATTACGACGTGTTTTTTAATTTACGCGATCCTTAAAACCTCTTCTTTTATTGGTCTCCAGTGGAAATTCTACATGGAACTTCGGGGGAGGGCGAAGGGGTATGCCGGACTCCTACCGGCTAAAACCTCTGGAGCGGTCATCTTCGGCACCAAAGGGGGCTCCAGGTCCTCGTAAGACCACACTAGAGACCTTTCATCACCTGTGGCGATGTCAAACTTAGCATTCGGTACCTCCGTTATATATATACATACATATATATTATACATATATATATATTTTCAAGCATTTCGCGGCACCAATCTAAACGACAGTGTTTTTGATTTTCCTAGAAATAATGAGCAATAATCACCATTATCAATAATCCGGTTGCACTGGAGCTTTCTGACGCCTAAATGTTCGTGTAAGACTTTTTGCACTTGACTCATACCAATGCCTAAACTTGCCTGGGTCAGTTGATATTACTCTTTTATCAGTTTCTATCATTAGCCGCACAGCACACACGTTCTCTGCAGTGGTCGCCGTAGAAGGACGTCCTTCACGCAAATCATAAGTGAGATTGCTTCGACCACGTTTAAACTCATTAAATCAGTTATAAACAGTGGCAGGAGATGGGGCTTCATCATGAAATGCCAATCTAAGTCTATCGTGAAATAAGTTGTTGATTAAGACCGCAATGAAAGTCGTACTAAATCAAATTCATTAATTTTTTATTTTTTGTTGGGCTTCTCGCATACATCTCAGGGAAATGTGGTTGCTTAACCGGTCATTTTCTGGCGAAGCCAAAAGAGGCCTCCAGCCAAATCAAATTCATTCATACCGGCCATTTATATGTCCACTGTTGAACAAAGGCCTCCCCCATAGATTTTCACAACTGTGTCATAATTTTGGGGGGGTATTTGCCAATACTCACCACGCTTGGCAGGCGGGTTGGTGAGCGCAGTATGGCTACCGTTTCACAGAAGGGACGCTGCTGCCCGTTCCTCTGGTTTAGATTCCCTTAGTCGCCTTCCACGACATCCACGGGAGACGATGGAGTGGTGCTATATTCTTAATCCGGACACCACACGGAACTGACTGCGTACTAAATCATGGAGTGAAAAGTCAAATTCATTTCGATGCACGGCACACACTTTTATTTGCCACCAATTTGCAAAAATAATTGACTTACTATGATTCTCAAGAGTTCTTTATTCGAAATTTTAATAAATTTTGCTTCGGCAACTTTTCTTACTGGCCAATTCAAAAATCATTCAGTGTGACCCTCGTATGTAGAGGGTGTATGTCTGTAAACTACCACGACATATGCGAAATCCTAGGAAAACACTACCTTGTCGATCCAAAAGTATTTTATAACGGCGAGAATAGTCTTGAAGATAAGCAACAGTGTCCATCTTGGGTATTACAAATAATCCCCATTGGGGTATGGCAGACATAATCGCCACTCGTGGCAGGCAGGTTGGCGATTGCAGTTAAGTTATAAATGTACCCGAAGGATGCTGCAGCCACTCCTCCAAATAAATTTTAATGTTTTTCAAAACAAATAACATCGTTCTTAAAAACAAACAAAATATAATAACTCTATAGTAATAGAGCCTTTTACAACATCCACGGGAAGATATTGTTAGTGCTATTCTTAGCCGGCTCCACACAGATTTTATATCATTAAACAATCAAAACTAAACTATTCTCACCCAGTTTTGAGCCTTTGTTGTTTCTTACGTCTTAACTTTCTTTTTATGGTTTTACAAAAACTGGATTATACCATTTGGAGACGGAAAAGCCAAAAAAATGAAATTAAATTAAAGTGGTATTGTGAGCTTTTGATATTTATTTTCTCAATTGTAATGTTACCCTGAATTAGCCCTGCGTGGCACCACACTACACTCGTCACCTCGGGACATGAAGTTATTCAGTCCCTTATGTCCAGTAATTTGACTAGCTACAGTGCCCTTCTAACCGGTATACTTTATTGTTTAAAGTAGCATTTTGCGAATGTTGACAAACAGATTGCAATTAACTTATTGACGTTTACAAACTCATCATTGTTTACTAACAAATTGATTCGTGGTTTGATTTCGTATCTCGCAGTAGTATCATTATTATCGGCTTGCCTGACACTGACCGTCAGGCGAACGACTTGCTTGTATCGGGTATTGCCAATATATAAAAAAAAAAAAAATGTTCTTGCACGTAAAATATTCGGTCGTGGGTTTTGTCATTAAACGGCAATCGTTAAGCCAAATCGGAGGTCTTTGGGCAGCTTGAACCACTCTGACACAAGGTTGGCCACTAACCAAAGGAAAACAAACAAAAAGAAAAGAAGGCACTAGATTGTAATAAGGGTTAAGTGAGATATTGACGGCACGGTTGGTGCAGTGGCTCATACAGTCGGCTGCTGCGCTCCAGGTCGTGGGTTCGATTCCCGCACGGAACAAACATTTGTATGATCTGCAGGTAGTTGTTCCGGGTCTGGGTGTATTGTGTGTGGAATTTGTGTTTGTAAACGCACCCACGACACAGGAGAAATCCTAGTGTGGGGCAACGCTATGAAAATAACAACAAAACAGATTTTCAACAAAAATACTAATTATATAATTTTCAACGTTATAATATCTATTGCTTCTAGCTTCTAGAGTTTACAAACCAATTGATGTAACAATTTCTCCTGTATCAGTATAGTACAGTATAAGTAATTAACTGACATAAATCCTACAAGTACAAACACCCAGACCCAAAACAACTATTTGTAGATCATACAAATATTTGTTCCATACCGGGATCGAACCCACGACACGTAGCACAGAAAGCAAATTGCTTACACACTGCGCTACTCATGCCGTATCATGTCGATTACAAATAGTGTCTGTTGACACTCATAAAATACAGTATATTTTGAGAACCTAAACAACCAATGAATAATGACAAATCTACAATGATTACAACAAAAAAGTACACAATAATAAATAAACTTTTAATTTTATTATGAACTCTAAACCTTAATGATATGGCAAGAATAAACAAAATAAATACCGTTACGACTTCGACTTACAAACTAAATTAATATTAAAAATGCATCAATATATATCACGATAAAACTATCAGAAATGACAACACCTTGATATTTTTTCGAACTAGACTTATTTGATAACATTAACAGCCGAAATGAATTATCGATGGAATCAAAAATCTTTAGATTTATAATTTTGAAATTCATCCATTTATGTGTTAAGATCACGTTTACACAAATCCAAATCAAAACACAACACGGACTAATCGTTAGGCCCAAATCCAAAGATTTTGGATTATATTCATTATTAGTTTCGGGCGTAACTCAACATACCTACCTACTACATTATTCTAAACAGCGATAAACACCACTTATTTATTTAAAAATCATTTGTATTTTCATAACTCTCGAATATACTCTAATAGCATTGTAATACTCAATTGTTTCCATCCATCGACATTCTTGCTTATCCTGCTCTTATATAACTTCTTAATTACCTACGCTGTCTTTTCCTCCGGCTGACCATCGTCTACGACCATGTCTATCTGCACTTCATAAGTACCTGGCTTGGTGCGTGAAGGTCTTATCACTATTCCGGGCATTTTGGACTCTTGTACTCCATCAACTTCGTTTTCAGCATTATTACCAAGAGGCACGTCTCCTGTCACTCTTGTCGTCCCATCAGGAACCGATATACCATTAAGCTGGTCCTGGGGCAACTTAACAGACATCAAACCTTGGAAGCGTTGAACGAACATCTCCAATATTGGTCCAAATCTTGACACCCCGTCGGTTGACAACAAGAATCTGTCAGAAGCTCCCTCTTTTGGTCGGAGCAGAAACATGTTAAAATTGAGGGTTTTCTTCACCGGTCGGGCCGCTACCTGCGTTATGCAGGCTATAGCGATGAGTACGAACAGTGCCCGAGATGACATTCTGATACAGTAAGTACGCGAGGCGGTAGCGTGCGCCCACGGCGGCGAAATACTCCACACTGCGCCAGTTGCGTTTTTGCCGCGCATCTAAGCCAAGATAACGGGTCCGCGGCAAAAAGATCATAATTGCCTCGCATCGTACCGACCGTCTGATAATTGCAACGATCTCTTCGACACCTTTCCTTTGGAAAGCGATTCCATCTTAATTCCAGTGAGTCATCATTAACTACGCCCGAAATTCGATGAACTTCAGTGAGGTGTGATGTTCACAAAATTTGTTTTGAGACAGGTGACTGCATACATACAGATAGTTCAAGTTTGATTGGTCGAGAATCGGTCATTATAGAGTAAATAAAAAGATACTGATGCGATAGCCTCAAAGTTGTCGCGATTGCAGTGAACCTTAACACGTAGGCCCTAAAGACCAGTTTTGGCTGAACGGAAGGTGATATAATTTGCGCATTACTGCACAAGTAATTTTAAAATCATATTTATGGCCATCCGTCATTATTTACTCGCGTACGTGATTGATTGTAATATAATGATGCAGTATCAAGGCCACTATAATGCAGGTCAATAAAAATAAACAAAATGCGGTTTGTGGGCTTTTTGGCATTGTTCTAAGCTTTTATTTGTGTTTAATGGTAGAAATTTTGATGGCCAATTAGCTGGAACGAATCGTGGCTTTTAATTTTAGCAAAATGAGTTGTGTGTTGTTATTTGGTATATTTTATGGTAATAATGGTGGTGAAAATACATTTATGGAGATTGTCGATAAAGCTTTAAGACTAAAAGTCTAAAAAAGATAAAAGTCGAAGTAAAATACTTTCGTTAATATTTTGATAAGAGTACTACAATTGCATGATATGTTGATTAAATACAGTTTAAGTGATAACCACACTAAAATATCACCATCTATCAATATAGTAGACATCTATGTAAAACAGCATGTTAGAGGGTTGACTAAATAGCTACTTCGCAAATCGATTTGATGGCGGTCCCGCATATAAAATACGAATTAGTCCATTTAGTAAGATTAAAAGCTAACCATAGATAAGCTGCGTTCGAAGATGTAGATTTCCGATGGAGAAGAACGGGCAAGACATTTCATGATTATATTTAAAAAACTAATAATTGCTACGATATTCTTGACCACAATTTTCTCAAAATAACGATTATGTCACGACAATGTAGGAGAAAAGAGTAAACTTATTCTTCTTTGAAAGATTAGACCTTAGATTAGTTTGGTAAAGAGCAAGATGATAGTGCGTAATGGACTATGTAGGTAATTACACCGCGTTGTTTTCAAATTTTCAGTTGTTTCGAGTCCTTAAAGTCTTATAGCATTAAGCGAAAAGTCTTAATGCATTTTAATCGCCTTCTAATACATGATACTTTCTTTAATAGCTATTGTATTAATCATTCCACATCAACTATCATTTCTCCAATTAGTAACAATCACAGCAAAAACCTGACCAAATGCAAAAGACTAATAGCAGAACACACAATAATTGAAACGGCATTACAATTTAATTGAATTAAATCATTCGCATCTATCTTGAGTCAATTATCCGTTATTTATGTCCAATCACATGTCCAATTGGCCATAATTATACGTCCGACTCCTTTGCAGATCATAAACTGGTAGCCATTCTTGGAACTTGACAAATTTATATTTGTAGCTCAGGGAGTAGTCTGTCAACGGAGAATTGACTTTATTTCTAAGACCATATAAGTGAAGTGGTAATTTCAGGATATGGAATACAAGATAGTGTACGTTATACTTTATAGGATTGAACGCCACCACAGGAAGAAGCTCCGTTAGATACGATAAAATGCAGCTCCAGTACTAACGGTAGCTGTTTCTCAGATAAAACATAAATTCCATAAGGAAGTATTTATATTGTTAATGATGGCAATTTCACTTAAGGAAGTATTCATTAGTGTAATGTTTCTTATGAATATGTTGTATTGGTAGGATGGTTAAGTTTTGCCACAAACACGTATTGGGTCACTTTCGTTTTTCGGTTCTGGTGGAAAGTTAAGGTGCCTGTTTTAATGTTTCAGTTTAATTACTTTTCCGTGCCTATATCGGAAGAGAAACACGATCTGATGCCCACTGTCATAATATAAGTCAACTAAGATCAACGGTTTTTGTCGTTGCTAGAGTTATCATAACCTCTGGACGCATCACAAACATTTCGAATCTTTATTAGAGCCATAATTTGTAACTTATCCACAATCGTGTTCTTCAAGACTTTGATACTATGTACAGAATTTTCATCATCATCATCATCATTTCAGCCGAAAATTGACCACTTCTGGACAGAATCCTTCCCCAAAAATGTATGTATGTAGGTATGCGTTTACGTTGTATCCTTATTGGGCGTTTTTTGCCATAATGGCCATGCTTGGCAAACGTGTTGGCGATTACAGTTGTGTTATAAATGTACTTGAAAGACACTGCTGCCCATCTTCGGGCTAATTCCATAGTCGCCTTTTACGACACCTACGGGATGAAATGGGGTGTTGGTATTCTTAGCCGGCACCACATGACACGTATAGAATGTAAAGTCGTCGGTTTGAACCCAGTTACCAATCCGCACTTAAAGAAAACTCTAATGATGTTAAGATAAACCAAAACTGATTAATTGAAGTAATTAAATGTACCAATTTCAGAAACAACTTCAATATAGATTGCAAGATGGAATTAATAAAGCTTTGACGAGTGTCATTCGCTACAATCCAAAATCTCGTGTTGAATAAATCATATAATATTCATAGTAAAAACGGTAAATATCTACTTCAATTATGATTTTAAGTGCTACTAGAATAATGGAGCCTTCAAACTAAATTCATTAATCATGTTGCGTGTGGATTGAACGCAGCTGGCATATTAAATGGAACCGTTCACCTAGTAAGGGAAAATGGTGTTGATAATGAATCTTGAGAAATTTTACCCGTGTACCGAGTCAATTATCTGATAGATAGCACTGCAATTCGCGTTGATCGTTAATTTATTATAGGAGAAAGCGACCCGTCCTGGCAATAGTACGGCGATGTCGCTCCATATTTGCTGGACAGTTGCTGGTGCTGATTTTCTAAGAAATTTACTGGAAACTGCTGTTCTCTTGAGGTATTTGGAAAAGGATTTAGTCCTCTGGGTCAACTACAAGAACTTGCATCACGAGTGCAAAAAGCGTATGCTTGAAAACCTAGTTCTTTTTGAAGGACAACTATTTCTTCCCCAATGTCAAAACAGTGTATTACTGAATATGCTGCATTAAAGTGGTTTAAGGTTTCGTTATTAAGCATGTTTATGTGACTTAAATGTTGCGACCACGTTGGGCTGGACTGTCTATAGTAATGGCAGCATAACGTTAATAATCGACGCTTAGGAATAAATACACGCTTATTTTAATTTTAACGAAGGGAACTTGTTGAGTTTGGTATTGTACATTTTCAAAACCTTGTACTATCTTTCATAGAAATTAAGATCCTTAGCAAAATATTATTAGTTCAAAAGAATCGTACGAATATGAAAAGCAACGAGTTATTAAAATTGAAAAAACGATAAGGTTCTCATATAAGCATTTCTATACACAGGTTTAGGTAAAAGAATAATAAAACACGAAAAATAATGAACCTGTTTAGGTGGGGATTCTCAGATGTTTCCAATTTGGAGTGCTTTTCCCCAGATAATGAAGGACTTGATGTCATGCCCTGCGCGCCCGAACAACTGCACGCGGGAAGACCTAATGAAAGCTACTGACAATGCCATTCTCGTAGCAAAATTTTGGGCAGACACCGTCTAGGATTGCTGATGATTCGAAAAGAAGAAGAAGAAGTATCAAACGTTTTATTTTCATAATAAATATATGAAACTATATTGCATTGCTATTTTACAATTTTGGTAACTATTTCACCATCATAAAAGTACACAGTAATAATCTTTTGTTGAATACATTCGTCATGTTTTTAACTAAATCAAAATTCAGTACCTCTATCGCAAATGAATCAATTATTGGACGTTTGAATAGTTTCTAATTGAGATTCAATTTGTTTAATCACAATAAACTAACGTGTAATGTTAAACTACGCTTTGTTTCGTGTAAGGGTTTGTGTTCTATGGGTCGATTTAGCTTCAACAGCTTCTTTGGTTTCATCACTAGCTGGACCTTGTTTTAGTTGAGCTGGGGCACCTGAAATTATATTTCTTTTATCACACATAAAATTAAAGTACGATCCAGAAGGGTCCTAATAGAAACATTATCTGATGTTACCTTTACTCAATGGATGGTTGTGTTATGCTTCATATTTATTGCATTTTGAGATTTTTATTTTTAAGAAGATTCTGTCGCACAGCTTATATGCAGATATGTTACCGAAATACTTAACCTTTCATCCTCCTTAAGTCCTCTGCTGCACACAGGCCTCCCCCAAAGATCACAACTACGACAGACATGGCTGTGTTTTGGGCTCATTGGGAGGTTTTGCCATAATTGCCACGCTTGGCAGACGGGTTGGCGATCGCAGTTGAGTTGTTAATGTATTCGAAGGACGCTGCTGCCAATCCTCCGGCTAATCCCTCAGTCGACTTTTACGACACCCACGGGAGGATATGGAGTGGTGGTATTCTGAGCCGGCACCACAAAGCAATCAAAAAGCAGCTTAACCTTTAGCTGATTATAATGTATCGCTTCTAATGAATGTGATATGAGACTGCAATATTATGTTTTTCCAGACAAAGAACTGCCTCATGTGTGTCAAGTGTTCCATAGTACAAACTGTAGAGGAAGGTGAAAGCCAAAGTTTTTACCATTGGGTGCTCTTATGTTAGGTACTGGTCCTTGATGGGCAAGTTGGGCAGCTGGTATCTGATACGCAGCAGGGTTTATAGGTCCTTGAAGTCCAACCGTTTGTGAGAAATGGACGGGTCCTCTGCCAGCTTCACCTTGGACACCTTGGCCGGCGCTGTTAAGAAGACGTAACTTTACGGTTTATTCTTGTTTTGGAAGATCAGAACATTTATTATCATATTGGATATTTTTACTATTTTTAATGTTTATAGATTATGTGAGACATGCTTCACATACTTCATAGAAAATAGATTAAGGCTAGTTCTTGTCATAATCATATCAGCTAAAGGACTTCTTTTGCCGAACAAAAGCCAATCAAAACAAAAGCCATTTGTGTAATAATTTTGGGGGGAATTTGCTAGTACTCACACGCTTAGCAGGCGGGTTGGTGAGCGCAGTATGGCTAATGTTCTACAGAATGGACGCTGCTGCCCATCCCTCTGGCTTAGTGTCTCTTAGTCGCCTTTTATGACATCCATGGAATAGAGTAGTGCTTTCTCAATCCGGATACCACACACGATTAGGTTTGTTATAATAGGAAAAATTAAAACGCTTTTCTTATGTGGCTTTTTCTTGATTTCATAATCAATTTAAATAAACAATAAATAAAGTTTGCCAAGATAATAATAATAATTAATCTGGCGGTGAAACTAAGGTTTTCTGAAGAAAGTAGAAAGTGGCGTTCCATAGCAACGGCAATAATATTTTATTTTCAAAAACGGAAAGTTAATATAACTTTATTACTTATATCATAAATAAAGAATACGTTTCCTTCGGGCAGTCATTTATCATCGTAAATTCATTTTATAGGAAACGTCTGATGGACTAAATTGTATTCTATTAACAAATTATTTAAGTGTTATACTGCAGATAACTAATTGTGATGCTGCTGCCCATTCTCCGGTGGGTCGGTGCCGGTATTACACGGTGAATGACGGTGAGCTTACAGTATTTTTTGTATTAAATGAAATTGACATGAAATAATAATGACATAATGTAGATTTACTCAATTGTTGAATTTCACATGCCACTTTGTGAGTAAATAGTAGAACCTTTATGTAATTTAGAACACCGATCAATGTACTCCATTTTATCTACACTAATATTAAAAATAATAATATGTATTCCTATTTTTAATTCGGTCTTTTTTAACATTATATATAGCTTTGCTTTTATACCTCTTTCGAAGTGCTTTGTTTAACTGGTAGAGAATGCCTCATGGCATTAAGTCCGCCTCAATGTACATAAAATTTTAAATAAATAAAGAGGAAATATTTGTATTTTTGTATGTTTGTAACAAATAAACTCAAAAACTACTGGTCCGATTTCAAAAATATTTTCTCCTAGGAACGCTACATTATCTTTGAGTAATATAGGCTATATTTATTAATAGAAAATAATTAGGGATCCCTACTAAAACATCAATAATGTATCCCAGGACAAAAAAAATAGCCATAAAATGTCTTTCATCGCATGCGCTGCGGAAACTGTTGATGATAGAACAAAAAGTGTTGCAATATTAAAGAAAATATCAATATCTACAAAAAAAAAATCCTAGTTGGTACTTGGGATGTCCATCTATTATAGTTATGTAACTATAGCTTGTTTTTTACATTTTAAAAGTTGATAGTAATGCCGACCAAATTCAGAAAAGTTTACATTTACTCTACGTTTATCCTAAAAAGTTTAAAAAAGAACTGTCCACCCGTGCAAAGCCGGGACGGGCCGCTAGTATGTAATAAATTCATTTTATTTCATTTCTGATATTCTGTTGCTAAGCTATTTAAACTTTAGACATTCATCATCATCTTCATTTCGGCCGAATGAAGTCCACTGCTGGACACAGGCCTCCCCCAAAGATTACCACAACGACCGATATGCGTGTGTTATGGGCTCATTGGGGGGTTTTGCCATAATCGCCACGCTTGGCAGACGGGTTGGCGATCGCAGTTGAGTTGTTAATGTATTCGAAGGACGCTGCTGCCCGTCCTCCGGCTAATCCCTTAGTCGACTTTTACGACACCCATGGGAGGAGATGGGGTGGTGGCACATTTTTAGACATTACTTTGTTCTAATCCATTTTTGGTTTGATAATAGACCACGCCTCGCCACACATTGTCGCGAAGTTCCTCCCTCCGTGTCCTTCCGGTTAGCTCAACTAGGAGGCTTTCTCCACGGCAGCAAGTAACGGAGTTCAGTTAATGTGATTGAATAAAACGTATCATATATATTGTTACATTACAGGTTGATTGTTATTCACAAGTTCAATCACTTCATGCTGATGTTTATATTTTTAAATATGGCTTACTATCACAATATTTAAGCTAGTTAAAAATAAGTTATTGTAATATTGCAGACTTCTTTTCAGAGCGACAGCTGTGTGTCGACCCACTAGCGTTAAGCGTTCAGAATGGAATGATCAAAGAGTATAATACCTATTGGAATGATAATGGTCAAAATATGAAGAACGATTCGACACCACATACTAAATTCGAATTTTGATTTGAATAAAGAATGGATCATGAAGTGGACAGTGATGGAGATAAAAGGTATGAAGTCATGAAAGAGGTTGATTGCAATGAAGATGAAGGATGACTTCGTCACACCATAAGTGTCGTAAAAGGCGGGTTGATATCAAGCGGATGTCATCCTCCCGTATGCTAATAACAACATACTGCGATCACCAATCCGCCTGCCATGCGTGGTGATTATAGCAATATCACCTATAGTGACATTTCATCATTCTATATTTGTTATGATATCAATTATTTGTTTTTAATATTAATTTTATAGGTACATTTAGATTTGATACAGTATAATATTTTTATTATATATTATATTAACTTTATATTGCATGTATAATAATTTAATTTTTTATTGTGAATGTGAACATTATGTAGCCACTAATGTAATAACTCTTTTATTATTGTGAATGAGAGCATTATGTAGCCACTAACATATACACCAGCCTGTTGCCTGGCAATATGAGTCTGTCATGCTCACTAAAATGTCTTGTTGAGGGTAGCGTTGTGTGTTGGGTGGTTAAGTTCACTGCATTATGGTGGAGCTGAGCTATGCTGATGCATGCGTTAAGCCCGTGAACGGGCGCCCTCTGTCGAGACTGGTCGGCTTATAACTGCTATAGCAACCTTATTGTAAGGCAATTCATTATCACTATGCATAAATATGTATCCCACACATTGGTATGCATTATCCTCACATAGATTTTTAAGATTATATTGTTATAAGTAACAAGACTGTAATACTTTCAAATATTTTAAAAGAGATGTTTTAATAGAGTTTCTTGCGGTTGTTCTCCATAGGACCAACGACTTGGATCCGTGTAACTATTTAAATTCTGACCGTTTGTAAGTGCCAGCAAATGATTTACGTGTAATCTATACAAATAAATAAAATTGAAGTGTCTGTTTGTAATGTCCAAATAACAGCTTTTTACTAAATGCATATGAAATTATGTACGTTACATATAACAAAAAAAAACGATTTTTAAATTTTTTGTCTGTCTGTCTGTCCGTCTGTCTCTCTGTTTGTTCCGGGTAATCTCGGAAACGGCTGGACCGATTTTGACGGGACCTTTACTGGCAGGTAGCTGATGTTATAAGGAATAACTTAGGCTACTTTTATTTTAGAAAAATAATTAGGGTTCCACGTAAAAAATTAAACTCTTGAAATCCAATATATATATACTTTATGTCTGCTCATTGCAGTTATCTTTGGAAAGATCCTGTTCAGCAGTGGTGATGAACACAATGATGACAACCCCCAAAGACTGTTTAGTACGGAACCTCTAGCTATGTATAAAAACTCACGAATTAACATGTCCAGGGTCCTGGTACACCAGATCATAAGGTCTGTTGGGGTAGGCGAGCGGAGCGCCCAGTACTTGCGGCTGGATCACACCCCTCTGGTAGCCCGCGAACGGATTTAGAACTCCCTGGCCAGATGGATCTAAAAGCACAGTGTTCTGAAAACCTGGGGAAGTAAGTTATAGATTAAATAAAACGTAACTAAAGCCTGTTTCCGTCAAATTCATCATCATCATTTCAGCCAGAAACATCCGCTGCTGGACTGAAACCTCCCCCACAGATTGCCACAACGACCTGTATGGTTTTGTGTTGTTGGCCCATGGGGGGTTTTGCTATAATCGCCACGCTTGGCAGACGGGTCGGTGGTTGCAGTTAGATAGAAATATACTTGAAGGACGCTGCTGCCCTTCCTTCGGCTAATCCCATAGTCGCTTTTTACTACACCCACGGGATAAGATGGGGCGGGGTATTCTTAGCCGGCACCACACGGCCGTTCCAAAAAAAAAAACACTTTTTATCATAATTTATCTCGTAGAAACCGGCTGGTAAAGCTTCTCTGAAATAAAAAGTGCGATGCACAATCGCAGCCCTAGGGGAATGGTAAAAGGCGGCTATGGGATTGGCCGGAGGATGGGCAGCAGCGTCCTTCGAGTACATTAACAACTCAACTGCGATCGCCAACTCGCCTGCCAAGCGTGGCGATGGTGGCAAAACCGCTCAATGAGCACACAATACAAACCCAGACTGTTAGTATTAGCGATTTTTGGGACTCGCCTATGTCCAACAGTGGACGTATTTTTCGTAACATTGTCCTGTCCTAGGATTTCTCCTATGTCGTGGGTGCGTTTACACACACAAAATACACCCAGGCCCGGAACTACCTGCAGATCATACGAATATTTGTTCTGTGTGGGAATCGAACCCGCAACCGTCGCATAGCAGTCGACAGTATCAGACAATGCACCAACTGTGCCGTCGCGAGAGTCGTAAAAGGTATCTATGGCATTATGTCAAAAGAACGGATAGTGTACGCAGTTGTTCCGGGTCTGGGTGAAATTTGTGTCAGTCCCACGAGACAGGAGAAACACTAGTGTGAGAAAATGTTTAAAAAAAAACTGTCACAAGATATATAATAATATACAAATGCGAACCACGTTGACAAGCCCGTGGTCAAACAAAATGTGAGTTGAAAGATGGACTTGACATAATTATGTGTTCACCATAACGGAGATGCGTACTACCGCCTGTTGTTGAATGTTCTGGATTGATTGTGCGTTACAAATTTTATATATTATTATTATCACCTTCTTATTTTTATAATAATTTATTTATTTTATTTGGATATTGAATAATTATATACTTGTAATATAATTACGTAGGTAATTGCTTTCGTCCGTGTGTCACTGCACAGGGGTGCCAACTGAAAACCAGCGCTGGGTGCGCCGCGCCCAGCAAATGCTGAGTTGGTGGCCTTTTCGGCGTGGGCGTGCTTGACAGCACTTTGTTTAGGTATTCAGTGTAAGATACATGTTTTTCTTTCTTTTAATTTTATTTTGTTGTGTATCATTATTATCCTGTGCTGTCATTTTGTCCCGTACTGAATAAAATATATTTCTTTCTTTCTTTCTATATATACAAGACCTATATTTGTCGAGAAACCCGCTAAAATAACTTTTAATCATGCTGCAACTTCTTTTTATTTCGTTTGGTTAGTGGCTGACCTTGCGTCAGATTTGTTCCAGCCTTCCAAAGCCCTCCGACTTGGCTTAACCTTGCTGTCTAGTGACAACAATTACGTGCCCTTAGAAGCACGGAGTCGCTTAGTTAAAATACCACAATGCGAGGACCTATCTATAGACTGACCGCGCCAAGCGTTGCTTAACGTCGCCGATCGTTTACCGATCAGTGAGTGCTTCATGCTAGAGATTATTTATTTCAATAAACTTACCATTTCCAGGGAATCTAGCGTTTCCTTGCGGGCCCGCAGCAACTATGTACACAGGCTGGTAACCACCGATGCTGCCGGGACTGAAACAGGAAAATACATTCATCATCAGTTCGCGGCAATGTATTCCGTGTGGTATTCATATTAAGAATATAGCACTACTTTATCTCCCCCCGTGGGTGTCGTAAAAGACGACTAAGGGCCTCTAAGTCGAAGTAATGGGCAGCAGCGTACCTTATTTAGACCAGCAGCCATTCTGCGCTCACTAACCCACCTGGTGAGTACTGGCTAATTCCCCCCATAACGACACATGGAATGTAGCTAGTCGTTAATGGGGGCGCCTTTGTCCAGCAGTGGACGTCTTTTGGCTTGTATGCTAAGGATGATCAGATCGTGAACGTCCTCTATTGAACATGGACCCTAATTTTGTTATAATCACCACGCCTGGCCAAATATTAGTGAATGTAGCACGTTTTTATTAGGGTACGGACAGGCTGCAGTCCCCTTGATAATTGCACTCTAGGATTTCTCCTGTGTCATGGCGGTAGTTTACAGCCATAAATCTCACACGCACAAACACCAGACCAAAGACTATTTGTGGATCATACAAATATTTGTTCCGTGCGGGGATCGAGCCCACAACACGTAGCGGCGGAAGCCAGTCGCTTAGTCACTGCACCAACCGTGCCGATAACTCAATCCAATTCTTTGATTATTTATGTACATCTTGAAAACGTTTGGCTCCAGTCCTAACTCGTTATATTAAACTCTGCTAATTACTAATTATTCGGCTACGATTAACTACAAATGTCAGTTCAGGGGTGCAATTCCCTAAGCTCAAACATCCATACATCCTTGAATATAGAATTGAAATAACGGTGAAAAATCAGTTTCGTATTTGACATGATTCAAGGACACGTTGCAGACGGTTAGCCCTGAGGACCAGTGTTAGCGAATAACAAATTGTGTTGTTTCAATTTTGTATTCAAGGATGTATGGATGTTTGAGCTGAGAGAATGGTACC
Source organism: Diloba caeruleocephala (assembly GCA_947459985.1). Lineage (NCBI taxonomy): Eukaryota > Metazoa > Arthropoda > Insecta > Lepidoptera > Noctuidae > Diloba > Diloba caeruleocephala. Next base: position 2,175,697 of record OX381610.1, read on the forward strand.
CGTGGTCTCCTACAGACTAACCGCTGTTATCTCACATCCAAGACTCTTGAGGACTACAGACTCGTTCTTACAAGTCATTGAATAACTGCTCTCCCATCAGCCTGGATAAAGCTACTGCTGAACACAGGTCTCCCAATGAGCGGTCATAAGGGATATTGCCAGAAGCACCACGTTTGGCAAGTGGACTGGTCATCGTAGTAGGTTGTTACCCCCAAATATTGTTTTCCCATTGCGGATTTTGCCATAACAACCACGCTTGGCAGACGGGTTGGCAATCGCAGTTAACTTGTTAATATACTCGAAGGATGCTGCTGCCCATCCTCCGGCTAATCCCATCGTCACCTTTTATTACACCCACGGGATAAGATTGGTTGGTGCTATTCGTAGCCTTACTTAATTAATTTAATTTAACTTAATTTACCGTGTCACCACACACCACCACCGACACGGTATATATATATTTCGTATGGTTAGTGTGGCCACCCTTGTGTCAGAGTTGTTCAAGCCGCCCAAAGGCCTCCGACTTGGCTTAACGACTGCTGTCTAATGACAACAACCGGGACTGACGATTTAACGTGCCCTCCGAAGAACGGAGACGCTCAGTTGAAATACCACTATGCGGTCACCCATCCGGAGACTGACCGCGCCAAGCGTTGCTTAACCTCGCCAATCGTTTACCGATTAGTGAGTGCAACTGGCTATGAGCGCCTCCGACACGGTAAATTTAAATAAGCCATTCCTTATTTCATAAATAAACTTTTCGTATCGAAATGTGGGAAGTAAATTGAATACCTGTATCCTGGAACTGGCATGTGTACTATGAATACTCTTTGTCCAGGCAGCAGACCAGGTATATTTGGAGCCACTGGATTCTGAAACAAAGTAAAATGATCGTTATATCATACAGAGCAGGAACGAGAATTGATCACCACGATAGCTCACTGCGTGTTAGCGATTTCATACTATTAGATCCAGGGTCGGCACGGTTGGTGTTCTGTTCCCCACGGAACAAATATTTGTATGATCTGCAGGTAGTTGTTCCGGGTCTGGGTGTGTTGTGCGTGGAATTTGTGTCTGTAAACGCACCCACGACGCAGGAGAAATCCTAGTGAGGGGCGACGACGCAAAAATAGAAATGAGGAAGAAGGTGCATTGATCACCATGAAAGCTAATAGCGTGTTGGCGATTTCAGAGAACAGGTTGAAGATTTCTCACGATTTTTTTCTTTACTTTACTGGTGGTAAGCCTCTTATTGCAAGAAGCCGGCTAGGCAGATATTTACGCAGTGCCAGATATTCGTCGCTAAGCAGTAGTGTTTAAACTTTAGACATTACTGTGCTTCTGCTAGAAGGGCACTGCTTGTGAAATTACTGGGCATAAGAGACTGAATAAAGAATGTCTTGGGGCAACGAAGGAAGTGGCCATACATCACTTATAGTCCTGGGTAACATTAGAATTGCCATGGGCAGGCGTCACTCTTACCACCAGGTGAAAGAGATGTTCGCCTTGTCACCAAAATGTTTTAAAAAAGATACCTACAGTGGTGATTTAGATTAACTAAGACATTGAAAAAGTCACATTGGTACACGCCAGGTTCTGAACCTGCAAACTTATGTTTATGGAGCGCGTCCGTAAACTTCCGGATACGGTAATAAGAGAGTCGGTCATCTCCTCCCGTGGATGTCGTCAAAGGCGATAAAAGGACTCTAAACCAGAGGGATTTGCCAAGCCCGATGAGTATTGCCAAAATCCGACCAAGTGACGAAACGTTGGAAATCTTTGGCGTAACCTTTGCTCAGCAGTGGACATCCTTCGGCTGATAAATACGATGATCCATTCATGACAGTCTAAGCAAGACCTTACATGAAATGTTTCTTTAACAATAACATTGCCTCAAAAGCACGTAGTTCTACATTCAATGAGTTTTGCTATTTAATCTTGCTAGGCATCTCTATCCTACGATAAACGCCGTTGCAATGCAGCGGCATTGCAGCGCCGTTGCAGTGGCGTTTTGTACAGGCGTAGTCGTAACTAAAAGACGGAAAATGCTTCAGCTGAAAATCAGCGCTGCATTTAGTGAGCTGATGCCTATTAGGCGTCATAATCAAATTCTGGTTGTCTGGCAGAAAATGTCTAAGGCCGCCTTTGTACACTATTGTACATTGAGAATAAATATATACATAAAATTTATTATCGAGAATACTGTGCTATTCTCGATTCCGTGTGATGACCGGATTAAGAATATAGCACCACTCCATGTCTTCCCGAGGCTGTTCTTAACTGTGCCTTTTACGACATCCACGGGAAGAGATGGATTGGTGTTATAATTCTTAATCCGTACACCGTACGGAATTGAATTATTAATACCCAATTATTAATACCTACTAAGTAGATTATTATGGTACCAGTATTAAATCCGTATGGTGTCCGAATTAACACCATTATATAGCAACACTACATCTCCTTTCGTGGATGTCGTAAAAAGCAACTGAGGGAATCTAAGCCAGGGCGACCCTTTAGTGGAACATAAGTCAATACAGCGCTCACCAACCCACCTGCCAAACGTGGTGAGTACTGCCCAATTCCCCCCAAAGTGACGACACAGTTGTGGAAATCTGTGGGCAGGCCTTTGTTTAGCTGTATACCTCCATTGGCTGATCTGAAGATGATTATAAATAAAGTAGTAATTATACCTGTTGTGGAGGTTGCTGTGGCTGTTGAACTCCTGGTACCAGCTCCACTTCGCTGTCAGGCTCCAAAGTCTCGAGCCGCGCTGGTGAACCGTTTGAACTACCACCACTCACTGGAAATATAGCATATTGATTGTTACTAGGCGGCACCAACCCATCTCACCCCGTGGGTGTCGTAAAACGTTGCTTTAAGGTGGGGGACCTCTGGGTTCGCGGGTGCATAGATTGGGGAATCTGCGTGCCCACACCAAGCGACCCAAGAGAAGACGGTAGCACGCATGTGGTCACGCGCTGCCGTGGGACGCTTTGGGGGATCCTTTACAATCCCCCCGGGGGGGTGACCAATTTACAGTCACACTCTCCGAGATGTGCCTATGGGCGTGGCACCAGTGGCTGGCTCTAGTGTGATCATACGAGAACCTGGAGCCTCCCTTAGGTGCCGCAGATGACCGCTCCAGTGGTTTTAGCCGGTAGGAGTCCGGCATGCCCCTTCGCCCTTCCCCGGGCGAAGGAAGGTCATGAAGAATTTACGCTGGGCACCAATAAAAAAAAGAGTGTCGTAAAAGGCGACTATGTTATTAACCAGAGGATGGACCAGCGTTCGTCGAGTACATTAACAACTCAACTGCGATCGCCAACCCACCTTCCAAGTGAGGCGATTGTGGCAAAAGCCCCAATGAGCACACAACACACCCAAACCGGTCGCTGTGGTGATCTTTGGGGGAGTCCTGTGTCCAGAGGTGGACTTTATTTGGCTGAAACGATTGTTACTTGTCTTATTGTTTTCGCAGGCAATCATAACCGAGTCTAGTCTTGACACAGTTAAGGAGACCACACCACATAATTTATGGAGTCTATGATGCCTATGATATTTAAAAAAAACTTGTGTTACCTATCAGACAGATATTTTTTTAAGATGTCTCACTTTGATATCTTCTGTATCGTGGGTAAATTTTACAGACATACATCTCACATGCACAAACACTCAAGCAGTGAGCAAATCTCGTGATCACTTCTCTGTATGAGAAGAGGGGTTTGCTCTTCAGTAGGACGATTATAGGCTGATATTTTGACGGTCATTTCTTTTCCCACCTCATCGACGTCGCGGAGGCCTATCGATACGTTACCTTCCCGTTCAAGTTAGTACTTCTCTTCCCGGTCTCTTGCTGGCGCCAGCCCGTGCCAAGTTTTAAATGTCCCCTAACACATTACAAATATTACCGATCAGGCTGTACCCAAAACAATAGCTTGTTATCCCCAGCAACGCTCTAAGCCGAGGTCCGTGTCCCGCAGGTGGCGCCCTTAGCGCTTTAGCGGTTGCTTAGTTTTTAATCTTATTTTTAAGCCTGGCTGGAGGCCTCTTTTGGCTTCGCCAGAAATGACTGGATAAGCAACCACATTTCCAAGAAATGTATGCGAGAAGCCAATAAAAAAGGTCATTTCTGGTCCGTAGAAAATATACCATTCCGGCGCGGAATATTGTATCAAGATGGTATACACCATCATGTTTAGTACACTATGCAGGTCGGATGTTATGTCAACGTGTTTGGTTTTCCACCGAGTTTTCCTTCAATTGTTAGACGGTCAGTAAGTTATCAATGTGTTTGTTTATGTTGCGTAAGCATATTGGTGAGGTGGCATCCCAATTATTCATTCACTTGAAACGTGTAGAGTAAAATATGTTGAATCAAACAGTCCATTTGCCTAGATTCTACTTGTATAAATGTATTATTTAAACCAGTTTCGATAGTTTGTTTCGCATTTTTTCTTCTTGTAAGTTTTGTTTGTATTTACACCATACTGTAGTATATAGACTAGGTGCCTCAGTTATAAGAACTCCCTGTAAATCTACAACGGAAAACGTTGTCCCTTTTCTTAACTGCCACTGTTAAAAACAAGCATGTTCCTTAAGGACATCTATACAAATAAATAAAATTGAAGTGTCTGTTTGCAATGTCAAAAAACAGATTTTTACTAAATGCAAATGAAAGTATATACGTTACATCTAACAACAAAACTATTTTTTTTAATTTTTTTCTGTCTGTCTGTCTGTCTGTTTGTTCCGGGTAATCTCCAAAACGGCTGGACCGATTTTGACGGGACTTTCACTGACAGATAGCTGATGTTATACGGAATAACTTAGGCTACTTTTATTTTAGAAAAATAATTAGGGTTCTGCGCTAAAAAAGAAACCCTTGAAATCCAATATATACATATTCTGTGTCAAGTGTCTATGTCGAAGTACTCTAAATTTCTTTTAAATTAAACGCAGGTGAAACTGCGGGTCCCAACTAGTAAAATATAAAATTATATTTACCCTGCTTCTGTTCAGCTGGCCTGTAGTAATTGTCCACTGGTCGTTCCAGATAGTAATCCAGTCTATAAAATAAGGAGAAAATAATGACTCCATGACATCTCTTCTGTAAACGGACTTGTGACAAACGTTGCAATTTGGACATCTAAACATTCAGGTTATGTAAAATTCTTTCTGACCTAATCTATGTCTCCAAATTGCAGTCTAAGCCGACACGTATCTATTCAAATAAATAAAATTGAAGTGTCTGTTTGTAATGTCAAAATAACAGCTTTTTACTAAATGCATATGAAAGTATATACGGTACATATAACAAAAAAGCAATTTTTAAATTTTTTTGTCTGTCTGTCTGTTTGTTCCGGGTAATCTCCGAAACGGCTGGACCGATTTTGACGGGACATTCACTGGCAGATAGCTGAGGTTATAAGGAATAACTTAGGCTACTTTTATTTTAGAAAAGTAATTAGGGTTCCGCGCAAAAAAAAATCCTTGAAATCCAATATATATATTCTATGTCAAGTGTCTATGTCGAAGTGCTCCAAATTTGTTTTAAATTAAACACGGGTGAAACCGTGGGTCCCAGCTAGTTATTTATATACTAGCTGGGACATACGGTTGATTTAAAAGAATTTTAGAGTACTTCGACATAGACACTTGACATAGAATATATATATTGGATTTCAAGGATTTAATTTTTTACGCGGAACCCTAATTATTTTGCTAAAATAAAAGTAGCCTAAGTTATTCCTTATAACATCAGATATCTGCCAGTGAAGGTCCCGTCAAAATCGGTTCAGCCGTTTCGGAGATTACCCGGAACAAACAGACAGACAGACAGACAGACGGACAGACAGACAGACAAAAAATTAAAAAATAGGGTTTTTGTTATATGTCACGTACATACTTTCATTAGTAAAAAGCTGTTATTTTGACATTACAAACAGACACTTCAATTTTATTTATTTGTATAGATTAGGACGTCACCTTTTCGCAGAAGACTTTTACAAGTTATTGACATGTTTTGAAGACATATATGATTAGTATTGCTGTTCTGTAAGAACTTACTAGGAAACTGTATTATGTGTATTGTGTGTGAAATTTGTGTATGTAAACGCACCCACGACACAGGAGAAATACAAGTGTGGGGCGTTAAAAAAAAGTCGCTTCTGAATCCGCAGTGAAAAGTAGTAAAAACAATACGATATTAGAGATTTCACCGCGGATTCAGAAGTGGGTTCTTAGAGAATAGCCACGCAGTAGTGGAATGCGAAGTTGGAAAGAGTCAAACTTACGGGTTGATTTGATGCAGTGCGGGTTGCTGGGGGTAGCGCTGCGGGCCGGGGGGAGCGGCGCTCACTGCCGCAACTACTGCCGCTATCACGTACTGGAAATAAAGATGTTTATTCATTATGTATTCTAAGCATGTCAGTTGTGTCTTATAGATTGAGGTTTGCAAACGCCATAGCTTCGTTATCGGCCTTTTTGCTTTGTAAAATCCTTTGCTTATCAGCTTGACTATCGTTATTCATAAAGTTCTCATCACTGGAAATAAATTGTTTATCAAAACATAAGCTGAAGGACTGCGTGAGGCGCTAAAAATTGTTTAAAATTATACAATACAATTTAATTGAAATAGATAATAAAATTGATTTAAATTGTATTGTATAATAAAATGTAATAGACATATTATAATAAAACACTTTTAACCGGATTACATCGCGTATGTTATAATTATATTTTTGCTGACATTTCCGTGTGGTGTCCGGTTTAAGAATATAGCACCACTCCATCTCCTCCCGTGGATGTCGTAAAAGGCGACTAAGGGAATCTAAACCAGGGGGATGGGCAGCAGCGTCCCTTCTGTGAAACGGTAGCCATACTGCGCTCAGCAACCCGCCTGCCAAGCGTGGTGAGAATTGGCAAATACCCCCCAAAATGATGACACAGCTGTGAGAATCTATGGGGGAGGCCTTTGTTCAGCAGTGGACGTATGAATGGCCGATATGAGGTAGCATTCGGGGCCACAGGATTTTTTCATCTCTGATACCCGGAAAAAAAATGATAAATTCATCGACATATACAAACTTGCACAAAAAATGATACCTCCATAAGATATCGATTCAATTTTCCGCGGCAAGAGTGCGATGAGACTCGAATAGTGTCTCATTCTTCAGATGATTTTATCCGTATTGGAGGGAGAATTTGTTAACTTAAACGTCGAAAGGAAGATGCTTGAGTAAATAATTACGTCCCGAAGTTATTAGACTACATGGAAATTCAACCATGCACTAAACAAAAATAAAACACCTATTTGTTAACTACAATCTCCTCCTCAATGAAAAATATAAAATAAATAATAGTTACAAGAAAAACACACTTTTGTTGATAACCGAACTAAACAGACAAAAATAATTTTCAATAAGTTTAAAATAAGAATAGAAAGATAAACAAAAAAATGTAAAAAAGCGTGGGGTGCTTTATCTGATATTTTCACGATGGCGCTACTTTTACAAATATTCACAACAATTGACATCAAGCACCTTATCCAATATTTTTATTTTTGTTAATCACTCTATTCTTATTTTAAACTTATTGAAAATTATTTTCTACTTTTTAGTTCGGTTATCTACAAAATCGTATTTTTTTAAACTATTACTTATTTTTATAAAAATTATTGCTCCAATTTGATAACTCATCTTCATATTACATACATGCTCATACACAATTTTTAAATCATCATTATCATCATTTCAGCCGAAAAACATCAACTGCTAGATATAGGCCTCCCTCAATTTTTTTCGCTTTAGTTGTTTTCATCATAGACTAACACACTGTTACACTTAATACTGACAGTTTTCATATTAGGAGATTTTGCCATAATCGCCACGCTTGCAGTTGGCAATCAGAGTGGACTTGTAAATATACTCGAAGGACTACCTATCTTCCGGCTAATCCCATAGTCGCATTGTACGACACCCACGGGATGAGTTGGGCAGTGTTTGGTTGTATTCTTAGCCAGCAACACGCGGCAATAATATTATTTATTTTTGAAATATAAAACATTTAATTTAAATGTTCATACCTCTAATCAAAGACACCAAAAGACCACGAACCGCCTCTTTATTTACATCGCATCTCAAACGGGGCTTCGTAACTATAATTCAGTGTAGCGATCTAGCTAGCCTTCGTTTAGGTCGATAAGCCAAAGTAGGCCAAGTTATTGCATACATATGACACGAACACGTCACCAGCGAAATTTGACTCATTAGGAAGGTATTGGGGAACAATAACTGTTGATTTTTCCTTGTTTTCAGAATTAGTTTCCTTATAATGCATGTTGTAAAAACGGTTGTCAGTGTTTGAAAATAGTGAAAGGTATGAAAGAATAATAAAGGATGTATTCATCGCTTGCATGTGTCCGGATTAAGAATATAGCACCACTCCATTTCCTCCCGTGGATATAAAAAAGGCGACTAAGGGAATATAATCCACCCGCCTCACCGATGTCGCGGAGGCCTATCGCCGCGTCACCTTCCCGTTCAAGTTAGCACTTCTCCCTCCCGTCTCTTGCTCGCGCCGGCCCGTGCCGAGCCCGTAGCTTTAAATGTCCCGTAATACAATTTAAATAATACCGATCCAGCTGTCCCAAAAACAATAGCTTGTTATCCCCAGCAACGCCCTAAGCCGAGGTCCGTGTCCCGCAGGGGGCGCCCTTAGCGAAAGTTGCTTAGTTTTTAATATTAAATTTAAGCCTGGCTGGAGGCCTCTTTTGGCTTTGCCAGTAAATGACCGGTTAAGCAACCACAATTCCCTGAAATGTATGCGAGAAGCCCAACAAAAAAATAATATAATCCAGAGGTTGGGCGGCAACGCCCCTTCTGCGGAACAGCAGTCATTCTGCGCTCACCAACTCGATTGCAAAGCGTGGTGTGTATTGGCCATTTCCCCTCAAAATCAAGACGGCACGGTTGGTGCAGTGGCTGATACAGGCGACCGCTGCGCTCCGGGTCGTGGGTTCGATTCCCGCACGGAACAAATATTTGTATGATCTGGAGGTAGTTGTTCCGGGTCTGGGTGTATTGTATGTGGAATTCATGTCTTTAAACGCACCCACAACACAGGAGAAATCCTAGTGTGGGGCAAGGTTTAAAAAAATTATTAAGACATAGTTGTTCAAATCTATGGGCGAGGCCTTTTTTCAGTAATGGACAGCTTCAGCTGACACAATCATAATAATAAAAATGTTCATGTAACACCCTTTGCAATAGACCTTACCGTGATAGTTTCCATCTCACACCACCGAGGACAATCCAAGACTTCATTTTATAGTGCAGCTATTTATATATATTTTATAGTGAGAGTCCCCGGTTGGTGTCCCATTACATTATAGATTAAAATTCTCTAAAAGGCCTCTACGTGTTGGACGTTGTCGGGTTCCCCCTCACGGGGGATATAAAACCCGTGAAGAGAGAGACATGTAGATAGTAAAAAAAAAAAACGTATGGTATCCGGATTAAGAATAAAGCACCTTTTCAAGTCTGTGAATGTCGTAAAAGGCAAATATTATGTAATGTAATATGTTAATTCCCTCCAAAACGACGACACAATCCGGGAGGAGATGAAATGGTGTTTTGGTAATGTTTATGGTTATATTTTTTAGTGCGTCTAACTAAAACTTGTTTTTTTTTTTGTTTTTTTTGGAACGAAGTTTCATTGTCATCGGGGCTTGATAAATGTGCGAAGTTTCAAATCAGTCCGACGTTTTGAAAGTTCAAAAATTAAGCTAATAAAAGCGTGTCAAAACAAAATGAAAATATTATATCATTTGTTGAAATTACACCCGAATTAGTAACACCGTGAATTGCCGGTTATTCAAAAAAGATGAAAATATTATTATATTTTGAAACCTGTGGTAAAATGTGGCTTAAACTGTGGTGTGTGGTAGCTGTGTAGTGACCACTATTTATGCTACATACTGTAATATAGATTTTCTATACACTAATGTACATTCACATGAAAAACCACAGAAATTGGAAATAAGAAGTACCGCGACTGGATCAATTTGGGCCACCCGGAAAAAATGGCTGTTTTATAACACCAGTTGAGATTCGATCGCGTAAGAGGAACTTTGTTAAATTGTCGTGTTGTTCGGGGATAACATGCAAAAACCGAAGCGAAAATAATAAGTTTATCAAGGAAGGAATCATATACAATATGCAATTGAAGGAATTTTCTTGTATTTGTCTATAAAAAGAATACATTAAAAATTTATGTTTTATTTATAATGTTACATTTGGATTGATGGAGCAGCACGACATTATTATTTTTGTACAAAGTACAATGCTTCATAACTACCACTTTTAACTAGCAATCGGTGAATAACAAACGCAGTGAATAGAACAGCGAATGGTACTCCCAATAAACTTACGCGTTGCGTGGTACGGCTGTCGTTTGCGGTCTGTACGCTCGGTATGATTGGCTACCTACAAAGTCGTAGTGTAGTACGTAAGTACGTACACAGTAAGTAGTATGAAAAGCCAATTATAATGTTCCGTTTATTCAGTTCATTCGATGAGAACTTGTAACCGTGTGCATTAGTGTGCTTTTATGAAGAATGGTAGTGCGAAAATGGATTTCTAGGCTCACGTACATTTTGAACTTCATGGCATATCTCCTTTCATCCAATATCTTTGTGAAAAACAAAGCACAGTAGTCCAAAGCATAGTGGCCAAATCAATATTATAATTATTTTTTTTGGATCAAAACACATTACAATTCTGAACAGAAAACATGGACCATATTATTCTCATACAGTAGAACAATAATTAGTAAGCTGCATATGTATAATTGCTAATGCATTCAGAAGATTACGATTGCTCACTCAAGTAGGGAGTAAATGCTGAAGGCGATTATCGATAGAGTTCATCAATTATTACGTGCATTGTTTATTTTTAATAGTTTATGTAATGCGCTCCTATGGCACAAAGAACAACATGTGTCAGCTGATTGACATGCCGTACAAGTTGTATTAACTTTTATTGGCTGTATTGATGCTCGTAAACGTTCATCATTCAATAATACTAGATTATGCACTGGTATTCTAACTCGCTGCGTGGGCTAAGGTAATAACGGCGGTAGATTTATACCACAGCTTCCAATAATAATACCAACATTAATAAACGTACTGAATGCTGTATTCGTTGTCTAATTGACTATATAGACTTTAGGTGAACTGCGGAGTAATCATTATCATTTCAGACGTCCACTGCTGGACAGCCTTCCCCAAAGATTGCCACGACAACCGCTATGGGTTTGTGTTGTATAACCGCCATGCTTGGCTGGCACCACTGTGGAAACCAACTTGTAAAATCAATTGTATTCTATCATCATATCGGCTGTTCGGAATACATTGTAGTATTTAATATAATTTAGATGTAGGTAATATTATCTTACTTTTGTTAAAATACCCGCAACTTTTGATTACTGTTGGCCGGCCGGGCTGGGTATCTTCACCGCGGGTCGAGGAGTTGTAAGTTGGAACGTATTGAGTGCGGTCGATAGTACATCCAAGTTTGGTTATTGCGCCCGCGTTGGTAGTTGAAAATAAATATTCTTCTCGCGAAGTTCTCGTTGCGCATACATAACCCACGGAATAGTTACAATATTTGAACAGAAATAGTTTCCGTGAAGTGTATTGGTGAAACGTGGTGTGAAACCCCGGTGATCGCCACGCGGTGGTATGTGGCGCTGGGTCCAGTGGACTAGTATACATTCTTGAATACCCCTTAGCCCTTATTGATTTCATTATAGTTTATTAGATTTTGTCCACTCAGGGGAACCCCAAATCCCTACCTACACCTGACCATGACAGACATACATGTGACCCTCGCCCTAAATCTGCACCCGCACGTTGCGCTGGTAAGTACACCTAAGCTATCCTTACAGAATCAGTAGGATTTGTGTCGCCGGGCCGCCGATCCCGTTGCGTACGATACATCGGCCATACAATGTCTACTACTAAACAAAGGCCCCCCCATAGATTTCCATAACTGTGTATGTATATTGGGGGGAATTTGCCAGTACTCAGCACGCTTGGCAGGCGGGTTGGTGAGCGCAGAATGGCTACTGTTCCACAGGAAGGACGCTGCTGCTCATCCCTCTGGTTTAGAGTCCTTTAGTCGCCTTTTACGACCTCCGCGGCAGGTGATGGAGTGGTGCTATGTTCTTAATCCGGACACCACACAGATAATTGTATTCTCTATAGCTGCTCAGAAATGTATCCATGTATAATGTAAAGGTTTGAAACAATAAAAAAAAGTTAGAATATTATAAAGGACAACATGCTTCGAGTTTCTTTTGTCATTTCTTCTTAGGTCATAATGTAGTGAAATACCTTCCGTTTCATTATGACGTGCAAATATGTCTGTGAGTACCCAATTAGACAGTGAATAAATTTTTGTTTTACATGTATTCCGTGTGGTGTCCGGATTAAGAATGTAGCACCACTCCATCTCCTCCCGTGGATGTCGTAAACGGCGACTAAGGGAATCTAAACCAGAAGGATGGTCAGCAGCGTCCCTTCTGTGAAGCGGTAGCCATACTGCGCTCGCCAACCCGCCTGCCAACCGTGGTGAGTATTGGCAAATACCCGCCAAAATGATGACACAGTTGTGAAAATCTAAGGGGAGGCCTTTGTTTAGCAGTGGACGTATAAATGGCCGATATGATGATTTAATCTCATTTATAATGTGGAAGATGTTTAACCTCTGCCTATCGTAATGGATGTGTCGATATGGACTACTTCCAATTAAGAGATAATGCGCAATCATTCTAAAAAAGTGGATTGGTTACCGACAGTGGACCTGACAAACTTTTATTTCGTATATTTTATTATTTGACGCTCTCACACACGATGTTTTTCTGTTTGTTGCCAATTTTGTACAGCCAAGTAGACCCAGGTCATTGACCAAAAACAAAATACAAGGAACGAATTACCGTATGAATAGACGCTCGTTATGTATTGAAATTCGTAAGTAATATGGTTACACACTTGCTATTTGCATTCGCAACATATTATTTAATCGTTCTGCTACGGTGGAGGAGGAAGCAACATGATTTCTCCGTGATTTATATCATTTGGCATGCGGAACTAACGCTTGCATTACACCTACGTAAAGTGCATCACGCAAACGAGTGTGTGAGTGTGAAGTAAAAAAAGGGGCAGTTCTAATCCGTGTATCGAGTACCTGTCAAAATAAACAAGCAGCAGTGAATCCTACACGGCGCACAATTATTTTACTTTAATCATAGTTTTATACAGTATGAATTAATATTATGTTGCTTATCAGAAATTTTAATCTCTTGCCAACATCCAAGCACTAAAAAGGGCAGTACGTACTGTATTACTTTTATGTTTTTTTAAAGTGAAACCTCTTTATCGACGTATGGGAGAAATTTTATAGCAATGTAAAAAAATTGTAACTTTTTCTGTTACGCGCCATCTTTATTTCTAAGTCACATTTTTCCGTTATGCGCCATATTGATTTGAAAGATAAATTGAATTTATCTATTAAAAACAGTCCACAAACATCAACAACAAGATCCGGCACTACAATTGATGGAGTTTTTACTCGGTCACTAAATTCCGTGGAATGTAAACCATATATTTCATATTTCAGTTACCATAAGTCATTAATTGCAAAAATTTATAATAACGATACCAATAATAGTAATGGTTCTATTATAATTAATGAAATGCTATAATAATCTTAGTAGCAACAAGGTGAAATAATTGTATTATTTGTATCCATGTCTATGATAATAAAAGCCTTTTGCTTATCCTTTATCTAATTTAGCTTCATTTAACCAATTTCTGTAAAGTTGTAAATAGTAGATAATTTTTCGATAATTTATGTCTTAAAGAAGTTTCATTTCTTGCGTGTGTACACTAATACACATACATTTTACTTTTTTTACCTGATAATAATGATAGCCTGGTTTCCAAGATTTTAAATGGCGTGAGTGTTGCAAGGAGAAATACATAAATATGTTTTATACTTTGGGGTTTTTAATGCGTGTCTTTATGGTGTTCAGAAATAAATACTTTTTCTTTCTTTCTTTCATTTGTACTGCGTTCTGTAATACAACTTGCATCTCAATTATCATGTAACTTATACACACACAAAATAAGTCCAACAATTAATATGACTGTGTTGACTTTCAATGCAGCAACCTCTTTGCAATTTTAATTATACGTATATAAATTATTACGAATTAATTTGTTATGGCATACCGTTGTTATACTCTCTCTGCGATTCTAGAAGTAAGTAGACATAAATGTGTTTACAGAATAGTATCACCGTTCTTCCCTCACAGTTAATTCAGTGGGTTAGAATTAATAAAGGTTGGTGCAGTGGCTGATACCGACGGCTGCTGCGCACCGGGTCGTGGGTTTAATTTCCACGCGGAAAAAGTATTTGTACGATCTGCAGGTAGTTGTTCCGGGTCTGGGTGTATTGTGGTTGGAATTTGTGTTTGTAAACGCACCCACGACACAGGAGAAATCCTAGGGTGGGGCAACATTTAAAAAAAAAAGAAAAAAAATACAGCAACGAGAGAGACTACACGTGATTCGCAGTAACATCTAATGAAGGAGGGAGGGAGAAGATGTTTTTTAACTACGATGTTAAGTTTGTTCTTGGTACAAGACCGAATTCAAAAATATACAACATAATTTAGTTACGACAAACAAATTTGGGTCAGATTTTTAAAAAGAACATGGTGGACTACGTATTCATCGTACGGAACCCTCTCCACGCGAGTACAATTCGCACTTTTTTATATTATCAAACGGATTATACCGCTTAGGTAGGTACTGCAGCGTATGTAACGTTAAGAAAAGCTAAAATCCATGATATAAGAAATATTTTTCTACCTGTTTTCCTCTAGTTTTAGAACCAAGATATTTGGCATTATTTATTATCATACGTATACCGTTTTTACGGTGGGTAAATTCTCATGGACATCCTTCCTCCTGGGGAAGGGGATAAGCGTACCGGGCTTGTACTAGCTAACTGCCAAAATTAATAATTTATCTAATCCAAAATCTTTAGATTGAAGTAAGTACTTAATTTATTTTCTCACCACAATAATGAAAAAATTGGAACAAAATACAGTATTGCCCAGATCGATATTATTTAAATATATTGTGGGAGAATGGTGCCTAAGCTATGCCGAAGTCTGTGTTTCAGGTCACCGGGCCATCCAGAAGTTCAAAAGTCCAATTTTGCTGTTTCATAAACTTTGCCAAGCGACATTTTTCCATTTTCTTCGTGTATCTGGCTCTACCAAGTTGTTTCCTCTTGTTATAGTAATACTTTGATATAACTTTATCAGGCCCCGGTACTGGTTGATTTTGTCCTTTATAACCCAGTTTTCATCTAACATCCCACGAATGCGCATTTTCGCTGCAGACATCATCTTGATATAACAATAAACTCGCTGTTCTAATAAAATGTGTATATTATGGCTTTGACCCAATATTCACGATTTATCAAAATGCATTTTCAATTTTTCATATCTTTGTTTTACTTTGACACTTGACGTTTTCATTTTCAACTTCGTATGTTTTCGTGTTAGGGTTACATTTCAATCCTAAATCCAAAGATTTCGGATTAGATTGATTATTAATTTCGGTCCTGAAACCACACGGTGTTCCCTCGATCTGTCTTTTGCTGGGGGTGCGGAATACGCTCGGACATTCACATCACCCTTTTGATTTATATCTGTTTTAATTATTTACAAGGGCACTATTATTTTGTTTCTTAACCTTTTGCAGTATGATTATGGTGTCCGGATTAACAATATTTAGCACCACTCCATCTTCTCGCGTGGATGTCGTAAAAGACGACTTAGGGATTCTAAGCCTGGCTGGGCAGCAGCGTCCTTACTGTCCGTACTGTGTACAGCAGCCATACTGCGCTCACCAATCCGCCTGCCAAGCGTGGTGGGTACTAGCAATACACAATTGTGGAAATCAATGGGGGAGGCATTTGTTCAGCAGTGGATGTATAACTGGCTGATATGATGATGATTATGAATGAATTATAACTAAAATATGGCGAATTACCAGCTCCACATATCGCTTACGGGGGAGGAGACTGCTTCCCATATATCTTCTAACAGCATCATGATCATCCTGGCCATATCCCGACTATGTTGGCTTCGGCGACCATTCTAAAGACCAGGAGTTGACAGATGGAGGGGCAGTGGGTGCTACTATTAACCACACTACATAATAATTATCCTTAGCAGCAGTAAATTTTTTGACCTTCCGACTGTCGCAATTGACTGTCATTGGTATTCGTATGACAACCGGTACTGATGGTGTAATATGGAAGGGTGACGTGAGCTCAATTTGATTCAATGGTTACCCATCCACAATATGACCGCAGCACGTGCAGCTTAACCTCGAAAAGTTCGGTCGCATACTGCGCGACCGTCAATCACCCGCAATCCCTTTCCCCATCAGTAACGGTTATTGGCCATAATGAAGTAGCAATAAAAAAAAAAAAAAAAAAAAATATAGTTTCTATTACTTTTTTCATTTCATTAAGTCATCACTGAACTCATATTTGATAAGTAGCGGTGTCACAACTTTGTGTATTTTAACTATTTTTTTTTGTTTTCTGTCCATCGAATTTGTTTACTAGTTTAATTCGCCATAGCTAACTACGAAATAGCAAACTATACACGATATACGTCACTGCCAGTAGCGAAAATCGAAATAACTTGTAACTGAAAACCAGCGCTGTCGGTGTTGCCCGTCGCAAAATCGCGGCTTCATGCTGAGCTACAACCCTTTTTTGCACAGACGTGACGCACATACTCCCGTATACAGATAAACACCAGTAAACTTAATGGTTTTTATTTTTACTTGTTTGTTTTTTATTTATTTTTGTCCTAGCTGGGTGCTATGTGCATGGTTCACTCGTTTTGCGTTCTACCGCCACGCTGCGCTTAGATATATAGCTGGGACAAACCTGTATGGCCAATTTGTCTTTTTAATTGAAGTTAAAATTATGTAGTTTTTACTTTTACGTTTTTATATAATATAGTTTTTATATTTTGTGCGCGTTTATGTAAAAATAAATTTTCTTCATTATCTTTTATCGTACGGGAATCATCATAATTTGAGTACACGCAACGGAAGGAAGCCGGTAAGTAAGTAGCCGTCACATTAGTATGTGACAGTCGTATAAACCTTCACCCACTTACTATATCATCAACCCGTGGTCATTGCAATCGTAAACGGAATTTGTCACATACGCCGTGATGCCGTGGCCTTGCTGTTATTGGGAGCATATCTCGCTTCTTGGACGGGAAATTAGAAGAAAATTTCAAAAATAGATTGGTTATTGTTCATCATTATTTCAGCCTAAAAAAGGTCCACTGCTGGACATAGACCTCCCCAAAATATCGCCACAACGACCGGTCGATGTGTGTGTGGGCTTATAGGGGGTCATAATTGCTACGCTTGGCAGGCGGGTTGGCGATCGCAGCTGAGTTGTAAAACTCGAAGGACGCTGTTGCCCATCCTCCGGCTAGTTTTAGTTAGTCCTACCTTTTACGACACCCACAGCAAGAGATGAGGCGGTGATATTCGTAAACGGCACTACACGGTTCCAGGTATTTTTGGCACTTCGTCCAACAGTAACTTTGCTCGAACTACGTTGAACGCAAGAACCTCCAATAGCAAATACATAAAAGCTGTATTAAAAAAAAAAAATTAAAGCACCTTCTCTAATACTGATTAATCACAAGAGGTACCGTTTTTTATTTAAGACGTCTTTAATATTTTGGCATTCGGTAAACTCTAAGAAATTGATGTCATTTGAGGTCACAAAGAGATAAATTAATATGAACTCTAATGCATAATCGGTACATTTTCATAATAATTGTGTGCAAAAAATACATTATTTTTTGTACAATCTAACCATTGAACTTGAATTCTAAATTTATCTTTCCTCGAAATCACAACTTTACATAACATGTCCGAGTTACATTTATATTAAAAACATCATACAACACAGTGACCTTGACCTTGGTGCCGCAATTTCATCTGAGTGACACATCAAGGGATCGTTCAACTCCGTCCCATCCAAGTTGTTTAACCAGTGCAGTGGAAATATACAAAGGTTGATTGATAAGTAAATCTTATCAAAGCATTATCTGAGAGAGCTATTGTTTTCGTAATGTAAAAAGGTTTTTAATGCATCAATAAAAAAAACCTGACACGAGCGAGTTGAACTCATATGGAGCGAGTTCCGAAATTGCTGAAAATATTGTCTGTTGTTGAATTCTTTCTTGTAAATACAAATTATAATTTACCCGAAGAACAAACTTTACTTTGTAGTTAAAAAACATTATCGCCCATACATTCTAACTGGAAATGTAGAAAAAGATTTAACGTTATTTTAAGACCATTACACTTCTTATAGTTTTTCCTGTAACCTATAAGTAAATATCTATTTTCAGTTTTTTTTTTTCAAAACTTTTGTCGTCAAGTGTTTTTACCGAGATTAGGGGTGAATAGTAAATTTTCATATGTTTTCTTAAATAACAAAAAAATAGAATTTCGAAATTATTAAAAATGTTGATCCTCCTCTCACGTCAAGCCTTTCCGTTTGACATGTCACTTGTATTTAAGTTTTCTAATTTGCCCCCCAAAAGTGAATTCAAAATTAGTTTATTTACGTTACACGTTCGTATTTTAATCGCAGAAATTAATCTTACCAGTAGATTCGGAGCAAATTGGCTGTGACAGACAGACAGACACACGAGTGATCCTATAATAAAAGGTTCCGCCATTTTTTCATTCGGACGTGCGGAACCCTAAAAATATGTACATTGTCACTGTGAAATTCTCTTCACTCCTTATTTACCTGACCCAAACATGTCGGGATGTTTGCAACTTAAGAATTGGTGACTGCAAATATTTTGCAACGTGGTAACTCTCCATCTTGAATCTTATTACTTTTAATTGAATGTTAATCTTTAATTAAATTACAGTGTGCCGTGGGAATTTAGCCTGTTAAAAGTGTATTAAAATATTTAATATTTCGTCACCAGAGTAAAAAAATAGCTGAACTAGAATCCTCACTTTAATCGTCCTCTAAAACGACATAACACCAAACAAGTTTTATTATCAAGATAACTTTAACGTACATACAGCCACATATCAAGCTATAAATTTCCATTATAAGCTGATCTCGCATTGTTTAAGCTTTCCTTGCGATGAGAAACCACCTTAAACTAGATTTGTGTAGCTTGATGTGTAGCCGTGTACGCAGTTTTTCCCTAACGTATGGGTTACACAGTGTTGCGAAATTATTGCAAAAGCCAACAATGTAACTGTCACACGCACTTAAGTACGCGGCATGTAAGTAAGTGTTTGAATGATTCCTTTCATTGCAACATGTAACGCAAGCTCGAAAAGTGTAATTTTGTCATAATTATGTGTGAGGACAGTTGGGGACGCGCGTCGCTGGCTCTGCCTACATACTACTCTTAGGCGACCCAATTTACAGTTTCTAGAGGAAGTTTGTATTTTGATTTGGGTATATTACGTGGGTTATATTGTTTGTATGTATTACGATTATTGTTCAAATGGACTAAATACAGCTGTTGACTACTTTTTCGCCGTAAAAGTAGTAAAAATACTCTGCTGTTTGAAATACCACTGAAAAGTCAGTGCAATTTATCAAATGTCCATTTTTTGCCGAAAAAAAGCTTACGCAATGAATTACATATACTCCGCACTAGGATTTGTGCGTTTATAATTATTGAGTACGTGCAATTTGAAATAAAGTTATGTAATAATAGTAATAATTAACTTTATTTCAGATTGCAATGTCTCCGTCGAAATATTTGGTATCGTGTACAAAGTGACTGTTAGAAACCAATTATTAAAAAAAATATTGAATTTCATTGAATTGAATACAGAAATCACAGAGGAACCCAGAACCAGCACAAAAATTAACCGAAGGCCAAAAAATGGCAACGTGTGGAGATCAAACTAAGGACCAGACAGTTTTTTTTTTCAACCCGTTTTTCCATCGAGTTTCACGCTTCAGCAAGACGTCAGTAAAATTGCTAATAAAATCGAATTATGTAAGGCGCCATCCTAACGAGTAGAACTTAGAGGCTTATTTAACGAATACGTAAGAAAATTTCGAGTTCAGGAGGCATGAGCAGAGTGGCGCAGTGGAAGCGTGCTGGGCCCATAACCCAGAGGTCCGTGGATCGAAACCACGCTCTGCTATATATTTATTTTATTTATATACATTTTCTTTTAAAAATGTCGTGGGTGAGTTTACAGACACAAATTGCACATACAGTTTTGTGTGGCTAGCTGAGATAATGTTAGTTCAAAGTAAATTCCCAATACTTTGTTTATAAAACTGAGACCACATTCGGACGTTCTACGAACGTCTTCTTCTTCTCTTAGATTATTGCTTCTGTAGAGTTTCTTCCAGAATTTCGCCAATGTCAAGTATAAGGCAACGTCGTACCGTGTTTAGATGAATAAATCTTTACATATTCATAAAATATTTCTCAAAAGTGAAAAAAATCTAAAAAATATGTCGGCAACGTCGTACGATTCAATTCAACGAACGTCTTATAATATACAGATCAATTCAAACATCGAAAAGCACCGTCAGGACTGGTTGAACTGGACTGTCTTGGATAATACTAATACTATGTACTTATGAAAGATGTTACAGAAGGACAGTTGCTATTATCTGCCAGTTGGTCTTTTCATTTGAGCCTGGAACTAGCCCACTGCCGGGCAAAGGCATCTTCTCATACAGAGACGTGACGAGTACTGTACATTACGCTAGCTCTCTGCGTGTTGGCGATTTCAGACCATTACATATCTAGGTTTCATTACGAAGTTATCAGTCAAAGCCAGTGGTGTTTTACTAACTAAGAAAGTACATGTGTCACTGAAAAAGTCACACTGGTACAAGTCCGGTTGTAAAACTACTACATGATACGTAAGAAGCGAGTCCGCGAACCTGTAGACCATTACCAAGATCTAACATTGATATTGTACTGATATCTTCAAGTAATGCGATTGCACGAGGTTTCATGGCAGTCTTTCTTTACGAAATACTGGAAGGCTCTGGTTTGACCTGTAGCTATTGTCAAAATAGTTGAGAACGTCTAGGCAGATGCTTTTTGAGGGTTCTTTCTGTTAGACTATCATGCGGCATCATATGGAGGGTTGCGAACCGAAAAGAAACCAGCCTGGAGGTGGCAACCGCCTCGGCACCGAGCCTACCGCATGTCCAGCTATGCTTCTTATAATCCGTAAGATTTTGCTGAACATATATTGTGTTTTTTTGGTAGGTATCAGAAGTGTCGGCTATGTTGGCAGAGCACGAAAACTGGAATGCAGTGGTCTCCTTCTGTGAGAGCGTCATGCTCCAGAAGGAGACCGCAGAACGGGATCGGGAGAGGGCCGATCCCGTTCGAAGAAGAAGGAGACGGCGCCGGGGTAACAACCGCCCTGGCGCCTAATTCCGATACGCCTGAAAACCCCTGCCGTTGCTATAAGGTGGGGGACCTCTGGGTTCGCGGGTGCGTAGATTGGGGAATCTGCGTGCCCACACCAAGCAACCCAAGAGAAGACGGTAGCACGCATGTGGTCACGCGCTGCCGTGGGACGCTTTGGGGGATCCTTTACAATCCCCCTGGGGGGTGACCGCTTTACAGTCACCCTCTCCGAGATGTGCCAATAGGCGTGGCACCAGTGGGTGGCTCTAGTGTGATCATACGAGGACCTGGAGCCTCCCTTAGGTGCCGAAGATGACCGCCCCAGTGGTTTTAGCCGGTAGGAGTCCGGCATACCCCTTCGTCCTTCCCCGGGGCGAAGGAAGTTCATGATGAATTTCCGCTGGGCATCAATAAAAAAAAAAAGCTATTGACCCAAGCTCTCACCTCCTGCAGTATGTCGTGCTATTTACTGGACAGCCTGTATGTACGCTGAAGACGGCCACCGTGGAGTTTTAGCCGCTATGAATGTGTGTGTGTGATTCGCCCCTTCGCATTTCTAGAGATGGAGGAGATAAGTGATGAATTTCCCACGTTCGATTATAACAAAGGAAAATGTTTGTACATATTTATGGTTTGGCGTACTGCTTAAGCGAAGGATAAATTAGTCATATGGTATAGCCCACAGAACAAAAGAAAACCTTTCGTGCTCTGGTCGTTAGGCCTTATATTCACGTCGAGTTTTCAGTTAAGGTCGTGTCTAGTGTTTACTATTAGAAGATCTAAAGTTGCCGACATAGCTGAAAGGATTAGTAAGCTGAAGTGGCATTGGGCGGGGCACATTGCTCGTGGAATTGATGGTCTATGGGGCAGACAGGTTCTCCACGGATCGGAAAATGTAGTGTGGGGCGGTCTCCAATTTCCTACTGCCATGGCGAATAATAATTATATTACATTAGTATGTTTTTTTTTTTTATATATACATTTGCCTACATCATGCTCGTTATATGTTTTACCATAATTTGTATCAATCAACATTGTAGTCTCAATTATTTTAAAAGAGTATCTATGGAGTTTCTTGCCGGCTCTTCTCCGTAGATCAACTATTTGGAACCGTGCAACTTAGATTCTGACGTTTCATAAGTGCCAATATTTGGTTTATTTGAAATAAAAATATTTGACTTTGACTTTGAATTAGATTGACAGACGACCAGGTGAAGGTAGCTTGAAGTATTTAATGTAACCAGTCGTAGTAGAAATCTATGGAAGACGCATTTTTTGGCTAATTTGATGGGCCTTTTTATTTTGTGTCACGACTCTTTTAATTTACCATTTCAGTCAGTAATGGCTGTTTACTAAATTTCAGTGGCAAAGAGAAAGAAAGAAAGAAAGAAAAGAATTTTATTTGACACAGACAACACAGACCACATAAACTGAATTAAAAAAAACAATAAAAACAAAGAAATCATTTTTGTGTGCCCCACAGCTGCGCCAAATAAAGATAGAGATAGAAATCCCACACTTTAATAGATACGAAACATAGGTGTTAACGATGTCGGTAACACCTTCAATGATCACGTAATTATCAGTTGTTTGATAACAGTTGTTGGTAACGACTTGTATTTTGGGAATTATGGACACCTACTGTTTTCTGCTCTCTTGGGCCCGTGTTACAGATTGAAAATCAAAACTAGTAGCACTTGAATATGCTGATATGTTGAAACTAATTTGACTAATGAAACGTAGACTTGCGTTTTTTAAGTTTTGATCCTCGTTCTGGAATAAATGCCTAAGAGCTAAACAGTACCGTATACTGATCGACTGACTGTGTAATTTAATCAATTCTTCAGTTAATTGGAGATCAGAACATGATGTAACGATAGCAACCCGATCTTAATATTGGCGTGTAACCAGATGGTAAAGACAAAAATAAAGAGAATAAAGACAGGACCCTGGGTCCTGCAATTGCGCGAGTAAAACCCGTACCCCCAGTGATAGGTAGGTTACAAGAGCACCATGAGGTTTTAACCGGTAAGAGGCCGGCACGCCCCCGGCAAGCTCCTTCGCTTTTGAACATTTCATCATTTAGACATGAGAATCTAGTATTGAAACTATGAATACGTTATAATTAGGTAAACCGAGCGCACTAGAACGACAGCTTCTTCTCCATCCCTATGAAACAAGGACTGGTGATACCAGCAGTAGTGCCATCAGTTCTGAAATGAAAAGAACGTTGTCCTTCGTACGAAAAAAGTGAAAACAACTATATCAAAAGTAACTTTATGACATTTTCAAACTCATAAAGATGCCATCCTATAAATGTTGCATGCAATCGTTTCTTACTTTCAAGAACTATTCCAGCTTTGTGGATTAAACATAAACAAACGTATATTAATATAATAAGTCTACGCTCTTGAAAATAATTACAAACATATCAAAAGCTAGGCACAGGATAGACACCAATTCTAGCTTCTAACGTCTATGACACTTTTTGTGTAACAACGCCCAATTACTGATAACTGATACCGTGTGGTACCAACTAAGAATACAACCACCCCATCTCATCTCGTGGGTGTCGTAAAAGGCGACTATGGGATTAGCTGGAGGATGGGCAGCAGCATCCTTCGAGTACATTAACAACTCAACTGCGATCGCCAACCCGCCTATTTTTTATTTTTATTTATGTCCAGTGGAAATTCTTCACGGAACTTCCTTCACCCCGGGGAAGGGCGAAGGGGTATGCCGGACTCCTACCGGCTAAAACCACTGGAGCAGTCATCTTCGGCACCAAAGGGGGGCTCCAGGTCCTCGTAAGATCACACTAGAGCCGCCCATTGGTGCC
The DNA here is from genome assembly GCA_947459985.1 of Diloba caeruleocephala. Lineage (NCBI taxonomy): Eukaryota > Metazoa > Arthropoda > Insecta > Lepidoptera > Noctuidae > Diloba > Diloba caeruleocephala. Next base: position 2,200,100 of record OX381610.1, read on the forward strand.
ACGCCTTTAGGCACATCACGGAGGGGATGACTGCAAAGCGGTCACCCCCTCTAGTGGAGGGATGGTGACTGAAAAAGGTCGCTCCCCAGGCACTTGTCGGGGAGGATTGTAAAGGATCCCCCAAGCCTCGCTTTGCGCTGTGCTGCACATACGGCGGCACGTGTCCACGTGCGCGCCACCGTCTTCCCGGGGGTCGCTCGGTGTGAGCACGCAGACTCCCCAATCTGCGCGCCTGCGACCCCCGAGGCCCCCACCATGTAATGATGGCAGGGAGCATCGCCAACCCGCCTGCCAAGCGTAGTGAGACCTGGCAAATTCGCCCCTTAAGTATGACATAGTTGTAGAAATAAATGGGGGAAGCCCATGTTCAATAGAGAACATCTTTTGGCTGATTCGATGATGATAATAATCACTGCCCAAATCCTGCCTAGTCACGTCACACTCATCACAGTGATGAACATATAAGTTATGATGTAATTTACCCACAAACATCTACAATCATCATCATCATTTCAGCCGAATAAAGTCCACTGCTGGACACTTGCTTCTCCAAAAGATTGCCGCTATGACCGGCCAGAATGTGTTGAGTGGTGTACAAATATTTGTTTCGTGCGGGGATCGAACCCGCGACACGTGCTGCAGAAAGCTAATCGCTTAGCCACTGCACTGACCGTGCCGTCAAACGTGCCTGGTCTGATCACTATGAACTCAAATACAATTTTATTTTTATAACAATATATGTTCACACTGTAAATAGTTTCTGTGTTGTAAATAGTTTACGGAATTATTAATTTTTTATTTTTTTATTTTAAAAACGTGGCCCCCACATTAGGATTTCTCCTGCATCGTGGGTTTACAGTTTACGTTTACAGACACAAATTCCACACAGACCCGGAACTGCAGATCGTACAAATATTTGTTCCATGCGGAAATCGAACCCGCGACCCGGAGCGCAACACCCGACTGGATCAGCCACTGCACCAACCGTGCCGTCAATTTAATTCAATTTATTAATATTCAGTAAAATTGTTACACTTTCTATATTTTCTATAAGCAGATTTTTCACTACAAACCTAGATATTAGTTTACTGTAAAAAAAATTGACATAATAAAAAAAATACTTACGAAATTAACAGCCATTTTCCACACTCGTTGTCTGACCCGCGCACTACTCAGTATAGCGAAACAATGCGCGTGCGCCGGTCAGCGCACACTTATATGAGACGCGAAGAGTGCGTGTACAACGCTATAGGGATAAATTATACACCTCGGAGTTTATAGGTTGATTCAGAAAACGCTATATCCGAGTCTTGTATAATATTATAGCCGTCACTGGTCCTGCTCGTATATTCTGCAGAGGGTATTGTCTATTACCTGTTCAGGATAATCAGTGGGGTTGAGCAGTAGCTGAAGAAAAGGCCATGAAATGGAAGTTTCATAACAATAATTTCGCTCCTGACGCCATTCGATTGATTCAGACTTGACGACACAGCCGGTGCAGTAGTTGATGCAAGCGGCTGCTGCGCTCCGAGTTACGGGTTCGAATCCCGCACGGAACAAATATTTGCATGATCTGCAGGTAATTGTTCTGGGTCTAGGTGTATGTTTGTAAACGCACCCACTAAACAGGAGAATTCCTAGTGTGGGGCAAAGTAAAAAAAAATATGGGTTGCACTCCGGGAGTGCCGACAAAAGTGAAAACATTTTTTTATCTAGTCGCGTTCGCGGTCTGCTATATGTACATGCATATATGCACACACTTTAGCTGCGTCTCGTAACGGTGTCGCGAGTCCAGAGATTTTATCTCATCTAAGATATGCGTAGCGAGCAAAAGGAAGTGTTCACTTCAAAAAAATATAGGCCTATAACTGCAGGACAAAGGCCTATATCCAATATTTACCTTCACAGTTATAACTCAAAGCCGCCACAGATTAACGAAAAAAAGAAAGTACACATGACATTGAAAAAGTCACATCGGCACATGAACTCACAACCCAGTACGAAGTCGTAAGCAAATTCGTAAACACTACGACATACCGAAAGCCGAAGTGGACGTTTCATCATCATCATCATCATTTCAGCCGAATAAAGTCCACTGCTGGACACAGGCCTCCCCCATAGATCGCCAGAACGACCGGTCAGGGTGTGTTTTGCTCATAGGGGGGCTTATGCCATAATAGCCACCCTTGGCATGCAGGCTGGCAATCGCAGTAGAGTTCTTTTCTTCCTTTTTTTTTTAAAGCGTTGCCCCACACTAGGATTTCTCCTGGTTGTGGGTGCGTTTACAAACACAAATTCCACACACAATACACCCAGACCAACTACCTGCAGATCGTACAAATATTTGTTCCGTGTGGGAATCGAGCCCACGACCCGGTGCGCAGCAGCCGACTGTATCCGCCACTGCACCAACCGCACGCCATTTATACTGCACATTTTACGAAAACAGCACACTGAACTTCCTTACAACCCAGTTCCTTCAGACAAGAGAGGGAAAGACTTAGTATCAAACTACGCACGGTTGGTGCAGTGGCTGATACAGTCGGCTGTTGCGCTCCGGGTCTATGATCTGCTAGTTGTTCCGGGTCTGGGTGTATTGTATGTGGAATTCATGTCTGTAAACGCACTCACGACACAGGAGAAACCCCAGAGTGGGGCAACGTTTAAAAAAAAAAAAGACATGCATTTGTTAACAGGTTTTCCTTTTTTGAGGAAATGAAAGGATTTTTATATAATAAGCTCAGTAAGTTATTAAACGTACATAGTGTAACTTATAAAAAATGCAGTATCATGTTATCGGAATATTTAGAGAAGCTCAATTACGCAGAAACAGAGAATATGCTAGAAATCATAAAATGATTTTAAAATTAATGTTTAGTATTTGCGTATACGCACTTGCATACGTTTTTGACAATGTTTGTACTTATTTTTGACACTTAGGAACATATATTTTTGCAATCATCATTTCGGCCGAATGAAGTCCACTGCTGGACACAGGCCTCCCCCAAAGGTGTCCACAACGACCGATATGGATGTGTTGTGGGCTCATTGGGGGGTTTTGCCATAATCGCCACGCTTGGCAGACGGGTTGGCGATCGCAGTTGAGTTGTTAATGTACTCGAAGGACGCTGCTGCCCATCCTCCGGCTAATCCTTTAGTCGACTTTTACGACACCCATGGGAGGAGATGGGGTGGTGGCATTCTGAGCCGGCACCACACGGCAAATTATTAAAAATATTTTTGCAATACTTTTCTTATAATGTAGATATAACGGCCTTGCTACAAAAACACGAGAATATGATCGCCTGAAATACAGGTTTAACCTAGTAAAGGCAGGCAGATGGTAAGCGGCTGCTCATAACAATTCTAATGCTACCCTACCCTACCCTACTAGCTATGCGCAGCCCCACACTGCGCTCGTCACCTCGAAACATTATTTACTCGTATTTAGTCTGTTTTGTAGAAATAAAAAATGATAATAAAGGACCCGATATGTCTCACGTCTGCGCCAAATTGGCGTTCAGCTCAGCATTATGCCAGGCAGAGATGCCTAGCGCTGATTTTCAGCTGGAACCCGAAGCGACAGTCCGCGCACATCACTCGTCATCTCGAAACATTATTTATTTAGTCTGTTAATTTCGCTAGCTAGTCTGTTATTTCCTTCAATCCGAAACACAGTAATATTTAAATTATAGAGTTAAAACACTACTGGGGGTTAAAGATATTCTAAACTTAGATGGGTTGTCATGATCGTGCACCGACCCAAATCCTTAGCTGCATTTCAAGAGCGACGCGCAGTAGAAGATGGGAGGCCATACTGGACAGCTTATACTAGAATTTGTCTCAATCATTTCTTTATTCATGAGCTTTAATAGTCTTTTTATCTTCATCAACACATCGACGTAGAGTAGGAAACATAAATGATCGGTGATAGCGGAAGATTATGCACGAACAAATAATATCCTTGGTTCCATATACGAGCTGTACTTGGCAAGATACCAAAATATGATTAGATGGGAGTCATTGTAATATGTTAATCAGAACTAAAAAAAGGAACAATTTATTTTTATCTTAGTCAGGATATATTACTTGGAAGGGTCAAAGGGTGAGAATGGTGGTGATACACTCAAGTTGCGATTTAATTAAATAATTGAAATGAACCGACGAGCGATAAGAGGAGGAGGTATGCAGAAAAGAGGGAATCCATGTTCAGCTGTGGACGTGTGTGGGCTAATGTGTGTATCATGAGTGACAATGGATGTGTTTGATTTCCTTAACACTGTACAATACGAGCCAAAGTTTAACGTACGTTGAGTACTAAATAAAAATGTACAAATATATTCTAAGATTCGCTTCAGCTAGCGTCGTGGCTTGGTCAACGATCGACCAAAGGAACTTGCGTGATCCAGAGGTCTTCCGGATCGTGGGAGGTTATGACGTCAAATTTCGATACATCCATACCCCGGACCAGGTGCTCCCGATGGCGGTGTAATGGTTGTTGGAGGAGATCGCGTAGCTGCACACGCTGTACCGCTGGTACACCCGATGCCAACGCCGGCTAAGTGCTACAGCCGAAGAGTCAGCAGAGGCCTATCGGCCCTACCGGATGGCCACGATGTCCCTTTAAAACGCCAGCCACAAAGCGAAGACTCGGTCCTGGAGCAAGCTCCTGGTGGTACTCGACTTGGATCTGTGGGAGAGATCTTACCGTATGACAAGTTCTGCCCGTTGGTCCCTTCGGTGATTGAAACCATGGCTCCGGATTTACTGGAGGCAGTGGTTTCCACGCTTATTCCAGCGGTCCAGGTCCATCTCAGGCCCTCTCTACCCCCAATTGCCTCAAGCTGGCCTGAGAAATTCGGAGTTTCGTAAGGGAGCTGGGCATAGGAATTTAGGGTTTCGAAAAGGGAAGTGGGCCGAGCCGAACATGTGGACATCAAATTAAAACCAGACGCTAACACCATTATAGCATGTTTAAGGCAAATAAATACTTATCTAAATATTCCTAATAATGTATCAATTAGTTTAATAAATTAATTCGTACCACAACAAAAGTATAAAAAAGACTTATGCTCATTTACATACAGTTTCATTTACTTATATTTGATGGCATTATTGTGTCATTGACCTGGTAGCTGTACTGACAATACAAAACTCCATATTTCTTTCTATTGTGAAGCGTTTATGGGAATTACGTAAATACGCCAGTTTCGTGGACAAACCAAACATGACAGTAGTAATAAGTAGTCGACTCTAGGTATTCCTTTGTTCCGTTCACAATAAAGAAATCAACTGACGAGTATTTCCACGGTGGTATTCAGTAGCGTGAGTAGATCCATGAAGTAGAAAGATACATAATTACATTGGTCAGTTGAAATTGAGCTCCAGTTTAAGGGTTTCCGGGTGCAATATCCATTGCAGAAAATAAGCTACCACTGCACTTTTAAAAGTCTCTTTGTTTTATAATCATTAAAATTAGAAATTAGTTTTGTCATATTTCATTCATCATGTCATATCAGGCCAAAAGAAGACCTGTTACATGCCAAGTGCTCCTGATTTTGGGGAGAATGCCAGCCGTACGGGATCGGCCCTCCCTATAGTAATTACATTTTTTGTATGTAGGGAGTTCAGCAAACTGAAGTTTTAACGTTTTTCCTAGAGTCCATTGCGAATCAGTTTTATTTGAAACTGTTGTGCGTTGACTCACAAAGTATGGTACGGACATAATATCTTGACTTAATTTGCGGTCGGCCATCTTGTTCCTGTAAATACGCGTAGGCACATGATTGCGTCTGTTGTTTAAAATGACGATTCAGAATTCACGTTAAGTGGATTGGTTCTACCCGTATCAATCAGGATTACTTCTTTCTCGGTATGAAAAGGTAGGTAAGTGCGTATTTAATATTTGCAGTTCGGTCTCGACCTGGAAAAATAGTATTTGCTTCATTATCATACTGTGGTGACTGAGTCAGTAAAAAAATAATTTACCTAAATGGCACGGTGGCTGAGCGTTTGCCTTAAAATGTAATCCAGTTTAATTCCCGCATCGGGACAAAAAATCCATGGCTGGGTATTCTATCATGTGTGTAGTTAGGAGGACACTCCCCTTAACAATTTGCAGTAAAATGTTACACCGGTTACTCCTAGATTTGTAGACCGATTTGAGCAAATTTTTTTGCAGAATCCTTTCGATTTGAAAATTTCATTACATTTGATTGAGTAGTTTTTTAATCAGCTTCAATAAACAGGTTAATTTGACTGAGCTTATCTAAATGATGTTTTAATAGTTTCGATTCCCCTCCAATGAGAGAACTGATTTGAGTTATTCTTATTTTTAGTGTTTAATACTGATCCTAAATTGGAAAAAGTTCTTACATTTATTTACACTAAAAATAAACAAATAAATGTTTTAACATAAAAATACCGACTTCAAAAACCCTGCACGATGTAAACATTTTAAAACCACTGAAAAGGAAAAAAAAGTTTATTTATGAAGTCGGGCGGGGCCAGGCTTGGAATCCAGCGGACTGCGATATATTTAATCAACATTTTGAATGATTTATTTAAATTAGAAGTATCTTTGTCCGTGTGCTGTCCGGATTAAGAATATTGCACCACTCCATCTCCTCCCGTGGACGTCGTAAAAGGCGGCAAAATTACTGTGAACCATAGGGATGGGCAGAAGGTCCCTTCTTTGGAACAGTAACCATACTACGCTCACCGACTCGCCTGAGCAAGCGTGGTGAGTATTGGCAAACGCCCCCCAAAATGACGACAGTGGCATGTAGCTGGTAATTGTGGTAATCCATGGTAGAGGCCTTTGTTCAGCAGTGGACGTACTTTGGCTGATATGATGATATCTGACATTTGGAAGTTCTTGAATACAAATATGCTTAGGTCATGTATAGATCAGTCATCCCCTCCGAGATGGGCGGCTCTAGTGTGAAACCAGCGAAACGTCAGAAAATGTCAGATATAATTGATGTGGAGATGATGGTAGCAGTGACCTCTTGTGTGCTATTTTACGACATACATACTGTGATCCTACCTTCTACAAACCTTGATAATATGGTAACATATTTGACCATTCATAGAGTAGAGTAGAGTGGATTGGAGTACAGTAATAAATTTGCATACATACGAGGGCGGCACTGAAAATTTCGGGAATCAAGGAAGTGACACAACATTACTATTTAAAAATGTATTTATTGCTTTTCGAAGTATTCTCCGCGAAATTTGACACATTTTTCCATACGATGGAACCAATCATTGAAGCAACCATTCCATTCGGAAGTTGAGGTCTCCAAAATGGCCGTTTTGTAGGCGTCCACAGCTACTTTAGGTGATGAAAATCTCTGTCCACGCAATTTATTCTTTATTTTAGGGAAAGTATAGAAATCATTAGGGCTTAGGTCGGGGCTGTACGGCGGATGGTCTAATAATTCTACGTTTTCTTGCTCTAAAAACTCTTTTGTTCTGTGCGCGGTGTGAGAACTCGCATTGTCGTGATGGAGGATGATGCGGCGGTTGCAGTTCTCTCTACGGAGTTCAGAAACGACCTGTGGCAAACAAATGCTAGCATACCATTCTGCATTAACCGTTCTTTGTCCCTCAAGAGGAATAGTCGTAACATGGCCGGTTTTGGAGACAAACGTGGCCACCATTTTTTTTGCAACACTCCGTGAACGAACAATTTTTGTTGGCTTTAACTCATTTTCGAACACCCAAACTCGTGACTGGTTTTTTGTTTCGGGTTCGTACGCATATATCCAGGATTCGTCACCTGATACGATATTGTATACAGCATTTTAGGATCCTGCGTGGAATCTTTCGAGAGTTCTGATGCACCAAGTAACGCGAGCCGCTTTTTGCTCTTCACATAGCAAATGCGGTATCCATCGGGAAAACAACTTTTTTACACCTAATTGTTCATGCAAGATTATTTGTATTTGACTCATGCCAATGTCTAAAGTTGCCTGAATTTCGCGGTATGTCACATGTCGATCTTCCTCAATCAGCTTACGCACAGCATCAACGTTTTCTTGGGTGACTGCAGTTTTTGGACGACCTTGACGAGGATCATCACTGAGCTTGACACGTCCACGTTGAAATTCAGCAAACCAGCGATAAATTGTGGTTTTGGATGGGGCTTCATCACCAAATGCAGAAATCATCCGGTCAACACACTGTTTTTGTGTTAAACCACTTCGAAAGTCATAATAAATCATCGCTCTTGAATTTTCTCGAGTCAATTCCATTTTCTCAACGACTAAACAAGTTTGACAAAACCTTGTGACAAGACCGTGAATCTTTTTTTAAATAAATAAATGGTATTCGATTTGTAAAACCAAGGAGTTTTCAATTAAAAAGATTTTAATATGACAGGAACAGTGGAAATATTCCATTCCCGATACTTTTAGTGCAGCCTATGTATAAGCAGTAAAGTTGCTTTGGCGGTCCTATGACTAAAAGTAATGTCTTTCATATATATGGCCATTGGGCTGCCTATTCAATAAAAGGACGTCCATAGATCATAACTGCATACTGCTAACGAGTGGAACTCATTGCCAGAGTCTGTGTTTCCCGACCGTTATAACCACAGACTAGATAGAGATACACAGTTATAACTCGGGGCTAGGTCGCTCAGAGTCGGGGCTAGATCGCTCAGAGTCGGGGCTAGGTCGCTCAGAGCTGGGGCTAGGTCGCTCAGAGTCGGGGCTAGATCGCTCAGAGTCGGGGCTAGGTCACTCAGAGTCGGGGCTAGGTCGCTCAGAGACGGGGCTAGGTCACTCAGAGCTGGGGCTCGGTCGCTGAGAGCCGGGGCTAGGTCGCTCAGAGTCGGGGCTAGTCCGCTCAGAGTCGGGGCTAGGTCGCTCAGAGCTGGGGCTAGGTCGCTCAGAGACAGGGCTAGGTCGCTCATAGCTGGGGCTCGGTCGCTGAGTGCTGGGGCTAGGTCGCTCAGAGTCGGGGCTAGTCCGCTCAGAGTCGGGGCTAGTCCGCTCAGAGCTGGGGCTAGGTCGCTCAGAGTCGGGGCTAGTTTTCGATATCGAATAACATCTCTCATCCTCCCATCCCATTAGAGCCGGAGTCTCACAGGGATCTGTACTAGCCCCACTACACACTGGTACGTACGACCCGATTTGTTTTTGTTTATTTTTTCGTCATTACCATCAGGTGAGATAGTCGTCACACGGAAAGCTTATTCAATATAAAAAAAGTCCACGGGCTGACCTGAAGGAGAATACGTATAAGATGAGGCTGCGTATCTTGAGCGCTGACCTTCCACCCTTCATCTGCGCAGAAGTGATTTTTATGACCGGTATGCATCTGCACAAGTCTATTCCCATTCTTTCACAGAGCGCTCAAGATCCGTGTCGGGCACGGCAGCAGTAAGGACATCGAATAGCGCGTAGGACACGGTTGGTGCAGTAGCTGATACAGTCGGCTGCTGCGCACCGGGTCGTGGGTTCGATTCCCACACGGAACAAATATTTGTACGATACGACAGTTAGTTGTTCCGGGTCTGGGTGTATTGTATGTAGAATTTGTGTTTGTAAACGCACCCACGACACAGGAGAACCCCTAGAGCGGGGCAACGTTTTTTAAAAGGCAAAAAAAATGTAAGCAGAATAATGCAATAAAATATCTTGGGCTATATTTTCATGCATAAATACTCCATCTGACCATATAAAAATGTTAATTTGAATACACGTGGTATCGGTAATAGTTTATTTAATAAACACCTTATTAATTCATTTTACTGCGCACTTAAATCTAGATCTCAGTCTGTTTACTTAAAAACAGGGTGTGGTCTGAAAAACAGATTGTGGTTCTTTGAATTGATTGTGCTGTGACGACTTATCGTATTCAAAAGGCTACATTTCATATAGGCTAATAGGCTCTTAAGAAAAGTTCTCAAACAATAACTGCAAACTCATTATTAGAATATTATTTTTCTGTGATGAAATCCAAAATCATCATCATCATCATCATTTCGGCCGAATGAAGTCCACTGCTGGACACAGGGGGGGACCAAAGATCACCTCAACGACCGATATGGGTGTGTTGTGGGCTCATTGGGGGGTTTTGCCATAATCGCCACGCTTGGCAGACGGGTTGGCGATCGCAGTTGAGTTGTTAATGTACTCGAAGGACGCTGCTGCCCATCCTCCAGCTAATCCCTTAGTCGACTTTTACGACACCCACGGGAGGAGATGGGGTGGTGGTATTCTGAGCCGGCACCACACGATCCGAGATGAACTTAAACTAATACAAAGTTTCTTAGATATATATTATCAAATGTGTCTGAACTATGTTATCCTGTGTTTCAGGCAAGAAGAGCTAACAGACAGTATGAAATAATCATATAGTTATAGGTAAACATTACACTGTTTATTTTAACACAATTAATAACTTTTTTTAAGTCCGTGTGGTGTCCGGATTAAGAATATAGCACCACTCCATCTCCTCCCGTGGATGTCGTAAAAGGCGACTAAGGGAATCTAAACCAGAGGGATGGGCAGCAGCGTCCTTTCTGTGAAGCGGTAGCCAAACTCGCTCACCAACCCGCCTGCCAAGCGTGGTGAGTATTGGCAAGTGCCCCCCAAAATGATAACGCAGTTGTGGAATCTGTGGGGGAGGCCTTTGTTCAGCAGTGGACGTATAAATGGCCGATATGAATTGAATTGAATGAATAACTTTTAATATACATGAAATATCGTTTTTTAGAACAATACTATTAATAACTTGGCAGGAATTTAGCAACTATTATAGACGATTGGAGCCATGCAAAATATACTTTTCTGCATTAGCTTTATTTTAGCTTCATGTGACGGATCATCATTTTTTTTCATCATTTCGGCCGAATAAAGTCCACTGCTGGACACAGGCCTCCCCCAAAGATGTCCACAAAGACCGATATGGATGTGTTGTGGGCTCATTGGGGGGTTTTCCCATAATCGCCACGCTTGGCAGACGGGTTGGCGATCGCAGTTGAGTTGTTAATGTACTCGAAGGACGCTGCTGCCCATCCTCCGGCTAATCCCTTAATCGACTTTTACGACACCCATGGGAGGAGATGGGGTGGTGGCATTCTGAGCCGGCACCACTGACGGATCAGTCTACTGTTAACATGTCTGTTTCCAGGAACACCATGTGACAAGCTTGGAAATATACCAGGATACGACTTTACAAAAGTATGCAATGTGCAACAAAAATATGAAAAATCGAAAAGTAATTTTGATAAATCGTCAAAAATGGGTGTATCAAAGCCATAATGTATACATTTCATTAAAACAGCGAGTTTATTTTTATATCAAGATGTTGTCGGCAGTAAAAGTGCGCATTCATGGGGTGCAAGATGATAACTGGCGATAAAGGACACAATCAACCAGTATCGGTGTCTGATAAAGTTATAGCAACGTACTGGAGAGTATTCATCAAGAGAACCCTAACAAGAGACAACAACTTGATAGAATCAGATACACGAAGAAGAAGAAAATGGAAAGTTTTAGGTTGGCACAATTTATGAAAGGACTATGAAATTGGACTTCTGGGGTGGCCTGGTGACCTGAAATACAGGCTTGAACCTAGTTCAGGCACCAGTCTCCCACTATAAATTTGTACAATAACAATATACCAATATTTATGTGATAAATAAACGAAATAAATAAATAAAAATAAATAAATATCTTAATATACATATGTATATTTTGTATTTCTCATAATAGGGCTTGTAACTGTCTGTCAGTAGTTTGTAGTTTTTTTGTTAGTGCTTTTTGGACTTTAAACGTTATTTAATTTAGTTTAATATTTCCCTAAAGATAACTCCATATCGCTGTATCAATTCGGCTATTCCATAGTACCGAGGCAGTAAGCATCTGTGTTCAAACTGTTGATAGTTTATGTAGAGTGTAGGCTGTTTTACTCATCCATTTAATTACTGACTCTTTGAAGTCTATAAATTACATAGAGCCTCAATACATTTTTTTTTTGTTCTATTGTGTATTTTGGTATTGAATGTGTGGTCTATCATTATAGTCAAAGAAATGTAGAAGCTTCATCAATAGTTGGATTATTAAAATTTATATTAAGATACTTAACTGTTTTTAAGCAAAAGTAATTTTTTAAATTAATATTTCTTAACCATTTTATGTCCGTGTGGCGACTAAGAATAGCACCAACCCATCTCATCCTGTGGGTGTCGTAAAATGCGACTATAGGAATAGCCGGAGGATGAACAGCAGTGTCCTTCGAGTACATTAACAACTCAACTGCGATCGATTGCCAAGCGTGGCGATTATGGTTAAACCCTATAAGCACACAATACACCCTGACTGGTTGTTGTGGCGATCTTTAGGGGAGGCCTGTATTCAGCAGTGGAGTTTATTCGACTCAAATGATGTTCATAAATAACTATGCCCTTCAAATTATGAATATATGAATAATCAAACTCAGCTCGAAACTTGTGTTTGATTCTCGTTTCTGTCTATTACCATAAAATAGTTGCCCAAGGTACTCATTTCTTCCAGTAAGATGGCAAGGAATAATCTGAAACGTCCTATCTAAAAAAAAAAATTACTATATATTGTTTGTTCAAAAAATTGCGGGGACTATACGGCAGGCGCCAGTGTATTTGTAGAATAGAATCGTTTTTTTCAGCAATTAGATCCTAACAATAAAGATAAAAATATTTTTATTCATGTAAAACCATATACAGGCACTTATGAATAGTCAAGACTTTAGTTTCCGTGTTCCAAGATGTTGAAACTCCATGGTTACTCTTTTTAAATCATAATAATTGTTACAGTATTTTTGATTACATTGTTCTCAAAATAAAGAATGTGAGGACAATGTAGCCTTAAAAAGTCCACATTAAACAAGTTTGATATTTAGAAAAATATATGATTAAATTGTCATGGCAGCATTAAGCTGACCAATCCCAATAGACAGCACTCGTTCACGAGCATGACGCATGCGTCAACATCGCTCAGCTCAACCATACTGTAGGGCAACTAAGCGACCCGATACACGACATACCTAAACTGCCAGACAACTATTACTTCAATTAAACAAAATAAATTAATAATGCCCACATGGTCCTCGCACTTACAGTTTCTATAACATTTATACGTTATAATGTGAAAATGGAAGTGATTTCGCATCCATAAATCAATGTCGTAATTATCTCAGGATTAGGTCCTTTTTATGATACAGGAGGTAAATAAGCATGCGTGTCCCGTTTCACAGCATCATAATGCTGCTACTTCACCCTGGCCTTATGTGACAACGCAGTTTGTTCCAGGTCAAACCAGCCCATTGGTGAGCTCTAGTCAACTAGTGACACAGCTAGGCTCTCCCATGCATAGATGCATTTTCTAACTGTCTTTCATCTTATGTTATTAAGATTTTCACAAGACAGCATATAATGTGTTTAAAACAGTCCAATACATTTATAATCTGTGTTGACTAGGAATTTTTAGGACTATAACACCATTCCATCTCCTCCCATGGATGTCGTAGAAGCGGCTAAGGGACTAAGGGCATTTGAGGACAATTGATGCCGTTAAGTTTACCACATATCGCGCAGCCTGCGGAGCGTTTCATCTACTCGATGATGATACTCTTGAAGAGGCTAGCTTCGATGACAGTCCCAGTCATCTGCGATATTTATTCGCCGTCATGTTTGTCTTCTACGAGCCGAAAGCCAGGGTTCAATTAATTGCTGTCCAGTCAGCGCACATTATAATGAGTGATGGAAGGCGAATCTGCTATTGAGCACTACTCCTAGATCTTTCACAGTCGAAACTTTAGTAATTAAGTTATTGTTCACAGTGTAGTCGTACTGTATAGGACTCCTCATGCGGCCAAAGCTCATTGCTTGACATTTAGACGTGTTAAATTCCATTTTATTGATGGCAGCCCACTCACTCGAGGCATCAATATCACGCTGGAGAGCAAAGCTATCAGACTCAGAGTTCACATAAGTGTAAATCTTTAAATCGTCAATCGTAATCGTAGTTTTTTTTTATAAAACGTTGCCCTCACTAGGATTTCTCCTGTGTCGTGGGAGCGTTTACAGACATGAATTCCACATACAATACACTCAGACCCGGAACAACTACCTGCAGATCATACAGATATTTTTTCCGTGCGGGAATCGAACCCACGACCCGGAGCGCAGCAGTCGACTGTATCAGCCACTGCACCAACCGAGCCGTCAAATTAAACATTTGGCGTGCTTTACAACATATGGAAGATCGTTCATCACAATTAAGAAGAGCAGGGGTCCTAAAATTGAGCCCTGACTCATACCTGAATGTGTATGATAGGCATAAGAGTTGTATAAGCCGAGACGTACAAATTCCTGATGGTCACGAAGATAATCAAAGATCAGTAGAAGAAGACTAGGTGTGAACCCTTTGACGCTTAACTTACGCAACAAGATGTCGTTATTAATTTTATCAAAAGCCTTGCGGAAATCGAAATAAACCACGTCCACTTGCTGTCCACGATCTATTTGGGTAGAAAAATAATCAACCATGGTCAGCAAGTTGGTGTTTACTGACCTTTTGTACCAAAAACTATGTTGGTCATTACAATAAAAGTATCGATAAATCGCGATAGGCCTGTAGTTCTCTACAGATGATTTTGATGTTCTTTGGACTGTTAATACTGGGCGGCAAAAGGGCAAGATAAACTTTATGAGAGTTATTAATGACGACACCCAGTCCTACGCCGGAAGCGCTTGCAAAAAAAGACAATAGCTCGCGGTCTAGCACACGGCTGGCTGGTCTGGATGCAATACGCGGCAGACAATCGTGCCATTCGGAGATTTAGCATGATCCCTCTGCACCTACTGCACGTTCCTAGTCAAAGCGCAATACATTATTGCATGCTTTTAAACAACATGATGTAGATTTCCGAATTCCATGCGTGATTAGCCGCGGGCAAAAGACAATTCTTATAATAAAATGGCTCGTTGAATTCGGTTAATCCCTTTTGGCACATCGTTTTTCAGAAACGAAAGTACATACATCGAGTTTCTTATCTGCATTCAGTGTTTTCCGTAAAGTAAATACTTGTATATATGAATCATCGTCTAATGTCTATATTGTATGCATATTATTTCCTGGTCAATATTTCCAGTTACATTATGATTTTTCCTGTAGTATAGAAATGGTGATCCGAGCGCAACTATAGAATATAGCACCATTCCATCTCTTCCCGTGGATGTCATTGAAGGCGATTGAAGACTAAACCAGTAGGATGGGCAGCGTCCCTTTTATGGAGCAGTAGCTTTACTGCTGTCACCAACCCTATGTACCTGTCGTCTTCATCATTTCGGCCGAATGAAGTCCACTGCTGGACACAGGCCTCCCCCAAAGATCACCACAACCACCGATATGGATGTGTTGTGGGCTCATTGGGGGGTTTTGCCATAATCGCCACGCTTGGCAGGCGGGTTGGCGATCGCAGTTGAGTTGTTACTGTACTCGAAGGATGCTGCTGCCCATCCTCCGACTAATCCCTTAGTCGACTTTTATGACACCCATGGGAGGAGATGGGGTGGTGGTCGTCTTATGGGGAGGATTTTGTTCAGAAGTGGACGTTTTGGCTAACATGATGAATTACTTAGACCATTTAACCAATGGTCTAGCATGAACTAGCCTCTGTTAAATTCACTTGCGTAGTTTCTAGCACAGTTTTATTTCGCTACTTAGTTACTAACCCCGTTTAATTATCGCAGTGTCCTATTCCTCTGGTATAGAGTCCCTTACCGAAATTAGTGATCAATCTAATCCAAAATCTTTACATTTAAGATTTTGAATTTGATCCGTTTTTGTGTAAAGATCAAACAACACAAAAACAGATGAATCTTCAATCATAAATTCAAAGATTTTGGATTAGATTGATTATTAATTTCGGCTTTTAGTAAAGTGTGGCGATATCGCCGCAATTGAATGGGACATCGTAATGAAGTGCGGTGTCTCCTCTAGTTAGTAGGTTTTTTTTTTATTGGTGTCCAGTGGAAATTCTACATGTACTTCCTTCGCCCCGGGGAAGGGCGAAGGGGTACGCCAGATAAGAATCTTAAATCTAAAGAATTATTGTGCAGTTCGGCGAAATAGTCTCGATTGAATGAGACATCGTAATGAAGTACGTTGTCTGCTCTAGTACGTAGTACGTAATACCTCAGTGGCCTTATGTCGCCGTTTATGACATCTAAGGGTCCCCCCATTTAACATCTAATGCACTTGTAAAAAATTCGCTAATGTTTTTGATAGCAACTGTTGCGTTAAACTCAAAAAGCATACAATGCCGGATTGCTAACTCCTGTAGTTTTTGGCTGGCAATTTCATCAAAACGGCAAAAAAACCGAAGACTTAATCATTATTAAGTAAACAATTAATTATTGCCGTGTGGTGCCGGCTCAGAATACCTCCACCCCATCTCCTTTCGTGGGTGTCGTAAAAGTCGACTAAGGGATTAGCCGAAGCCGGGCAGCAGTGTCCTTTGAGTATATTAACAACTCAACTGCGATCGCCAACCCGTCTGCCAAGCGTGGCGATTATGGCAAAACCCCCCAATGAGCCCACAACACACCCATATTGGTCGTTGTGGTGATCTTTGGGGGAGGCCTGTGTTCAGCAGTGGACTTCATTCGGCCGAAATGATGATGATGATTTATACGTCGACTGCTGAACAAAGGCCTTCCCCATAGATTTTCACAACTCTGTCATCATTTTGGGGGGTATTTGCCAATACTCACCACGCTTGGCAGGCGGGTTGATGAGCGCAGTATGACTACCATTTCACAGAAGGGACGCTACTGCCCATCCTTCTGGTTTAGATTCCCTTCGTCGCCTTTTACGACATCCACGGGAGGCGATGGAGTGGTGCTATATTATTAATCCCGACACCATATGGAATGGACACCACACGGAATATATACTTCCAGTAGCAGAGTATATACTTCCGAACAATACACATGTGTGAAGTGGAATCGAATCCATCGATGAGTAATATAAATTCAAGTACTACACAGAGCATGAACCTCAGACTCATCTATACAAATAAATAAAATTGTAGTGTCTGTTTGTAATGTCAAAATAACAGCTTTTTACTAAATGCATATGAAAGTATATACGGTACCTATAACAAAAAAACTATTTTTACATTTTTTGTCAGTCTGTCTGTCGGTCTGTCTGTCTGTCTGTCTGTCTGTTTGTTCCGGGTAATCTTCGAAACGGCTGGACCGATTTTGACGGGACTTTCACTGGCAGATAGCTCACGTTATAAGGAATAACTTAGGCTACTTTGATTTTAGAAAAAACAATTAGGGTTCCGCGCGAAAACAATAAAACCCTTGAAATCCATCCATATATTCTATGTCAAGTGTCTATGTCGAAGTACTCTAAATTTCTTTTAAATTAAACGCGGGTGAAACCGCGGGTCCCAGCTAGTATTCTATATAGAGTGACCGCATCGGACATTTTTCTGGCGATTGTTATCGCGATAGAAAATCACGATGTTCTATGTGGCCACACATATTCCCCGTAGGTAGAGACGAAGTTTTCTTGCACGAATATCATCGCGATGTATGTAGCCCCGGCATAACAGTGATGTCAATATTGCATCATTACTAGCAACATAAGTAAATAATCATTTTCCGCTGCATTTCTGACTCAACTCTCTTTTAAATCAGGTAAACATATTTCGAATCACGTCCCAAAGATAACCTGAAAAGTGTGATGCTATCGCACTCTTACGCATCGCGTTGTAAAATAAGGGGATATGGAAGCCTAATAAAACACCATTTATGGCTATTGTACTTAACTTTGATGAGTTAATAATAGTAACTTGGATATTCCTTGTTCCGAAACGGTGATGAGAGGAGTTAGCCAAGGTTTTACCGACTGACAATTCCAGTTTTAGCACAATAGTTAATCACCATCACTTTATATCAGTTTAAAGACGTCCACTGCTGAACAAGGACCTCCCCTTTGAACGACATGCCGGTTACATGCCGTGTCTCGTCATTTTGGGGGAATTTGCAGGCTGGTGGGTTGGTGAACACAGTATGGGGTTCCAGAGAAGGGACGCTGCTGTCCATTTTTCTGGTTTAGAGTCTCTTAGTTGTCTTATACGACATCGGTAGAGATGCAGTGGTGCTACATTCTTAATCTTAAAGTCTTAAACCACACGGACATTTATATTAAAAACTACTGTTTGGAAACCTAAACATTAAGTTTATATCAGCTCAAAATGTATACTTACATGGTTTTTGAAGTTAGAATTCTTTAGGCACGTAATAGCGTACAACTACGCATAGAGTATTTTGGCATGCAACGGAAGTATGTGTAGAGAGTAACATTTTGGCATGCAACGGAAGTATGCGTAGAGAGTAACATTTTGGCATGCAACGGAAGTATGCGTAGAGAGTAACATTTTGGCATGCAACGGAAGTATGTGTAGAGAGTAACATTTTGGCATGCAACGGAAGTATGCGTAGAGAGTAACATTTTGGCATGCAACGGAATTATGCGTAGAGAGCAACATTTTGGCATGCAACGGAAGTATGTGTAGAGAGTAACATTTTGGCATGCAACGGAAGTATGCGTAGAGAGTAACATTTTGGCATGCAACGGAATTATGCGTAGAGAGCAACATTTTGGCATGCAACGGAAGTATGTGTAGAGAGTATTCTCACCATGAAGTTACTTGTTGGTCGACAAAGAGTCCTTTTTAAAGCCAAAAGTAAAAACATTTACTGACTTATAAATAATTACGAAGCTAAAATGTAGCCAACCTCAGCCGATGTTTACCTTTTTCTAGTCGCATACCAACGTCGTTGCTGTTTACCTAGCCAAAGTTAGTTATGGCTCTATGTGACTCGTTTGTAACTATTCGCTTTATCTCAGTATTATTGTGATGTTATTACGGGGAAACTTGCAGTTTATTTTAATTCACGACTGGACAGCCATTCAGAATTCAAGATGGCTGCCGCTTCAACCATATGTGTAGGTATTTAAAATTATAATGTGAAGGTGTATAGACACGAGTAATAATAATAATTTATACCCGTAATTTATCACTCATAATAAAACAACGCCTAAAGTGTAAAGAGCGACTTGATATTTGCCACCTCTCTGTTAAAAGATAAGATAAAGATCAAAATATTTTTTAATCATGTAAAACCATTTATAGGCACTTATGAATAGTCAAAACTTTAATGGCTGCGTTCCAAGGTGTAGATTTCCTATGGAGAAGAACGGGCAAGAAACTCCATGGTTACTCTTTTTAAATCATATTGGTACAATGTTCTACAATGTTCTCGAAATGATGGTAATGTGAGGACAATGCAGGAGAAAAGAGTCTAAGCTTCTTAAAAAGTCTACATTAAAAAAGCCTGATTTTAATATTTACCAGAGTTTTTGATTCAATTGTCATGACAGCATTAAGATGACCAATCCCAACAGCCGGCACTCGTTCACGAGCTTGACGCATGCGTCAGCGTCGCCCAGCTCAACCATATTGTAGGGAAACTTAGCGACCCGCCACCATAAGTAAGCTTGAGCGAGCATGACATAACTAAGCTGCCAGACAAATATCACGTCAAAAAAGCAAAATAATTGAATAGCCCATATGGTACTCGCACTATTACAGTGTCAAATCTAAATGCATAAAATGAACATGAAAAAAACATTAAAAAATAATAAGAAAGTGTCATATAGCACAATGAAATGTTATTATATGAATTAATATAATCCAGTATAAGAAATGATGCAATTTAAATGTCAAGTTTTTTACATTATTAGTAATGGTATTAGATACTTTGATACCAAAAATGTCAATATAAGCCCATGCACATCAGAGCAGCTCAATCCCAAGCATTTTTGTCATCCATATAATATGTTACGTTATAGAAACCTTTTCTACACAGCTTCTGTTTTATAGTAGCCTTGAATTTATTAACGCATAATTTTTTAAAGAGTATGTGAGCTCGCGTGTGCAGAAACAGTGTCGCCACTCACATACAGCTCGCCACAAGCTGCCCTACGTTCTGTAAGCTTCTTAATAGATCTTCTTAAGATATACTTCTTTTATGTATCAAAAGGAAAGAAGCGGCTTCAATCTGCCCTCCGGGATAACGTTATCCCCATGTTGAGGTTACGAGTGTCCCAGAGAGGTACTAAATATTATTATTGTCTCTCTTTTCACGGGTTTATATCCCCTGTGACGGGGAACCCGGTCTACTGATAGGCTTACGTGGGGACATGGGTCCAACACGCAGAGGCTCTTTAGAGAATTTAAATCTAAAATGTAATGGGATACTAACTGGGGACTCTCCCTGGCTGCACTATTAAAATGCAGTCTTGGATTGTCCTCTGAGGTGTAAAACTATTGTATGAGATGGAAACTACAATTACAAGGTCTATTGAAAAAGTTGCTAAATGGACTAAATACTTCTCAAAAATTAAAAGAAGGCCGTCTGTCTTTCAACATTTATAGTGAAATTCTCTGGCAGATGGTGAGTTACTCACAAGTCACTCCTAAATGGCCACCACTACAGGCGAGAGGGAGTAACACCGGTGTGAG
The DNA here is from genome assembly GCA_947459985.1 of Diloba caeruleocephala. Classification (NCBI taxonomy): domain Eukaryota; kingdom Metazoa; phylum Arthropoda; class Insecta; order Lepidoptera; family Noctuidae; genus Diloba; species Diloba caeruleocephala. The sequence goes on from OX381610.1 coordinate 2,220,701, forward strand.
TGGTTCAGGGTGTCGAGAGCTACGGCATCGGTTTCACCATCGCGCATCTCAAAGACTCGGAGCGGGTTTCGCCGTTATTACACCATTAGACACTTCCACCCCCGAGCATATAGCTCTAGCAGCTCCTTTCTAATCGGCCAACTAATGCAAGCCAGAGTTGAAAATCCTGCTGGTACTCATGGGGTTCCACTCCAACCGACCACTGTCTTTACTTGATTAGAATAGACATTATAATAACACATATACATTCAGTCAAAAAAGTATCGGGAATGGATGATTTGTTTATGGTTCCAAATTCAAATTTTTGTTTTTATTATTGTTGTTAGATTGGCACAACTGTTTTCCATTTTGGCGCGGAGTTTGAGTTGCATCTGTTATTTATATTAAATGCAGTGCTGTTTTTAGTTATATCATATCTAGTGTGTATAGTGAATTTCATTATGGACAAAAACACCGAACAAAGTGTTTGTGTTGTCAAATTTTGCATCGCCAATGGGATTTCGTGTTCGGAGTCACTGAAAATGTTACAGAAGGGTTAAGGTGAATCGACTTTATCAAAAACACGTGCTTATGAGTGGAACAAAGCGTTCAAAAGCGGTCGAGATGTGATGGAAGATTTGCCTCGCTCTGGTAGGCCATCAACGTCTGCAACTGAAGTTAACATCGCAAAAGTGAAGGAAATGGTGACTGAAAATCCTCATTCAACTTTGACAGAGATAGCCGCCGAACTTTCTGTATCTCACGAGTTGATCTGTACCATTTTCAGTAATCATTTGGGTATGAAATATGTTACCGCTCGGCTAGTCCCAAAAGACCTGAATTTTCTTCAAAAACTCAATCGCATGAGAGTCGCTGAGGACATGCTAAAACGAGTCAATTCCGATCCAACATTCATGAAACGCATTGTTACTGGTGACGAGACGTGGGTTTACGAGTTTGACATGCAAACTAGTCAACCAAGCTTCGGAGTGGCGCCTTCCAACTGAACCGAAACCGAAAAAACCACGCCAAAGTCGATCAAAAGTCAAAGTCATGTTGACTGTTTTCTTTGACTATCACCATGTTGTGCACTCGGAATTCTTGCCGAAAGGTCAAACGGTAAATAAAGAATATTATTTGAGCATTATGCGGCATTTAAGACAGAAAATTCGAAGAAAAAGGCCAGATTTGTGCAAAGATAATTCTTGGATTTTGCACCACGATAATGCGCCTTCACACACGGCCATCATTGTGAACGAATTTTTGACCAAACACTCAACAAATACCATCGAGCAACCACCATGTTCACCGGATATGGCTCCAGCCGACTTCGTTCTTTTTCCTAAACTCAAATTACCACTTCGTGGCACCCGTTTTCAATCGGTAGAAGACATAAAGGAGAATTCGCGGCGAGAACTGAACTCAATTCCGGAAACAACGTTTAAAAAATGTTTTGATGATTGGATTATTCGTTGGCGTAAGTGTATCATTTCTGAAGGAGCGTACTTTGAAGGTGATATAATAAATTTGGATGAATAACAAACATTTTGTGTATTATTGATCTTTTCCCGTTACTTTCTTGACATAGTCATATATATACTTTAAAAAGTTAGTAAGTATTATAAGGTTCCCAGCAAAGAATAGGCCATCCCTCTCCACCCATGGTTGTCGTTTAAGGAGCTAAGGTTTGATATCAAGAGGATGGGTAGCAGCATTCTCCCGTGTGCCAATAACAACATACTGCGATCACCAATCCGCCTGCCAGGCATGGTGATTATAGCAATTTTTCCCATGGCCGCTCATTATGGTGATCATTGAGAGGCCCATTCAGTATTTGTGGTATAATTCGCGAAGTCTGTTTATATATTCCTATTTTTTTATATATAAAATAATTATATAATGTATTGTGAATACAGTTTATTGCTATCAATAAAAAATAATAATAAATAAACAGCATGGTTGGACGGCTATGCGATTGGGTTTGTGCGCTACGTGTTGCGGGTTCGATCCCTGGACGGAAGAAATATTTTTATGATCTTCAGTTACATAGCGTGACCTCAAAGGAGATGGACGGATGACCTGGTGAAGGTCACTGGAACTCGTTGGTTGCGTGCGGCATGTGAACGGTAATTGTGGAAATCTATGAGAGAGTAAATGTTATTCGGGTGGTATCATTTCATGACGATAAAACAATGTTAAGAATAGAAATAGAAATAGAAATAGAAATAAAAATAAAAATAAAAAAAAGCTACGGTCGAATCACAAATTTTATTAGCATTATAAATTAAAAATAAATACATTTATTGTCTTTTCAAGACATTGCTATCACACTTATTCGCACATCTATGGCAATAATTTTGGTTACTTTGTCTATAAACAGCGCAATATTACACTTTAGAGAGCTTTTACTTGAATAATGAGATGGACGTCTTACCGGTTCCCAATAGGGTTGCATAAAATGTTAAAATTCGAAGTCCTTTTCTATAGTTTGAATGACTTAATTATAAAAATCATCATTTGGCGTAAACGTGCTGTTGTCATGATGATGAGAACTGCGATTATGGAGGAAAAAGATCGACACGATTGTGTACAGCCCTATAATGGTCATGCATATTTGTTTTACAAATAACAATACCTGCATAAAACGTTTCTTAGAAATCATGTAACTATATTACATTAACTATTTACTCATCATTTCGGCCGAATGAAGTCCACTGCTGGACACAGGCCTCCCCCAATGATCACCACAACGACCGGTATGGATGTGTTGTGGGCTCATTGGGGGGTTTTGCCATAATCGCCACGCTTGGCAAACGGGTTGGCGATCGCAGTTGAGTTGTTAATGTACTCGAAGGACGCTGCTGCCCATCCTCCGGCTAATCCCTTAGTCGACTTTTACGACACCCACGGGAGGAGACGGGGTGGTGGTATTCTAAGCCGGCACCACACGGTAAGCCGGCACCACACGGTACTATTTACTCAGCTTACTGTAAACAATATAATCCCAGCTTCGCTACCACAACTCAACCTACCGTGACAGTCTTCAAATCCTTCAGGTTGAATACTTATTACTATTACATGTTTTAATAAAATGACTTTTACATTTATGTTAACTAAAGCTATGCCAAAAAAATTATCACAAATGATAATGAAAACGATATTAATACAAACTGCTTTTCCTATAAACAATAACGTGAAAATATTTTATTACATTCAACATTAGGACTTCAGTTATTTTGCGAATTAAGGAGATACTGATTTATTTATCAACTTTCTTAGGAACGCGATAAGGGAGTTACGGTCGAAATGAATAATCAATTTAATCCAAAATATTTCGATTTTAGACAGAAACAGAACAAGTTCAAATACTTGATCTGTTTCTGTGTTAAGATCACGTTTAATACAAACAGATAAATCCAAAGATTTTGGGTTGTAATGTTTTGGTTTAACATTATTGATTTCAGCCGTTAGTAAAAATAACGAACGGTTGCAGTATACACGGCTACACATCAAGGTAAGCCCACCAGTTTACGCTAAACTCTCATCATACCGAAAGCTTATACAATGCGAGATCAGCTTATACTGGTTTTTGTAGCTTGATGTGTAGCCGTATAGTACAAACGACTCGCAAGCAAAATTTGCATCATACGAATCTTTTACAGGCTAAGCAGAGTAAAGTCTTGATGGTTCTCAGTTATTTAAACGGTTCATTTGCAAGTTGATGCCCAACGCTGCTGGGTTTATGCCGGCAATTGCCGTGGCAACAGGACTGGCAATTGCCAGGCCATGCAAGGCCACAGCAGTGGCTTTTGGCTTAGATGATGCCAGTCCGCTCTCACCGATTACCGCTAGACCTGTAGAAAATGGATCAAGTAAGTTGGTAAAGTATTAATAGTAAAAATTAAAATTAACGATATCGTTCTGAAACCCACAGTTTGGCTCGCAATTAATCAAGTCAGTCTATCTACTTGGAGTTACGGCTAAGTACGGGTTCTACTCTTTATCTGATGGTAAGAAATCACCTGGACCGTGTGGTATCTGCTACGGATAGCACCACCCCATCTCATCCGTGGGTGTTGTAAAATACAGTAGAATTAGCCGGAGGGGCCCACCCTCTGGCTAATTCCACTGTATTTGTGTCCTTCGATCAACTGCAAACCCACCTGCCAAGGAACGATGTCAACCTCAAATGAGCACACAACACTACCCATACCGGTTGTGGAGATCTTTGGAGGAGGCTTATGTCCAGCTGTGGACATTTTTCGGCTGAAACTGAAGCACTTACCACTCACAAACATGTACAACAGCAGAACAGTCACTAATTTGTGTGGGGAGTGGACTTCCGGTACTCGAAGTATTTTACTGGTTTGTTGTGGCTAATTTACGATATTCTGTAAATGTGTGGTACTTCCCAAGTCGAACAAACCCGTTTTCTAAGTCAACTGGATAAATAATTAACTATAAAAAAGGCCAACATGTTGGAGCCATTCTATTTTTATCACTAAACCAGTGCAAGTGAGGCGAGCAACCAACAACAAGCACAGTAGCGACATCTGACAATGAAACACAACATTACTGAGTCAAATATATGACAAGTAGCGCCATCTATATTAAATAACTCTAACAGAACGTCGTTTCCTTAATAATCCGTTGGCAGCACTGGTACGATGAAGTATATTCCTTGAAGGCGTAGGCAGAGGTGTAGATTGTGCACCCACGTTTGCTAATGACGATATAACCAGCCAACTGATCATCATTGTCATCATGATACCTAAGGTCGTCCACAGATGAACAAAAGCCTCCCCCATAGATTTCGACACTCTTCTTCCCCCATAACGACCGATGACACTGGGGGTCAGTTGTGTATTTGCGTCATTATTGGGGTAATTTGTCAGTGCTCACTACACTTGGCAGGCGGGTTGTTTTTTTTTAAACTTTGCCCCACACTAGGATTTCTCCTGTGTCGTGGGTGTGTTTACAGACATGAACTCTACCACCCTCACTACTACTACTCACCCAGACCCGGAACAACTTCCTGCAGATCATACAAATATTTGTTCCGTGCGGGAATCGAACCCACGACCCGGAGCGCAGTAGCCGACTGTATCAGCCACTGCACCAACCGTGCCGTTGGTTGCGCAGAATGGCTACTGTTACAACGATGGGACGCAGCTGTCCATATCTGTTCCATTGGGCACTGCTTACGACATCCACGGGAGAATATGGGGTGGTTTTATTCTAAATCTGGACTCCGCATGGGTATCGGACACCATGCGGATGAGCCAGTCAACCAATAAGCCAATTACCACTAATTTCAAACCCGTAGTTGCTAATGAATATTTCCCTAATAAAAAACCCTGCAACAATTTATCTGGCCTGAGAAGAAGCGTTTCCGTACTAGGCGTATATTGCGTATAATGCGGTCGTTGACTGATGGCTTCTAATGAACACTTCCCGTGTGGTGCCGGCTCAGAATACCACCACCCCATCTCCTCCCGTGGGTGTCGTAAAAGTCGACTAAGGGATTAGCCGGAGGATGGGCAGCAGCGTCCTTCGAGTACATTAACAACTCAACTGCGATCGCCAATCCGTCTGCCAAGCGTGGCGATTATGGCAAAACCCCCAATGAGCCCACAACACACCCATATCGGTCATTGTGGTGGAGGGTTTGGGGGAGGCCTGTGTCCAGCAGTGGACTTCATTCGGCCGAAATGACTGAGTTGCTACTGAATATTTCCCTAATAAAAAACCCTGCAACAATTTATCTGGCCTGAGAAGTTGCGTTTCCGTACTAGGCGTATATTGCGTATAATGCGGTCGTTGACTGATGGCTTCTAATGAACACTTCCCGTGTGGTGCCGGCTCAGAATACCACCACCCCATCTCCTCCCGTGGGTGTCGTAAAAGTCGACTAAGGGATTAGCCGGAGGATGGGCAGCAGCGTCCTTCGAGTACATTAACAACTCAACTGCGATCGCCAATCCGTCTGCCAAGCGTGGCGATTATGGCAAAACCCCCAATGAGCCCACAACACACCCATATCAGTTATGTTGTGGTGATCTTTGGGGGAGGCCTTTGTCCAGCAGTGGACTTCATTCGGCCGAAATGATGAATGAACACTTACCAACAGGTTTCGCTTCAGCAATAGTGCTCTTTTCTGGGAAGTCCTCAGCATTAGAACCATCATCGGTGGAAGCGTCAATGCCAACGCCCTCTTCGACAATCTGATGAAAACGAAAGTTCTAGAGTATCTAGCCCCCTATTACGAAGGCCACTGATTTACAAACTATCAGACTTATTGGTAAATTAGATTCAGAAAGAAAAGAAAGAAAGAAAGATTTTTTTTATTTGACAACAAAGTGAGACATCGCAAACGGTAATAAAACTTAATATAAAACTAAAAAAAAAACACGATATAAATTTGGATAGGGTTATAAACAAGACAAAAAAAAAACACAATATTAGGCTAGAGTTTGTTGTGTGCCCCACAGTTGCGCCAAACAGGTAATATAATATATTCAGGTAATATATTCAGATAATATATTTATATCTGTGTGGTGTCCGGATTAAGAATATAGCACCACTCCATCTCCTCCCGTGGATATCGTAAAAGGCGACTAAGGGAATCTAGACCAGAGGGATGGGCAGCAGCGTCCCTTCTGTGAAACGCTAACCATACTGCGCTCACCAACCCGCCTGCCAAGCGTGGTGAGTATTGGCAAATAATAATGATGACACAGTTGTGAAAATCTATGGGTGAGGTCCTTGTTCAGCAGTAGACATATAAATGACCGATATGATGAATACATTTTTCTTTCTTTATTACATTTATACATTATAATTTTCCAGTTCTTCTTAAGCCCTGGCACTCATATGGCATTTTAAGATATAGTACCTAGATGACCGAGCTTTGCTCGGTATTTTCGTGTTACTTAACAATGCCATCTGCTGTTGTGTCGTTAAAGCAATTAGTTGCTCACAAAAAATAGTATTATTATTCGCCAATAGATGTCAGGAAGAGTCATATTTTTCAGTTGAGACTACTCAAACGCCTATAAAATGACATTTTCTAAAAATGATTCCTAGCTAGATCGATTTATCGCCCCCGAAACCCCCTATATACTAAATTTTATGAAAATCGTTGGAGCCGATTCCGAGATTCCAATTATATATATACAAGAATTTCTCATTTAAAGATATGAGATACATTTCTTTATTTCAAGTAACTATGGCCTTATAATTACTTACATCAACTTACAGTATTATTACTACTGCAAATGTAACGCCAGTAGGCGCTGTTAGCGGTATGTCTACTACAGTAATGAAGGATGAATGAAGGATCGGGATCTGTGGCTTAGACCGACGTGTCGGTGTTGCAACCCATATAATTATAGGTTGCCTATTCATCATATGGTGTGGTGCCGGCTCAGAATGCCACCACTCCATCTCTTCCCATGGGTTTCGTAAAAGTCGACTAAGGGATTAGCCGGAGGATGGGCAGCAGCGTCCTTCGAGTACATTAACAACTCAACTGCGATCACCAACCGCCTGCCAAGCGTGGCGATTATGGCAAGACCCCCCAATGAGCCCACAACACATCCATATCGGTGGTTGTGGTGATCTTTGGGGGAGGCCTGTGTCCAGCAGTGGACTTCATTCGGCCGAAATGATGATTCATCATATCAGCCAAAAGATGTCCACTGCTGAACAACGGCCTCCTCCATAGATTTCCACAATGGCTGGTTACCTGCCGACCGCATCCAATGACTCCCAACTAAGACTTTCACCAAGTTGTCCATTGGGTTTAATTATTTTTTAATGATAGTAAGACAAGATTGCGATCCTTTTGACTCTATGTATCAGCACAGAGCTGTGTCTTATTGCTAATGTTTCATGACAGGGGTGCTCGAAGTGTTTCACGGAAAACGTGCGAGCGGGCTCTACCGGGTGAGTACCACGGTTTCCCGGGTGAGGTCTAATAGATGCCCACTCGGTGAACGTTTTGCGACTATTTTGGAGCCGCCTATCTGTATATTCCCCAAGTCTACGACGCTTTCAGAACCAACCGAGCCCGCCGTAGACAATGGGGCACTGTGGTATTGAGTATTGGTGTTGCATACGCGCTCGCACGTGGAGTATACTCCATGCGTGATAGCTCATGCATGTATATAAATGTGTATGGTACTCTTGCGCCATTATTAACCCTTTTTTTGTTTTTATTGATGTCCAGTGGAAATTCTACATGGAACTTCCTTCACCCCGGGGAAGGGCGAAGAGGAAGGCTCCTACCGGCTAAAACCACTGGAGCGGTCATCTCCGGCACCGAAGGGGGGCTCCAGGTCCTCGTAAGATCATATTAGAGCCGCCCATTGGTGGTGGTTTTTTTTTTAACTTTGCCCCACCCTAGAACTTCTCCTGTGTCGTGGGTGCGTTTACAGACATGAATTCCACATACAATACACTCAGACCCGGAACAACTACCTGCAGATCATAAAAATATTTGTTCCGTGCGGGAATCGAACCCACGACCCGGAGCGCAGCAGCCGACTGTACCAGCCACTGCACCAACCGTGCCGCGTGCCGCCAAAATAAAAATATTCTTTCACATCTGGCACGATTACAAGTCAAGCTTAGTTAAGGAAAAGCTAAGAGGATGTTAAATTAACCTTGAAAACTTACGTAATCATCATCTTCCTCATCCCTGTTTCGAACCGTTGCATTTTTCCTGAACAACATATCGACATCCTCAACTTCTTCTATCAGCTTTATAATGTTTGAAGCAGCTTCACCCAAAGAGGCTAGCTGAGTCTTAAACCTAGCCTTTTCGTTACTCCCTAAGGATCCCGTCTTGCGACCAACATTATGCAATTTTAAAAGACTCGTTGAAAGAGTTCTTAGCTTTTGCAAATTCGCAGCCATCACTTTTGCGAGAAGATTCTCATGGCTATTTTTCACTATGTTCTCGCTACTTAGCTTCTCTTCTGAGACTATCTTCTCACTCGTAACTTTACCAAGGTTGTCTTTTTTTATTTCCAAGTACTGGCCTTTGGCTCCCCCGTAGAATGGTATATATTGAACTCTATAAAGGTTAAAAAATATGTGTAAAATCATTGTGCCTTTAAATTAATTCATTTGGGTTTTTTCTTGACAAGGGATAATTTCCAGAGCATAACTAAATGTGTGTTGTTATATGTTAAGTAAATTCAGTGTAAAGGAAGAAATATTATATGCTAGTGCTAGTTATGAATACGTCAAAGTACAGCATTATATATATATATGTGTGAGCGTTAATTTTACTTTATTTTTGCATATTATCCATTAAGGCCAACAGTGACCTATCACAAAAATGTTTGAATTATTCTACATAATTCACTACTACGCTTTTAATTTTCTACTAATAAATGCGGTTAGATTAATTTATTCCTCCTGTTGTTTGATAAGGGTGCGTAAATTAATTAAAGTTGGTTCCATTAAATTTGTTCCAGATAAATCATGGAAAAAAATTATTATAAAATCAAAATCTATTCGTTCTGGAGTTTTATCTCGTATAATCCTAATTCAAGTCCAGATTCAATGTTTTTCTTTTTATTTAATAGAGGCCTTGACAGGCTCATAAGACAAGTCATCAGTTAAGATCCTAAAAGATGTAGATGATTTACGATTGACATTTAATAACAGTTCAATCGGCCGTGACATTACTAGAAAAGCTTAAGGATAAAATAAAACAAACATTTCATCCATATAAAATATACATTTATTTAAATGGAAACATATACATCAATCTAATTTAAATTATTCTAACTCAAGTCCGGAAATCAATTTCAAGTTAACAGTCAAAATTTATTTCCAAAACTAAAAGAACTATTTGAGATTATACTAAATAGTTAGTGATGTACCATAATCATTCAGTTACGTATTCATAAAGATAGAGCTCTGATTGTGCATGGGCTATGCCACCTGGACCAGCTACGGCCACCGTTAAAGGTGCATGAAATATAGTTCCACTCTGATTCCTAGCAACAACAACTTGGGACATGGGGATCGCTAATGCTGGCCCTTTAGCACTCAAAGCATGAGCTACTGGTTTTACAAACAGCATGAATTTCGAATCCTTTAATTTCAAGGGCCCTTCTTCAAAATTCATTCCATCGTATCTGTATTGATCGCCCTTTCTGAATCCGCTCCATTGTCTGTCTTGTCGCCATCCATGTCCGCGGTAGAATCTAATAAGTAAGAAAGAGAATAGTGATTAAGAAAGAAAATATGCAAATGTAGGTTAGTTAGAAATGATTATGGTTGATTAGGATGGTAATAAACAACAGGGCCAGTAGCAACAATTCTTCCTTCAGGTATAGATTGTAATAATTGGGGTATAGAACTATCTATTGTACTTTGTTCCTGTAGACGATTGGCAATGGACGTCAGATCAGCCTCGGACGTTAGTGCTATAACTCGTGCGGCTGGACCAGCGACGGCGAGTCCTCCTGGCTGAGTGTAAGCTAGTCCACCGGGGCCCACGATCGCGGTCCCCCCTCTGCCAGCCGTTGCTACTCCTCCAGGCCCAGCAATGGCAACACCTCCTCTTCTGACCTTCAGTCGGTTTATGAAGAATCCGGGCCCAGTTGGTTGCCTGTATTTGTTTCCAAACAAGTCGAGCATATGAAAGCGTACGTCTCCATCTCCTACACCAGTAGTTTTAGTGTTTTGCTTTTCAGGCTCGTGTTTAGTAGGCTTTGTAGTAGTAGTAGGTTTGATGGCGAAGAATTTCTTTAATTGGTTTGGGTCAATATTTTGCAGTTGACTTTCCTGATTCACGGTGCGCTTTTTGACTGTTCTCTTTTGCCGTGATTTCGTTTCGCTATTTGGAAACAATAATACATTCCCAGCTTTTACATTTTCATCTTGATTGTCAGTTATATCGTCAAAATTTTGCTCATTCGACTTTTGTTTCCTGCAAATATCAGCGCTTTGACCATACTCTATGAAGTTGTTCCATCCTCCTCCATTCATGATACTAAGTAGTGGGTCCCTGATCAAAATGGGAAATAATGGAGCTAGGGCCCATTGAAACGGTGAGAACGGTGATGTTTGACCTTCCTTAGTTTGAATTTTCGGAGCTAATTCCATGGGGTTAACGTAATTATACATATTATTCATCGAAGGCATGACAACAACGGGCATATTCATTATGTATGGCGGAGGCAATACCGCCATTTGCGCAGAATTTCCAGCAAAAAGAGGTGCTAGCTGTCTAGAATATCTGGCATCTAGATCTTCATTCGCGATCGTATTATCCTCTTGTTGTTTATTGTTGGAATTTGCATTCAGTTTACCCGAAGCTATGACTTGTTGAAGTTTTTCCAAAATTTCCTTATCAAGAATGTATCCACCTCCGATTTGTTGTGGTGCGTTCCATTGTAACTGATGTTGTCTGTGAGGCTTTTTTAGGGCATCGTTAATAGCTTTTATCTTTTCCAATATATCTTTAGTAGTATCTTCGTTTTCTGTGTTAGTTTCATCATATGTTAGAGATCTCTCGTTTGGGGTTGCTGATAATATTTTGACAGAATCCATCGACCTGAAATGTACACAACCTTTACTTAGTATATATAGATAATACGTTTACTAATTAATATTTGTCGTACCTTTTTCCAAAAGCATTATTGTTTTAGCGTGTAAATAATCAAGCGGTGTTGAAGCTTATAATATTTAAAGTGAACCATACCTGAACTATAGTGGTATCCCGTGTTGCTTTTCACAAATATTGTTAAGCTCTTTACTACATATGTTAGTTGTGCTGTTTATAAATGAGCATGACACTACTGACGTAGATCGACGTTAATATGTTTAATTATCACCCGTAGTACATCGTGGGTATTACGTACGTTTTTAAAGTAATTCAAGATACGCCTAAAATACGTTAGAAACTGACATCATTGAGTTTAGTTGACAATACAAGTTATTAGTAGATAAAGTTATTCCGATATGGTAAACTTTTTTATATGAGCAATTAAATTCAAATCGACATCAGTGAAACTTTAATTTAATGAATAAAGTATGCATACCACTTTCATTTGGTAATTACCAGCAAGTGAAAGGTTCGCAGATATGGATTTTATGTCATGTGTGTGAAATGTACTATACATACATGTATGTGGTGTATGAAAAAATACAAAGTGTACAATGATATCAGTTTCCGAAAAAAATTAATGATTAGTTCGTGTCAGAAAATATTATGTACAATTACTAAAAACGTTACCTTAACATTATTTAATATATCTACAATATTATTTTATGGAAAATATTTTAGGTGAAATTGAACTTACTCGTTATTTGATGGCCGTGATGAGCCTTCTCGACAGGAAGTCGCAAGCAGCATCTGTAATAAGAACACTTTCATAAGATTGATTTAAAACACTGAATCGAGCTTTACAGACAAAACCGAACACATTGCTATTCCATTTGATATTAATACAACAGTAAAATATTGGATTATTATTCAGAATTCCTTGTGACAAACATCACGGAGAAGAGCTTCCAGAGGAGATATAATAAAACGCTTAAAGAGAAGTATTAGTATAGTGTAGGTATAGATAGCCTGGTGGTTCAACGCTTGCCTTCCATACGGGAGGGTCTGAGTTTTTCCCGCACCTCTGACTTTTCGGATTCATGTGCGGATCAGAATTTGATTATCACTTGCGTTAACGGTGAAGGAAAATATCGTGAGGAAACCTGCACACTTGAGAGGGCTCCAAAATGATCCTAATGGTGCATGTAGTCCGCCAACCCGCACTAGGTCAGCGTGGTGGACTAAGGCCTAACCTTTCAAGTAGTTTAAATTTTGATATGGCTCAAAGTTAATAAAATTGTATGTATTATGTTCGCCAGCATATCGCCTGCAATTAATTCATTATTCTTTTTATCAACCCACACGTTGCTTGTGACTCATCAACGTCACAGTACTAATGTAAACATAAATACTGGTTTCCTAGCTACATCTCATTTATTATTCGATGCAAAAAATGCTTTCTAGTGAAAGTCGTGCATCAAAAAGCTATAAACCCTAACCTTAAAGATATATTTAACCGTATTTTAAGATAACGTAACCTACAAATCAAAAATCACCCAGAAAATTGAAATCTGTATTAAGTGCTCATTTTTAAAACTTAAATATGCATTTGGTGTCTCAAAAGTATCGATGATTTATTTCTAATTTAGACTAAAAGAAAGTGATCCGATTTACGAGCGAAGCCGGTTGAAGTGAAATTGCAGCCATCGCTTGAGTATGTACCGGTTCTGGACGTTCTACAAACAATAGTACGGTAGCTTTTTTATATAAACGTGTTTCACTTGGACTAAGTCATCATATCAGCCAAAGAATGTATTATCACTATAGATTTCCACAACTGTGACGTCGTTTTGGGCGGTAGTTGCCAGTATACGCTAGAAGACTTGGCAAGACAGTTGGTGAGCATAGCAGCTGTTCCACAAAACAGACGTTGCTGCTCATCCCTCTGGTTTAGTCTCCCCATACTCATCTTTTTCGATATTCGTGGGAGAAGATTGACTGGTGCTATATTCTTAATCCGGGCACCACACAGAAAGACTATGTAATGGACTATGTAATGAAATCTAAATTGGGACGAAGGCGCAGTTGCTTAAATAGTTCTGGTATCTGGTTTTGGATTACAAATTGAATGTTGATCAAAAAATGTTTAAACATAGTCAATTATCATCATATCAGCCACAGGACGTCCACTGCTGAACAAAGGCCTCCCCCTTAGATTTCCACAACGAGCGGTCACATGCCGCTCTCATCCAACGACTCCCAGCGACCTTCACCAGGTCGTCTGTCCACCTCGTTGGAGGTCGTCCCACGCTGCGCTGCTGCGCTCAGTCAATTAACCTGAATAATATTATAGTGTACAGTCAAGTAATGTTAATATTTCTACAGATATTACACCGTAACCTAAATTTGCAAGTTGGATTCAAATTGAATTGGACTTATAGAAGCAAGCTGACATTTTGATTTCAACTTCCGGTTTGTATGTTTATAGTGTAATCATAAACTACTCAGCAAGACATTTATTCGTATTTGGTCAGAATTTAATTTGGTCGGAATCGCTTTTTTCAAGACTATAAAAGTAATGTTGGATTCAACCTAATCAGACTTAATATCATTGTAAAGAAAGCCTAATACAGCCAATATCACATAAACATATAAATTATAACGGAAAATAAAAACAAATACCGGTATTGTGACGATAAAGGTAACTGTGTGAAATGAGGATACCGTGTTGGCGAACAGCCTGATTGAGACGAGGTTTAGTCGAAAGCTGAGCGGAGATTAGGTTAGCAAAAAGCACGCTAAGAATTACATTTGTAAACTGTAACCACGGAACAAGAGACATAGAAATGCGAGGCATACTAAAAGGCACAATAATATTATAACCTAATTATCCATAGAGTAAAAAAGCTTTATTACTGCAAACATTATAATTCAAGAACTTGTTGCACAGTGTGGCTTCTCCTTACTCCAAACAATGATCACCTTAGACGGAAATTACTGGGTCGTGTCCATTTATTGTGTAGGCGTTTGGCAGAAGTGCCGTTAGCTTTACTTATTTGTATATATTGCCAATTGGCGCACATAAAAAATTCGGTCACTATCGCTTGTGTAAAGGCTATTTAAGGCTGACAGTGGATGGTTTCTTTAATCTGTTGTTTTGTTTTGTTTATTAGATTGAAGTTGTAGTTGTAAGTATCTTGAGTCATAATGATTATTTAATTGACGTCATTTCTTGATCAAAGTATATTTACAGTGTATTAAAGAGAGGAACTACTGATAAATCCTTTTTGTCTTCAACGTAGTCATATTGCACTCGACTCGTATTAGTCTCGTTGCCCGCGCTACTGACTTGCATAAGATATAGATATTGTGATTTTTATTATCCAGTATTCGATCTCTGAATTATCTTCCTGCACACGTATACATTGCCCGGAACATTGACATGTAATCCAACAATGAAAACTGATTTTAATTTTGAAACTGACCTGACCGATTTAATCAGTCACCCAGTCTAACGTAATCCACTGCTGGATACAGGCGCTCCTAAGTAGCGCTACATCACTCTCTACCTTCCTTCTTCAGTTTGTCAATCCAGTCTGGCTGTTGGGCATCATACGCTGTGCTAACCAATCGAATTACCGACTCATCTGCTCTTATCGCATTTAACAGACACGGGTCTCTACCACTTCAACTTGCTGATTATGCATTCTATGTCGATGATTTCGGGTCTTACCTGGTTCATCTCATTGCGCATCTTACCGTTGAACTACGACAGCCTAGCAGTAGTTTATAATATGAGTTAATCTATTATTGGTAACAGGTATCTCCCTAGCTTACTTTAATAAAAGCTTATCCTTAACATGCATATGTCCAGGATCGATCCCAGATGTTATTTTCACGCCTTATTTATATACTCGTGTGTATTTAATTTTAACTATTATGTAAATTGTATTAAAAATTAAGATAGAAATTGATAGAAACTTCACATAGTTCACCTAATCTTCAGAATCAGAAACTTCCAAAGCCAAGTGTCAAAATTTAGTTTTATAGTGTATATTGTTATAATAATGTACGTTAGTCTATAAGACAGGCGTGCCGTGTGGTGCCGGCTCAGAATACCACCACCCCATCTCCTCCCGTGGGTGTCGTAAAAGTCGACTAAGGGATTAGTCGGAGGATGGGCAGCAGCGTCCTTCGAGTACATTAACAACTCAATTGCGATCGCCAACCCGTCTGCCAAGCGTGGCGATTATGGCAAAACACCCCAATGAGCCCACAACACACCCATATCGGTCGTTGTGGTGATCTTTGGGGGAGGCCTGTGTCCAGCAGTGGACTTCATTCGGCCGAAATGATGAGTCTATAAGATTAGTTTAGCCCCACAGTTACAGATGACTTCATTATATCAGCCAAAAGACGTCCACTGCTGAACAAAGGCTTCCCACATAAATGACCAGATACATGCCGTGTGTCGTCATTTCAGCCGTCGTCATCGGTGAATTTGCCAGTACTCACCAAGCTTGGCAAGCTGGTTGGCGAGCACAGAAAGGTAGCTGTTCCACAAAAGGGACACTGCCGACCAACCCTCTGGTTTAGAGTCCCTTAGTCGCCGTTAACAACATCCATGGGAGGAGATGGAGTGGTGATATATTTTAATACAAACTCCACACGGCCAGATGATCTGGATGAACTATATTAAGGTATTACAATAATTGTTCTGGCCACTGATCACTAGGTCAATGACTTGACCCCGGGAGGGTGACCACTTTACAGTCACCCTCTCCGAGATGTGCCTATAGGCGTGGCACCAGCGGGCAGCTCTAGAGTGATCATACGAGGACCTGGAGCCTCCCTTAGGTGCCGAAGATGACCGCCCCAGTGGTTTTAGCCGGTAGGAGTCCGGCATACCCCTTCGCCCTTCCCCGGGGCGAAGGAAGTTCATGAAGAATTTCCACTGGGCACCAATAAAAAAAAAAAGGTCAATGACTTGAAAGGCTCACCATAAAGTTGTTTAAAAAAGAATTAATAACCCCATATGGACCTGTGACACTTACAACAATAAGTTAATCGACAAGTCACTGCTTCCAACTTACCATAAAAAAAAATACTTTTCACTTCAGCTTTATGTAGGTCTCATAAACAAAGCGGTTGTCTCCGTATTATACTACAAAGGGCACCAGGTCATACGAAGGTTGCATTTGAACTTGGTAGAACTACATAATTACTTACTACGAACTTATCTAATGTCATGCTCAGAGAACTTATTACGGTAAGGGAATCAAGCATTAAGATAACCTAGCCACTTTTAGAAAATGTCATAACGAATTTTCCGATGAAGATATAGCTGCTGCGTATTCTGTTTACGAAATAAATTGAAATTAGGACAATCAAGGTGAAAGATGCATGGCTGTTTATGACGAGTATGATATATACACGGTTACTTTACTTTTTGTATATTGGTTATCTAGTAGAGTGCCACTGAATAGTCCCGAATGAGTAACATATTCTCGAGGAATATTTTCTTACCAACACTTTTTGAAATTTGAAATCAATAAATAAACATTGAAACTGTACTGAAACACTCTTTTTTATTTGACATGGTGACGAGACGTTCAATTCAAGTGAATTTGATGAATAGCAGAAAAGCCAATAAAAACGTAATATAATCTCCAATCACTTGCCAAGTTTGGTAACTAAGGCAGCATCTGACAAAATCCGTGAGATGGAGGCCAATTTCAAGCAGTGGACCTCTACGGGCTCGATGATAAAATACACATATCTGCCAGATTCCTAAAGAACTACAAGCTTAACTATACTAACTTTATCTTCAATTTAAAATAACACAACGAAACAATTAACATTTCCAAGAGATAAAATCAAAACACGGAAGATCTAAGATTAGCTACTAAATTGGTATGCAGGCTTAGGTTTGACCGGTATGCCCCGTAGAGTTAGCCGGAACTGAGTTTGTTATAAATTAAAATAGACACACTTTTGCTTCTGCTTAGCTGTATGGACCTTGAAATTGAAACCTCTATAACAAATAACGAATGTCTCAAGGTGACCAGCGAAGTGTGGTGACACCCACGATTAGTTTTGAGTAGCGTTACAATTGATATGGGCATGCGTGAAGCTCACCAACAGGCTAATGACTAGCTCATCTCGTTAATAAATAGTATGAAAAATCTTTCGTTTTTAGTTACAATTATTTGATTCGCTAATACCAGAGGCCCTATTCTCGTAATTAAAAACGTTCAAAATATAGTTCCGATCTAGTCTTAATGTCGCAAATGTCACAAATTGTATTCTCCTGAAACTAATAAACAATGTGAACCTTGAACTTATGTTGTGGTGAGATCGAAAATGGATCGAAAGCCGATCGAAGCCGTAACGGTATTCTGCTAGCATTTTGAACTAACACAGGTACTAAAATTGTCATTAAATAAACGTTAAAATTGACATTCAAATGAGACTGGATTAAGATCATACTGGATTTGTAAGAACTACAGTTGGATTTGGAGAAAATATAATGAATATGTAAGATATATTAATCTGAACACCATACAACGTTGCCTTATATCCGGCATTGGCGAAATTGTGGAAGATGTTCTACAGAAGCCATAATCTAAGAGAAGAAGATGAAGAGATCATATTGAAATTGGACTTAACTTTAAGAGGAGCAGAATACAAATTATTGTCAATATTTTATGTAATCTTGTCAGGAAAATCTAAAATATACGCGATACAATCCGTTTAAAAGTGTTTTATTATAATATAACCTTTTTTTGGTCAACTTTCAGTCATAGTGTGAATTAATTACGAGCATTGGCTCTCAGATTCAAAGCAGATAGTGTCATTTAATTGGTATTTTTAGAATTGATTTATTAACTTGCAACAGTGAAAGTCTAACCAAGATTCGACCGTTACTTTTTGTGTGATTTGAATACCAAAATGTTGTTTTTGCTATTACATTAAGTGCAGAACAAACTTAATTAACACATAACCGCATATGTGCCTTTTGAATACAAACAATATATATTTTAATTGTCAAGAAATCATATCTTTATAAGTTTTTTGAAGGCAATAAGATCTAGATCTAGATTCGCTGCGAGAAGAAGATCCTTGTGGCCTTGCATATTTGTCTCAGTGCCTTAGGCTTACCTTTTTTTTTATTGATCCGGTGGAAATACCTCTTCTACTTCCTTCGCCCCGGGAAAGAGCGAAGGAGCATGCCTACCCTACCTCTCCTCTCCTACCGGCTAAAACCCCCGGCACCGTCCGGCACCAGGAACTCGAATAATCTCCATCTAGAGCCACCCGTTGGTGCCACGCCTTTAGGCACATCTCAGAGGGGATGACTGTAAAGCGGTCATCCCCTCTAGCGGAGGGAAGGCAACTGTAAAGAGGCCACCCCCCCAGGCATCTCTCGAGGGGATTGTAAAAGATTCCCCCGAGGCCTCACTATGCGCTGTGCTGCGCACACAATGGTACGTGACCACATGCATACCGCTGTCTTCCCGGGGGTCGCTCGGCCTCAGGCTTATTTAGGCCTAGATTATCACAATTTTGCTATCATTTTGGGGTGAATTTGCCAGTACTCTGTCTGCTTGGTGAGCGCAATATGGCTACTATTCCACAGAAGGGACGCTACCTGTACCTAAGTCACCTTTTACGATACACACGAGAGAAGATGGAGCGGAGCTATATTCTGAGATATACTAATATCAGTAAAATATAGTCATCAGAAAAAAAAATACCGTTGGATATATACCGATTCGTTTGTGTGTGTTTACACGATCAACGGCTAATACATTCCGGTGAATTTATTTTACTGCGCTTTAGCCTTGTGGATAATAATAAGCATCATTAAAAGTAACAGAAATACGACGATTTACTGGAAATCTTGTTTCTTTGATAGTGGAAAGTTGAAAATGTATGCCCGTGCGCTAAGCCGGGCAATGCTTACGCACGCAATGTTTAACATACAGGGTTATTCAGACAACGGAAAACCAAACCTCTTGGTAGCAAAACTAAATACTAGATAGAGTCAATACCAAGCGGCAATATGACTGTCATTATAAGAGGTTCTCAAGAGCTGGGGTTGGTGTATCGAGAATTTTCACTCGATATGCATTACTCAGAATCGGGTAGGCATCCGAGCGTGTTTTAATAACTTCTTCGACTCCGAAATTGTATACAGAGTAATGTTGATTTGAGATGATACTAGAGAAAGTAAACGTTTCACTCACATACAGTTGATAGTAGTTAAGGACTGTCAGACTTTTGTTTGGACAGAAGTGAGTCGTGGTGAACTGGTGTTGATTAAACACACGAGCTTCACTTCCAACTAAAATTATTGTTACGAAAATTATAAATAAAAATACCATTTTAATTTAACATAGGTTAAAACAAAAACTTTGGTAAAACAAGCATAGGTTTTTGAAACACCTTTTAAAACAAAAGATTTTTGATTGGATCCTCCATTTCCCGCCGGTAGTGCCTGTATTAGGAGAGTTCTTCTTTTGTCTCTTTTGTCTGTCTTTCATTACTTTGTCTCCTTTGATGAATTTTTAATCCTTTGTAAGCCCGACCCGAATCCGGCCTTTATTTTGGCTTACATGGGTACAACATAGATTCAACACGCGAAAGCCCTTTCTTTAATTTTAATATAAGTTATAATAGGACACTAAGCGGGACGTCTCCATGGCTGAAGTGTAGTCACAAATTTTTCCCTTCGTGAAGGACTATTTCATGAGATGGAAGTTACAATGATAAGGCCTATTGCAACGACTGTTATATGGATTGAAAACGTATACAGAAACAACTGCATCTCCATTTCCACCTTTAGTTGTTCTGTGGCAGACACTGATTTGTCAATTACAAGATGAGCCTCTAAATGGCCACCATGGCCGGGATGTTGAGTGTTGCGGCACCAGTTTCACCATTCCGCTTAACAAAGACTCGGAGCAGATTTTCCTGTTATATACAGCCATTAAACACTTCTACTCCCGAGCATGTAGCTCTGGTAGCCCCACTCTAATCGGCCAACTAAGGCAAGTCAGAGTTGATAAACCTGCAGGCACTCATTGGGTTGCACTCCAGCTAACCAATAAAGATAAGCTGATGACAAGCATAACCAACTCTCCGGGTACGTCATGTCGCTACTAACATATACTCGTATCTTGCCACAAGCTGGCCTGCGGTTTATATGCTTCTTAATAGGTCTCAGTATGATATTGTCCTTTTTTTTGTTTTTGATTTAATTTGCCCTTCAGGATTGCGTTTGTCTCATGGTGAGATTACGATTGCCCGAGAGGCAGGGGTATTAACGTATGGTCAAGTTGGGTTATAGCTCAGGGGCGCATTTTTTTCACAGTCGCAAAATAAACGTTTTTGTTCAAAAACATAGTTTGGTTTTCCTTTTACTTTTGTACATAATAAAAAGTGTCACTATTGTGTCACAAGTTGGTTTCATTTGAATTTGTAGGTATAATTGCGATAGCCAAGAGGGCGACCAGTTTAAATAGCCTAGGATAGTTTCACCCCTAAATATGGGATGCCGTATTCATTAATTGATTTTATAAATCTACCCAAGTTACCTACTTCAGGTCGTCGGTCTATTTGACCGGAGACGTTTCAAGCGATGTTTACTGTTTTGTGGTCTGTAATACAGGACTCATCTGCTTCGTCTCCGCCTAAATAATATTGCGGCGCAACTTATTATTTTTGTTCTAATTTTAGCTGGGTATTTCTGACATTTTTTATAATTTAACTAAATTTAACAGTCTAAATTTCTGCGTTGTTTTTTATATGTTTTAACTTTTACTGTTATTTTGCCTTGTAGCTACAGGTTTTTATTTGTATACCTACAGGTTTCGTTTTTTGTTGTGTGATTTTTATTGTCATTTAATTATGTGCCACATTCAGACACAATTGTAAATTGTTCATGAATAAAGAAAACATTTGAATTATTTCGTTGTTTGGTATGATTATGTAAGTAGAGAGAGGTAGATAAATAATAAAATATTACTATAATACATTATCTGTACGTAGGTAGCAATTTGTAATATTGATTATGCTGTTAAACTGTGTCAGTGTGACGGTGCCAAGTTGTTTGATTGCGATCAAATTTTTATTTCATATCATATAGTAATGTCTTAGGTTTGCGCGATTATTACACATTATAATAAAACAATTTTAAACGGATTAAATCGCGTGTATTATTGATTTTTGTTTTTCCTGACGCTACGCACACTGCAGGGTTCGTGGTCGCAGGATGACTGGTCATTAAAATTGTTTCATATCATATTTCAGATAAAGAAAGAAAGAAAATTATGAAGCCATCATCGCAGTGTACAGTATTGTATTAATCTCTTTCATACGTCGCAACTTAAGTACATACAATATTAGTAGTGTTACTACTGTGTGGTCAAGTACCAGTAAGAGTGTTTTGACGGCACGGTTGGTGCAGTGGCTGATACAGTCGGCTGCTGCGCTCCGGGTCGTGGGTTCGATTCCCGCACGGAACAAATATTTGTATGATCTGCAGATCGTTGTTCCGGGTCTGGGTGTATTTTGTGTGGAATTTGTATCTGTAAACGCACCCACGACACAGGAGAAATCAGATTGTGGGGCAATGCTAAAAGAAAACAATGATTACTTGTACTCGATTTTCGTTTCATATTTTATCGTTTAGTTTAGCGATTTAAATTATCATCAATATCATTTCGGCTGAATAAAGACCACAGCTGGACACAGGCCTCTCCCAGAGATCGCCACAATGACCGTTTTGGGTGTATTGTGTGCTCATTGAGAGGTTTTGACATAATCGCCACGCATGGCAGGCGGGTTGGCGATCGCAGTTGAGTTGTTAATGAACTCGAAGGACGCTGCTGCCCATCCTCCGGCTAATCCCATAGTCACCTTTTACGATATTCACAGGACGAGACGGGTTGGTGCCATTTGCAGCCGGCTCCACACGGCGATTTAAATAAGAAACTATATTTTACAGCGTCTGTGATTAAAATACCAAATATCAAAATATATTTGTATTACGTGTTATTATTTTATTTTATATGAATGCTATTATGTCATTAAAAACGTCATTGACAGATAAACAGTTTTTGCTCTCGTGTAAAATTGTCATTTTCATCTTTTGTGTTCAATCACTGAACAATCACTTTCCTTTTGATTTTAAGTATTCGCAACAGATCAATTTGTTACGTGCTTACGATATTGACATTGGCAGAATATTATTGGGCCTAGACTCTATGGAATATCATCATCATTCCTCTTATACTTTTTACCTGAGGGGTAAGTCTTAACATTCCTTGGATCTAAGTTCTGGTAATTAGTTAGCCAATATACATAAATTCCTGTTTACAGTTGCTGGCAACGAACTGAACAAACAAAGTTTTGCTTAAAACACTTTGTGTCCACAAATATTGGCGTTGTGAGTTATTGTTTTTAGAAGTTTTTGTTTTGTTAGTAAGTTTGCCAGAAATCCAATTCCCTAAAAATTCTAATACATTTTTCGATTTGTCCGTGTGGTGCCCAGATTAAGAATATAGCACCACACCATCTCCTCCCGTGGATGTCGTAAAAGGCGACTACGGGAATCTAAACCAGAGGGATGGGCAGCAGCGTCCCTTCTGAGAAATGGTTGCTTTACTGCCCTCACCAGCCCGCCTGCCAAACGTGGTGAGTATTGTCAAATACCCCCCAAAGTGATGACGCAGTTGTGGATATCGATAAGGGAGGCTTTTGTTCAGCAGTGGACGATAAATTCCCGATATATGTAATATTAATGGCATGGTTGGAGCAGTGGCTAACACAGTCGGCCTTTGCGCTCCGAGTCGTGGGTTCGATTCCTGCACGGAACAAATATTTGTATGATCTGCAGGTAGTTGTTCCGGGTCTGGGTGTATTTTGTGTGGAATTTGTGTCTGTAACCGCACCCACGACACAGGAAAAATCCTAGTGGGGAGCAACGATTTTAAAAAATAAAAAAATGTGTATGTATTGGTACACCAATCATGATATGAACTGATATCTAGCATTTGGACATCAGGGAAGTTCAAAATAGTGACATTACTAGCTTTAAGTCTACAAGTTATGAGCAACATGGTATTTAATGTAGCAGTTTTACAGGTTTAGCAGGATGAATAAATAATGCACTTGATTTGTTTTTCTTTTAATCCAATTTCGAAAAGGAACGGTTGCCTTCAATATTTTATTGACTTACAAATTGGCAATACGTTGACTTAACTCCTAGTTATGGAATGTCTTGACATTCAATGTATGCTGTGCAAGTGTAAGCTTTTATGCTTTGGGTTGATTATTAAATCTTTCATTTTTTTAATTTTTTTAAAAACGTTGCCCCACACTAAGATTTCTCCTGTGTCGTGGGTGCGTTTACAGACACAAATCCCACACACAATACACCCAGACCCGGAACAACTACCTGCAGATCATACAAATATTTGTTCCGTGCGGGAATCGAACCCACGACCTGGTGCGCAGCAGCCGACTGTATCAGCCACTGCACCAACCATGCACCAAATCTTCCTGTTGGTACGAATATCTTTATAAGCTTTAGACGCATCACCATTTTGTTTCTGATATGACATTCGTTAAATATTTTCTTGACATTTGACCATATTGTATTGGTTAAAATAAAATATTTTTATGACTTACAGACGCTTAATATTTTTTCTATCTGAAATAACATTCTTGAAATATTTGTGCGGCCTACAGACGCTTGCCCATATTGTATACGACAGGACATCTGTGAAAATAACTGTATGACCTATAGACACTTGACCATTTTTATCTGATATAACATTTCGATACAATACCTAGTTGTTTTTTGCGTTCATTACAACAATTATCTTACCTTTTATTCGGTTCTCAAATTACTGTGGTTTTAACGGTATTACTTTTCCAGTGCATAGGTTTATGTTGGTGCCATATCCAACATCATTCCTTCTACAGGGAACTATATGAAGAACCAGAGCCCTTACAGTTTCATTAAGAGCGTTTATCGGTCTGTCTGTCCGTCGCGTCCCCGTGTTTGATTGTTACAGTCACACATATTAATATTGCAAATCCTTTTTTGTTATAGTTACAAGTATCTCTTCTTGAGAGCTTACAACTTAAATTATTTCGTTTAATAGCGTGTACAACTTTGAGGGATAAATAGAAATTGTTTCTTTTGACAATTATCTTTAAAAAAATTAGTTTTCTTTATCTTTCATCATCATCATCATCATCATATCAGCCAAAGTCCATCTACTGCAGCCAAAGTACGTCCACCGCTGAACAAAGGCCTCCCCCATAAATTTCCACAACGAGCGGTTACATGCCACCCTCATCCAACGATTCCCAGCGACCTTCATCACGTCGTCTGTCCACCTCTTTCAACTATCTAAGAATATTTATTCGGTATCTGAAACCTTTTTGGGTTATAGATCTAATAATACATGATTACGTCCATTAATTCCCACTGCTGGGCATGGGCCTTTTCTTACGATGAGAAAGGTTACGCCTTAATTCACCACACTGGCCTAGTATGGGTTGGCGAACTACACCTCCTATTGGAAACATTTTTGAGCCCTCAGGTGTGCAGGTATCACGATGTTTTCCAGCACCGTTAACGCATGTGATAATCAAACTCTGTACTGCACATGAATCCGAAAAGCCATAAGTGTGGGCCGGGATTTAATTCGGACCCTCCTGTATGGAAGGCAACCGTTCCACCTCGAGGCTATCACTGATTATAAGTTAAGGGAATCATGTATGCCTAGCAAATTTCATAGGTATTATTTATCTGCTCTAGTGTGATCATACGAGGACCTGGAGCCTCCCTTAGGTGCCGAAGATGACCGCCCCAGTGGTTTTAGCCGGTAGGAGTCCGGCATACCCCTTCACCCTCCCCGGGGCGAAGGAAGTTCATGACGAATTTCTACTGGGCACCAATAAAAAACAAAAAAAGGTATTATTTATCTGTTATCTTTCATCACGGGTACATAAATGTAAGTGGGGCGCTTGAGTGTCAATAAAAGTGTGCGCGTTGTACGCTTCACTAGAAACTACTAACAATTTTTGTAAACAACGCCATGTGTACTAGAGTATGTACAGACATGCAAACACAAGCAAGAACCGTTAGATACTGCGTACAAACTTTCGTTGAATTTTGTCTGAATCGCTTCATTCCCTGGTCTGCAGATTACCATGACTTAAGAGTTGATTAGAATTTAGCTGCCAAATAGAACGAAACACTTGACAAGTCAGTAGTAAGGTCCTTGAGAGGACCCGCGAAGGACCATGAGAAAGACCTGGATTTGATTGGACATAGCAGCGAAGTAAGGCACTAATGTGAGGAAGCCTATTAATACTATGCAGCAGTTGGAAGAAAAACGCAGATGGTGATGATGGTATCAACTTAGTTAACGTTGTCATTGTACTTTAAGCTGGAAAACCCACAATTATTTGTGTTATAATAAATTTGCTGGCGACCTTGGCAAACGCTCTGGATCGAACACAAAACAAACGCATGCATAATTTTTTCTAAATTAGTTCTATCAATAGATACATTTATATATGTAACTAGCTAGGAACTGCGGTTTCACCCGCGTTTAATTTAAAAGAAATTTAGAGTACTTCGACATAGACACTTGACATAGAATATATATTGGATTTCAAGGGTTTTAATTTTTTGTGCGGAACCCTAATATTTTTATAAAATAAAAGTCTAAGTTATTCCTTATAACACCAGCTAGCTTTCATTGAAAGTCCCGTAGAAATCGGCCCAGCCGTTTCGGAGATTAGCAGAAACAAACAGACAGACAAAAAATTACAAATAGCTTTTTTGGTATAGGTACCGTATACTTTCGTATGCATTTAGTAAAATGCTGTTATTTTGACATTACAAACAGACATTCCACTTTTATTTATTTGTATAGATACATTTAAAGTATAAAAAACCAGTCCTAATGGAACACCAAGATCGACAATACAAACAGTGCTAATATCTAAATATAAACTTCGTAAGTAAAATATTAAAAGCACTCAAATCCAGAAACAAAACAAAAAACGCCATAATAAAACAATACTCACCAAAATCCCGAACAAATAATGCCGCAACATTATACCAAAAATAAAAATATCGATAAATTAAAATCACGTTTCCTCAACAGAATCGAGTATCGGTGTTAAGATTTAAATAAGGAACACGTGCGATCACTCGCGCTGTCCACTGTCGAGTTGAAAGCTTGAACCGAGTCACCAGCTTTTTGCTAGATCTCGAAAATGAATTTACCATGAGCTCACTTCTCGATTGTAAGTATTCAATTAGGAGTGAGATGTTGTGCATAGTAAAATAAATGTGTATCTTTTGTAAAAGTATTGTTTTGTTTTGTATTTAATTTAATGTTGGAACATTTTAAACAACTGCAGTTATCGATTTATCTGCCTAATAATTTACACATGTCATTCATTTATTTTTAGCTCGATAGACACTCACTCACAACTCGAGAATGAAGCTTTCTGAAGAATCATTTTAGGCTGGGCAGTATTTGTTAAACTTTGCCGAGTCTTCTATTTACTACATAATACAATGCATTCAGATGAAAGTCTTCAACTAGTGCGTATTGTGTACGGGAGTTCACGACGTACTGTACCAAGGAATGTACACTAAGTCTGAATTAGGCACCGACCGACGATGGCCTGTAGAATAAATTATATTATATGCGGAAATCTGCCGAAACCGGTGTAATCGCTCAACCTGACTTGATTCGTTTAATTTAATGATATATAAGTAATAAAATCTCCACAATTAAATCAAAGATATAAAAAAATAGGTAAAAGATTGGTTGCAAAGGATTGAGTATACTCCTACCGAAAACCTACTTCACTAATAGGAACTTATTGGGTCGTTTCCTTGACCTGGGCATCACACACACACACTCCACTCAACTCCACTCACCGAATCACATACATACGCCCAAATGTAGTCACATACACTTGCGCATGCACACAGAGACTTGCACATGCATACACACACTTCCATGTTTACTAATTAAGTTTTATTAAGGCAAATCGCATGAATGTCTTTTCCGTTTATTATTTTACTCTTCTTACAACAATTTATACGCTAAATTATTTAAATAGTTGGTTTCGTCGGGTGAGGTCCTGGGGATCTGTAATACAGGTTTATGCCTACATCAGACACCAGCTCTTCACATATATCAGACTGTAACAAAATCCATATAAATTGTAAAATATCTATCATATAGTCTGTTTGTGAGGAGAAATAAACGATTATTATATTATATAAAGATAAAATTTGCAACTTCATATAAAAATACTCCAGTGTCTACGCTTATACATATTTTACGACGATATTTGCTATAAAATATCACAATGTTATCATCATCATCATAAGATCCACAAGACGTCCACAGCTGAACAAAGGCACCCCATAAATTTCCACAATTGTTTCATCATTCTGGGGGAATTTGGCAGAACACACCATACTTATCATGCGGGTTGTTGAGCGCAGTATGACTACTGTACCATAGAAGAGACACTGTTGCCTTCTATTTTAGGGACTCTCCCTTAGTCGCCTTTCAGGACATCCACGGGGAGAGATGGAGGAGTGGGGCTATATTTTCGATCTGAATCACTCAAGGATAATGTACGCATAACTGTGTACGCATCTGTTAATTTATACTTCTGCCTTAATAATTCTTCTTCTTCCGTAATAATAACAGTCACCTTTTAAAAGCAAGCTCGTTAAATAGTGCATATAACTCACACAATCCCTGAAGTTGCATAAAATACGGGAAAATTATTCTACGTGATTAAAACAGAAAGACAATACCAGTTTCGTGTGCGTGAAGAATTAAGATTTTATCGACACTAATAAGTTTCGAGTTCCAACAGTAAATACTGCCACACAGGGATGCGAATTGTGAAAGTCACGTTCCTTTTAAATTGATTGTTAATTTTACAAATCACTTGATGTTTTGGAAAAGTATCCTCCGTAACGGTAATTTCTCATGAGCTAAGAATTGATTAAGAATAATTTATGCGGAAGACGAGTTATGATGGTTTTTTACCCTTTGATCTTCAATATGTCCTATAAATTATTTTTCTTAAATGTGCGAGAATTGGTGTAATTATTATTTAAATTTTAGTTTATGTCAATTACGAAGGATATTTTTAACGAACCTTTTATAATTGCTGCGATAAAAACTTCAACAGTTAGTTGTTATTTTTTATTTATTTCTATAGTGTAGTATATATCAACGGATGTTACATATATTTTAGGACAGATTAAAAACAAGAAAAAGATGTCAGCTTATTTTTAATATGATTCCTTACTGGCAAATGTGTGCGTAAGCAAACTTCAATAAAACGTAAATGATCGACTGAAACAGCGTTTTATTCACACATTTTTCAGAATAAAGAACTCCGTGATGTTTTATCGGATTCGAGTACGAGTAGTAGTAGAGAGTAGGTACTCGCTCTGCCTTTCGTTCTAATGGCAGGAC
Organism: Diloba caeruleocephala; assembly: GCA_947459985.1. NCBI lineage: Eukaryota > Metazoa > Arthropoda > Insecta > Lepidoptera > Noctuidae > Diloba > Diloba caeruleocephala. The sequence continues at coordinate 2,249,804 of OX381610.1, forward strand.
AGTTTTGCTATGCACAGTGAAATAATTATAATTCAAGTATTGTTAGTGCCAGTTACAAGGAATATTAAGGACACGTCAAAGATGGATGCAAAATAAGCTAAGTAGTGTCAAAAAGATACCAAAATCACGGAAGAATTCTGAAAAATGACGAGTATTTGTTTTGATGCAGAAACAAACCTTGCTCTGCATTTTACAAAAGTCGGACAGTCTAATGCTGCCATATGTAGGTCGACATAATAGTGATGCTTTCGTAGAATTTTTGGTATCTATCGATACCGGTATCCTTAGCGATAATTGCTCAGAGCTTCAGGAAATGGCATCAGAGTTTCAGAGAGAGAAATTCAGAGTTTTATTTTGTACTATCTAGTGAGGAGACGAGCAATTCATTCATCCAGTGGTAAGTGTACATATCATAAAGCGTATATCTGGCACTGCGGTAGTGCCTATCTTTTTTTATTGGTCCCCTAAGGAAATTCATCATGAACAGGAAGTCCGGGGAAGGACGAAGGGGTATGCCTGACTACTACTAAACCACTGGAGCGATCATGTTTGACACCGAAGGGGGTTCCAGGTCCTCGTAAGATCACACTAAAGCAGCGGTAGTGCCTACCTAGCCGGACTTTTGCAATAAGTGACCTACCACCAGTAAGACAGGTGAAGTTGCGACTTCCACTGTTGTGTTTTCTGTTGTAAATAATTATCTATCTTAAGAGACACAGTCTACCAATACCAAGGAAAATGTTTTTATTTCTTTGCGCAATTGACACACAAGTCTTAAAACTAGACTTTCTACAGCAAAATAATAATAAAATCATAAAAACAGAAATAGAAAACATCGTAGCACAGATTTAAAAACCTTATCAGTCCGTAAGAAACTAATCTGTGATAATCCAGTTAATAAATTTAAGGTTTTCCTTTAATTTTAATGGACATGTTTATACAAAAGCTAGTCCACCATATGTAATTATTGACTATACCCGGTTAGTGTCCCATTCTAATCTAAATTAAATGCTCTAACGAGCCTTTGCATGTTGCACCCACTTCCCCATGTAAGCTTACCAAAATACCGGGCAGCTTGCAGAAGATTTTAATCCATGAATAAAAAGCTTGTGATTATAAATATAATAGTAAATGTAAACAACGTACAGGACTGGTTCAAAAAAATGTCGATATCGACGCACAGTCTGCCCAACACTACTTCGAGTACCGTATTACAATCACTTTTATATTAACTACATTTGAACTTGACCTTGAACTTTAAAGACTGACCTAAATATCAACGTCAAGTTTTTGTTTATATTGTAATTATTATAAATTATTGTAAGCTCCGTATCGCAAAACCGTAACGGTCTATTAAAAAGTAGGTATTTTGTTAAAAATAGCCAATTATGGTGCATTTACATAAAATAAAACTTATACTAATTGTGTTTTGATACTTGAATCATGCTTGACGTTAGTCATGAATGCAGTTGTCTATTGAAAAAACTTGATATTTTAATGATCGTAACAAAAACGGGATAATTGAGTTTTAGAAGACAAGAACCGGTTTCGGATGAGCAAAAAAATTTATTTAGTTTGATAATAGAATCTAAACGTCCCGTTTGAAGTTGTGATGAAGGTCTCAATACCTGCTTGCTCGGGGTTGTTACATTTTTATGTGACCACGTGCGCACCGCCTCCTTCCGGGGGTAGCTCGGTATGCACACGCAGATGCCCCAGTCTGCGCGCTCGCGAGCCCAGAGGTTTTTTTTTTTTTCAATTGGTGCCCAGTGGAAATTCTTCATGAACTTACTTCGCCCCGGGGAAGGACGAAGGGGTATGCCGGACTCCTACCGGCTAAAACCACTGGAGCCGTCATCTTCGGCACCTAAGGGAGGCTCCAGGTCCTCGTATGATCACACTAGAGCCGCCCACTGGTGCCACGCATATAGGCACATCTCTAAGAGGGTGAATGTAAAGCGGTCACCCCCTCGGGGGGATTGTAAAGGATCCCCCAAAGCGTCCCATGGCAGCACGTGACCACATGCGTGCTACCATCTTCTCTTGGGTCGCTCGGTGTGGGTATGCAGTTTCCCCAATCTACGCACCCGCAAACCCAGAGGTCCCCCGCTTTATAGCTACGGCAGGGGGTTTTAGGCGTATGGGAATTAGGCACCAGGGCGGTTGTTACCCCAACGCCGTCTCCTCCTTCTTCGAGTGGGATCGGCCCTCTCCCGATCCCGCTCTGCGGTCTCCTTCTGGAGCGATACTCTCAGACCCCCGAGGACTGCCGTTATATAACAAAGACAGGGAGCTCAGGCGTGTTGGGCACTGTGATGGTTGTTACCCCGGCATCGTGTCCTCCTTCTCCGGCCGCGAGCTGCCCTCTCCCACTCTCGCTCTGAAGTCCCCTTGGGTGGGTACAGTTTACGGATATACATTCTAATCTAAATTAAATGCTCTAACAAGCCGTTGCATGTTGTACCCACTTCCCCATGTCAGCTTACCAAAATACCGGGTAGCTTGCAGAAGATTTTTCCATGAGTAAAAAGCTTGTGATAATAAATATAATGTATTTATATGCAACAATTTATTTAAACTTTTATGTACATTGAGTATACATAAGGCGGACTTAATGCCATGAGGCATTCTCTACCAGTCAACCTTTGGGTTAAACAAAGCACTTCGAAAGAGGTATAAAAGCAAAGCTATAGATAATGTTAAAAAAGAATGAATTAAAAATAGGAATACATACTTATACTAATATAAAAATGGATACTTTATTATATTACGTAATTATATGTAGTTAAATAGAAAACATAAAAATATCTGATATAAATACTAACTCTAATGACTCTAAGGAAGTATTGACGCACTTTACGTTTAAACGCGAATTTATTTGGAGCTTTCTTTATATCAAGAGGAAGCGCATTCCAGAGTTTTATTGTTGAAACAGCGAAGGATTTGGACATAAACCCTGTATGGTGGGATGGAATGTTAAGAATAAAATTTTCAGAAGCCCGAAGGTCATGACTGTGGGAGTAACCTAAAAATTTGAAAAAAAAATTGAGATAATTAGGAGCACAGGGATCTTTTATAATAATGAAAAGCAAACAGAGTGATCTAACGGCTCTCCTTTGACGGACAGGTAGCCATTTAAGCTTAGATCGGTAGGAAGAAATGTGGTTTATGTAGATTATATGTAGATCGTACAAATATGTGTTCCATGCTGGGATGGGAATCCGCGACACGTAGCGCGGCAAGACATTCGCTTAGCCACTGCGCCAACCGTGCTGATTTATTCCAATGATGGCCATTAAGAATACGTATCCGGTGGTTTACTAATTTACCTTCTTCTTAACTTTTAAATCGCAACCTCGAAAATCGAATTTATACTACACTGTACTAATGTGAATTTTACTGTCATATATTTTTTTTAACTTTGCCTCACACGGAACAAATATTTGTATGATCTGCTGGTAGTTGTTGCGGGTCTGGGTGTATTGTGTGTGGAATTTATGTCTGTAAACGCACCCACGACACAGGAGACATCCTAGAGTGGGGCAACGTTTCTTAATATAAAAAATGTGTCTCATCTTATGGAAGGTATCCTGTCGACGACTCATGAGATGTTGATTGCTGACAGTGAATTTTTCCACACAACTCATGTGTCCAGTGACTATTAATATTGATTGAAGTCCTGTTTTGGGTTCCGTGCTAAAAGAGGATCCTTTCTCTCCGTTATTACAACCCTATGTCTGGTAGAGGAATATGATAGGCTGCATTGATATTTTGGTTGATTATGATCTATCTTATATTAATCTTATCTTATCTTATCTTATTTGACTTATTTAAAATTGAATTCTATAATTATGATATAAATTATTTGCCTATGTTTAATATAATGACTGCAATTTACATTCTAATATTTTCTTAATATTTTGACATTATTAAATTAATTATTCATAAATTGTAAATGTGCGAGCATCAAGTAGCCGTTAATGTTAGCATCATGTTGCCGTTAATGTTATATATTAAGTACCTATACTTTGACTTTTGCCTGGTAGTATCGGTTTGTCATGCTCACTCAAATGTCTTGCTGGCGGTGGCGTTGTGTATCGGATCGTTCGGTTCCCTGCAATATGGTTGAGCTAAGCGATGCTGATGCATGCGTCATGCTCGTGAACGGGTGCCGTCTATTGGGACTGGTCAGCCATTAACTGCCATGGCGAATAATAATTATATTACATTAGTATGTTTTTTTTTATACATTTGCCTACATCATGCTCGTTATATGTTTTACCATAATTTGTATCAATCAACATTGTAATCTCAATTATTTTAAAAGAGTATCTATGGAGTTTCTTGCCGGCTCTTCTCCATAGATCAACTATTTGGAACCGTGCAACTTAAAAAATCTAAAATATACGCGATAGAATCCGTTTGAGAGTGTTTTATTAGAACGTGCAACTTAGATTCTGACGTTTCATAAGTGCCAATATTTGTTTTATTTGAAATAAAAATATTTGACTTTTGATAAGCGACACGAATGGATAATGTTAGAAATAAGTATATTTAAGTTCGAAAGTGGCGACAGTGACGGAAAGGTTGAAAGGAAATCGGTTGTCTTGCACGGGCATATGATGAGGAGGGGTGAAAAGCAATTGACTAAGAGAGTGATGAATTGTGTGAGGGAGAATAGAAGGAAAATGGAGTAATGATGGGTTAACTGTCTTCCCTGACTGGAAGAGAAAAACATATTTCGCCTATGTCAAGTAAGTAACTTGGGATCAGGGCAGAAAAATGATGACGATGATAAATCATGATGGTGATCTCTCTATAAAGTGACTTTTTAAATGGTTTTCTGGAACAGTCAAACATGATCTCGGTTATGAATACGGTAAATTATTGATTAATATTTCAATCAAGGGCTTTGATCATCAATAAAAATACGGTCAAGTACGAGTGGGTCTCGCGCTCTGAAGGCTCCGTACCGTTGTTGGAAAATTGCGATCCATAAGTTTGAGTGTTTGAGTGACAAACTTTTGTTATGCGGGAGCGTATGATTTTGAATTGACCTCAAATGTAAGTCTCATAATAATTCCACGCGGCATTTGATAGTAATGCGTTTTGCATTGATTGCTTCACTTATACAAACGACATCCTTTCGTGGCAAATTTCATGATTATATTACCACAGATATTACATTACAAAGAGGTTCTTAGTATTCAATATTAATTTCAATTAATTCAAATTTGTGCCGTGTGGTGCTCAGAATACCCCCACCCCATCTCCTCCCGCGGGTGTCGTAAAAGTCGACTAAGGGATTAGCCGGAGGACGGGCAGCAGCGTCCTTCGAGTACATTAACAACTCAACAACGATCGCCATCCCGTCTACCAAGAATGGCGATGGTGGCAAAACCACCCAATGAGCACACAATACACCCATATCGGTTGTGACGATCTTTGGGGGAGGCCTGTTTCCAGCAGTGGACTTCATTCGGCTGAAATGATGATTAATTTCAATGTGATAACTCAAACCGTTTCTGAGTTAAAGCCGATATACTGACCGACAGACGGGTGGACAACAAAGTAATCCTATAAGGATTCCGTTTTTTATTATGATGTACGGGACCCTAAAAACAAGAAATTAGATCATTTAAACAGAACATGTAATTATTGACTGGTTGATTTTTTCATTAAAGTCATGCATATTCATCGTTTTTGGTGATTCGATCGGGTGCTTAGTTAAGAATTAATGATTTTAATTATATCGCACCTCTATGACTCGTATTTCCAAAACTAGTAAGTAGGCTAATGATCTTGATTGAAAAATAATTATATCCTTATAAATATCCGGACAAAAAGTGAGTCCAAAATGAAGCTAACTAACAGGTCAATTGTGAGTGACCACGTCTCTGTTCCATATGTCATCACTGGTAACACACACTGGTTAAAGACTTTCGTCTTAAGGCATGATTGTTGACGAAAAGCTCAAGGTCACTCAGCAAGCTATGGAGAGAGCTATGCTTGGTATTTCTCTACGAGATCGGATCAGAAATGAGGAGATCCGTAGAAGAACTAAAGTTGTCGACATAGCTGAAAGGATTTTTAAACTGAAGTGGCAATGGGCAGGGCACATTGCTCGTAGAACTGATTTCTGTTGGGGCAAAAAGGTTCTCGAATGGAGACCGCGCAGAGAATGCTGCAGAAGGAGACGGCAGAGCGTGATCGGGAGAGGGCCGATATCGCATAGAGAAGGAATAGACGGCGCCGTAGTAACAACCGCCCTGACGCCCAGTTTGGCAAAGGGTTTCACAGTCGGTCACCTGCCTGACACCAACCCTCTTTGGGTATGTTAGTGTTGATTGTTTACCCGCCACCTGCGGGCAACGCAAAATTACACACTCCCTTAGTCATCTTCTATAATACTCATGGCATGAGATGGGGTAGCCGTATACGTGACTGGAGATACACATCAGAACAAAAAAAATTGAATTCAAAAGATTTAGATAACTGTAGGTGTAAGAGTCAGGTCACGCGCCACCATGTGCGCAGCACAGCACAGTGCACAGGGACGTTTCGGGGGATCCTTTACAATCCCCCCTGGGAGGGGGGGGGGGGGGGGGGGGGTGACCGCTCTACAGTCACCCTCTCCAAGATGTGCCTATAGGCGTGGCACCAGTGGGTGGCTCTAGTTTGATCATACGAGAAAAAAAGGTGTAAGAGTCAAAACTTCCTTGATATCGTCATCGTGGTCATCATGATTAGCAGTTTGTGATTACCCAATTCTGAAATTGGACCTTTTCATCATTTCGGCCAAATTAAGTCCACTGCTGGACACAGGCCTAAAGATCACTACATCGACCGATATGGGTGTGTTGTGTGCTCATTGGGGGGTTGGACCTTTTGCTTACTGCTAATTGTGATTAACCAAAATGGTACAACCAAAAGTCGGAAGGTTAATACCTCAGTAACCTAAAGTTTCGCTTGAATTTTGTGGCAAATGACTAAACACAGAAAGCCGGTTTTATCAACCGCAATAAAAATAAAAAAACTTCAATTTATAAACAGCACTATTTTAACTCATGCCTATTAAAAGTTGATTAATCTATCCAAAACGCTTGCAGATTACATACTGCACTGCGGAGATGTTTGATCCCACCAGAACAATAGACACATGAGGCCATTGACCGCCAGCTGTTTTGGATTTATACTGTGTTAGAATGTAAATGAATATTTTCTTGAAAATTCAGGCACAAGTTTTTACTGATTTGGTGTGTGAATCATGGACTGACTCAGCTTCTTAAAGACTGCAAGTAATTAAATCGAAACTTTGTATCTACACACGCCTACATATTAAGCTATACAAATCTAATTTACGATGGTCTCTCAACATACGGAAAGACAGTAAAATGCGAGATAAGCTTATACTAGAAATGTATAGCTTGATATGCAGCTGTGCGTATCAACACAAATTCATCTTACAAATATTATAAATGTGACAATGTGTTTGGATGTTTGTTTCTTCGTCACGTCCAAATTGCTGGAAGGATTCAAATGAAAGGCAGTGAGGTGGATTATACCATGAAATGGATATTTCGTTTTATTAAACGATGGAATAGGATTAGACACTAGGATTTCTCCTGTATCGTGGGTACAGACATGCATCGCACACGCAGATACACCCAGACCCGAAACAACTATCTGTAAACTATCCATACATTTGTTCCATGTGGGAATCGAACCCACGACACGTAGCGCAGAAAGTTAATCACTTACCCACTACGCCAACTGTGCCGTCTTTTGTGCTGTTAAGTTCTCGAAACGGTTTAGTGTGGTATGCCACGCTTTCAGTATCTCTGTCCAATGTACACATTTGATCATAGAAATTAGATATTTAAATCAAATTTTACTTTTGGTTTATCTGATCAAAGTTTCTGACATTTCAATATTGTCAATGAATCACAACCAAATGGGTATGAAAGCAATTTTATTGATAAAAGCAACAAATGTCTCTATAATACAAGGCGCCGATATTATAAAAATAGAATACTGCATTTGTCAAACCTCACATCTTGGACACAGCTATTGGATGAGTAACATGACGTAGTAGACGTAGGCTAAACGAGAGTTGGTCTATTCCAGTGTAGTCAACTTATAGATTTGTGATGTGTCATGTTAGACACAGTGTGACAAATAATGTTTGATTGTTGGCTGCACTGTACTTTTTGACTGTACCACTTGTGACCTCTTTTAACTATTTGGTTTTATTGCTGGTACTTGTATGTTTTCATATGTACTATTTTTGTGTTTCTTTAATAGTTTATAGTATTATAGTTGCTATGGCGCAAAGAATAAATTAATCTTCTTTCTTTCTTAGTCGTCAAAAATATTGATCAAATCTTGGACGAAAAATTTGGATAAAGAAATTGGATGAGTGGCATACCACCCTTAAATAAGTTCCCTCGCAGACGAAGTCGCTGGTAACAGTTAGTTTGTTTATAAGAACAAAAATGGGGAAATCCCATATCGGTAAACTAATTATCCTCCTAAGGTTTTATCAAAGGCAAAAAGCTTTTGTCCTAATCTACAATACTTTAATGTATTAGTAAAGCAGCCGCTCCGCCCTCGTCACTGTACAAAGAAAAGTTTTATTTGTTATTTGGCAAGAACTAAATACCTTTTAGGAGCGATGACAACTCATTGCCAAATTCTCGGTTACTGGATTGAAGACTCGAAATCGTTAGACGCACAAAGTAAGTCAGGCCCAAGTGGGACTGACTTACTATGAGCGTATTACAGGGCCGGACCACATATCGAAAATCTAAACTCAAGTAGAGCTTGAGATTGCATCAATAAATATAAATGCTGGACCATTAATTCAGGGTTCATATTTGATTGGCACAATCTAGATTCAAGTTTTACTTAAGTTTTGATTCACGTTCTGTTATATTTACGGTCATCACTGATTCAATGACTGACTCACTGAGGAACTCACTGACTCTATCACGCTGTAAGATTATTCATTCTATTACTTTTTCAACGGGCGGCTTAGGCCCTTATATTAGCTCAGTAGTAATCAAATATTTACGCCTGGCAGGCCGGTTTGTGAGTGCAGTATGGCTGCTGTTCCACTGAAGTGACGCTGCTGTTCCACTAGAGTGACGCTGCTACCCCTTAGTAAGTCCTTTACGGCCAAAATTAATAATCAATCTAATTCAAAATCTTTAGATTCAAGATTTTGAACTCGATCTGTTCTTGTGTTAAACATCAGATCAATTCTCAAATCCAAATCCAAAGATTTTGGATTAGGTAGATTGATTATTGATTTCGGTTAATAGTACTATTTTAAGACATCTACAGGAGTAAATGGCCACTCCATTTAGTAAGTCCTTTACGGCCAAAATTAATAATCAATCTAATTCAAAATCTTTAGATTCAAGATTTTGAACTTGATCTGTTCTTGTGTTAAACATCAGATAAATTCTCAAATCCAAATCCAAAGATTTTGGATTAGGTAGATTGATTATTGATTTCGGTCAATAGTACTATTTTACGACATCTACAGGAGTAAATGGAGTGGTGCTATGTTCTTAATCGGGACACCACACGGAATTTGAGTATTATTATTGTCATAACTGGGTATATTTTTCTTGACCATGGACCACAGACTTGTTTCTGTTTAGACTTCGTCATCATCAAATGGACCTACCTAACTGGACAGTTAGTCTCAGGTGGATACACTCGTCAACAACTACGAGAATAAAGCTCCTAACGGATATTGGGATAGGCGCAACATGGGCACTTGATTTAGATTTGTCTTGTCTGAATTAAGGCGAATTATAAATACTATCATCAGCCGAACTATCTAGTATTTGAAGCTCAAGTAACGGAGGATTCGAGTTATTTTATAGTTTTATTAGTAGCTTTGATACCGTTTTGTTAATTGGCACCGAATCTTGATCAGAATTTTTATTGCGACGTGCATTTTCTAGTTTTTAATTTCACTCAAATGAAAAATTCGTTTAGTTGCATAAGATTATCAATAATTAAGATTTCTGTAATTGGTGATAGTTAACTTTACACCAGACATTAACAAAAACGCTTTCTCTTTCTTTCCAAGTTTGTAAAACTGAAGCATGGTAAGCGGTGCCAGTGCCAGTGTGGTGCTGGCTAAGAATACCACCACCCCAACTCATCCCGTGGGTATCGTCAAACTCAAACTAAAAGATTTTAATATCATCTAGGCCCTTATAAGCACGCAAGTAAAGTCAAAGTTAAGGTGCAGGTTCGGAAAAGTTAATCTTTTGGAGAAGAGCCGGCTAGAAACTCCAAGACACTCTTTTAAAAACTGATATTACAATTTAACACATCAGGTATGTGAAAACAAAGTCGACATTATGTGAAATACATACACACAATAATAAACTCACTATACTTCTGTAATACAAACTCAGAACTTGATAATTATTAACGTACAGGTAACAATGGTACGAGTCAATGAAATTCTCAAATTTACAAAATAGAAGATGCTAAATTATATTAAAATAAAGAGTATTATAGCCATCAATGCTGTAAACAATGTCACATCATATACATAAACATGTCAAAAATGACATAATATGTCCTATGTATAAAAGTTGTAGAGTTTGATATGGAAAACCGTACGACGTTGCCGACATTTTTCATAGATTGTTTATCATTTTTGAAATAATTTATGAGTATGTAAAAATTTATTATTCTAAACATGTATGTGGAATGTATGTCTGTAAACGCACCCACGACACAGGAGAAATCCTAGTGTGGGGCAACGTTTTTTAAAGAAAAAAAAAAAGAAAAAAAAAAAAAAACACCGTACGACGTTGCCTTATACTTGACATTGGCGAAATTGAGGAAGATACTCAACAGAAGCCATAATCTCGGAGAAGAAGAAGAAGAAGAAAACAGTTGTAAATTCTAACAATAATTAAATCCACATTCATCGCAATTGAAACTAATTAATAGATAAACATGTGCAGAAAGAATCAGTGCCAAACATCCCTGTCGTCAACGTAGTCTATAGCTTTATAATAAGCTTTTTCAATAAGAACGCGTTTAATATGGGCTTTAAACTTTCCCTCGGTAAGATCTGTAATAGATTTGGAAAGCTTGTTATAAAAACGTATACCATTCCCTAGGAATGATTTATTCGTTTTAGCTAATCTAAATTTGGGTAGACTATTTTATGTTTTGTGTATTTATGTCAAAATCGCTTCTTTTATAATACCTGTGCAGATTTTTGCGGACATATAACATATTTTCAAAGATATAGAGTGGCGGAAGTGTAAGTATGTTAATATCTTTAAACATGGTTGTAAGAGAATCGCGAGGACCCATATTATAAATCGCGTAATCGTAGATCGTAAAAGCCGACTATGGGATAAGCCGGACGATGGGCAGCAGCGTCCTTCCAGTACAATTATAACACAATTGCGATCGCGAACCCACTTTTTAAGCGTGGCGATTATGGCAAAACCCCCCAATGAGCACACAACACAAGCCCATACTGGTCGTTGGAGTAATCTTTGGGTGAGGACAGCAATTTGAAAAGACGATTTTAGCTGAAATGATGAAGCGGCTAAAGGTAAGCGTATTTTTTCATTTTGACTGGAGAATAGGTACTTGTGGTTAATTTTGGTCGCGTGGTGACGGCTAAGAATAACACCACCCTATCTCTTCCCGTGGGTGTAGAAAAATTCAATAATGGGATTAGCTGGAGGATGGGCAGCAACGTCCTTTGAGTAAATTTACAACCCAACTGCGATCGCCAATCCGTCTACCAAGCGTGAGGCAAAACCTCACAATGACCACACAAAAAACCCATACCGTTCGTTATGGTGATCTTTGGGGGAGGCCTATGCCAGTGGACGTCTCGCCTGCCGACGAGATCGCCTGAAATGATGACGATGATATTTTGTTTCCTTGACATTTTGCATCTTCCTTTGTTATATTTTAATGGAATTAGATTGGTATTTGGTGGTAACCGGCCTTGCATAGAGACTGGTACAACTATATCAGGTGTATATTAATGCTCGTTGGCATTTGACGCCCATAGATTATGATAACTTTATACGATTATAATCAAATAGAACGGGATCATGACGTCGGTGTTATGTGCGACTACGAATATTAAATTATCGGATACTTTTAAGCGGCACAGGATAATTAGAACTGAACATAATTTTTTAATTGTTAATGGTAAGGTATTTCATTATTTTAAATATTATGCTTGTTTGCTATGTATATGACATACATTATATAATATATATATATAACAAAACAAATGAAATTGACATCGTGACGTAAACTTATACCATGGATTTACCTAGAGATTACCTAGGTTTAATCTTTAAGCACTTCATTTCATTGTATTAGTCAGATGTAGTCTAAGAAATCCAAAAGCATGTGGTTATTAATAAATTATTTTTAGTTGGCTAGTGTGGTCGATTATTATATACCAGCTACAGTGTATGCATTTTACTACTATATTACCTCATTCGGTACATGTTTCTGGAACGCTCAGCCTCAGAAATGAGCGTCAGCCTTTTAATTAAAAAAATATCAACGTCAAGTGTCAATGTGCAACAAAAATATGAAAAATTGAAAAGATTTTTGATGAAAAAACAATTGAACCGTACGACGTTGCCGACATATTTTTTAGATTTTTTTTCATTTTTGAGCAATATTTTATGAATATGTAAACATTTATTCATCTAAATACCGTACGACGTTGCCTTAAACTTGACATTGGCGAAATTGTGGAAGATAACCTACAGAAGCCATAATCTAAGAGAAGAAGAAGAAGAAGAAGATTTTTGATAAATCGTCAATAATGGGTGTATCAAATCCATCATATACACATTTTATTTAAACAGCGAGTTTATTTTTAGATCAAGATGTTGTCTGCAGTGAAAGTGCGCATTCATGGGGTGCAAGATGATAACTGGGTATAGGTAAACGACAGAATCAACCAGTATCGGGGTCTGATAAAGTTATAGCAACGAATTGGAGAGTATTCATCAACAAGAGAAAACAACTTGGTAGAATCAGATACACGAAAAACAAGAAAATGGAAAATTGTCGATTGGCACAGTTTATGGAAGGACTATGAAATTGGACGTCTAAAGTGGAAGGCCTGGTGACCTGAAATACAGGCTTCAACCTAGTTTAGGCACCAGTCTCCCACGATAAATTTGTACAATAACAATATACCAATATATATATATACCAATAAATAAATTAACTTTCAAAATTGTATCCAGTTTATTTAACTGATTTCATCATTTCGGCCAAATGAAGTCCACTGCTGGACACAGGCCTCCCCAAAAAATCACCACAATGACCGACATGGGTGTGTTGTGGGCTCATTGGGGGGTTTTGCCATAATCGCCACGCTTGGCAGACGGGTTGGCGATCGCAGTTGAGTTATTAATGTACTCGAAGGACGCCGCTGCCCATCCTCCGGCTAATCCCTTAGTCGACTTGTACGAGACTCACGGGAGGAGATGGGGTGGTGGTATTCCGAGCCGGCACCACACGGCAACTGATTTCAGTGCGTATAAAATATTTTTTTGATCTATCCTAACGCTATTTTGAATAAAGACACAATGAACTATTTATTTTCACATAAAACTGCAATGTAAATAAAAATAAACCACTGTTGTTTTGCTACAGTTCACAGATAAGGACATCGTTCGCAGTAGCATAATTATCACATCATAGTACAATAATCAGGTAGCGATTTTATCGCGTTATTTACGATAGATTGCGTGCGCAAAAATGACAAAAACTGTAACCTATTATTTCCGAGATAAATGGCTTTTATAGTAGGGTTCCGAAGGTCTGAAGGAAAAAACGACGCAACCCTTATAGGATTACCCGTGCGTCTGTCCGTCTGTCACAGCCAATTTGCTCCGAATCTACAATACCGATTAAGTTAAAATTTGGTATACATATATGGATTTCTGTAACCCAAAAACGGAAGTGTAGCGTAAATAAATGAATTTTGAATATGTGGGTCACTGGTGGGTAATATGGAAAAAAAAAATCAAGCTGTGCTGTGTAACATATTAAATAAAAGGGCTTGATATAATGGTCTCAGATACAGTTATTTTCTAATTTTAAAATAAATATTTTTAAAGTTATTTAAGAAAATAGGCGATAATTTATCATTCCCCCTAATATCCGAAACTAACGAGCCTACAATTTCGTTGTTTTATTGTTCTTTATTTATATATCACAGGAAAACCTATAAGAAGTCTATGGTCTTAAAATAAATCCTTCAATATTGTGCGTACAAACTTACATTTGCAGTTGGAATGTATGGAGAACATGTTTTTCAACATGTGTTTATTCTTGGGATAAATTTTTATTGGTACTAATCGTTCGCCTTAACTAGGCCAGGCATCCGTCACTTCTCGAACATAAAGATAACATATTCATCGTACGGAACCCTCTCCACGCGAGATCAACTTGCACTTGTCCGGTATTTTTTTTTATTATAGGACTAAGTTTTCGTTAAGTTGTCACTTACAGTAGTACTGTAGCCTACTGATAGCCCCGTGGTTGAACGCTTGCCTTCCAACCAAGAGATACTGAGTTCGATCTCGCGGGCTGATTACCCAAGTCGCAGACGCTTTGCAACAGGCGAAATTGTTCCAACGCTGCTGTCAAACGTCAATTTGGTATTACCTATTTGCCGATAGTGACTAAACAGGCGAAGATCTCTGACGCGCCTCTGTCGGACATTCAATGAATGAAAACGTTAATTCTTTTTAGTTCCACTGTTCGCTACTGGCGCTAGTAACTATGCATCTTCCACAATAGCGACAGGCGGACGATGCCTTACGTAATACCAATTTTTGACGCTTTTCCACCGGTGGATCTTTAGCTGCGCGATAGCTGCTATCGCGTCTGCTGTTGCTGTTTTTAGCTAATCAGAATTATCACTTGTGTTAAAAGTGAAGAAAAACATAGTGAGAAAACCTGCACACCTGAGAGGGCATCAAAATGTTCTCAATGGTGTGTATAGTCCGCCAGCCCGCACTAGGCCAGCGTGGTAGACTAAGGCCTAATCTTTCTCATCGTGGGGCAGTGGTACAGTAATGGCCTGATTAATGTACGTCACTTACAGCATGTGTATGAGACTGTGTATGTCTAGAATTGAAACCTGTGACATATACATAGACAATCATAGTGATCTAAAAATAATTCTCTTCTGAATCAATTGCGTGGGATGAAAGTCCGATGCATTACTTACCTACGTTTTAACTTGATATTAATTTACATACCAGCGCTATTTTAACATAATCTTGAGGTCAAATAACAAAAGAAAATACTATCACGGATAAAGTAGCTCGAGTTGAACTTGATAGTAACCTAAAAAATGCTTCCGTCAAGGTTTGTTAACCTCACAATGGCACACTATCATGGAATCTTGTAACGCATATGAAGAAAACATTTAAGGGAATCTTAATATGGATAATATTATAACAGTTTGTGATATTTTGGTCATAGAGGCGTAGGCGGGAAACGGTAAAGTAAACGGTAAATACGGATAAATAAAGCAAGATAATAGTCCAATAAAGCACTTTGGTACTTCTATTTCGGTTGGAAGCTCTTACAAAGAAGGTAATAAAACTACCGATATCAATTCAAAAAGCTGGACCGACCGCGTAGAATTACTGCTTTGGTACTTAAAGACTTTTTTGGTAGCCTTTTCAATTGGTCCCCAGAGAAAATTCAACATGAACTTACGAGGCGGACTTCAGGGAAGGGTGAAGGGGCATGCAAGGCTAAAACCACTGGAGCGGTCGTCTTCGGCACCGAAGGGGGGCTTCAAGTCCTCGTAAGATCACACTAGAGCTCTATTGGCGCCACGATTTTATGTACATTTTAGAGGGGATGACTGTAAAGCGCTCACTGCCTCTAGCGGAGGGAAGGCGACTGTAAAAAGGAACTCCCCCCACGCACTTCTCGGGGAGGATTGTAAAGGATTTCCGTCAAGCCTCGGCGGTGTGTTTGTGATAGGTTGAACGCTTGCTTTCCGTACGGCAGGGTTGAAAATCGATCCTGGCCTATGACTCGAATTTATGTGCGAATCAGAATTTGATTATCACTTGCACCATAGTTACCTTTTACGACACCCACGGCCATGGGATGAGATGGGTTGATGTTAGTCGGAGCCGGCACCATACGGCAACAGTCTCAGTGCTCACTTACGTTAAATTAAGGCAAAATTCCATTCATCTAGACCCACTGGTTTAAGCTATTCATTGTCTATCAGTCAGTGCTAGAGTGTTATTAAGTACGTGGTCAGCTTTACTATTTATTTATTTTAAGAGTACCTACTCGTTTATACAGGGTGTCCAGGAAATAGCACGACATACTGCAGGGGGTGAGAGCTTGAGTCAATACCTACCAAAAAAACACGATATATGTTCAGCAAAATCTTACGGATTTACAGTAGTACAAAATTTTAAGATAAAAAAATTGTACTGTGAAAATTTAAATAAAAATTGTATTTCTTGAAAACATTTTAGTTTTGAATACAATAAAGACTTATCAATGAGTAAAGTAACTATTCACAAATAATTTGAGGTAAAAAAAAACTAGAAAAGGATTTTTTCATTACGAGATGCTTAAAATCTGTGTCAAGGTAGGGATTTCTCGATATTTCGGAAAATTTTGTACTACTGTAAATCCGTAAGATTTTGCTGAACATATATTGTGTTTTATTGGTAGGTATTGACCCAAGCTCTCACCCCCTGCAGTATGTCGTGCAATTTACTGGACAACCTGTATATGTTTAAAAATATTATTTCTGGTTCAAAATATATCAGATTATTTAAAGATATAAGATCGATTTATCGAGTGAGCACCTTTGTGATGTTCAGAAACCTGCACGCTCGATCGTTTCTTCTAATCTGTCACCAATAAGGCCAGTGGTACGATCGAGAAAAACTGTACCTATAGCCAGCCGACTGAAGTAGAATACATTCTGCGCCCACAGAAAAAAAGGAGTGTTGGCAGTTGATGTGAAAATACCTTATTTGTGTGCACTATTACAACTTTGTTAAATAAGGCAACATCGATCGACGACCTGATGAAAACAGCAAAGTTGGCACTCATTTAATCTTAGCGGATAAGGAAGTTGATGGTATCATTGTGATTTTAAAAAAAGAGAGTTCTTGTTTATTCTTTTGAACTTTTTTGTAATAACTTTGCGATTTTCTTCAGAATCCATCTATACAAATAAATAAAATTGAAGTGTCTGTTTGTAATGTCCAAATAACAGCTTTTTACTAAATGCATATGAAAGTATGTACGTTATATATAACAAAAAAACTATTTTAATTTGTTTTGTCTGTCTGTCTGTTTGTTCCGGTTAATCTCCGAAACGGCTGAACCGATTTTGACGGGACCTTCACTGGCAGATAGCTGATGTTATAAGGAATAACTTAGGCTACTTATATTTTAGAAAAATAATTAGGATTCCGCGTAAAAAAAATAAAACCCTTGAAATCCAATATATTTATTCTATGTCAAGTGTCTATGTCGAAGTACTCTAAATTTCCTTTAAATTAAACGCTGGTGAAACCGCGGGTCCCAGCTAGTTTCTAATAAAATCAGAATGTTTAAAAGTCTAATATAATTTCGTCACCGTCACGTCTGAATTTTCGAGAACCTGGATTTTCGAGGACACAATGTAACACGATTTAAAAAAGTTACCACGGAGTTTCTTGCCCGTTTTTCTCCATAGGAAATCTACATCTTGGAACATTGCAACTAAATTCTCGACTATTCATAAGTGCTATCAATGGTTTAAAAGAACAATTTTTTTTATCTTATCTTTCTCACCCATAAAGATAATTTATGTGCAATTTTTGTATGTGGCAGGTACTTAATAATGTGCGCGCTTAAAGTATTATTAATGATGATTTCAAGAGGTTATTTAATTAAACAGAAAATGCAGATGTTACATGTTAGACACATCGTACATCGATTAATGATGATGGAATTAGATTAACATCACATTTTATGTTGGTTATAGACACGTGTGTGGTCGAAGTAAGACATAATTATATTAATAAATCTTAAACGCCATAAACATTTGAAAATTAACTTACATACTTTTATAGCAGTGAAAGGCATATTGTATTGACATAATGATAACTGTAATTAATAAAGAGCCATTTTTAAATTTCTGATAAACCATTATTCACCAACACTTTTACATTAAGATGTTCTAGATAGTTCGTTTATTAAGACTTAGTTTATCACATTTTAAATCCTGAATGCCTGATCTATTCTATTCTCAAATTAAATGCTTTTTTATTTAGTTTGAATTTAACTACTTTTATTCTGTTTTAAAACAATGATTTTAATTATTATCATTTCGTTTTATGCATTTCATGAATCTAAGCTAAGAATAGCACAATCACGTCTTCCCGCGACTGTCATACGACGCGATTATGGGATTATCCGGATTATGGGTAGCAGTGTTCTTCGAGTACATTTACAACTCAACTGCAATCGCCAGCGTGCCTGCCAAGCGTGGCGATTATGGCAAAACCCCCCAATGAGCACACAACATAAACGCAAATCGGTCCTCGTGTTGTAGTATTCTTCAGGGGACACCTATGTCCAGCTGTGGAAAATACTTGGCTGATATCATGGTTTTAAAAGTGTGTAATGTTAAAATCTTTAAACTATATAATATACCCTATCCTATAGTAACTTATAAAGGTTTATAATCTTGAAATAAATAAAAATACATATGTTTCACACTAATACACCATCAATTTACAATACAATTTATTAATATAAAATACATTAATTAACTGAGATGTAACTTTAACAAAAAAAAAATATGTTGGAATTCTTGAGCATTTTATCACTACTTTTTCAGTCTATCACAATGACTGAATTATAAATCAATACATCTAATTAAATTAATACATGTTTTTGAATTAATTATTAACTCTACGTCGTAAATTAATTCTAAATGGAGAATAGAATTTGCATAGCGTTGTCAAATTTACGAGTCTCCTGAGTTTTGTCAGGTTTCCATGTAGCTGTCTCACACATCATCATGTCTTCTTCCGTTTTAGTATTTTCTTTTTCTGCTACCAATTTTATTTCTTGCTTTATATTTGAAGGTTTTTTCTTGTCTCCTGCTCTTTCAATCTTAATTTCTTGGTTGATGTTAAATATATTCTGAAGTGGGTCGGTTCTGTTTTCAAAGTTTTGTCTTCCGTCAAGTCTTATATCGCTGTCTCTGTGGTTGACAGATCCTCGTATGTTGACAATAACTGTTGGCTTCAATACTGTTTGCGATTCTCTGTTACCAATGTGGCTTTGTCCAGCCATCGTGTTAGTCAACGGAGTATAATTGTCAGATTCTGTTTCTACATCAACATCGTCTTCATTTTCTTTGTTTTTGTTTTTATTAACATTTGGTCGTGGCCGCTTTTCCTTTTTAGGTTTCAAGGTTGTAAATTTATTTTTGTTAGTATCTATAAACACAACTACTTCTTCTCTATAATTTATTTCATCACTGGAATTATTAACAATGCTTTTCGGGAATCGATACTTCATCGAAGGCATTTCAATTCTATCGTTTCTTCTGGGGATATATTCAGCATCACTCGGCAAATGCTCATTCTCGTCTCCATACCTCACGTAGTTCTGAGATAAATGATTCTCATCATTTTGGTTTATATCTTCAGGAAGTTGAGAATGAATTCTCAGAGATTCTATGACATCGCGGAACAAGGAACGTTTCTGTTGTGTTGTAGCAATTTCACGAGTTTGCGTAGGACTCGCACTACATAATATTATCATGTACGTGACACAAATGAAACACTGCATCTATAAAAGAAAAGAAAATATCGAAATAACATTAAAAATATTAGACAGTAACTTTATTACGAGTTACATCTATGGTATAGTTGTTAATTAATTTGTATTATCACAATGACAATGCTATTACGTGTAAAAGTAATTTGGCCTACTGGCCTAAAAGCCGGTTTGCGGTCGGTAGCAGAGATGGATTGAAAATACAAGTTCATTAAATTGAACAAAGCTGTTTACGACAAAACGACGGACGATAGAAATCAGCACTGTTTTAGAAATAAGACTGCTACATTCCTCACATGTATATTTTCTTTGCCTTATGAAGCGAGAAAATATTTGAGTGTTTATCAATATTATTTGTAAATTACGCACAACACTGAATGTCGGACTTTAAATCTGTACGTTATGTGTGTTACAAAAACACCATTCAGAAAATCTCAAAGAACAATCGATATCATGCAGTTTGAAGTTATATGTGTTGGAACAGGTAATACTCACACACTCGCATCGTGTAAATTTTTGACACTGACTCGAAGTACAAATCGAATATGATATTTAAACTCTTAGCCACGTTTTTACTGATGATAAGAGCAACAAGAGAAGAAATGAGATGCTCTATTATTTATCGGGAACCGAGAAAATTTAACAAGGCAAATTAATATTATTCTAACATTAGTATTAGTTTATAAAAATACATCAAAATCACTGAAATAGGGTACTAAAGTGACTCACCTTGTTAGTGTTCCGTATATCACCCTCGTCGTACGACTAGTTGCGCAGGAGTGGCGAGATGCGACCAGGAAGCACTCGGAGGGTTGACTGAACTCGACTGAACTGAGTCAGGGATGGCCAAGCTCGTCAGGGATAGGTTCTCCATACAAGTTGATTTTATTTAGGTAACAGTAATGCTTAATGAGTAAATAGATTGTGAGGTTTTACGCCTTACCTGTATAACTAAATGAAATTTACTAAGCCAAAAGCCTATCGTGTGCCTTAAATGATCACTTCATTGCCGACTTCAAAAAAGGTTTTATGTTTGTCGCGTTTGTTTTATGTATCATCATCATCATCATCATCATATCAGCCAAAGGTTGCACTGCTAAACAAAAGCCTCCCCCTTATATTTCCACAAAGTCCGGTTACATGCCACAAGCATCCAACGGCTCCCACACATACACACCAGATCGTCCGTCCATCTGATTAGAGGTCGCCCCTCGCTGCGTTTTCCGGTGCGCGGTCTTCACTCGAGAACCTTTTTGCCCTACCGGCTATCAATTCTACGAGCAATGTGCTCTGCCCATTGCCACTTCAGTGTACTTATTCTTTCAGCTATGTTGGTAACTTTAGTTCTTCTCGGATCTCCTCATTCCTGGTTCGATCTCGTAAAGAAATACCAAGCCTAGTTCTCTCCATAGCTCACCGAGTGACCTTGAGCTTTCTTACGAGACCCATTGTGAGTGACCACGCCTCCGTGCCATATATCATCGCTGGTAACACACAGTGGTTAAAGACTTTCGTTTTGTGGCATTGCGGTATTGTTGACGAAAAGAGGTTTCCCGAACGCTGCCCAGCCGAGTCGGATTCGAAGTTTTATGTATGTTGGGGCAAAACTTCGACTTGTGTATGCACCGATTTGAATGATCTTCGTTTTGTTTGAAAGACTTAAAACCGATTTCTAAAAGAAAAACCGGACAAGTGTCAGTTGAATTAGAGTAGAGAGGGTTCCGTATAATGAATGTTTCTTTATAATTATACTTCCATGTTTTTTTAAATCTGACCCAAAGTTTGTGGTAACTAAAACAATTTATCCCAAGAACAAACTTAACATTGTATTTGAAAAACATGTTCTCCTATACATTCCAGCTGTAAGATTGTACGCACATTATAGAAATAACTAGTTACTGTATTTTTTTCAAGATTTTGGGCTCAGTAGTTTAGGAGATAAGGAGAACGCACCCGAATGGTCATTATTTTAACTCTTTTCTTAAATAACTTTGAAAATGTTTATTTTAAAATTATGTTAGATTAATATAAGTTTTAACTTAATCTGTCCAGTAGATTCGTAGCATATTGGCTCGGACAGACGGCCAGACAGACACGAGTGATCTACAAGGTGCCACCGTTTTTTCATACGTTCGTTCGGAATCCTAATAAAACAATTTGTGAGAAACAGTTCAGAAAGTCAGTTTTACTTATACCTCAATATCACCAAGAATCATTAAGCGTCTGATAGAAAACCATGGCTAGGCATTGTCTGGCACATGCTGAAAGGGACGTTAAGCGCCTTCCGGCACCATAGCGTCTGCTGCAGAAGGAATAAGAGGTTGTTGTCTCCCTCTCCTATTCCGCCGCCCCTGCGCGTACATTATTTATTTTATTTAGTTATATACTCTTTATTGCCACCACCACACCACACCACACCACATAATATATAGAGGTAAATATTTAAAAAGATACATGTACAGTGGGCGGTCTTATCGCACAGGGCGATCTCTTCCAGACAACCTTTGGATGGACAGGAAGAAAGGAGAGAGATATTGGGCTGTCTAGTGTACAATATATCATACACAATATTACTTAGACATAAAAATATAAAATACATAATAATACATACAATAAATATCACCAAGAATCAAAAATTAAATTAATTAATTAATGGTAGTATAATTATAAAAGGAGACGATGGCTTCCTATAGACTCCAGCTCCAGATCATGGACAGAACTACAGCCGAGAGCGAGAGGTTACCCAAATCAATTACCTTGACGAGATCAAGATTCCGGATCGCCCAAGTAGGGCACTCCTCCAGCGTGTTGCGCTGTGTCCTCCAGACAGTTGCCGCAGTTGTTAAACCCTACTTTCTGCTCCCGGTTTATGTGACACAGTTACTTCCGAACACCATTGAATCTACCGAAACATCCATATCGCGAAAATATCTGCATTAGCTAAGGATGCCGTATATGTCCAGCTACTCCAAACATTCCTAAGAGAGCTGATCCTGCGGTGACCAACGTGTCAGAAGGCGATGACTACAGATAAAAAAAACTGTAGTCGTATTAATTCATCATCCTCATTTTGTTTAACTTTCAAGTTAATTTATTTTTAGCCATATCATACGATTTAATACCTGGGTTTAGCACCCCTGTCCAGAATTAAACAGCAACTTGTCTTGTTGGGAACTACTAGACTTCTGATGTCCGGAACCGTGGCCATGGGACCAATACACCAATGCGAATAAATGGGGCAAATAACGACCATAAATTTATCACAGTAAGGTAGGCATGGAATGGAGGGACACGGTGGTATTTTTTTGCACACTGTATTCGTTTGTGATACGGGGTTCAAGAATTGGAGATTGGTCAGCAAAGCGGTTTAATAGTTTCTAACAATTGGATAAACTAATCTATTGATTATATTTTAAACAGACGTTTCTAATCAAATCAAATGTTGCACAACTTGAAAAGCTTTCACAATATTTCTGCAATTCCCGATATAAAAAAATCGTTGCAAACCATCATTCAAAACCGTTCTTCATTAAAGTTAATAAATATATTAGGTATGTTTCGTATCCTATTTAATTCTTTATAACTATAAAATATAATGTACTATCTATTTTTATATTAGTTTATATATGTATTCCTATTTTTTTCCATGCCATAATTATCTATAACTTTGTTTTTGTACCTTTATCGAAGTGACTTTTTAACCCAAAGGTTGACTGGTAGAAAATGCCTCATGGCATTAAGTCCGCCTTGTGTACATTAAAAAATTATGAGAGCGGCTAAATATAAATGAAAAACACTTAATAAAATTTACATAGATAAAAAATTGATACATAGGTAAAAAGTGTAACGACTCGTAGTGTGATCTTACGAAGACCTGGAGAGCTCCCTTTTGGTGCCGAAGATGACCGCTCCAGTGCTTATCGCCGGTAGGAATCCGGCATACTCCTTCGCCCTTCCCCGACGCGTAGGAAGTTCATGTAGAATTTTGTTCAGCTGTGGACATCTTTTTGGATGATGAGTTTATGGATATAAGGATTGATAGCTGAACCAAACATACCCACTTTGAATTAGGCTACAAGTCTCATGATTTAGGACCGTATTACGGAACGAGAATCAAAACTTAAAACCAAAGTCTAGATTGTGTTAATCAAAAATTAACACCACTAAATTGGCCCAGCATTTATATTCCATCGATGCGATCTCGACTCAAGTGTTACCTGACTTTTAATTCTCGATCTGTGCAGGCCTCAGACGTAATCCCTCATTATTATGTACCTAGAAGGAAGATTTAATTGGCAGTCCATATTAGTTGATAATGTATCTACTGATCCCATTGCATACTGAACATTATAACGGTAAGTACCACTCTACCTCTAAAACACTTTTAAACGGATTCTATCGCGTATATTTTAGATTTTATTTTTCCTGATGTTTCGAACACTTTGCAGGGTTCGTGGTCGCAGGATGACGCGATAGATAA
Source organism: Diloba caeruleocephala (assembly GCA_947459985.1). Taxonomy (NCBI): domain Eukaryota; kingdom Metazoa; phylum Arthropoda; class Insecta; order Lepidoptera; family Noctuidae; genus Diloba; species Diloba caeruleocephala. The sequence continues at coordinate 2,274,165 of OX381610.1, forward strand.
ATATACGCGATAGAATCCGTTTAAAATGTTCTACTATAATGTGTAATACTCACGAAAACCTAAGACATTGTTAAGTACCATTATGTTACTTTTAATAACACTATATTTGTAGCAGCTCACATTGCGCTTGCGTCTAAGTTTGAATTGATTACTAAACAAACCTGATTCTCTGGATTATATTAGGTGCCTATACTATAAAAGTGCTATTGAACTAAATGATTGCTTATTTCCAGCAGGAAGATTACAAAGATACTGGTTCAGCCTGTTATTATGCCGCATAAGTTGGTGTGTCACAATGAATCCGTGTGGTGTCCGGTTTAAGAATATAGCACCACTCCATCTTAGCCCGTTGGATGTCGTAAAAGACTAAGTGACTCTAAATCAGAGGTATGGGCAGCCATACTGCGCTCACCAATCTGCCTGCCAAGCGTGGTGAGTATTGATAAATACCCCCTAAATGACGACCGAATTGTGAAAATCTATGGGGCAGGCCTTTGTTCAGCAGTGGACGTATAAATGGTGGATATGATACACGATAGTTTGGCAGGCTGAAGCCTTCTTATATTAGTATATAGATTTTATGTACACAACAATAGCAATTGTAATAGAAAATTAATTCATTAATTAAATTTAACATTCCGAAAATGTAACATCCAATGTTTATTTTAGAAACTCCACCATCACATACATTTTAATGGTCACATCATTAAAATCTTTTACATAACTTGCCTTGTTAGTATGGATCAAATCTTGCAACTAAATTTTGACACAGTTATCCCCAACCTATTGAGCTGAAATTTGCATACACGTTTAGTTTGGATGACAATGCATGGTCAACTAAGTCACAGAGTACCTTTTATAAAAACTAAGTGACGAAATTCTAAATCCAATATGGCGGACTCCCAAAGATGGCGGATCAATAATTTTTTATGTATCCACATGATAAGTGTTTCAAATGAAAGGGATAGATGAGAAAAATACGTAAATAATTAATAAAAGCTAGATTTAAAAAAGTGTTTTTTATTAATAATTTTATATTATCATCCTTTTTACTATCCTAAATCATACAAAGAATTTTGTCTGACATATTTTATTTTAAAAGCTGTTCACCAACGCGCTCGAGGATGTCTTCAAAACTCTGGATTGGACTGGACGGGGTATAAATGTGAACGGTGAGCACATCTCGCACCTTCGATTTGCCGATGACATCGTCATAGTAGCAGAGTCGCTGGACCAGCTAAGCGAGATGCTGCATGGCCTAAATGAAGCTTCACGACTGGTCGGTCTTGGCATGAACTTGGATAAAACCAAGATCATGTTCAATGAACATGTCAGGCCGAGACCGATATATGTCGAAGGATCGTTGCTCGAAGTTGTTCAAGAGTATATCTACCTAGGGCAGGTCATTAAGCTTGGTAGAAACAACTTCGAGCGGGAAATCGATCGGAGAATTCAGTTGGGCTGGGCACCGTTTAGCAAACTTCGTCGAGTCTTTTCTTCGCCTATACCGCAATGCCTGAAGACGAAAGCATACAACCAGTGCGTCCTACCTGTTATGACTTACGGTGCCGAAACGTGGACATTAACGGTTGGACTAGTCCACAAATTTAAAGTTGCACAGCGGGCTATGGAGCGAGCTATGCTCGGAGTCTCTTTGAAGGATAAAATTCGAAATGAGGTCATCCGACAAAGAACCAAGGTAACCGACATAGCTCGTAGAATTAGCTTGCTGAAGTGGCAATGGGCTGGCCATGTCTGTCGAAGGACCGATAGCCGTTGGAGCAGACGAGTCCTAGAATGGAGACCGCGGCTCGGCAACCGTAAGGTAGGACGCCCGCCCGCCAGGTGGACCGATGACCTGAGAAAGGTCGCTGGAGGGGACTGGATGCGGAAGGCGGAGGACCGGGTGTTGTGGCGTAAATTGGGAGAGGCCTATGTCCAGCAGTGGACTATGATTGGCTGATTGATTGATTGATTGATTGATATTTTAATTTCTAGGTTCCAGTATGACTTGAAAATCGTCAGCGGCTCTCAGCATTATGTCAAACTTCAGTTTCAATGGTGTTTCTATATCCAGTTCTGAGATTGGCAGTACTCGGTACTGGCGCAAGAGAGTCGCTAATACTGTTTTCATTGACATCATTGCGTAGCGGTAACCTGGGAAATGAAAAGTACAATTAATATAAGTGCAGTCTCATTTAGCGATGGGTGATTTTTACTCTACATGTGGCTACGAATAGCACTAACCCATCTCATCACGTGGATGTCGTAAAAGGCGACTTTAGGATTAGCTGGAGGATGGGCATCAGTGTCCTTCTAGTACATTAATAACTCAACTGCGATCGGCAACCCGTCTGCCAAGCGTGGCGATTATGGCAAACACCTCAAAGAGCCCACAACACACTCATATCGGTCGTTGTGGTGATCATAGGGGGAGGCCTGTGTCACGGGCGGTTACGAACGAACGAATAGAAACATTAAATATAGAATCTATGGATGGAGCGACCGTAAATAGACCATAATATGCTTTGAAAAACTCACCAATACAATTCCTAGGTCCATAACTAAAAGACAGGAAGGCAGCGGGATGCTTGAGGGTCGTATCGATGAACCGTTCAGGTCGGAACAGCTCAGCGTCATCGCCCCAGTACTGAGGGTTGCGGTGAGTAGCGAACAGGCTCAAAAAGATGCCTGTACCTTCGGGTAGAGTCACTTCAGATGCTGTAAGAAATCAATCATGATATAAAAAAGTGCTCATATTTAAGTGTCTACCAGATTAACAAAAAAAACAAAAACAGTAAATTATAACCATAATTTAACTTCCATTTTGTGCTATAAACCTTATAAGTTCCGAAAAAGTTAACTAAGTAATAGGTTGGAGAAGAGGTTATTTTTTTATTTAAAGCGTTTCCTGGTTATAGAGGAACCAGACCGTACTGACCAGTACTATATAAGGAACGCTTTTAAGCCTCACTCATCCAAAAGACAATCGTGTGCCTTCCACTTTCACAAGGACAGGTTAATAGGGCGTTAAACACGAAATGAAAGGATGTTGCGATCCAAATTCATTAAAAGTATAAATAAAGGGATAATATCTGAAACGTCTCTGAGCTTGTAGAATAACCAAGGGTCGCAAATATAACGCAAGTAATTCAGGTCACAACACGAAAACCAACAACATTTTCAAGCGATTGAGCATTGAATATAATCATATTTTATGGAGCGAATGAAGTAGAGTCATTGCATCTTTCAATTAATTAAAAAATTAAGAGGTAAAGATCACTATTAAAACTCGGTTACTTACGCAGTACAACGTCCTTATCAACTTTTCTTAATAATGATGGTGCTGGCGGGTACAGCCGTAGGCTTTCCTTGATGACAGCTTCTAAATACTTGAGACGAGGCAAGTCGTCAAAAACGACTGGCCGGTCTGAGTTGCCGAAAACATCTTTCAACCTGTTTAAAATTTCAGGTTCCATAATTATTTTGATTCATATTGATTCACGGTCTTCTGCTTTGTGTTAAAATATGTTTTTTCATTGACGCCACATTGCCCACTGGCTTGGCGAATCTATCTACTTGTACTTACTTTCTTATTCATTTGGTTAGTAACCCAACTTGGTGTCAGAGTTGTTCAAGACATCCAAAGGCCTCCAACTTGACTTTAACGACTGCAGGCTGTGTGATGACAACAACTGAGATTGTCGTTTTTACGTGCCCTTCGAAGTACGGAGACGTTCAGCACAAAAAATACGGTGACCCATCCATAGACTAACTACACCGGGCGTGTCCTAACCTCACTAATCGTCTACTGATTAGTAAGTATAACTTCTGTGAGCGCCTCGTAAATTTTTTGTGTAAACTGACAGTTACTTACAAGTTAGATAAGTTAAGCAAGGTTTGATCTCATAGGTCATAATTATGCTTTTTACATAGGTAATAAAATTGAGATGAGATAAGTTAGGCCTTCCAGCATGCTGGGTTAGCGGACTACACACACTATTGAGAACATTTTGGAGCCCTTTCAGGTGTGCAGGAAATCCCTCACGATGTTTTTCTTCACTGTTAACGCAAGTTATAATCAAATTCTTATCCGCACATGAATCCGAAAAGTCAGAGGTGCGGGCCGAAATCGAACTCGGATGTATTGCTCAGGCATGATGCTCACCAAACAAATGAATTGCCAGTCTCGCCACCAGGTTATTAAAAATTACTGATTTGAACTGTTAATAAGACCTCACTTTGGAAATATCTCTTAAGCCCTTTGAACTCAAATACATACTCACTCCTGATAAACCTTCTCTTGCACATCGGGATGTCTTGACAGCAGAACACTGGTGAACGAAGACCCCAGAGTGGAGGTATCAGTACCGGCTGTAAAAATCACCACTGTCTCTTCTCGAAGTTCTGTGTCATTGTACCCCTTTTCACCCCCTGACGACTCTATCATGAGTTCTAGGAAGGTTCTGAAGCGGTCATCATCTGAAAAGTTAAGAAGAGGTGTATGTTATTCAAAATAATAATATTTGCTTTTTAGTCGTGTGGTCTCCGGTAAGGGTCAGGTCGACAAGAGCGTTTCTAACCTTTGGGGTAGTTATAGAAGACTTGGGGATTAAGAACAGACTGAAAGATAAGTAGAATTCTGCTTTTGATTTTAGCATACGCTTGGTAACCTCTCCTACGAACGACCACTGTTGCCATAATTTAAGGCTGTGTAGTGGACTTTTACGGGCTATTATGATATTGAGTTTGCTTGAAGAAGATAGTGTTGATATATGTTTTTGTCGGCACAATATTGCAAAACTCAAAACTTTCATCTTCAAGCAAAGTGGGCGCCGATATAGGCTTAAACAACAATTCAGTGAACATGATTTAAATATTCTGCATAAAAAGATACGTTTCCACTCTAGGTAACAAGGAATAATTCTAAGTTATTATAACTTCTTGGGTACGATACACTGTAGTAGGAATGATTGATGATGACCGTGCGGTCCGGATTAAGAATATAACACCGCTCCATCTCCTCCCGTGGATGTCGTAAAAGGTGAATCAGGGCCTCTAAATCGGAGGGACGGAGAGCAGCCATTCTGCGCCTGCCAAGCGTGCAGATCAAAATGTGGGGGAGGTCTTTGTTCAGTAGTGGACGTCTTTTGGCTTATAGGATGAGAAGAAGATATAATAGGAAGGTGGACAGAAGCTAGCTAAATATGTCCTCCGTTGTTTCGATACAACGTGTTAAAGTGTCTTTTAGGATCTTTTTACTGAATAAAATATTCTTTTATATATAATATAAAACTGGTTTCTCTTACCTTCATCATCTGATTTCATATTTTTGTTCTCTGCTTCTTCCTTTCGTTTATCTTGTATTGCCTGTAATTTTTATGAATCTGTATTCTTTTCACTGTGAGTTGTTATAAAAACGGCTACAGGCGCTCTATACAAGTCAAGGTTAGTGGCCGCTTGTGAAAGAAAGAAATAAAGAAAGAAAGAAAAATATTTTATTGGCTTGCAGCAGCGTACACATAGACACAGGAAATATATAAAACCAAAAATAACTAAAGTAAATGCAATTAGATGTCTAACGGAAAAAAAAATTAAAAAAAAATAACTAGGAAGTAAAACAATTACTACAGTTATAGTGCATTAACTTGTAAATCGATTATAGTGTACGTCGCCGTTGTGCCAATAAGGTCCCTCGCTCAGCATTATGCAGCAGCGCATAAATCGCTGCAGCGCTGATTTTCAGCGAGAGCCTAGATGACGTACAATTTTTGATCCAAAACATTTACTGCATACGTAATAACTTATTATATATACATATAATATGTATATAGACATATAGATATAGGTACTTACATATTTTAGGTTTATTATAACAAAAAATAATAATATAAATAAAATAAAATACAAAATAAATAATATATAAGAAATTTAACATTAGAATAAATTATTTTATTGATTGATTGATTGATTACTGAATAATATAAATTCTGGCCGACTATAGAGCCATCGAACTATCTCACTTAACTCACTCGCCACTCCCGAGTCTCAGTCTGCCCAAACCGCTTACGCGGCTCGCACGTGAGGACAGAATAAGACGCGTGCCACCATCCAAAATATAAATAAAACAGTCAAGTGACGATATTAAGTATGTATATTCCTAAAGCTGAGCAATGCATTAAAACTGTGCGTCTAATCTGCAAGTGTATTCATTCCATAAACAATAACAACTAGAAAACGCTGCATACCTACACAATATTAATTACAACGTTTGGTTCGTTGTATCTTATATTAAAGTAATCTATGTAGCATAATAACAGTGTAGGAACGCATAACGCCACACGCCGCTGGATAATACTAGACTGATGATGTGTCTGTAAAGCCATAAACGCAAGGTAATGTTTTTTTATATTATAATGTTAAACTGTTCCTTAAATAGGTATTTTTTAAAGGTTTCCTTAAATGTAAATATCGTTTTCAGGCCTCGAATCGGCGGTGGTATATTATTCCAGCAACGAGTAGCAGCATACCTAAAGCTTCCCCTGAATGCTGTGGTACGATATTTCGGTACGCTCAGCGGGTTCGCCGTGCTCCGAGCAGCGTAACTATAGTGGCGGCTTCGCCAATCTAGTTTTTCATATAGGTACTCAGGTTTATTAGACTCAATTATACCGAAAAGTAAGCTTGCTAGGTGCAATCTCCTCCTGCCAGCCATTTTCAAAACATGGTTTTGGTTAAGAATTGGTGTTATACGACTTCTACGTGGTATTTTAAAACAGAAACGAGCACACGCATTTTGGATCCTTTGGACGAGGCGTTCTGTCCTTGACAGCAAACAGGGACCATACACAATGTCGCAATAGTTCAGGTTCGATAATACGAGACTATCTACCAAACTTTTTCTCAGTGGGACGCTGAGGTAATCGCGAATCCTATATAGCATTTTTAGTCTATAGAACCATTTTCTCAAAGTCATATTGATGTGAGTTTCAAAACGGAGTTCGGGATCTATGTTAAGCCCCAAGCTATATGCTCCCTCTACTCTCTGAATGCTCTCCCCTTTAATTTTGATCTCTGGTTTTGTTAGAAGTATTGCGTTAATTTGTTTCTTGCTGCCTAATACTATAAACTTAGATTTATGTGGATTTAGTACCAAAGAATTGTTTTCTGACCACTGCGTGATCCTTTGTAGTTCTTCATTCATTTTGAACACTGCTGATGACGTATCTTCCTTCTTAAAAGATACATAAAGTTGAATATCATCAGCGTACATGTGAAAATTACAATTCAGAAAACATTTGGTTATGTCAGCGGTGTAAAGGATGAAGAGGAGAGGTCCCAGGATTGATCCCTGCGGTACACCCCGTGTTACGCGCTCAGGGGGAGATGACAGCGACGCACCGTTTTCAATTCGTATCTCAACAAATTGGGATCTATTCGCAAGGACGCTTGTATTTTTTTATTGTGCGTAAGTTCGTTTAATCATTCAAAATCAGAATTGTATTGAATGTGCCATATAATATAACTTTGCTATTATAATAATTTGACGATTACGACATCATCAACGAAATTTACCATTCTGAACAATATTTTGTTTTCAATTTTTATTATGATCATAAAAAGCTTTTTGCTCTATTCACGACTTATTCGAAAATTAGTAAGTAATGGTTTAAGTATTAAAATTAAAATGAATACCTCATCAATGAACCGGGTAACGATTTCCACGTGTTCCATAAACTGAGTGTAATTTGCTGTCAGTTTATAAATTGGGTCAAAGTGAAGCCATGGTTTGCTTATGCGTTCTGACATCAATCGGCAACAGCTCGTGAATGCTCCAAGCAATTGTTCATTCGGGTTCAGTTGTGCGTTAGATGTTAGGCCTAGCGCAGTTTCTAGAATCAGAAGATTTTAATGAAAGTATTTATCAACCAGTATTTACATTAATAGATTTATCTATTCATACAAATAAACAAAACAAAATTGAAGTGTCTGTTTGTAATGTCAAAATAACAGCTTTTTACTTAATGCATATGAATGTGTATACGGTACCTACAAAAAAAATATCAGTGCACATCTTCGGAGGATCTGTACATAAACCTGACATTAAATTTCCAAATTAAAACGGCTCACCCATTTTTCTAAGGCCAAGTTAATCGAAATCTAATAAACTCAAACTCAAACTCAATTTTTTTATTTCATATAGGCCCTAATAGGCTCTTACGAAAAGTCAAGTTAAGTGCACGGTTCGGAAAAGTCAGTCCTATGGAGAAGAGCCGGCAAGAAACTCCATGGATATACTCTTTTCAAAAAAAGTTATACTGCAATTTTGTTATTACATGGTAATAAGCTAGGTATGTGCGAACAAAGTAGACTAATTAAATGTAAAATACACACAATAACAAAACAGACAATTGCCTCTAACACAATAGAAAACTGATACCAATTAATGTATAGCACTAATAAAGTCGACGAAGTTCACACATTTACAAAATGTAGAAAAAACTAAATTATATAAAATGAGAGGCATTTTAAACGCCAGAGCTTTAAATGTCTTGTTGAATATGTGAGTAAAATTAATATGTCAAAGTATATATTATATAGACAATATATATCAAAAGCTAATATATTCGAAAAATAATTACTATCACTAATCTTATCTTATATCTTTAAATGAGCAATTCTTGTATATATATAATTGGAATCTCGGAATCGGCTCCAACGATTTTCATAAAATTTAGTATATAGGGGGTTTCGGGGGCGATAAATCGATCTAGCTAGGAATCATTTTTAGAAAATGTCATTTTATAGGCGTTTGAGTAGTCTCAACTGAAAAATATGACTCTTCCTGACATCTATTGGCGAATAATAATACTATTTTTTGTGAGCAACTAATTGCTTTAACGACACAACAGCAGATGGCGTTGTTAAGTAACACGAAAATACCGAGCAAAGCTCGGTCATCCAGGTACTACTAATAATGTGTAATAGTCGCGAAAATCTAAGACATTAATGTTTAAACACAAAATGTAAACAGTAACTATTTACCCGTCTTAAAATTTCACAGGAACTCACCACAAACAGAGTCCATGGCGTATGCCATTATATATTTAGACAAGGACAAGCTGCCTTTGTCTGCGACTTTCCGTAGCTGTTCAATCATGACCACGCTCTGCTTGGAAAAGATGTCCATGAAGTTAAGTAGATTCTTTTGGCTGAAGGTCGGCACCAGGATCTTACGACGAGGACGCCAGATCGGGACTGTGACCAAAAATATTTCATAATGATTAGGAAAACAAATCTTTCTTTGCAGAAGTCGTAAGTTATGCAGGGGCAACTAAAAGAGTGTTTAGTTAATGAGCATCAGAAGGAAGACCAGCTAGTAAGTATTAACCCTCACCGGTCACGGTTGTTTCGGTGCATACTTGCACAGAATAGGACGCGAGGTTACGGCACAGTGCCACCATTGTGGAAGCGACCAGGATACCGCACAGCACACGCTCGAGGAGTGCCCTGCGTGGGCGGCCGAGCGGCGGGCCCTGGTCGATCAGATCGGGCAAGATCTCTCTCTGCCAGCAGTAGTGTCGGCTATGTTGGCAGAGCATGAAAATTGGAGTGCAGTGGTCTCCTTCTGCGAGAGCGTCATGCTGCAGAAGGAGACTGCAGAGCGGGATCGGGAGAGGGCCGATCCCGCACAGAGAAGGACGAGACGGTGCCGGGACAACAACCGTCCCGGCTCCCAAGTCCAACACGCCTGAGGCCCCTGCCGTCACTTCATGGTGGGGGACTCAGGGGTCGCGGGTGCGCTGATTGGGGAGTCTGCGTGCTCACACCGAGCGACCCCCGGGAAGGCGGCGGCGCGCACGTGGTCACGTGCCGCCGTGTGCGCAGCACAGCGCAAAGCGAGACTTGGGGGGATCCTTTACAACCCTCCCCGAGAAGTGCCTGGGGGGGCGAACTTTTTACAGTCGCCTTCCCTTCCCGGGGGTGACCGCTTTAAAGCGAAATGAAAGTATAAGATAGAAGCGGATCCCAAAATAAAGCGAAATGAAAGTAAAAGATAGAAGCGGATCCCAAAATAAAGCGTATCTAAAGGCAGGAGGATGATATTGTGGGAACAAACCATCAGCAACGGCACTGCCGTTTCCAACAAGAGCCAAGGTGAGTTTCATTGCGTCGTCTTTCTCAAGACAGTGCTTCATTATACACTCTGCTACCACTGGATCGGCTACAACTGAAAAATATAGTGCAACATTAAAATTTTCAACAAAATCATTCACCGAAGGAGGTATTGAGTACCATTGCCGTTGGATTTAACCTTGTGTTATTTTATGTAGGATATATGCTGGCTATATAAGGGCGACTTTAGCTGATTACAATTTAATTATTCGTACAATTATTTAATTATGCTTGTTTCCTTCTTTCACGTTCAGAAAACTTTCGGAATCTTATTTTCTAACGGTTTCCTGACTTTCCCCAGGGTCAAGTCCTTCTTTTAATAGTATTGTTATATGGTTCTTGTGTCAAAATAGCTAAGACCCAGCTCAACAGACCATTATTTACACATCGAGTCCCCTCAAGGCCACAATGAGCATGATAAGACGGCGTGGTAGTCTTGGTTGATATACATATACTTATGACAATTGTTCATCGGAAGCCCATATAACTCCTACAGCCGGTCTTATAGTTATAGAGTTGCGGAGGTTATATAGCAATCGCTCCATGTAATACAGATATTGCGCTACATCTCATAATCACAATCATCACCATATCTATCACCATATCTATCTTCTCATAATTTCAGCCGAAAAACGCCCACTGCTGGACAGAAGCCTGGGTTTACAAGAACCTCAAAGATTGCCACAACGACCGATGTGGGTTTGTGCTGTGGGCACTCTTTGGAGGGTTTTTCCATAATCGCCACGCTTGGCAGGCGGGTTGGCGATCGCAGTTGTGTTTTATAATTATTCTCGAAGGACGCTGCTGCCCGTTCTTCGGCTAATCCCATAGTCGCCTTTTACGACACCCACGGGAAGAGTTGGGGTGGTGGTATTCTTAACCGGCACCACACGGCAAATCTATCTATATTCTATATCCAACATGTAAGTATTCATCATCAGCCCGTAACAGTCCAGTGCTGGATATAGGTCTTTCCAATGTCACACCACGGAGTACGATCCTCGGCTTTTCTTATCCAACTCGTATCAGCCAACCGGTGAAGATCGTCACTCCACCAAGCCTGAGAGCATCCTGCACTACACTTGTAGAACCGTGGTCTCCACTCAAGAAGGTTTGTCCCAACGGCCATCGGCGTCGTTGCTGCAATTAATATGGCTAGCCCATCGCCATTTCAGCTTGCTAATCCATCAGCTATGTCAATGATCTCTGCCGGATCATCTCGTTCCGGAATTGATCCTCCAGAGAAGCGTCAAGTAAAGGCCTGTCTAAGTATATCTAACAGAGCAAGTTTTATTCTGTGGACAAGCCGTATCGTTAGTGTTTAAGTTTCGGCACCGTATGTCATAAACTCCATAACTGTTGGGACGCACTGATTAAGGGTTCGGCCATATCACCGTGCCGCGTTTGACAGCGACGGCGCTGTCGCCGTGACACACCACCTTGGCCGTCGCCAAAGTTGCTGGCCAATTTTCTTTCCAATGAAAAGAAACTGCCAGTTCACAGGTCAGCGACCGTTTTTTATGCACAACAAGCAACGTACTGTTCGAAAATAGTTCATACGGCGACGGCCGCGTGGATGCGCCGTGCTGTGATACAGCGCCGCACTGTTTTACGGCGACGCGGTGCCTTGCCGTTTCACGGTGCCTGCGCCGCACTGTTTTACGGCGACGCGGTGCCTTACCGTTTCACGGTGCCTGCGCCGCACTGTTTTACGGCGACGCGGTGCCTTGCCGTTTCACGGTGCCTGCGCCGCCCTGTTTTACGGCGACGCGGTGCCTTGCCGTTTCACGGTGCCTGCACCGCACAGTTTTACGGCGACACGGTGCCTTGCCGTTTCATGGTGGCGGTGCCTTGCCGTTTCATGGTGGCGGCGTCTTGCCGTTTCATGGTGCCGGCGCCGCACCGTGGTGATGTGGCCAAGCCCTAAATACTTTCGTTTTGTGGCTTTAAGGTAAAGACGACGAAAACACTTGTCGTAATTTCCCACATGCCAACTCGTGTGGTACCGGCTAAGAATACTATCATCGCATCTCATCCCGTGGGTGTCGTAAAATGCTACTATGGGATTAGCCGAAGGATGGGCAGCAGCGTCCTTCGAGTACAATTATAACACAACTGTGATCGCCAACCCGTCTGCCAAGCGTGGCGATTATGGCAAAACCCCCCAATGAGCACATAATTTTTGGGGGAGTCTTCTGTCCAGCAGTGGACGTTTTTCGGCTGAAATGATGATCCCAAATGAATATTACAATTTACAAAATTCATTCTTAATTCTAAAAATTCTACAAATCATTAACTGACTTAGGTAAAGTCGGTGCAAGTTCCACGTGATCGTCAGTCCTCCCTGTTTCAACGCCTCACGACCCGTCATCTCCAGTAAATCCCAACGATCTAGAAAAAAGATATCAACTTTCAGGCTTGTCCAGTAACATCAACTTTAAAAATAACTAAATAAATCGATTGCAGTATCTGAAACTATTTGGTTTAATTCTTCTTTCAATGGAGTTGAAGGGCAAAGTGAATAACTCCGGGAGGTAACTATTTACCCAAGCATCTTCCTTTCGACGTTTAAGTAAACAAAGTCTCCCTCCATTACGGATAAAATCATCTAAAGAATGAGACATTATATATATAGATTATAATGTTTTATTATGTACTAGGGCAATATCAAAACTGAGTACGAAACTTTGTCTAGCTGAGTACAATACAGTATAATTAATTCAGTTCAAGAGAACACAGACTTCGACGAAGAAGTTTCGAAGAAGAGTTCGACAGAAGTAAAAACTTATTATGGCGCGTTAGACATTTTTTAGATGGGTACTAGGGTTATTGGGTTATGAATTGCATTTTATTTATGAATTGTATTTTATTACTTATTAGAAACTTTAAAATACATTTAATATTTTTTTATGAATCATCGTTAACGATTTCGACACCTCTTGTATCATCATCATTATCATTACACACTATAGCTGCGTCTCGTAACGGTGTCGTGAGTCCAGAGATTTTATCTCATCTAAAAATATGCGTACCGCGCTAAAAGAAGTTTTCACTTCAAAATAAAAAACTCCTGAAAATACATATCATTCAGTCATTTCCTACAGTAAACTTGATTTAGTTACCTCCTTGGAATGTTGCATGAATAGATATTGTGATAAATTTAGGTCACACTAGATTTGCACTCAATTTGCACATTCAAGATACACACACAAACACATAAGCCGACGTCCACTGCTAAACATGGGGCTCCCAATGATCACTACTATGAGCGGTGATAAGGATATTGCCAAAATCACCATGATTGGCAGTTTGGTGTAATTAGAACACGGGAGGAGGCTACTGCCAGGAAAACTAAAATGTTCCGGAGCTCGGAGCAATGTATTTGTAAGCGTTCAGAACTATACGGATTTTCCTATTCATATATTTCATTAAGTAAAGTTATTCTCTATGCTATGAACTATGGAGAGAGCTATGCTTGGTATTTCTCTAAGAGATCGAATCAGAAATGAAGAGATCCGTAGAACTAAAGTTGCCGACATAGCTGCAAGGACTAGTAAAGTAAAGTGGCAATGTACCCCATACATTGCTCGTGGAACTGACGGCCGTTGGGGTAAAAAGGTTCCCGAGTGGAGACCGCGCACCGAAAAACGCAGCGTGGGACGACCTCCAACGAGGTGGACAGAGGACCTGGTGAAGGTCGTTGGGAGTCGTTGGATGAGAAATATATGGGGAAGGCCTTTGTTCAGCAGTTAACGTCCTTTGGGTGATACGATGATGATGATGATTATACATATGTGTATAAAATTTTGATTGTGTATTGCACGTATGAGTTTCATATATTTATTATGAACAAATGTGAGTATATAGAGTAGAACATACATTTTTGTTTTAGATAAGATAAGATAAGATAATAATAATAATGCCACAGAATTTCACATTAAAGGTTGAAAGGCAGACGCCGTTTTTTCCGTTTTTCTTAGTATTACATCAATTTAGCACCCATTGCAATAGACCTTATACTTGTAGTTTCCATTTCATACAATCGTTTTATACCTCCGGGGACAATCCGAGAGTGCATTTTATAGTGCAGCCATGGAGGGTCCCCGGTTAGTGTCCCATTACATTTTAGATTAAAATTCTCTAAAGGGCCTCTGCGTGTTGGACCCATGTCCCCGCGTAAGCCTATCAAAAGACCGGGCTCCCCCTTACAGGGGATATAAACCCGTGTAATAGAGAAACATAATAATGATATTAAGATATTTTATCTATTATATTTTGTGTCGGTATTAATAATAAAATAATTGTGTGTGCGCTAGGGTCGCACATTGCTGGTATGTATACGGCACGTATGTATGCTGTACGTAGTATAGAATGAATGAAATAAACGCGATATATTTTCATGAGCTATCTCGTTTCAATGAATGAAAGAAAGAAATAAGTTTTATTAAGGTCTCGCACAGGCAAGTTACAAATAACATAAAGTAAAAAAAGTATTATAATAAAATTGAGGCAACCTGTACGAGGCCAAAAAAGGCCCCTATCTCAGCATAATGCTGTGACATTTAAATAAAAAAATGCCACCGCGCTGGTTTTCAGATAGGACCAAGACAGTTGTGATACCACGGGCGGTTACGACATAGGCCAATAAATAAGTTAATAAAAAGACATACCGAGTCATGTATAGTCTATATATATTAGTCAAATATAATAATCAAATATGTAATATTTATAAAATATCCTATATGTGTAGTATACTACTGAGTAAACCAATAATTAAATATATAACTGGCTTGGTGCTATTTGTAGCTGGCACTGATGCTACTACTGCTATTCACGTAAACTTAAACCGAATAAAATGTTATTAAAAATAAATTAATAGAATAACTCACCACTATCAGTTTTACATTTGAGAAACAAATGCGAATGTCCGAGCACTGGCACAGATTTCATGTCGTTTTTGAATAATTTCGAGAACTTTATTCTATGTCTCGCTTTCCATCGTAACACCAAAGAATAGATTAAAATCACACCCACAAAGAATTGCCAGATCATATTTGTAATCGATACAAAAAAAAACTTTAAATTTAAATTTCGAAACAAACGCGCCAAGCTATGAAAAGGTTCGGTTTCAAATTCGAAACCCGAAACGACTATAAAATCATATTGTACTGCTTCGTAATTCTGTTCTCAAACTTGTTGCTTCCGTAGAAACAAAACACTACTGCCAAATAAAACAAATTATTCGTCAACCAACCATTCGACCATTTGTAATATTTGTAATTAGGAAACTATAAACACGCGCTAAGTGCGTATCAGACCATACACATAGAAGGATCCGTAGACAGGATAATTCAAGTAGATAAATGTATAGTTATTTGTTCCGTTGTGTAGGGTAACTTTAAATCTCTAAAATCTAACCAAAACCCATTTAAGGCACTATATAGGCGCAATGACAGGCCACTTTGGCACCGAGTAGCACCTCCATAGGATGAAGCTTAGCCCAACGGATATATACAGATTCTGTATGGATAATCAAGAGTCAATGCTGCACATTTTCTGCAGCTATGACGCTCTGGGAAGACCCAGGCCAAACCATCTAGATCTTGAAATTAAATTAAATAATCTTTAATTTAGCCAGTAGGTTTCAAAAATGACTTTCTCTCGTCGATAAATTTAGATGAAGCCAAAGATGTTTGTGGTTAGAAATATAACAATACTGGAGACGACTTGTAACTGGTGGACATATAAAACTATAACCTTCCTTCGGACTTCCTTATTTTACTATGGAATCCTAAAAACCTGCTGCTGTAGGTACATTAAATAAGCGGTAACAATGTTCAACTTCTATCATTATAATTTATGTTCACAATTTTTTAGAATTCAATGCCAACAAGATTCACAAAGCATATTTATAAAAAATTAGCATACCCATTTGCAAAAAAGTGAATTTTTGTTCATTTGATTTTGCAGAAATAAATAGCAGTGTCCAGAAAATGTATGTATACAATAGAATATAACAGTCTATTATAACACTTTTACACGTCGTATTGAAACGACCGAGGGCATTTCATTGCATGACAACCTCTAAGAAGAAATTCCGAAAGAAACTCAGGGTTCGTTATTTTTTGTATATGTTTTAAACATTTGGTGAATAGTTTTTTTCATATATCAGAGTAGTGTAAATAAAGGCAATCTGTAACAAACGGGTTATCTGTAACTAACGGGCTAGTGCCACATGAGTGTATATCTGACTCAAATAGCTAGGTACATCGCACTCACCTTTGCAGTAGTAATAAAACTAAGAAATAATGCTGTATAATTAGTAATAAATTACAGTTATAATAATTAATATCGTTAATGTCAAAAAATACCTATATTATAATTGTCAAATAATAAATACCAATAATACAAATGTCAAAGATAATAGTAATGGCAATGAATATTGATTTTTATTTATTATAAATAATATTGATATCGTAAAACATCTTCGTTGAGATGTCAACATAATGAAACTACATCATGTGTATTTGTGGTCTTGCGGGCCAGCACTTCGACAAACATTTTGACATATAAGATAATCATCTAATTTATTATATGCTTGTTTGCATAGAGTATTTTTATAGTCTAACAAGTTTCGCCATGAGGTCCTTTGTCTGACAGTGGGCTCATGAGGGGAGAATAAGCGATTAGCGCCACGAAGTGACATGGAAGACAGCCATTTTTGGGTAATTGAGCAAATAGATATTACAAAATAATAATAAACCAGAAAAAATGTAGGCGTTAAAATAAGATATAAATATTACAAAACAAAAAGACACCAGAAAATAAAAATGTTGGCGTCAAAATAAGAAACAAATATTACAAAACAAAAAGACACCAGAAAATAAAAATGTTGGCGTTAAAATAAGAAATAAATATTACAAAACAAAAGACACCAGAAAATAAAAAATATTGGCGTTAAAATAAGATATAAATATTACTAAACAAAAATACACCAGAAAATAAAAATGTAGGCGTTAAAATAAGAAATAAATATTACAAAACAAAAAGACACCAGAAAATAAAAATGTTGGCGTTAAAATAAGATATCCTAAATAATACAAAACAAAAAGGCACCAGAAAATAAAAAAATTGCCGTTAAAATATGATATAAATATTACAAAACAAAAAGACACCAGAAAATAAAAATATTGGCGTTAAAATAAGATATAAATATTACAAAACAAAAAGACACCAGAAAATAAAAATGTTGGCGTTAAAATAAGAAATAAATATTACAAAACAAAAGACACCAGAAAATAAAAAATATTGGCGTTAAAATAAGATATAAATATTACTAAACAAAAAGACACCAGAAAATTAAAATGTAGGCGTTAAAATAAGAAATAAATATTACAAAACAAAAAGACACCAGAAAATAAAAATGTTGGCGTTAAAATAAGATATCCTAAATAATACAAAACAAAAAGGCACCAGAAAATAAAAAAAATTGGCGTTAAAATAAGATATAAATATTACAAAACAAAAAGACACCAGAAAATAAAAATGTTGGCGTTAAAATAAGATATAAATATTACAAAACAAAAAGACGCCAGAAAATAAAAATGTTCGCGTTAAAGTAAGATATAGTCTGTCAAATAGGTTGGCATCATCAGCACATATAGGTATCATCATCATCATCATCACACCAGCCGAAGGACGTCCACTGCTGAACAAAGGTCTCCCTCATAGATTTCACATCGGTGTCGTCATTATGGAGGTGAATTTGCATTTTGCAATGGAGTTTAATCGGCTGAAATGATGATAATGCATAAGTAATGTGCTTAACGTTTGCTGTGAGGCTGGAAGAATTTGATTAAAATATATGCGGAAAAAAAATGTTATGTATGTTATAAGTCTTATATAATGGATGGATGGTCCATTAAATTTGACATATAATAATGGTACATCATAAATTATTAAAATAAGTTGCGCATAGTATTCAAGAAGCTACGTTATCGGTGTGGTGTCCGAATTAAGAATATAGCATCACTCCCTCTCCCCCCGTGGATGTTGTAAAAGGGGACTTGGAGCTCTAACCAGAGGGATGGACAGCAGCGTCCCTTCTGTGAAACTGCTTCCATTCTACGCTAACCAACTAGTGTTGAGTAGGACATACAAGAGGCAGTACATTTGTCCCGTACATGACACAATATTGTAAGAGCGGCTCAACATTATAACATGTACCACTTCAAATTTTATGTCGCGTTACTCTACTCCTCGCATATGAGCTGTAGGGTGAGAGAGAGAGAGAGAATGAGGCACATGCTTCAAAAGCACGTCTTTTTATTCAACGGACATTATCGTGACTGCAAGAGACAACATGATGCTTTTATTCACTCTATTACAAATGTACTAGTACAAAGTACGAGACGCGACAGTTTTAGAAAAATATGATTTCATGAATGTCTGTTAAATACCTATTTGTTTTGCTTGTTTATGTCTGTGTATTAGGTGTATTTTAAATCAAAATCATGTTTTACTAATAAGTCGCTTGCACAATATTGCTACAGTGGCTAATAAGTAGAAACGTCGATACAATCGTCATTCGTCTAAAATCAATCGCTTTTTATTACTTTGCTTTAAGTATTACCTCAATCACACTCTGTAAGACAGGGCAGTACAAATACAGCAACAGTACATGAAATACTCGTTCTTTCAAATGTACCGCCAAGCTTCATGAAGCTGCAAATGAGGCGAGGCGTCACCACGTCATGACGCCTCGCCTCATTTGAAGTGGGACATTGTACTGGTGCAGTACAGAAAAGAGGCTACTCTTACAAACTCATTTTTAAATCGTGTCCTACTCAACACTATAACCAACCCACTGCCAAGCAAGGGTGGATCCCCGTGGGCGGCTTAGGGGCCATGAAGTAGTATTCTCACACGTGCTAATACCTACTACTACGATCATCAATCGGCTACCACGGCAATATACCCGAATAATGACCGCGGATTTTGGTGATCATTGGGAGGCCTATGTTCAGTAATGGATGTTTAAGAGGTGATTTGTATTCGATGTATACTAAATTAGATTAGAAATAAATTAGAATTAGATTGTATAATTAAAGCTACTAAATTACACATGCACAAACACTACCTAAGGTCTGGAACGACCTGTAGGCCATACAAATATTTGTACCGTTCGGGAATTGAAACTACGACCCGTAAGGTCAGAAAGACAGGATTAAAAAAGGAAAAAATTACGCCACCCAAACGCAAGGCAGGAACTATACTATACCAGTTTGTATCCGGTACAGGAAATGTAAGAAAACCGGAAACTTACTCGCATCGCATATTCCCGACTAATATAAATATTCGGCTACAGCTAAAAAGCGCCATCTGTGGAAAACAGACAACACTACATTAAACGTTGGCAAACCATGTACGTTTGAGTGCTTTAATATTTATAGTTCCTATGTAACCCTGCAGATGTCGTGTACTTAAAAATTGTTTAACTCTACGAGTACATTCGAAATATTAATTATAATAGTACTGTAGTAGCTCAGAGTTATTTTATATCTCACCTATATAATAACGGGTGCTGCTTGCGGTGACTAGTCGTCCTGCTGGCTATGATTTATTGATTGCAAATAAATATTTATTTGGAAACGATAAGCGTTCTGGTTCTATTTTTATTACGTCTGAGGAACCCGGGCAGTTGCGCGAGTCGGCCGGTGCACCCTTAATGACGGATTTATGTAGAAATCTACAATTATTTTATTAATGCCATTTGTAGTGCTTTAGATTTAAAAACATTTATTTTTATTTATCTATATATATATGAAAATGTATGTTTGTGTGTATGTCCTTTATAGAATCGTAAACTATGCGTTTGATCATGGCATGATCTTCAGCAAGTGTTGTGCATGAGCCCACAAAGGTTTCTGAGTTGGTACGACCAATTTTTGACAGATGGCGCCAGTATAATTCAAATGAATTTCACTTCTATATATATAAAATTAAACGGCGGGTGAAACCGCGGGTCCCAGCTTGTTACATATATTTAGTACGGTGATTAGCCATTAACACTAAATTAAACTAATCCGTCCGTGTCCGTGTGGTGTCCGTATTAAGAATATAGCACCACTCCATCTCAACCCATGGATGTCGTAAAAGGCGAGGGAGTATAAACCCGAGGGATGGGCAGCAGCGTCCTTTCAGTGGAACAGTAGCCATACTGCGCTCACCAACCTGCCTGCCAAGCGTTGTGAGTATCGGCAAATACCCCCCAATATGATGAAACAATTGTGTTTATCTATGGGGGAGGCCTTTGTACAGCAGTGGATGTATAAATGGCTGAAATGATGATGATGAAACTAATTATTCATTCTGTCCGTTCACAAAACCGCAAACATTCCAACATTATCGTCTTCCATTCGTCAAACAAATCCAAACCTGGACTGGTCTCCAAAAGCGCATTGAGCATGGTCAACATGCGTGGTATGGGGGAGGTGGATCGGGATGCAGTACGACAAAATGGGACATTAAATATTAATTTAATAATTGACACAGCTCTCCATGCAAATCTGACGCATCAGTATATCCGTGGATAATAGTTAGTTATTCAAATATAAGGATGTATGCTACCTGATATTGTGCCAATAACACGCCAACCTATGGCAGGTAACGCTTATGTTGTTATTTAATTAGAATGAAATAGAATCGTTTATCAGTAATATGGTCATAGAAGACCCTTTTACACGTCATATTGAAGCTATGGACGCTATTTCACTATATGACAACCTCTGAGAAGAAATGTCGAAAAATACTCAGGTTTATGTTAAAAAAAATGTGTTTATATTTGAATTATCTCTATAAATAAATACATTGTTTTTATCGGAATGCATATGTGAGTGTAGTCTATATATAGGCTATCTATAACTAATTTGCTAGTGCCAAAAATCTGACTCAAGCAGCTATATCACCCTCACATTTACAATAGTAATAAATGTAGTTATATAATAATAAATTACAGATGTAATCATTAATAATAAAGTCAAAAAATATATACCAACTATACAAATATAAAAAAAATGCATTATTAATGTCAATTTTTATTTATTAATAAGTGACGTCACATAATAATGCCGTCCAGATGTCAACACTAACTCTCCCTGAATCTAAATTTAAAATTTACACTTTTGACTTTTAATTTAAATACTTTGTCAAATTCCGTTTTAGTAATAGAAAAAAAGTCCGAAAAGAGTTTATCACAGTTTTTTATATAATTATTCTGAACAGACAGTTTACTATTTAATGGTTTATTAACTAAAACTTTTTAATAATACAAATACCGAATTCAAAATCTCTACACGATGTCAGACAGTCATGCCCCAACCATAGTTCAGGCAGACAAAAAAAGTATTACTTTTGTGTTTTAGTGTAAAAAAACTTTTTCCAATTTGATATCAGTATTTAACACTAAAAATAAGAATGACTCAAATCCGTTTTCTGATTTTAAAGGAATCGAAACTATTAAAACATCATCTAGATAAGCGCAGTCAAATTAACCTGTTTATTGAAGCTGGTTAAAAACTACTAAATGAAATTTATATGGGACCAACTCGAAAGCATTCTGCACTAGTTAAAAAAAGAATTGGTCAAATCGGTCTACAAATATAAGAGTAATAGGTGTATACATAAAAAAATACGGATCGAATTGAGAACCTCCTCCTATTTGAAATCGGTTAAATAGTCTAATTTACGCGATGTAAACTGCCCAAATTTAATTTGCATTTTAATTGACGGTATATGCGTATTAAAAGTGGCGGCTGTGATCAGACGGCAACCAATTGATGATTGCTTCCTCCGAATAATCACAGTTGCAGAAAACATTATCAACGCAAGTGGCAGACGATGACGTTACTCGAGTTGGTTCTAAAAATATATTAATCATATTGAATGATATAAAGAGGCACAATGAATTGTTAAAAATTGTTTTTTTTTTCTAAAATATTAATGTTAAAGTCTCCACAGACTATTAAATATTTATTTTTAGCTATTAATACTTTTAATACATCTTCCATTTTGGACGAGAATGTTGCCAAATTCTACGGTGTGGGACTTTATAAACACACACTGTTATATGCTTATCCAGCTCAACGCAAGACGTTTCATTGCTATGTTCAACCGACATTCCGACTATAAGAAAGTAAAGTATGTCGTGTGGTGCCGGCTCAGATGCCGTGTGGTGCCAGCCCAGAATACCACCACCCCATCTCCTCCCGTGGGTGTTGTAAGAGTCGACTAAGGGATTAGCCGGAGGATGGGCAGCAGCGTCCGTCGAGTACATTAACAACTCAACTGCGATCGCCAACCCGTCTGCCAAGCGTGGCGATTATGCCAAAACCCCCCAATGACCCACCCATATTGGTCGTTGTGGTGATCTTTGGGGGAGGCCTGTGTCCAGCAGTGGACTTCATTCGGCCGAAATGATAAGCATAGTTGTATTTTTTGGATGCTGTAGTATCGTATAGTTCTTCAATTATAGAATTGAAGAACTATACCACCAATATATGACTAGTTTTACTCATGTTTTTTATTATTTTATGTATTAGTACTGAACTATGCCCTTTGTTGGAGGTCCTTAAAAAATAAATTTCGTCAAGTACGCATAATACGACCAAAATCCTGCAATTTACGCTCTAGTTTAATAGAGCATCCATATTTCTTTTTAATGGGATAACACGAACCGACCCCGCAAGAAAATTTGAGGTACTTTTGCCAAAGTACCGTTATCGCCCATGGTTACACCCAAGGTTGAAAGGGCTGGGGAACAAAGGATAATGAATTCTCTATTAGCCCCGCGAGAGAGATTGCAGGTTAGGTAAGCCCTTGGTTTTCTTCTGTGGGTTAATTTATTAGTATTTCTTGTGGCAGGGGTTCTAAGAATTCGGAAATAACGACTGTATATTATACTTGGTTTTGCGTACTATAGTTCCGTGTAAAGAATAGAACATCTCTATTGTGGCTCTCACGGGCTCAGCGTCAGTGGAACGCACTTCAGCCCTTTTTTATTGGTGTCCAGTGGAAATTCTAGGATGTTCATCATCCTCAGCCCCGGGCAAGGGCGAAGGGGTACGCCGACTCCTGCAGGCTGAAACCACTGGAGCGGTTATCTTCGGCACCGAAGGGGTGCTCCAGGTCCTCGTAAGATCACACTAGAGCCGCCCATTGGTGCCACGCCTTTAGGCACATTATTGTAAGGTACAGGATTACTGTAAAGCGGTCACCCCCTCTAGTGAAGGGAAGGTGACCGAAAGGAAGGGTCCCCCCACTCGCCGTGCGCTGTGCTGTGCACACGTGACCACGTGCGCACCACCATCATCCCGGGGGTCACCCGGTGTGAGCACGAAGACTCCCCAATCTGCGCGCCCGTGACCCCCGAGGCCCCCAGTGTTTTTGCCATACCTACTATTGGAATCAGTCACAATAGCTCACAACATAGGACCCGTAAATAAATAAAAATAAAAAATTGTACCCGTGGTGCTTGGCAACTGGGCTTAACCCTGTTGTAAACTCCCATTCATTGTGCCTATGGCCTATCGTTTTTCTGTCTCCTGCTTGCAACGGAGGGAAGTGGAACGTATATTCTTTCCTACTCCTCATTTGTCTTTTCTGATTAATTTCGTTGCGGGTTCCAAGACAGTTATTCATTTCTCTGGGACACATCGAGCTTCATTGATCGGTGTTCTTTTCGGTGGTCGTCATTGTAGATCCTGGCTTACAGGAGTTGCAGTGGTTGGGACTGTGTGGCGGGCTTGTCCAAAAAAAATGCTGCTCTCATCCAACGCCTCCCAGCGACCTTCACCAGGTCGTCTGTCCACCTCGTCGGAGGTCATCCCACACTGCGTTTTCCATTCGCGGTCTCCATTCGAGAACCTTTGTGCCTCTACGGCCATCAGTTCTACGAGCAATGTGCCCCGCCCATTGCCACTTCAGTTTACTAATCCTTTCAGCTATGTCAACAACTTTAGTTCCCGCCTGGGGGCGGCCTTTTTACAGTCGCCTTCTTTCCGCTAGAGGGGTGACCGCTCTACAGTCATCCCCTCCAAGATATGCCTAAAGGCGTGGCACCAATGGGTGGCTCTAATATGATCTTACGAGGACCTGGAGCTCCATCTTGGGGCCAAAGATGACAGCTCCAGTGGTTTTAACTGGTAGGAGTCCGGCATACCCCTTCGCCCTTCCCCGGGCGGACGAAATTCATGATGAATTTCTACTGGGGACCAATAAAAAGTGGCTCCGAAGATATGAATGAATAATTTACGCTCGGCGAAGCGGGCGGGTTGCCGCTCGTACATAATAAACCTTTTTACTTCCATTCTTATAACTTAATACTGAGTTCTGCAAGAAGATTGATTTATTTTATACACTAAAAACAAAGCAAGTTATATAAAGAGTTTCCGTTTTACCTCCTCCAGTGAAACTTGTGTTTTACAACCAGTCTACAAGCTTCCGTTTACAGGGTTTCACCTCACAAAGTATGAGGTAATTCGGACATTCCTGGCTGTATCCTATATAACTCCGCATTTCCCTTGGGAATTTACACCGGGCTCTTAAAGACCGATGGTCATTACTACCCCCCTCCACCCCCCATTATTTCCCGTGTCGCGAGCGAACTCGTGCCTGGAATAGTGAACTGATGCTTATTGAAATGCACATTTACATTTGCATATTAACTGGCCTTATCGTAGGGGAGTAAAGTCGAATTTTGTATGTTGGAGCTGTATGAGTACTTCGGTGATCACAGCACAGCAATCACGGATCTTTAGGGACCATTACAAACAAGTGTCTTTGTGTATGTGTGTTATATTGGTCGTCTGATTTTACCGTATGGTTCCATTGTTAGTTATCTTATTAAGTTTACATTAGTTCGAGTCTCTGAGGAGAGGGACGTGATATTGCGGAGTTTCTGTCTATGCTCTTAAAAGAAAAAGATGCCCAGGAAAGCAATGAAGTTTGTAGTCGGTGAAAGAAGAGAAGATAAAGTTATTTCCACTTTAGGAGATACGCGATAGCTCCCGTACTGTTTTCAATGCAATGGTTGTGAAGTCAACTTTTACAAAATTATTTTGGAATATTCTCATCATCATCATATCAGCCAAAGTACGTCCACTGCTGAGCAAAGGCTTTTTTGTCTTGGGGAAATCCTCATGGACTTCCTCCGCCTTGGGATGGGCAGAGGGACATTGACATCGACTCTTAACCAAAACCCCAAGGTGTCCTTCCTCTTACCTCTAGCCGGCGGTGAGGTGCACGCTTTGTCTGCATTAGACCGCGCCCCCGGCAGGTATCATCTCGTCACTACTTGACGGGCCCCGTCTCTGTGTGACGTGGCTGGCTGCACCTATCTTCAGACAGGCACGCGCAGAACACACGCGCTGCCGCTGTCTCGGGAACAGAGGCCTCCCCTACAGATTTCCACAATGATTTCGTTATTTTGGAGGGAATTTGACAGTACTCGCAATGCTTGACAGACAAGTTGGTAAGCGCCCCTGCCATTACTATGTAAGCGGGGGACCTCTGGGTTCGCTGGTGCGTAGATTGGGGAATCTGCGTGCCCACACCGAGCGATCCAAGAGAAGATGGTAGCACGTATGTGGTCACGCTCTGCTGTGGGACGTTCCTTTACGACCCCCCCCCCGGGGGGGGACCGCATTACAGTCACCCTCTCCGAGATGTGCCTATAGGCGTGGCACCAGTGGGCGGCTCTAGTGTGATCATATGAGGACCTGGAGCCTCCCTTAGGTGCCGAAGATGACCGCTCCAGTGCTTTTAGTTGGAGTCCGGCATACCCCTTTGCCCTTCCCCGGGGCGAAGGAAGTTCATGAAGAATTTCCACTGGGTACTAATAAAGAATAAAAAAGCTTGATTTGCGCAGAATGATGCTGTTCCACCAGAGAGGACACTGCTGCCCATCCGCGGAAGTTATACTATATTCTTAATTCGGACACCACACGAATCGCCCCACACTCATTTTCATCATCATCATATCGGTCATTTATACGTCCACTGCAGAACCAAAGCCTCCCCATAGATTTTCACGATTGTGTCATCATTTTGGGGGTTATTTGCCAATACGCACCACGCTTGGCAGGTGGGTTGGTGAGCGCAGTATGGCTACCGTTTCACAGAAAGGACGCTGCTGCCCATTCCTCTGGTTTAGATTCCCTTTGTAGGTGACATTACTACATAAGAACTAACTAAGGCTAATAACAACTCTAGAAGCTTCGTTTCAATAATAACAGAACTGAACAATAATCTTCGTTTTTAAGAAGACAACGAACATAGTTAAGCTGTTGCGTATCGTACTGGAAACCAGAACATTAGGGACCTAAAATGGGCGAAGCACAATTAATTTACGAGGCACAGTTAACAGAATTCAGTGTATCAGTACTAAGGTCTATAATACCGCAGATCCCGTCGCGATTACTTAGAGGGATAGCTATAAATAATTGGAGATTACGTTGTTTTGGGGACCTATTACGAAAACGTAAGGAGTTTTCTTTTGTCTTAGTTTTGTTAGGATTTTCTGAGCAGGGAAATGAGAGAGGTGAGTTATGTTCTATTCTGTTGTCATCTAAAGGGCTCGGCGATAGCCGAACGCACTTCAACTGTAGGTGTAGTCCATTTTTAGGGTTCCGAACGTCCGAAGGAAAAAACGCT
This sequence comes from Diloba caeruleocephala, assembly GCA_947459985.1. NCBI lineage: Eukaryota > Metazoa > Arthropoda > Insecta > Lepidoptera > Noctuidae > Diloba > Diloba caeruleocephala. The sequence continues at coordinate 2,301,051 of OX381610.1, forward strand.
ACTTGCTACTTCATCATCATCATCTCAGCTGAAAGACGTCAACTGCTGAATATAGGTCTCCCCTAAAGATCGCCATTCGATTCCCGCACGGAACAATTGGTTCTATGGCCTACATATAGTTATCCTAGGTGTGAGTTTGAGGCCCGGGGAAGACGGCGGCGCTCACGTAGTCACGTGCCGCCGTGTGCGTAGCACATCGTACAGAGAGCTTCAGGGGATCCCTTAAAATCCCCTCCCGAGAAGTGCCCAGGGCCATTTACATTTGCCTCCCCTCCGCTAGAGGGGGTTTCCACTTTACCGTCATCCCCTCCAAAATGTTAGGTACGTTGCACTAATGGGCGGCTCTCGTGTGGTCTTTCGAGGACCTGGAGCCCACCTTCCGCGCCGATGATTACCGCTCCAGTGGTTTTGCCCTTCCCCGGGGCTGAGGAAGTTCATGGTGAATTTACACTGGGGAAAAAAAGGTTTAAGTGTTTCGGTACGTGAGATTTATGATATAAACTACCCAGAGAAGAAATACTAGCGTTTCTACTACAAACCTAAACTTTTTGAATAATATTGTAGGGTAGCTGTGAAGATCATCAAACTTATGCTACCATCCGGTGCCTTATAAACGACAAGGTAATGTTGTTGCCGGGGCAATCTCTTGTAGAAAAGTGGTTTTTAAAAGAGTTTAAACAGAGTAGTTTTAAGTGCGATCTGACTGAATGTTAAGATAAGATAAGATGAGACAAAAATATTTTTATTCATGTAAAACCATATACAGGCACTCAAGACTTTAGTTGCCGCGTTCCAAGATGTTGATTTCCTATGGAGAAGAACGGGCAAGAAACTCCATGGTTACTCTTTTTAAATCATAATAATTGTTACAGTATTTTTGGTTACATTGTTCTCAAAATAAATAATGTGAGGACAATGTAGCAGAAAAAAGTAAACTTCTTTAAAAGTCCACACTAAACAAGCCTGATATTTATGTTAAATTATGATTAAATTGTCATGGCAGCATTAAGCTGACCAATCCCAACAGACAGCACTCGTTCACGAGCATGACGCATGCATCAGCGTCGCTCGCCTCAACCATATTGTAGGGCAACTAAGCGACCCGATACACGACGCCACCATCAGCAGGACACTTGAGTGAGCATGACATACCTAAACTGCCAGACAACTATCACGTCAATTAAACGAAATAAATTAATAATGGAAACGGCGGGGCAGGGGGTGCTAAGAATCTCCGGATGGGATCCGGCTACCACCCAAACCGAAAACTGGCCCTGGTGACATATAACACACGCACACTGAGGGCAGACGAAAAGATTGTTGAGCTGGAAGAAGAAATAGATAAGTTGCACTGGGATATCATGGGTCTATCAGAAGTCCGAAGAGAGGGGGAGGACACGATAACCCTGAAATCCGGCAACTTATTCTACTACCGGGAAGGCGAACATCTGTCTCAAGGTGGTGTCGGGTTTCTCGTCCGCAGGTCCCTCATTAACAGTATAGTGGCCATCGAAAGTGTGTCGAGCAGGGTAGCGTACCTTATACTCAGAATATCCAAGAGATATTCGTTGAAGGTCATACAGGTCTACGCACCGACCTCGACACACCCAGATGATGAAGTAGAGAGTATGTATGAGGACGTAAGTAGGGCCATACATACCTCGAAGACACATTTCACTGTTGTGATGGGGGACTTCAACGCAAAACTGGGCACTCGATGCGATGGTGAGTTGAGAGTGGGGCAATTTGGATATGGGCAACGGAACCCCAGGGGACAGAGGCTGGCCGACTTTTTGGAAAAGGAGGGACTCTTTATGATGAACTCCTTTTTCCAAAAGCCGCCTCACAGGAAGTGGACCTGGATGAGTCCCGATGGTTCCACGAGGAATGAGATTGACTTCATCATGACCAATAAAAGACAAATATTCAATGATGTCTCTGTGATCCACAGGGTGAAAACCGGTAGTGATCACCGAATGGTAAGAGGCACATTGAATATTAATCTCAAAGTTGAGAGGTCTCGTCTGATGAGGTCTACGCTCCGGCCCTCTAGTGCTCATATCCAAAACCCCGAGAGCTTTCAACTCGAACTCCAAAACCGCTTCGAGTGCCTGGAACATTGCGTATCTGTGGACGATTTAAATGGTAGGTTTGTAGAAACTGTCCAAACGGTTGGGTCTAAGTTCTTTAAAGCCCACCGTAAAGGTAGACCAAAAAAGTTCTCCGATCACACTCTCGACCTTATGGCAGAAAGACGCGCCATGACGCTGCAGTCTTCCGATGATGCTGAAGCATACCGACTGCTCAATAGACGGATATGGAAGTCCTTGCGGCACGATATCCGCACCTTTAACACTAACGGTTTTAAAGAGGCGATTGAGCGGAATCAAGGCTCCAAAGTGTTTGCAAGAGACAAGTCTATTGGGCAAAGTCGTATTATGAAGCTGAAGACCGAGGACGGCAGTGTAGCGTCGACTAAGCCAGAGGTTTTGAGAGAGATTGAGAACTTCTACCGGCAGTTATACACCTCGGTTACTATACCTACTATTGGCTCTGACAAAGACCCGCGAGCCAAACTAACCCGACACTATACCGAGGATATCCCGGACATCAGCCTGTACGAGATTAGGATGGCCTTGAAACAGCAAAAAAATAACAAGGCGCCGGGTGGAGACGGAATTACGACAGAGCTTCTGAAAGCGGGTGGAACACCGGTACTTAAAGTCCTTCAGAAGCTATTCAATTCCGTCTTACTCGAGGGCACAACGCCGGAAGCGTGGAACAGAGGTGAGGTGGTGCTCTTCTTCAAAAAGGGTGATAACACCCTATTGAAGAATTATAGACCCATCTCACTTCTGAGCCATGTTTATAAGCTGTTTTCAAGGGTCATCACGAATCGTCTCGAGCGCAGGTTTGATGACTTCCAGCCTCCCGAACAAGCCGGTTTCCGAAAAGGTTTCAGTACCATAGACCACATCCATACGCTGCGGCAGGTTATACAGAAGACCGAGGAGTATAATCTGCCACTATGCTTGGCGTTTGTGGACTATGAGAAAGCCTTCGATTCGATCGAAACCTGGGCAGTGCTGCAATCTCTGCAGCGGTGCCAGATTGACTATCGGTACATTGAAGTGTTGAAGTGCTTATACAGAAACGCCACCATGTCGGTCCGAGTACATGAACAGAGCACGGGGGCAATTCCATTGCAGAGAGGTGTGAGACAGGGGGACGTCATTTCCCCGAAACTGTTCACCGCTGCAATGGAGGATGCCTTCAAGCTACTGGAGTGGAAAGGATTCGGCATTAACATCAATGGCGAGTATATCACTCACCTTCGATTTGCCGATGACATCGTAGTCATGGCAGAATCGCTGCAAGAGCTCAGCACAATGCTCGATGATCTCAACAGAGTTTCCCAACAGGTGGGCCTTAAAATGAACATGGGCAAGACAAAAGTCATGTCAAATGTCCATGTCGTGCCCACCCCAATATCCGTTGGGAGCTCTGTTCTCGAAGTTGTTGACGAGTATGTCTACCTAGGACAAACTGTCCAGTTAGGTAGGTCCAACTTCGAGAAAGAGGTAAATCGTCGAATCCGACTCGGCTGGGCAGCGTTCGGGAAACTTCGCAACGTCTTTTCGTCAACAATACCGCAATGCCTCAAGACGCAAGTCTTTAACCAGTGTGTGTTACCAGTGATGACATATGGAACAGAGACGTGGTCACTCACAATGGGCCTCATAAGAAAGCTCAAGGTCACTCAGCGAGCTATGGAGAGAGCTATGCTTGGTATTTCTCTACGAGATCGAATCAGAAATGAGGAGATCCGTAGAAGAACTAAAGTTGTCGACATAGCTGAAAGGATTAGTAAACTGAAGTGGCAATGGGCAGGGCACATTGCTCGTAGAACTGATGGCCGTTGGGGCACAAAGGTTCCCGAATGGAGACCGCGCACCGGAAAACGCAGCGTGGGACGACCTCCAACGAGGTGGACAGACGATCTGGTGAAGGTCGCTGGGAGTCGTTGGATGAGAGCGGCATGTGACCGCTCGTTGTGGAAATCTAAGGGGGAGGCCTTTGTTCAGCAGTGGACGTCCTGTGGCTGATATGATGTGTGTCACTGAACTCCTTCTAAAAGACTAAACCGATTTTGATGTTTTTTTTGTATATGTTTGAGTGGGTTCCTGGATAGTTTAGATTCACAATTGGACCAGCAAGCGGGTAGCATGTACCTAACTGTGTAACGAAGCTGGGAAGCTAGTCTTGTATACATAAAAATTAATGTTTATGTAAAAATGAATTCTATAAAGGACATACGTCCTTTATATAATCGTAAACTATGCATTTGATCATGTCATGATCTTCCGCAGAGTTGTGCATGAGCAATAACATGAACATAGGTCTATGAGTTCGTACGACCAATCGTTGACAGATGGCGCCACTATCATTCCAATGAATTACATTTCTATATATATAAAATTAAATGGCGGTTGAAACCGCGGGTCCCAGCTAGTCTTATATATATAATACTTCTGTACGTGTGTATGTCACTGAACTCCTCCTAAACGGCTGGGCCGAATTTGATGACATTTTTTGTGTATATTTTAGTGGGTCCCTGGATGGTTTAGATTGACAATAGGACCCGGTAGGTGGTGCTGCAATCGAGTTTTCATGTACCTGCTTGTGCGAAGCCTTCGGAGTTTCTTACACGGTATAAAATGGACAAGATATCACATCACATCGGCTTGTAAACAACCTCTCATCATCATCATCAGCATATCAGCCATAAGACACCCACTGCTGAATAAAGGCCTCCCCATAGATTTCAACAATTGTGTCATAATTTTGGGGGGAATTTGTCAAAGATCACCACGGTGAGCGACCTCAGGCATCGTGTCATCATTATCACGCTTGACAGGTGGATTGGTGATTGTAGTATAGTATATTGTAGTATTATTATCTACATGTCTCTCTTTTCACGGGTTTATATCCCCTGTAAGGGGGAACCCGGTCTTTTGACAGGCTTACGCGGGGACATAGGTCCAACACGCAGAGGCCCTTTAGAGAATTTTAATCTAAAATGTAATGGGACACCAACCGGGGCCTCTCCATAGTCGCACTATAAAATGAAGTCATGGATTGTCCCCGGTGGTGTAAGGCTATTGTATGAGATGGAAACTATAACGATAAGGTCTATTGCAATGGGTGTTACATGGAATAAAAAGACTAATAAATACGGGAACAACGGCGTCTGCCTTTCAACTTTGATCGTGAAATTCTGTGGCAGACGGTGACTCGCCACTCACAAGATGGGCCCCCTAAATGGCCACCACTACAGGCGACAAGGAGCAACACCGTATATATAATATATTATTATTATTATTAACGGAGGGATGTTGCCGCCCATTCTCCCGATATCAACCATGAGCCGCCTTTTGTGTGTCGTACACATGGGAGCGGTGGTCAGGAATCGCACGGAATTTATAATATTAAAGTAAGGATTTATTCCACATGATATCCCGATTAAGAATATAGCACCACCCCATCTCCTCCCGTGATTGTGGTAAAAGGCGACTAAAAGGGACTCTAAACCAGAGGCAACGCTTCTGAGGAATAGTAGTAATTCTGCGCTCACCAACCCACCTGCCAAGCGTGGGAGTACTGGCATATTCCACCCAAAATTACGACTGACGGCATGTAGCTGATCATTGTAGAAATCTATGTCCTTTGTTCAGCAGTGGACGTCATTTGGTTGGAATGATGAAAAGTATTTTATGCTAACACCAGAGGGCCAATTCTCGTAATTAATTTACACTATCACTGAAACTTGACCGAACTGAGAATAAATTATGAATTGACCGAAAAATTGGTATTCTGCTACTCTTAAAGTTCAGTTCAATTTCAGTGTAATCTCGATCTAGTCTCATTTCAAACTCAATTTTGACGTTTATTTACTGACCATTTAGTACATGTGACAGTTCGAAATGTTAGCAGAATACCGTTTTGACTTCGATCAACTTTCGATCCATTCTCGATCTCATTCATCACAATATAAGTTCACGTTTGACGTTGTTTGTTAGTTTAGGAGAATACCATTTGTGACATTTATGACACTGAGACTAGATCAGAACTATGTTATGAACATTTTTAAATTGCGAGAATTGGCCTTTAGGTTGTATGAGGATGTTTTCCTTCCTAAAACCTTCCTTAAACGGTGTCTTAGAATAACTATGAAAGTATATATATTTTTAACGTTGCCCCGCACTAGACATATCCATTTAGCAGCCATTGTAATAGACCTTATAATTGAAGTTTCCATCTCATACAATAGTTTTCCATCTTCGGGGACTATCCGAGACTGGATTGGATTGAATTGGAGGGTACAGCCATGGAGAGTCCCCGGTTAGTATCCCATTATATTTTAGCTAAAAACTTTCTAAATAACCAATGGAAAATTCTCCCCGAAATGTCGACATATGTCATGTAATCGGACGTTGCGGAAATTTACGACGAGGCCCTTTTTTGCTTTAAAAAAAACGCTGTCTCACACTAGGATTTCTCCTGTATCGTGGGTGCGTTTACAGACACAAATACACCCGGAACAACTACCTGCAGATCAAACAAATATTTGTTCCCTGCGGGAATCGACCCGTGACCCGGCAGCAGCCGACTATATCAGCCACTGCACCAACCGTGCCGGTCGTCTGTGTTCAGCAGTGGACGAACTTTGGCTGATATGACAAACCCAGATCGGTCCACTATCTGTGGATCTTCAAACATATAAAAATCCAATCGCTTATCCACTGCGCCAATCGTGCCAAGTTTATCTCGCTCTTCGCTTTCCCTAACACCAAACGACGGATTTCAAATGATAGCTCCCTAGTGACTCTAAGTAGCTTTGAAAGTACGCACTTAGACGGGCTCAGACTAGCGGGAACTCGTCACAAACTCGTCAACGTCTTGTTTACAGGCAAATGACTTGAGTTGACATGTATGACACGCACATCAAGTTACCTTAATACTTTAGCCAATGGGCGAAGTTAAGTTAAATGTACTTTAAAGTGTTTTTGAGCTTCTTAGGGTGAGATTCAGAAACGAGTCTAAGCGTGAACTTACGCTTCCATATGTCAAAATGCACTACTTACGCCCCTAATTCTGACGGATGGAAGCGTGAACTTAGCTTAGACTCGTTTCTGAATCTCGCCCTTATAGCTAGCCTCATTCTAGTGTAATGGGCAGACTCCTTTAAGAAGTTTGCCCATTCCGTATCCGTGTTGATTTAATATAGCAACGCTCCATCATCTCCTCTCGTAGATATCGTAAAAGGTGCCTAAACCAGAGGAATAGCAGCAACGTCCCTTCTGTGTAACAACAGCTATTCTGCGCTCACCAACCCGCCTGCCAAGCTTGGTGAGTACTGGCAAATACCACCAAATGACGACACAATCGCAGAAACCTATGGTAGTGGTCTTTGCTCAGCAGTAGACATCCTTTGGCTGATGCGGTGACCATTATATTCAGTATTTTATGATACCCTTGAAAAGATATGAATCCCCCTGTTCACCAAAAAGTACGTAAGTATTATCGTTTCGGCCGAATGAAGTCCACTGCTGGACACAGGCCTCCCCCAAAGATCACCACAACGACCGATATGGGTGTGTTGTGGGTTGTGGGCACGCTTGGCAGACGGGTTGGCGATCGCAGTTGAGTTGTTAATGTACTCGAAGGACGCTGCTGCCCATCCTCCGGCCAATCCCTTAGTCGACTTTTACGACACCCACGGGAGGAGATGGGGTGGTGGCATTCTGAGCCGGCACCACACGGCACACGTAAGTATTATTATTAAGTTATTATTATTTACGTAAGTATTAAGGTAGGAATAATAATAAATTCTTTATTCAAGTGACTGAGACTCGTAGTGTTAGTGTACTTAAAAAGTATGGTTAGTGACAGGCTATTTAAAAATAATTGAAGTCTAGGTTTTGGTTGGATTCTTTCAACATGAACCGCTGAGCAATTGTTTTTTTAATTTAGTTATTAAGTCTCGTATGGCCAGTAATTTTACTAGCTACATAAACACAGTAATGTTTAAACACTACTGCTTGATAGTAGAAATTGGCAGTACGGTGGGAGGTGCCTCAGGATGCTGCTCATAGGTAGGCACTGTAAACTTATGTATGAGGCATATTATTGATACTCAAAAATAATACTTTTGCTCTCATTAACTGTTTTACATGATTATTGAAAAAACACAGTTTTTTTTTGTTCATAAAACTTTGCCCCCACTCTAGGATTTCTCATGTGTTTTGCGTGCGATTACAGGCACAAATTCTACACACAATACACCCAGACCCATAACAAACATGCAAGTATTTGTCCCGTTCGGGAATCGAACCCGCGACCCGGAGCGCAGCAGCCACTGCACCAGACTGTAACAGTGACAGACAGACTGTGTCTCCCCCTTAGATTTCCACAACAAACGGTTACATGCCGCCCTCATCCAACGACTCCCAGCGACCTTCACCAGGTCGTCTGTCCACCTCGTTGGAGGTCGTCCCACGCTGCGCTTTCCGGTGCGCGGTCTCCATTCTAGAACCTTTGTGCCCCAACGGCCATCAGTTCTACGAGCAATGTGCCCTGCCCATTGCCACTTCAGTTTACTAATCCTTTCAGCTATGTCGACAACTTTAATTCTCCTACGGATCTCCTCATTTCTGATTCGATCTTGTAGAGAAATACCAAGCATAGCTCGCTCCATAGCTCGTTGAGTGACCTTGAGCTTTCTTATGAGGCCTATTGTGAGTGACCACGTCTCTGTTCCATATGTCATCACTGGTAATTTTTAACCTAACATTTTAAAATCAGATCAGATCCTGAAGCGAGTAACGTTCTACTGTACCTAACCAAACTTAAGCTGTAGAAGTCCCACCACTGGTAAGTAGTTTGTATGATAATATCTTATTAACGGACTCGATCGCAGGCACAATTAAAAATCTATTTTGCCTGGTCAGCCCGCGGCTTGTGCCAGTTGAGAAGTAGCAGAATTTTTACATATAAAACATATACATAAGTAAGAGCATTCAGAGCCTATTCCAGGCACCTTCCAAATGCTCAAAGTTCTCGTCCAGAAATTGCACACGGACACCGAAATGATAGTTGTTATGTTTTTCAGCTTTACGATGTGTGTAATAAGGTACTTCTGAACCGTGAAACCGTCTGAAACTATTACCGTAAGCTTACGGACATTAATGTTGTCCCTAGTTTTTTAAGTGAAAACTTGGTTTAGGGCGGTACGCATATTTTTGGATGAGATAAAATATCTGGACTCGCGACACCGTTACGAGACGCTTGAAGTGAACACTTCTTTTAGCGCGGTACGCTTATTTTTAGATGAGATGCAATCTCCTAACGCGCCAAAATAAGTTTTCAACTCCCAGAGTGCATTTTTTTTAACTATGTTTGCAACAGTGTAAGTCCAGTATCTTTTTTCCTTTAAACTAGTTAAGTGTTAACAGCGTTTGGATGCCTATGTTTGTTGGTCGTTCAGTAATTGCGTTTCTATGGTCTGTTTGCGGTGTACGGTAGTTGTTTTAAAGCCAGCCGCACCTTCGATCGATGGTAATGTTACTTTGTTTGCAGTTTTTGTTATGAATCATGATGGAGGCTAATGCATAGACTAATAACATTATAGATGCGCTGTTCGGGGCGTAATGTTTGTCTATATAATAATAGGTAAGGCATAACTGACTAGGGATCGTTCGAAATTTGAATTTATGTGAGGTGCCTCGCCTTTATTCTATTGGACAACTGAGTTTGGCTGTCGTTGATCTGATAGGTATGCCTATTACGCTCGAGACAAAAAGGTAACGTACAGCAATTTTTTTTTATTGATTTCCAGTGGAAATTCTACAGTCGACTTTTACGACACCCACGGGAGGAGATGGGGTGGTGGTATTCTGAGCCGGTACTACACGTCCTTACAGGGGATATAAACCCATGAAAAGAGAGAAATGTAATCAAATAGACGATAATATATACGTCCTCAATAGTTCGCGCAGATCAAGAATTATTTGATTCAGCGTCACATTTAAAGCTACTGGCTCTGCACGGGCCGACTTGAACAAGGAGGAGTCATTCTTTTTCCTAGAAATGTGGTTCCATAACTGGTCGTTTTGGGCGAAGCCAAAAGAGGTCTCCATCCAGGAGGATCCATTATGAAATTCCGCAGCCATTTATACCAGAAGCCGCTTCCAACTGTTTTATGAAATAAGCGTTCAAACGCTATCTCGATTCTGCCCTGTCCCACCCTAATCCCCGTGTGGTATCAACCGTCGATTACCAACCCTCTCGTATCAGTAGAGTACGCCGCCCGAGGCACGTTCTGGTCGATCCAGACGATAAAATCACGTTAGATCACATAAAGAGACTCGCGTTGTCTCATTCACTTGACACCCGACCGTTTTACCGCCTTCGCCGCCGAGGATGCCCGCCTCACCGAAGTCACGGAGGCCTATCGCCGCGTCACCTCCCCGTTCAAGTCAGAACTTCTGCCTCCCGTCTCTTGCTCGCACCGGCCCGTGCCGAGCCTGTAGTTTTAAATGTCCCCTAATACATAATAAATAATACCGATCCAACTGTTCCCAAAACAATAGCTTGTTATCCCCAGCAACGCCCTAAGCCGAGATCCGTGTCCCGCAGGGGGCGCCCCTTGCGAAAGTTGCTAAGTTTTTAATATTGAATTTCAGTCTGGCTGGAGGCCTCCTTTGGCTTCACCATAAATGACCGGTTAATCAACCACATTTCCCAGAAATATATGCGAGAAGCCCAACAAAAAAAAAACCAACTGTTTGAACAGGGTGGTCCTATGATGACACCTGAGAGACAGAGTTGGGGGTGGCGTATTCCTAAATACTAAGCTAAAAGCAAAATCTTTTCTACTTACACTTTATAAATATTACAAAACGTATTTGTTTTACAAGTAGAAGTCGACCTTATTGTTTTCCGCATCTCGTGGGATAGAAAAGTGCGGTAATACACATATATACGAAAAATACTGGGTTATCTTACCAAAGGTAACGAGTAAATACAATATTCAGTATTATTTGAGAAAACGGCAGAGGAAGCGCCTTTTGTAAATATTTTTAGGGCGCGTACAAAAGTAGCGGTCGAGCCGCTGTTGATGTCGTTAAAAGGATTTATGAAGATAATTTTACTAATTTATGTAAGGGTCTTGTGGGGTGATTATCATCTAATTGGTATTACATGCAATGATGAATAGTTACCCCTGAATAGCTAACTAGAGTTGTACTTTTTTATACTGGGGCACACTAGTGTTACTCCGGTATCATGGGTATAGTTTTATAAATCTCAGATTCACAAACAGCCAGACCCAGATTAACTATTTGTAGGCTATGCAAATATTTGTTCCGTACGGAGGTCGAACCTGAGACCCGTAGCACAGAAACAAATCGTGCAGCCATTGCCCTATCCATGCAGAAAAAGTCAGTTATCAATGTCCAATGGATTATGCTACTCATTGCGAGAATAATTATCCTTTAATGGCAAAATAATTCTGTGGGGTATCCAGATTACAGCACCACTTCCGTGGATGTCTTGAAGGCGACTAAAGGACTTTAAATCAGAGTAATGGGCAGCAGCGTCACTTCTGTGGAACAGTTACCTTACTGTGCTGGCAGATTCCCTCTAAAAGGAAGACGAAATTTCGAAAATCTATAGTTTATTTATTCATAGGAAAACATACAGCATCAATATAACAATGAACCAAGTAACATATCAGCGACACATAAAGCCAATAAAGTTTTCACTGTTGTGTAAACATGGAGTGAACATATTCAAAGAAAGTAAAAAGAAAGATGGAAATACATATTTTAACAATTTTTAAACTAAAAATATTAATAATACTACTGGAGGGGTGAATCTGTGACTGCCTCAACGGAATTAATATAATTTGTTTGGTTAATACGATGGAAGGCAGGCCTTTGGCTAATACGATGAATCACTTAATAATGAGACGCAGTAAGGCTTAGATTTTTCTCAGCCGATGGCACGAGATCGATTCAGAGTTTCAGACACAACATATGACAACAAATATTTTAACGTTGCATCTGAAACCGCGCGTTGCAACCGCCGACCTCTACCACGCCTTATCATCTTGAACGCACAAAAGCGTTTATTAGTGATTTCCCAACGGCTCCGTACACTTGCCCGCAGGGTTTTTATTGTCTTTACCAAACTATATTATGATAAGTTTATCCGCATGTAAGTGCGGTTTCTGTTAAACATGTACCAAACAATACTTGTTCCTGTCGAAGCATCACTATTGGATCGTTTGTTGGTGCAGTGGCTGATACAGTCGGCTGCTGCGCTCCGGGTCGTGGGTTCGATTCCCACACGGAACTAATATATTTCTATGACCTGCAGGTAGTTGTTCCGGGTCTGGGTGTATTGTATGTGGAATTCATGTCTGTAAACGCACCCACGACACAGGAGAAATCCAAGTGTGGGGCAAAGTTTAAAGAAAAAAAAAAAAATACACAATAAGTAATTCGGTATCCGCTTCGTACAATTTGCCACAGATTAAACCCATACGCAGTCACATTTGCTACTAAATGACCAAAGAGATAGGTTATAATTATTTAACACAAGTTTGGGAAAGAATGTTGCGCGCTTCCCAAGAAATCCCAATTTTACATTCAGAAAGACATTTTAAACTGTCAGCGTCTAATCATATGAGCGTATCGCAGCCTAATGCTGGACTTACTCGATCTCTTTCGAATTATAGCTCGACACCCAAAGACGACTTTCTCGGCTACCTTTTATACTGTTGCTACGTCTCGTATTGCAAGAGGCCGGCTAGGTAGGTACCACCCTCTCGGGGGGGACACCCACGGGATGAGATGGGGTAGCTCTATTCGTGACCGGAGCTACACGACTACTTGCTACATAAAGATCATTTATTCTCCATTATTAACCAAATTTATCTGCCTCCACCGCCATTCTCAACCAATTACCTTTTATAACAGAGAGTTTAAAACCAAAATTAAATTTGCAAGTCATTTCTTATCTTCAAACAATTCAGTTCACGCAATGAGTTAATTGGGCACAAGCGAATTAGTTAAATTGTCACCTCTGGGAGTGCGGTAGCGAGAAAATTGATATAAAATTGAAACGTGACTTGGATTAGTAAGCTAAAATGTACTAAATATCGTTTTGTGAGCTAGTAAATACTGTTATCTCGGTGTAATAAAACTGTTAGATTATAACTATTTGGAGGTACTTGTTCTATTTATTATTACTAACTTTAAAAGCATAAGTTTTGAATTATTATGTCGGGAATTTCTCGAGGCTAAGTAAACTTTTGCTGGGGCAGTGGATAGAGAAGTTTAAGTAAAACAGATTTTAGCTAGATAACGGTATTACCACTACTATTTATAAATGAGAATTGCTTTTCATATTATTACTCTACTCGCCTAAAAGCACTGCATGGATTCTAATGCTGGTTTTCACTATTGGATTTTTCAGCTATCTATAAGGTGTGTAAGTGACATTTTGATAAAAACTGATAGCATGCATTCAGTACATGATTCTCGAACCCTCAGCATTAGAATATTGCATCGCTCATTACATGAATTTTCTTATTTTTGATCCAGTTTATCAAACTGATTACAGTATAAAATCATTGTTTTCGTCTATCATTACGCAATGTTATGTTGAATAAAAACACAATAGACTATTTCTTTTCACATAACACTGCAATGTAAATAAAAACTAAACGGCTATTGTTACGCTACAGTTCACGGATGAGCTCGCAGTAGCATTATCATAGCACAATAATCACGTAGCGTTTTGATCGCGTTGTTTATGATACATTGCGTACACAAAAATAACACAATGTATTTTATTATATGCCTAGGTGTAACCCTGCGCCGTCTCTACAGGGGGTCGTGCGGTCCGTGGCCCTATACAGAGCGCCTGTTTGGTCAGCTCGACTATCAGGCGCCCAGTGCTGCAGTACCAAAATTCACGGTCTGCAGCGCAGAGTGGCTGTCCGGATCGCACGAGGATACCGAAAAGTGTCCAACGAAGCGGCAACTCTCCTGGCGCGTTTTCCACCTTTCGACAACATGGCGGAGATGAATGCGTAGATCAGATACGCTCCCTCCGCCAGAGCGGCGAAGGCACGCCTCTAGGGGCGTTAAAATATCGTGACAAATAAACAATTCAGCCTTATGCATGTACCTACCCGTGCGAAGCTACTAGTTTTACAGTCTTCTTCGCCGAGATTTGCCTAAAATGGCCCCTAGAGCAGGCTCCAGCTCCAGTGTGATTATAGGCGAGTCCCTGGAGTCTGAGCCGAAAATGACTGAATATTCTATAGTCTTTAGGCCGAATACTGAAACGCCACTTAATATTAAGTGAAGAAACTGTTTCACTGTCGTTTCTAATTAATCGCACGTGTATCTATCTGTCTTTATTCTTTCTATATTGTGAAGGTATGGCTAAAAGCAGTTATCACTGCTATCTATCTCGCGCTATATCGACTATCGTCTAGGTCAACACCTGCCTTCCACACAGGAGGGTTTGAGTTCAATCCCGGCCCACACCTCTGAGTTTTCTGATTCATGTGCGGATCATAATTTAAGTGATAATCAAATTCGCAACAGAAACAATCGCGTTAACGGTGAAGGAAAACATCGTGAGGAAACCTGCATACCTGAGAAGGCTCCAAAATGTTCTCAGCGGTGTGTGTAGTCGGCCAACCCGCACTAGTCCAGCGTGCTGGGAGGCCCAACCTATCTCGTCTCAATTTTATTACCCATGTAAAAAGCATAATTATGACCTATGAGATCAAACCTTGCTTAACTTATCTAACGTATCAGCGTGGTGGCCTACAGCCTAACCTTTCTCTCCGTGAGGTAAGGCCTTTGCACAGCTACTGATTATGTATCTATCTGTCTTACTTCTTTCTATTTTGTGAAGGTACAGCTATAATCTTCAGACACTAGCAACTTAATCAGTAACAGTTATCTCATTGCTAGACAATCGTGCAGCTCTGTGCATAATAGCTTGTTAACAGTAACATGAAATACGACTGCTCACAATGCGTCGCGGAAGCCTCCGCCAGGTATCTGTGAGAAGCTTATTCACCTTATGACAGACGAGGCCACTAAAACAGCGACAGATGAGCGAATTTATTCATCATTATCATATGAAAGAAAGAAAGAAAGACAAAGTATTTATTTCTGAACACCATAGAGATGCGCATAAATTTTAACATCAAAGTATACCCTGAGAGTACAATATAACAACGCGTTTAGGATGTTGTTTGGGCTGCCGCGCCACTGTAGCGCTTCAGCTATGTTTGCGGAACAACACGTGGATGGTTTTCATGCCATCTTACGAAAGCGTTGTGCCTCTCTGCTAGAGCGGATGCGAACCAGCTCGAACGGCATCCTGAGCGTGTTGGCTGACCGTTGGGACTCGCCAATGTTGCGGCACTGGATGCGTTTGCACACTGCCTAAGCATTAACTTCTCTTATTTATTTTTATTGATACCTACTATTAAAACAATCTATGGACTTAGTCTGAAATAAACATTTATTATTATTATTATTATCCTTTATTTTCTTAGTATACATATTATTACATTTTTAAATATATATATATAAAACAAAAATAAAAACATATATTTAAAAATATAAAAATAGTGACCAACCGGCATCGGGAACAGGGTCCAAGCTGCCGGTGGCTAGGGCTCCAGAGAGAGGAACCTCCTGACAATACGTGCCGTGTCAAGGAGAACCACTTTCTGTATCAGGCCCTTGATCCAGCCGCCTAACAAGAGCCTCTTAAGATGTTGGTCGAGGCTCTTGGCGATCAAGCCGTTGACCGTAACGACTATCGGCACAATGATTGCTGAGTCAACATCCCACATGTCGACAATCTCGTGTGCCAAGTCAAGATACTTTATTTGTTTCTCTTTCTCGGCTTTCACGAGATTCTCATCATGCGGGATGGTAACATCAATAATCATTGCGCGTCGCTCTACTCGGTCTATCATCACTATATCAGGCTTATTAGCAACAATAGTCCTATCAGTGATGATAGACCGGTCCCAGTACAATGTGATATGACTATTTTCGAGAACTGGGTCGGGCATATACTTGTAGTATGGTACCTCAAAGGCCACAAGTTTATATTTCAGCGCAAGTTGCTGGTGTATAACCCTGGCTACTTGGTTGTGCCTGTGCAAGTACTCGCCGTTAGCAAGACGAGAACAACCAGAAATAATATGTCTGATGGATTCACCTGGACGGTGGCATGCCCGACAGATGTCAACCGTACCATCCTTAACAATATATTTCCGGTAATTGTTCGTCATGATAACTTCGTCCATAATCGCACAGACAAAACCTTCGGTTTCCCCAAAGAGGTCACCAAAACGTAACCAGGATACTGATGCTGGAAAATCTACATCGGGACCATGGAGGGCCCGATAAAAACGTCCATGCAGCTCCTTGCTCTGCCATACTTCCTTGCGGTCATTGGTACTGATTACTACAGGTTTGCGCCAGTTCTCTTTTGCCAGACCAAGCGGGGTGAGCCCGTTGTCCACTGCCACTACATCTCGATGCATCCCCACGTGAGTATGGAAAAAATACTCCCTAAGACTGCACACCTCGCGGTTATGGAGGGTCTTAGTATTTAAAAAGCCGCGACCCCCACATCTCCGCGGGATGTACAGTCTCATTACCGAGGATCGTGGGTGATGCATCCGATTTGCAGTCAGCAATGTGCGGGCTCTCCTATCCAGGGCATCCAGTTCTGTTTGAGTCCATTTGAGTATGCCGAAGGAGTACATGAGAACTGGCATGACCCAGCCATTAAAGGCGCGCACCTTGTTACCGCCTGATAAAAGACTTTTTAGCACTTTTTTCAGGCGGCCGAAGAAGCGCTCCTTCAACGTCTGTCTCATGTCAGCCTCATTGATGCCCAACGCCTCCGACATACCCAAATATTTATAGGTCTCGATTGAGGAGAGAGATCGAAGGCTCACAGAATCCGAGAGTTATTATTATTATTATTATAAAACATTTATTATTATTATTATTTTTTCCTTGCAACAATCACGCAAATTAATAAAGTACCTCGCTAAAGGACTTGGAGTCCAGACTATCTTATCAGCCAAGGGACGTCCACTGCTGAACAATGGTCTCCCGCATAGATTTCTACAACGAGCAGTCACATGCCACCCTCATCCAACGACTCCCAGCGACTTTCCCTAGGTCGTCTGTGCACACAACATACCCAGACCGGTCGGTGTGGTCCATCTTTGAGGGAGATCTGTGTCCAGCAGTGGACTTTATTGGGCTGAAATGATGATATAAAAAAAATTATAGAGAAGACGGTTGGCAGGTACCACCTGTTTGGAATCCGGTTATTAAATTAATAAAATCCCAAACAACGCACCACACTAAAAAACATCAAGACACTGTGAGTGATTACTGCGTGCATCGAAACAATTTTTGATTAGTTTTGTACGGTAGATAAAATAACTTTTTAAATCTGTAACGACGCTTGTCACCTTAGTCATCCTGCGACCACGAACCCTGCAAAGTGTTCGAAACGTCAGGAAAAACAAAAATCAATAATACACGCGATTTAATCCGTTTAAAATTGTTGTATTATAATGTGTAATAATCGCGAAAACCTAAGACATTACCATGATATAAAAACTTAAGTTTATGCCAAAAAGTAGTACACAGGTGGCAAAGTATGAGCTGGAATTTATGTTTCATCCACTTTACAGTAACATCTTTACAAAGTTGTATGATGCCACATTGTGCTGTCGCGAAGGTTTCCACGGCACTCTATAAAGTTTACATTGTGAGTTATTTCTTTTCAATACTCAGACCCTGCTGTTCCTCACATACATAATCTTCACCAGGTTCTGCGGTCACTTGCAAGCCGCATAACTGCCATTGACGCTGACGTCATGCGTCATCACCACTGGTATGGCAAATTACGGTTCAACCATTTTGAACGACATTGCGCTGTCGAGGATTTCATCACTGAGATGAAACTATCAATACACAATACCATTGATGCGCCGCCTACTTTTCCAGCTTAATAGGCGGGTCTGGTATTGACATCACACTAGTGCAGATGTTCACTTGGACAGCTCGAGTCATGCGAGTTTGATAGGATACGAATTTGTCGAGGTAACAACCGCCCCGGCACCCAGGTCCAACACGCCTGAGCCCCCTGCCGTCAGTTTATGGTGGGGGGCCACGGGGGTCACGGGTGCGCAGATTGGGGAGTCTGTGTGCTCATACCGAGTGACGCCCGGGAAGACGGTGGCGCGCACGTGGTCACGTACCGCCGTGTGCGCACAGCTTTACCTTTACAATCCTCCCCGAGAAGGGCCTGGGGGCGACCTTTTTACAGCCGCCTGCCTGCCCTCCGCTAGAGGGGGTGACCGCCTTACAGTCATCCCCTCCGAGATGTGCCTAAAGGCGTGGCACCAATGTGCGGCTTTAGTGTGATCCTCCTTCGGTGACGAAGATGACCGCTCCAGTGGTTTTAGCCGGTAGGAGTCCGCCTTCCCCACCATACCCCTTCGCCCTTCCCCGGGGCGAAGGAATTTCCATGTAGAATTTCCACTGGAAAACAATAAAAAAAAAAAGTTACGAATTTGTACCTAGATTGATACAAGGTTCTCAAGGTAAATATTGGATCAAATTTTAGATACAAATTTAAAGCGGCCACTTCCACTTCTTCCCTGTAGCAATATAGATCAAATGAAATAATCAGAAATCGGGAGCCGGTTTCAGGTTTTTCTGTGGTCACAATTGTAGATTTCGGCTTACACGAGTTGCAGTGATTGGACTCTGCGTTGGACTTGTTCATAACAACATTACACGCTTGTCCTACTAGCCAACTATGAACATTAGGCTGGTGTACGTGAATGTGGGGAACAATGAACGAGAATACACGTGTGGCTACTAGCATGTATCCATGCTGCGTGTGCTGGTGGAATGCGTTTACTATGGATATAACTTATCAATTATGAACGGTGACATGCGAAACAAGAGGCGACAGTGTTACAGTCGTTTTTATAATAAATACACTACATTTGAATTAAATTGTTTATATACAAACTATATTTATATACAATTACTGATATGAATGCACACTTACCTCATCATTTCGGCCGATTGAAGTCCACTGCTGGACACAGGCCTCCCCCAAAGATCACCACAACGACGTTGTGGGCTCATTGGGGGGATTTGCCATAATCACCACGCTTGGCAGACGGATTGGCGATCGCAGTTAAGTTGTTAATGTACTCGAAGAACGCTGCTGCCCATCCTCCGGCTAATCCCTTAGTCGTCTTTTACGACACCCACAGGAGGAGATGGGGTGGTGGTATTCTGAGCCGGCATCACACTTACCTACTATATACCTATTATTATTAATCCGTTTTGTTATTGAAGTGAAAACTTCTTTTAGCGTGGTACGCATATTTTTAGATGAGATAAAATCTCTGGACTCGTCACACCGTTACGAGACGCTTGAAGTGAAAACTTATTTTAGCGCGGTACGCATATTTTTAGATGAGATTAAATCTCCTAACGCGCCAAAATAAGTTTTCACTTTTGTCGGCACTCCCGGAGCCCCTTTTTTTTTATTATGATTCTTCCTTATGTTCATAAATCCTATGTATATAAATAAATGCACTGGTTCACATCCGTGAATAACAAAGGGTTTGGTTGAAAACCAGCGTCAGGCAGCCGTCTGACAAATGCTGAACCAAATCCTTTTTGGCGAACACTGAGGCACATACCAACTTTCTTTGTTTTGTAACTGTGTAACTAATTGTATGTGTGTCTCATTTTCGACCAAATAAATATGTTCTTTCTTTCTATCATATTCTACTTTCATTTTTAGGCAAAAAATAGAGACTGGGATACTGTTTGTACTTTATGCGTGTCCAGCGTAATGGATAGATGAAGGAGCGAAAGACCAGTACCGACTAAGACCTGAGTAATTTATTTATTTTTACTGTACAATATTTAATTATTTCAAATAAATTTATTAATTTCAAATTAAAGTAGTAATAGTAAAGTAAAGTAAAGTAATATCAATAAAGATTAGTATCTTCAATCCTCATCACGCTTGATTCAAAACTTCAATGGGGTCCCCATATTACATCTCTAGCAGGACGGTTGAGTTCGGCTGCTTATGCTGTGAGAAAAATCAGACACCTTACAGATGTAGCTACTGCAAGACTGGTTTACTTTAGCTACTTTCATAGCATAATGTCCTATGGTATTTTACTTTGGGGTCGGGCTGCCAATATAGTATCAATTTTTATATTGTAGAAGAGAGCTATCAAGGCTATTTACAACCTTGGTAGTCGTGATTCCTTGAGAGAACTGTTTAAAAACATTAACATAATGACAGTGCCTTGTCAGTATATTTATGAAAATATCATGTACGTTAGGAAGAACATTCATCTTTTTACAAAAAAATGTGATCGGCATAACTATAATACAAGATATAAGTCTAAACTAGTACAGCCAAAATTTCGCTTAGCTAAAGTCCATACTTCTTTTATGGGTTATAGTATAAAATTTTATAATAAAATACCGGAGACCGTGCTGCAATTACCGCAAAATAAATTTAAAATATTTGTAAAAAATACTCTGTGCAAACAAGCATATTATACGTTAGAGGATTACCTTAGAGATATAAATGTTTGGCAGAGTGCTTGTCCAGCTCCGCAAGACCACTATAAGAAATGATTCAATTTTTTTATTTTTGCCTTATTGACATGCCATCTTGTTGTTGCATGTTTTGTGACATCAATTTATTCAGATTTATTGACAGATTTTCTGACATTTCAATTATTATTTTTTGACATGACATTATTATTATTAATTATTTACACCTGAATTTATTATTGTATAATTTTTTTAAATTCAACTGGTTTATGATTTGATATTGACACTTTTAAGAGGTTTAAGACGTTAGACTTTACTATGTTTAATGTAGGAACATTGTCTTTATATAACCTGAATTTTCGAGAACATTGTACACATAAATATTGTAACATGATTTTAAAAGAGTAACCATGGAGTTTCCTGCCCGTTCTTCTCCATAGGAAATCTACATCTTGGAACGTGGCAACTAAAGTCTTGACGATTCATAAGTGCTATTGGTATTGCTAATGGTTTAAATGAATAAAAATCTTTTTTATCTTTTTATCTTTTTTATCTTATCTTTGGTCGGTGTAGCGCTGGAAAAGACCAGAGCCACTGGCACTCCTCATATATATGTTTTGATCAGCGCCAGGTGGACCTTCCTTCATACCTACAGTTAACAGATATTATTTTCTTGAGCAACTATATTCCGATCGCATTCCTAACAGACTACAAGATAACATTTATGATAGATATGATATCATCATATCGGCCATTTATATGTCCACTGCTGAACAAAGGCCTCCGCCATAGATTTCCACAACTGTGTCATCATTTTGGGGGTATTTGCCAATACTCACCGCGCTTGGCGGGTTGGTGAGCGCAGTATGGCTACCGTTTCACAGAAGGGACGCTGCTATCCATATCCTTTGGCTTAGAGATCCCCTTAGTCGCCTTTTTCGACATCCACGGGAGGGGATGGAGTGGTGATATATTCTTAATCCGGACACCACACGCATAGCATTATCTATTTTTTTATATCCGAACAGATCAAAAGACAGTTTAAGTTGCTATTACTAAATAATTATAATATTAAATTATGTAGGTAAATTTTAGCTGGCTGGCATGAAATAATACACCTGGTACAGGTTTATTCCTTTTGGTCCGCTGTTTTCGTAGCCACACTTAACTTGTGAACAGAACAACAGCCATGATTCCATTCATCACGTCGCCGGCTCCGTTTCTAAAGCATTTTATTAATTTATCTACCGCTAGCCTTCTACCAGTTACGTCTTCACTACCGCGATCTTAAACTTGTTATGCTTTAAGAAATATGTAGGTAAGCGATGTTACCGAGATTTTAGCGTTGGTGCAAATCTGGATTTTTCAGGGTTGTAGAATAACAACTACCGGTTTTATTTACTGTAATAAAATATGGTGCACAAAGATAAAGATAATTTATTTGTAAAACATAAGTACCTATACAGAACAAAAATATAAATAGTAATGTAAAGTGTTAACAAAATTATGACCTGCATGTTTTGTTATATGTTACAGCGTACAAAATAAAAACAATAATTATAATACAGATTAAATATTTCTATTGAATTTTAGTAATTAATAATTAAAATCTGGATAATAATTTAAAAAAAAACTTTAATAAAAACATTGTATTAATGGGATTACACTGAGTATAATTTATATACAAATACAATCAAATCATGCATTCAACAGTTAATCGATTTCGAACAGTTAGACGATAGACAACAACCCATTTAGATAGTTTTTTCTATAACCCTACATTTAATAGATTGTATTAGTTGATTTTGTCGTAGTGACATAATTCTCAGTCTAATCAAACAGATACAAATGTCACACGTAAAGGCAAGTATACTATGGGCTCCAGCTGAAAATCAGCGCCCGGCATCACTGCCCGGCATTATGCTGAGTTGAATACCTATTTGATACGGACATAGGACACACTATGAAAATGTGTAGATTTAAGGTATACATAATTAAATTATAAGGCAAGTTACATTTTACGTAGAACAATTATCATTTTAAATAACATCATTGTGTCACATGTATCTGTGGTCAAATAAATGTCTTTTATCTTATTTTAAAGCACTATAATAATATGTTGGCAATACAAATATTTGTTTAAAATAAAAACCGCGACCAAGAGCGCAGAAAGCCGCTCACTCAGCCAATCCGTCAACCGTACCTTCAAGCATTTCCTAGCCGTACAACAGGCTTAGATATAAAACAAATCTACTTTACTCCGGCCAAATCTGGACCATTTTTAGACACACTAAAATATTTAAATCAAACCCGTTGAACTAATAAAGTATGGACCAATGTCCCACACCGGATGCTCTGGAATTCTGCGCTCTTTGGACATGGGAATTTCAAACGGGTAAAGTTTAAGGGATGAAAAACCGCCAGATGAAATGCCGTTGAAATATGCATGGCTTTGGAACAGTATGAAATTTATGTGAATTGTCGTTAGGGATGTAGTGTGAGATTCTTCTATGAAATTAGTAAATGAATGTTTTATAACGTGGAAAGATATTGGAGTTTTGAATGTTTGATTTTCGCTGCATAGAATGGAATGAAAATATGAATATTGTATTGTGCGGAATAGTAAAAGCGAGTTCCTGATTTTATTCGGAGCCACTACATTCTACTGGGCAATCAATGTTTCACAACATGATGTCCCGTATAGTTATTTTTATTTATTATAATATGTATACTGTATAGGTCGTTAATGAAAAACATGTCGTGGACATTAAATACAGAAATACAGAATTTGATAATTCATTATTGTGACACCGCCTACTTTTTACCTTGTTTTATTAATTTGATCGTTCGATCAATTGTAATTTATGTATACATATATCTTTTTTTTTAAACGTTGCCCCACACTAAGATTTCTCCTGTGTCGTGGGTGCGTTTACAGACATGAATTCCACATACAATACACCCAGACCCGGAACAACTACCTGCAGATCATACAAATATTTGTTCCGAGCGGGAATCGAACCCACGACCCGGAGCGCAGCAGCCGAGTGTATCAGCCACTGCACCAACCGTGCCGTCAAAATGGATTGTTTGCTTTATCTTCTTTTCTACACACATTTAATCACCGCAACATTGATTTATTATTACTATATTATATACCATACACGTATTATTGTATTACATACTTACTAATTATATATTTATATTATATTTTAGACTTACTTTTACGCACATTATAATATGCATATTAAATTATATCAATTTATATTATATCTTCCTAATTTCGAGCGTTTGGCACTCGTGGGTTGCAGCTGAAAATCAGCGTCAGGTATTGGTACCTTGTGCTGCCACCTGACATCATGCTGAGCTGATGGCCCTTTGGCATTCTATTCAATCATCATATTTTTGTTTATCTATGTAATTGTTTGTGCCAATAAATACTTTTCTTTCTTTCTTTTAAAGTGAAATCATTTTTTTTCAAACTAAAACCCAGTTACGAGTCCTGGTGGTAAGCATCATGTCTGTCTGGTCTGGTTCTGCGTGACAATACGCTGCGTTCGTCACCTCGAGACATTAGTTATTTAGTCTCTCATCATCATCATCATCATTTCGGCCGAATAAAGGCCACTGATGGACACCGGCCTCCCCCAAAGATCACCACAACGACCGATATGGGGGTGTTGTGGGCTCATTGGGTGGTATCGCCATAATCGCCATGCTTGGCAGACGGGTTGGCGATCGCAGTTGAGTTGTTAATGTACTCGAAGGGCACTGCTGCCCATCCTCCGGCCAATCCCTTAGTCGACTTTTACGACACCCACGGGAGGAGATGGAGGTGGTGGTATTCTGAGCCGGCACCACACGGCAGAACGAAACTCTCTTACAAATATAAAATTCTTGATTATTGCAACATATAATTGTAAAAACATCATATTTCTTTTTTTACTATTTTCTACACTTGGATTTCTTATGTATTGTGAGTCAGTTTACAGAGATAAATCTCACATGTACAAACACCCAGACCCGGAACAACTATCTGTGGATCATACAAAAATTTGTTTCGTGCGGGGATCGAACCAGCGACACTTAGCGCAGAAAGCCCCTGGCTTAGCCACTGCACCAACCTTGCTGTAATGTAAGTACAATGCCAAGTAGGTATAATTTGCCTCATATAAAAAATCGACTGGCGCTACTGAAGTCACAGACGGACGCAAAAGCGCGTCCCATGACCCCGTCGGGTTTTAATCAGTACTGTTATATCGCGCCGAGGATTTTGGTTTTTAAAAAAAGGAAATCGAGTTATTCCTAAACTTATTTAATATTTGAAGGATATAGAAATTACATGAAATTAGGTTATTAGAAATGTGTGGCTCTATCGGAGTACGGAACGAGACTGACTGGTGTTCTGGTCTCATCGTAATGCCGGATCCTTATCGGGGAAGTGCAGAATTGCACTTCTCATATTATTTATTATTTATTTTGGTTTTGCATACAAAGCTGGGTTATAACAACCCCCCGCTTAGGTAGAAACTTACGCTATTTAAAAAAGCGAAGTTTACCGGAATGAGTAGTGTTTAGTTGGTTCTCAACCGGGGTTGGTGATTTAGTGGGATGGCGTCTTCGTGATGCTGAATATTTGAAGTTTTTGAATCATTGAGAGTATTTGAATCATGACTTTCCGCGTTATCATTGATAGGTTTGAATTTACGATAGAGAGCCAGGCATTTCCTATTACAACAGTAGTACAGTAAGAACAATATAAACAGACTTATAAAAACATAGGATACAATAGAATGTGATGGAGGTGAGTATGACATTTCTTCGAGGTTCAATTTCTTTATTATTTCTAAAACATCGTTAGTTTTATCATTAATTTTGTTTAGACTATCATAATTCAGATTAGGAATCTTTGGCAGACTCTGGTTATACTTGAGTTTGTTAAAGTGAGAGAGATTACAACAAGAGTCGTTAACTAAATTGAAATCTGAGTGAATATAATTAACTACTAGTTTTGGGTATTTTCTACTTATTAATTTCGTATTTTTACAATAACCATTACAATTTGATCTTAGTGTCAGTATGCCTGTGCCAGAGATAGTATATTCTGATATTTTACTTTCGCATTCGATGTTTAGCCTAGTTGGTTCAGAGTGCGTAAATAGCCATTTATTGTTGCCTAAACTTTGCCAAATATCAATATGGCCGTAAAGAAATTTAGTTTTACACTGTTTTGGGAGTGAATTGAGCACCTTTGATATAATTTCTGTTTCACAGATAGGACTATCTTGAACGTTGTATTCGTTTATTTGTTTACAAATATAAATCTCGTTAAGAATGGTTTTACAATCAAACGGTTTGTTCAGTATAAGATACTTAGATCTATCTTGGCTTAGGGCTATATATGATGCAGTAGGCAAGATTAGTGCATAGGAATCTGATACATTGGCATTATGGGGTACAGGAACTGGAATGTTTTCATACAAATTATATCCTCCAATAGAGACTAATGGAACTTTCAAAGTAAAGACTAACTTATTATCTAAGATATAAGATACAATTTCTGATATACTTAATATTAAATGTATATTATCTAAATTTAGGCTTACAGGGAGTTCGGTGTGTCTGGGCAAATGCTTTACATTGTCAGCAAAGTCGTAATACAGATCTTTCGGTGTTATGATCGATGGGTGCAATGTATTTGAATTTGCGAACAATATAGAGTTAACAATGTCTTCTAATTTATAAGAAATACTTAACATACTAGATTGGAGCGCATTAAGTGTGTCTTGTATGGCGGATTTAAATAGTAACGAGTTAGATGTTATAGTGATGTTTTTGATGTGAGAAGATAGGTTTTCGATAATTGAATTAAGTAGTTTTTCATTTTTATTGATTTCCATTATTAAGTCGTTAAAATTGTAAATTGCTGATTTTGATATAAGGATGTTTTCTTTTACTAGTTGCAGAAGTTTCTTATCATTTGTTTTTAATGTCTGAATAGCATAGTTATATTTATTTGCGTCATCTTCGTTCATGGTTCCAAAAATGTGTTTGAGAATAGTGCCAACACCAGGTATCCATGCGGATCGCTTGGTTTTTGCGGATGTTAGGTGGGAAATGGAAAAGTAGTCCCGCATTATGTCATCATTCATTGAAAGGAGTGGTTGAAACATATTCTGACATCCTATGTTATCTGTTGTGCTGCCTTTAGTACAGAGATATCGAGCCGAATGTAGTACGCTTTTTATATTGTCGATATGTGGTTTAATATATTCTATTTCTACGGGGACTAGGATATGTAGATAGTC
The DNA here is from genome assembly GCA_947459985.1 of Diloba caeruleocephala. Lineage (NCBI taxonomy): Eukaryota > Metazoa > Arthropoda > Insecta > Lepidoptera > Noctuidae > Diloba > Diloba caeruleocephala. The sequence goes on from OX381610.1 coordinate 2,328,106, forward strand.
ATTGATAAGTTTTATGGATCCTGAAGGGTTAAAATAGATGCCCGGGCTTTTTGTGATCTGTTCGATGGCGGTGAGATCTTGGGCGCCGTGACAGAGTACTGCCAGACTGTAAGGAAACATAGATCAGATAATTTTTAGTAATTGAATATAAACTAATTTTACTTTTATAAACTAGGACTTAATATCTATTATCTTAACTAAATGATTTAAACTTATGGTCTAGGAGGATCTCCGTTAGCTAGTTTTACTTCGTCATAATGGTGTTTTATGTGGCGACGGTTTATCAGAAGGGAAAGAGTATGATTGCCATGGATCTTGACTACCTTATATGGGCCTTTCCATACTGGCGATAAGGCTTTTCGCATCCTCAGATGACTTTTTAGGTAAACTATGTCACCTACTTTGTATGTGACAGGGCGAGATCGTTGATCATAGTATCCTTTTGAGGTTTCCTTCGATTTGGCAATGTGTTCGAGGGCTTTAGCCCGTGATAATTTTAGACGATGGTTTAGCATTTTAATGTACTCGTGGTAGGTACCTGCGGAATCAAGTTCGTAGATGGCGTCTGGAAGGTAAGGTTTATGACCAAAAAGCAACTCATATGGTGTGAATTTAGTAGTGGTATGAACGTTAGTATTATAGGCTAGGATCGCAGTGTACACGTATTTGTGCCAGTCTGTATGATCACTGTTAACGTAGGATTTTAAGTATTCTTTTAGAGTCGAGTGACTTCTTTCCAATGCTCCTTGCGTCTGAGGGTGATAGGGTGTAGACCACAGTTGTTTAATTTTCAGGAATTCGCAAGTTTTCTTAAATAATTCAGCTGTGAAGTTAGTTCCTTGGTCAGTCAGTATTGTTTTAGGTATACCGAATAAGGAGATGAAATGTACAAGTACTGAGGTGATGGATATAGGATAGGCGAAAGAGAATTTGGTTAAGTCGTCCTGTAAGGTAAGTATGTATTTGAACTTGAATTCACCTGCTTCGGGGAGAGGACCTACGATATCAAGGCTGATACGCTCAAAGGGTGCCGTTGATGTCGAGGTTATCTCCATAGGGGATCTATTAACTTGACGAAGAGCCTTGTTTAATTGACACTGGGAGCATTTCTTTACATAATTTTCGATGTCTGATTTCATATTTTTCCAGTGATATTTTTCCTTGATACGGTTATACATTCTGGATAAGCCAACATGTCCAGCAATGGGCAAGTCATGGTTTTGTTTTAGTATTTTAGGTATTTCACTTGGGACTGGAAAGATTATTGTATTTCTATAAATTTTAATGGTAATATTAGTGTTATGGAATAGGTAAGCCAGGATGTTGTAAATTTTTGTGTATGATAGCTTAACAAAAGGATCCTTGAAGTCTGAAATAGCAATCTCGTGGGGAGTTTCATTGCTTCCGATGAGTAGTTCATTTCTAAGGTTTTTCAACGATTTGAACAGATCTGGATAAAGGATATTATCGAAGTGGTGCACCTTAGTGAAAAGGAAATAGTAAGATTTATCTTTTGATTTTAGATTTCTGAAGGAGTACAGTGTTCTTTCACTATTTACGAACTCGGAGGGATCATCATGGTTAGCAAGGACTTCTTCGACATAGGGGTTTGTTTCATCAAGGTCAATGGAAGTGGGAACGATGATGATTTTGGAATTAGAAGTAAGTAAAGGGTTTGTACATTCATGGATTATGGTGCTGTATGTGTAGTTTTTACTGGCGATCGCCTTTAGGAAGTCGGAGTATGAGTCTTCATGGACATCAGGGCTTGGTAAATCGACAGGTAAGTCAGTAGGTAAGTCTTTATTATTTGGATTTATAGTCTCGTGGTTGGTATTATCGTCGTTCTTCTCATTTGCAGGATTAAACGGCGTATTTGGAAGGTCAAAGTCTGCTTCTTGAAGAGGATCTAAGGAAGGTAAGTCATAGTCATCGGGATTAAAGGGATTAGATGGTAATTGTGCATCTAGCGAGTCTGAATCAGGTTTGTCCAGTTGTGTGGGGTTTGGAATAGGTAGGACTGGAATCGGGCGAAGTTTCTCGGGGACTATAGTATTCGCTGGTGCAGGGGAATTAATTGGGTATCTGGATAATGCGTCTGCGGCGGAGTTAAGTCTACCCTTCTTATATATGATTTCATATTCGTATTCTTCTAGTTTTAGTCTCCATCTTTGCAATTTACTTGAAGGGTCTTTGTGGTTGAAGAGCCATTTTAGTGGGCGATGATCAGTGATGATTTGAAACTTGCGGCCGTATAGGTATGGCCTGAAAGTTTTACAGCCAAATAGAATTGCCAGCAATTCTTTTTCAGTGGTATTATAATTAGTTTCGCTCTTATTGAGGGTTCGGGACGCATAGGCTATAGGCCTTTCTTTGCCCATATCTCCTTGTGAGAGTATGGCACTGATCGCATAGTTGGAAGCGTCGCATGTGAGTATGAATTGTCTGGAGAAGTCAGGGTATGCTAGGAGGGGTGGAGAAATTAGTCGGGTTTTCAGAGTTTCGAAAGCGAGTTGATGTTCGTTCTGCCATGCAAATGGAGTGTCCTTTTTCAGAAGAGAAGTAAGGGGTTTCGCGAGTTTTGAAAAGTCGGGTATGAATTTCCTATAATATGACATGAGACCGAGGAAGGATTTAATATCCTTCGCGGATTTAGGAATTGGGAATTCGGATACTGCCCTGATTTTTTCTGGATCAGGCTTTACTACTTCGTCCGTGATCTGGTGACCAAGGTAAGATACTTCTTTTCGGAGGAATTCGCATTTGTCTGGTTGGAGTTTTAAATTGAAAGCTCTGAGTCGTTGGAATACGGACCTAAGATTTTTGACATGCGACTCTAGATCATATGAGTAAATAACTATATCATCTAGGTATACGAAACACTGGATACCTTGTAGTCCCGAAAGTACAGAGTTCATTAACCTTTGGAACGTCGATGGAGCATTTTTGAGACCGAAAGGCATTCTTTTGAATTCGTAATGTCCTTGGGGCACGCTGAAGGCAGTTTTTGGTGCATCTTGAGGAGCCATTGCAATTTGGTGGAAGCCAGAAGATAGGTCTAAGGTCGAGAAGTATTTTGATTTTCCGAGTTGGTGGGTATAGGATAGGAGTCGCCGATTGAGACATCGTTCAGTTTCCTGTAGTCTATCACAACCCTCCATTTACGCTGTCCAGAAGCGTCTAACTTTTTGGGGACGATCCAAATAGGTGCAGACCAAGGGGATGTAGAAGGTTTAATTATGTCGTCTTTTAGCATTTTATCTACTTGCTTCTGAACTTCTTCTTTGTGACACTCGGGGAATCTGTATGATTTAGCATGGATTGGTTCATTAGTTGTCGTCCGTATTTCATGTTGTAACGCATCCGTAGTAGTGAGTGGCTCATCGGGTAAATGGAATATGTCGGAGTAGTCGGAACAGGTCTGACGAAGAGCATCAGCTTCTTCGGAATTCAGGTGTGATGTTCTGAGTTGATTCAGGACTTCTTGTGTACGATGGTAGGAGCTTTTTGGTTGGATAATATTCATTGGATACTGCGTGAAGTGGGTTTTGGAGTGTAAGGTAGGCTGGGACGTCTCTACCGGGATAAGGGTTAGATTTAGGTCGGATTTCAAGGATATAGGGGATTCCGATACGTTGATTACAGTCAAATTAACCCTGTTGTTCTCTTTTACTTTAACCAGGCAGTTGGCTATCAATATGTTTTTGAATTGAGTTTGATCTAGAATTAGGCCTTCCCTCGTTTCAGGGTTAGAGACGGAGCACTCAATCATCATCTCAGATCTGGCAGGGATGGAGTAGGTAGGATCATGGAAACGGAGTGGTAGTTGCACGTTGTCAATCTGTAACTTCCTTTTTGTGTAATTTATGTTGCAGTTAAAGGAGTCTAGCATGTCGGTTCCGACGATGCCATCATAAGGTAAATTGATATCATTTGCAACGTGAAATTTATGACTTATGGTCTTACAAGGAGAGTTTGTAATGTGAAGTTTCAGCATGAAATGTCCTAACGTTACAATGGTACTTTGTTTAGGTTCTATTCCTTTAAGGCTTATTTGTTCTTTAATGAGCTTAGGAAAATGTTGAATGCATGTGGATTTGATGAGGCTTATTGCCGATCCCGAATCTATTAGAAGCGAGATTGGAGATTTTGATATTGAGGAGTTAACGAGGATGTGCGGGAGTAAGACTTTAGTGGGATCAGTGGCAATTTCGAAGATTTCAGTGGGCTTGGTTACTTCAGGGGCCTTTAAGGATCTAGTAGGATTGGTGGGTTTAGTAGATTCAGTGGATTCAGTGGGTTTAGTATGTTCAATGGACTTGGTAGGTTCAGTGGATTTAGTAGATTCAGTGGATTCAGTGGATTTAGTATGTTCAATAGATTTGGTAGTTTCAGTGGATTTAGTAGATTTAGTAGGTACAGTGTTCTGAGGAACGGTGTCGAGTGTTATAGGTGGGTGGTGCCTCGTACGACACCGGTACGAGTCACTTAGTAGTTTTTTGTGTCGGTGTAGTCTACTTCATCGTAGGAGTCAGGCTCTTCTTGGTCTCTTGATTCCTCAGTATAGTTTATGCGCTGTGGTGGTTTGTAACCGGATGTAGGAGGGTTTCGCTCCGTGTTACGGTAGCGGTTGTTATTAAATTCGCGTTTGCGGCAATTTTCAATCGTATGCCCTGGGAACTTACAGTACCTGCATAGAGGGGGTTTGGTAGGATTGTGATCGTTTATGTAATTTGGGCGTTGTTGTGGAGGTGCTTTAGAGGGTGTCGGAGTTTTGTTTAATTTCGAAAACCTGTTTTCTGTAGGCTGAGACCGTTTGTACATTGACAACTGAATGCGCTCTTCGTTTATGGCATAATTGATTGCCTCATTTAATGTGTTAGGAGACCTGCATCTCACCATGTTAGAAAGACGGGGATGAAGACCCATCATAAAATGATGGAGGGCAAGATCCTCCATGGCTGCTGTACGACCAGGTAGTTCTATCGGTTTAATTGTGGAAAGAGATATTTCCGTTAAAAGTTGTGAGAGGCATGTCTCTATTTTAAGTGCGAATTGGTTAACACTTTCTTGCGGGCCTTGTCTGTTCTCCTGAAGTTCTGTGAGTAGATGAGAGTAGTGTTTTCTCTCACAGAATTGGGTCTTTAAGAAACTTTTAAGTTGTTCCCAGTTAGAGAACTCTTTTATAGAGCAGACAACCTCCGCTTTGTCTTGTAATTGGCTAATAATATATTTAAACAGAATTTGCTTTTGGTCTTCTGACGCGAGACCGTATGCGTTATTACAATTTGTAATGAAGGAGTTTAACTTCTCGCTGGTTCCGTCGAAGGGCTTTATGAACTTGAAAAGGCTGTTTAGGTCCATTTTGGTTTGCTGAGGTTTATGTAATCATTTTTTTGGAGATAGAATAGGTGATTTAGCACTTTCACTAAGTTCAGGGGTTTCCAATGTAGGTTGATTTTCTTCAGACTTTGGTAATTTGGGCATAGTATGATTACGTTAGTGTTTATACTAACATCTGAATTTATATTAAGAATTGTCCGGACTTACAGGAAGCTAGCGCAGGCGGATGCGATAAGGCGCATTCTTGAGACGGTAATACGAGCGCTTCTGCGTATGCGTCGATGCACTGGATAGCGGAGTGGAATGTTTTGTATGTCGCACAAACTTGGTTTTATTTTCACTTTGTAATTTTGGCACTTTCACTAGGAATGTTACTGTTTACACACTTGCATGTTCTGCAGGACGGAGACGAACCGGGGAATATCAAATATCCCTTTACTGCTGCCACCAATGTTATATCGCGCCGAGGATTTTGGTTTTTAAAAAAAGGAAATCGAGTTATTCCTAAACTTATTTAATATTTGAAGGATATAGAAATTACATGAAATTAGGTTATTAGAAATGTGTGGCTCTATCGGAGTACGGAACGAGATTGACTGGTGTTCTGGTCTCATCGTAATGCCGGATCCTTATCGGGGAAGTGCAGAATTGCACTTCTCATATTATTTATTATTTATTTTGGTTTTGCATACAAAGCTGGGTTATAACAGTACGAATGCACACACCTTCAGCAGAGCGGAGGAAGCCCACAAGAATTTCCCTACATATATTGTATAAAGTTAGTAAACACTGAGGGTGAGATTCAGAAACGAGTCTAACCTACGTTCACGCTTCCATCCGTCAAAATTAGGGGCGTAAGTAGTGCATTTTGACAGATGGAAGCGTAAGTTCACGCTTAGACTCATTTCTGAATCTCACCCTAACTATTCCTGATAGCCAGCACCCGTTCTCTACCATGACTACTGTAATGAACGATCATAGGAGCTATGGCCATAAATTACGCTTATCAGACATCATCATCATCTTCATATCTGCCACAGGACGTCGACTGCTGAACAAAGGCCTCCCCCTTAGATTTCCACAACGAGTGGTCACATGCCACTCTCATCCAACGACTCTCAGCGACCTTCAACAGGTCGTCTGTCTACTTCGTTGGAGGTCATCCCACGCTGCGTTTTCCAGTGTGCGGTCTCCATTCGAGAACCTTTATGCCCCAGCGGCCATCAGTTCTACGAGCAATGTGCCCCGCCCATTGCCACTTCAGTTTACTAATCCTTTCAGCTATGTCGACAACTTTAGTTCTTTTACGGATCTCCTCATTTCTGATTCGGTCTCGTAGATCATCGATTGGTAACCAAACATGTTGGAATCACCACACGAGACTGCCCATCTTCTTAACATAATTTGTGTCTACATGCCAATAGTCTATCATTAAAGGTTTTAAATTAACTAATAACTGGCACTTATGAAACGTCAGAATTTATATTGCACGAGAATCTCCATAGATGTTGTTTTAAAATAATTGAGATTACAATTACGGACTAGAAAAAAAAGACACTGTTGATTAGTATAAATTCTGGCAAACAATATAATGAACAAAACATAGGTCAATGCGTAACGAAGGAACATAGTTAATTATTTTGCCATGGCGAATAGTTCCGACAGACCCGTTTACGAGCATGATCATCGCTCAGCTCAACCATATTGTAGGATACCCAACGACCCGATACACAACGCCACCATCAGCAAGACATTTTAGCGAGCATAACAGATCATTACTGGCAAGCTAATGACACCAACAATATAAGTACCTACTAAATATATAACACTAATTAATGGCTACATGATGGCCAAACATTAACAATTTTGTATGAAACACGAAATCAATGTAAACACCGAAACAAAATTAATTAGAAACCCAATTTAAGAATTCACATCCCACCAATGTCATGGACCGCGGTTCATACAGAATTCTCGTAGTTCAAAACAATGCTCCATACATTCTATTCACGTCTGGCATAATTATGTGATAAAGTTTACATAACATGTAGCCTAACAAATATAGCTTTTCAATTAGTTTTCAAACAATTAAATGGGAAGTTGTACAATGGGCAAACTTAACAAACATTGGCGACTGCGTTGGAACCAGTTGGTAGCGTTTTGAGTGGGCAAAGACCAGCAAATATCAGAATTGTTGTGGCGATTGTAATGTACTGACGTTATTAGTACACATGTTAGGTTTGGTACACAACAGGTGTATTCTCGGATACGAATGAACTACCAATATTTTTTTGTTTTGTATTTTTTTTAATGCAACATGGCGATGAGACGAACAAGACATTCAAAGTCAAAGTCAAAGTTTTTATTTCATATAGGCACTTAAGAAAAGTCGAAAGCTAAGGTGCACGGTTCGGAAAGTTGATCTTATGGAGAAAAAGCCAGCAAGAAACTCCATAGACACTCTTTTTAAAAAAGTGATATTACGACTTAACACGTCAGCTATGTGGAAACAAAGTGGACTATACGTGAAATACATGTACACAATAATAAACACACTATTGCTTCTGTAATACACAATCAGAAATTGATAATTATTAACGCACAGGTACGTGTCAACGAAGTTCTCACATTTACAAAATGTAGAAGATGCTAAATTATATTAAAATAAAGGGCAATATGGCCATCAAGCTGTAAACAACATGTCATTTGCCTGGTGCTAAGCGTCATACCTGCTCATAACAATTGTAATGCTTCCTCGGACTAGTCGTTTCCACCTCACTGGGCTCGCCACATTAGTTATTCTGTCTCTTATTTTATTAGCCAGCCATTTTACAGTGTCCTTTAAACCGGCGGGCTGACTACGTATGTTTGCGACAGGCGTAAATAGAAAGAAAGATATATACGTTATTCAAAACGGGGACATAGTGGCAGCACAGAACAATTATGTTAAAACAATGAAACAAAATATTAAGGAAAAAGAAAAAAAATTGAAATTATAAAATCTGTAACTGCGCCTGTCACCTTAGTCATCCTGCCGCCACGAACCCTGCAAAGTGTTCGAAACGTCAGGAAAAACTAAAATCTAAAATAACCGCGATAGAATCCGTTTAAAAGTGTTTTATTATAATGTGTATTACTCGCGAAAACCTAAGACATTATATAGGAAAAGGAAACAATATATCTTACACTAAATACCTAAATAGTGTGCTGTCAAGCACGTCCACACCGAAAAGGCCACCAACTCAGCATTTGCTGGGCGCGGTGCACCCAGCGCTGGTCATCAGCTGCCACCCCTGCGCAGTGACACACGGAAGAAAGCAATTACATACGTGATTATAAGTATTAAATATGCAATAAAATAAATAATTTACTACAAATAAAAAAATAAGTGATAATAACAATATATACAAATTTGTAACACTCAATCAATCCAAACCATTCAACAACAGGCGGTAGTACGCATTTCCGTTAAGGTGAACACATATAATTATGTCAAGTCCATCTTTCAACTCACATTTTGTTTGACCACAGGCTTATCAACATGGTTCCCATTAGTACTTTTAAATATTAAAATATTCAAACATTGAATGAGATGTTCATCTTATTTACATTACCAATGCTCTTATAAAAACACTCGCTACAACCACCACCTTATTATAAAATTAACTCTTCCTGTCGGTAAGTTATTTTCAGTTACACAAATTAAATTTTATATTTAAATTATATTAAATAGAATCGTAAAAATGCATAATATGGCGAGTAATATATTATAAACAATAAATTAATTAATTAATTAGAAGAAAGAGAAGAAGAAGATAAAGAAAAGATTATCAATGTTAATTGTATTAACTTATTCTTCAATTTGAGAGTTAAGAATAAATATTTTTGGCTTGAATTTGAATGTGTTTATATTCTTCAGGTCCCTAATCGGTATTCTAAAATTTGATCGCCGCATTCTGGAAGCTACTACGAAAGGCTGCAGATTCATGTTTTGGTATGTCCAATTGCTGAGCACAACGTTGACCCTCACGCTGCCGGTGACTATTTGCCCACATGAGCTATGTAGAAGTATGATGGACATTTGTACTTTATAACGCCGAAAAGAACACAAGCCATGTTGAATTCCTGCCGTGATTTCATTTTGTAAAAATTGTATTTATTAAGAAAAGGTGTAATATGGCTCCTTGGTGACACTTTGAAACAAAAGCGTGCACAAGCATTTTGAACCCTTTGAATCAGTATTTTAGTACGTGCTAAAAGTCTGGGACCTATTACCGTATCTGCATAGTTTAGTTTTAATAAAACAAAACTTTATTTCTACAAGTTGTATGTACGAAGTACTGACCACTAACAAAAGAAACATAATCTTTTTTAATGGAATGTTGAAAATGGTTGGTTTGATAACTAAAAATAGATTTGCTGTTACAGAGAGAGTAGTATGTCGGGTGTAAATAGTATTGGTGTCTTAGAAAATATCGTATTACAAAATAATATGATAATGTATTTAAAATAGTGTTTTAAAGTTGATCCTGATACCGTCTCTCCATCTGCTTCATCCGTATCTTCCACAGTATTATTGCATACATTGTTGTTATTTAAACTGATAAGAGGGAAGAGTATTAATAAAAGTTTTAGTGCACCACTAACTTAACAACTGTTTGCGTTACGAGTCTGCGTCCATAAATATTTGCCGCGAATGGATCGAAATGCACCAGTACAATATTTACTGTAGCCCTCAATAAAATAATTATTTTAGAGGCTGTTATCGAATTAATATGCTTTTAGATGGTACTCGTATTACAATCATTTAATTATTTTCAATGATATTACATAATAAAAGAACACAGGCCAAAGCAAAGTAAAGAGACACACATATATTCTATCACAGGTGCGACAAAGACATCGAGTACATACACAATCAGCCCATTACTGTCCCACTGCTGGGCACGGGCCTTTTCTCACGATGAGAAAGGTTGGGCCTTAGTCCACCACGCTGGCCTAGTGCGGGTTGGACTACACACATCATTAAGAACACTCCGGAGCCCTCTCAGGTGTGCAATTTTCCTCACGATATTTTCCTTTACCGTTAACGCAAGTGATAATCCATTTATGTAGCCCTAGCACGAAAGCATCGAAAATACAACTATCCTATAGCATTTTCGTTTAAATTTATATGACATACACAATTCGTATCATATATAGGTATAAATAAAGTCTTAAGTTTAAATTTCAAATATGTGTGAATCAAGTATTTTCAATTCAAAATTGACTCTAATGTGAGTTACTGATCCGGACATAATTCCGAAAAGTCAGAGCTGCGGGCAGGGATCGAACTCAGACCCTCCTGTATGGAAAGCAAGCGTTCAACCATTAGGCTATCACTGCTTCACCAAACACGCTCCCTCCGCCAGTGCGGTGAAGGCGTGCCTTCAAGGGCGCTCGAAAGTTTGAGGCGTCAGGCTCGGCGGCGTGCACTCGAGCTGTGGCGCGAGCGGCTCATGCTGCCACAGTACGCGACAAAGCGCGTCGTTGAGGCTGTCATGCCGCTCTTCGGAGCCTGGCTCCAAAGGAGCGAGCGCATCACATTCCGCCTGACGCAGGTATTCACCGGACACGGTTGTTTCGGTGCGTACTTGCACAGGATAGGACGCGAGGTCACGGCACAGTGCCACCACTGTGGAGACGATCAGGATACCGCACAGCACACGCTCGGAGAGTGCCCTGCGTGGACTGCCGAGTGGCGGATCCTGGTCGATCGGATCGGGCAAGATCTCTCTTTGCCTGCAGTAGTATCGGCTATGCTGGCAAAGCAGGAAAATTGGAGTGCTGTGGTCTCCTGTGAGAGCGTAATGCTCCAGAAGGAGGTCGCAGAGCGGGATCGGGAGAGGGCCGATCCCGCTCGGAGGAGGAGGACACGGGGCCGGGGTAACAACCGCCGCGGCGCCCGTGTCCAACACGCCTGAGTCCCCTGTTGTCTTTATAGGGGGCCTTGGGGGTCGCGAGCGCGCTTATTGGGAAATCTGCGTGCTCATACCGAGCGACCCCCGGGAAGACAGCGGTGCGCATGTGGTCACGTACCGCTGTGTGCGCAGCACAGCGCATAGTGAGGCCTCGAGGGAACCTTTTACAATTCCCTCGAGAGATGCCTGGGGGGGTGGCCTCTTTACAGTCGCCTTCCCTCCACTAGAGGGGATGACCACTTTACAGTCATCCCCTGCGAGATGTGCCTAAAGGCGTGGCGCCAATGGGTGGCTCTAGATGGAGATCTTTCGAGTTCCTGGAGCCTCCCTTCGGTGCCGACGATGATCACTCCGGTGGTTTTAGCCAGTAGGAGTCCGGCATGCCCCTTCGCCCTTTCCCGGGGCGAAGGAAGTACATGAGGTATTTCCACCGGATAAATAAATAAAAAAAAAAAAAAAAAAAAAAAACTATCACTGCTATTCGACATATCGAGTACACGTGTTGTCAATTTAGATAGCTATCTCTTTTACTCTCGTAGTTTTTGTATCTTCTTTCATACAGCATAGGTGTGCAGTTTTATACCTACAGCGAGACTGAATTTTGCGCGCCATTTATTATGGACGTAACATTCGTATCTATGGTATAATATGATTGATTATTGTATATTAATATCGCTAGTTTATGGCAGCAAACTAATTATGGTTTGTGGCAAACGATAACTCACCACCAACCTTAACGTGAGTGTCGTAAAATATGACTTGTATGTATGTTATGATAAGTGCATGGGTGGCATTTTGATCACCAGTTGTGGAACGATACGTTACTGAAAGACAGCAAGCCATTCTTATTTTGACATGGGCATTTTATGGGGCGTATATTTTGTTATATTACTAGGTACTGTGGCAGACGGGGGGTGTTCAGATGTAGAAGTGGTATCCAGGTCGGTTATTCAAATACTTTTTGTACAGCTGTTAGTTTTTATTGCTTCTCATGTATTATCTTCTAAGATATTAATACAGATTATGGCTTCTGTAGAGTATCTTCCACAATTTCACTAATATCAAGTATAAGGCAACGTTGTACGGTGTTCAGATTAATCAATCTTTATATATTCATAAAAGATTTCTCAAAAATGAAAAAACTGTATAAAACATGTCGGCAACGTACGGTTTTCAATTTTAAAAAACCCGACAATCTCGCTATATCCTCATCATTTCGGCCGAATGAAGTCCACTGCTGGACAAAAGCCTCCCCCAAAGATCACCACAACGCCGTTCTGCCATAAACATGTCGATGCAAAGAAATGAGCTGTATATAGGGTCTTACTTTAATATTGAAAAATATTTTAAGGCTAGGCTCTGTGAATGGTATAGAATTCATTTCAAGTATCAAAACACACCGGTGGGCTATTAAAAAACCCACATTGTTGTTCGACCGGACCATTTTCAAACACGTTTTAGTGTTATTGTGTGTGCCTGTTCGGTGTGTATTGTAGTACCACAGTATTTTTAGAAAGACATAATAGTGATAGTTACCTACAGTTTTTACGGGTGAATTGCGCTTTTTATGCAAACGGAAACAATTATTATTTTATTTTATTTTGAATATGTATAAAATAAAGTTTGATGCTACGGTTTTTTTCTATGTTAAAACCCACTTTTGCAACCTAATAGATTTACCTCCTAAAATATTTTCCATTAATAAAGTAAGACCTTATATATAAAACCTATTTTTTTTATTGGTATCCAGTGGAAATGCTACATGAAATTCCTTCGCTCCGGGGAAGGGCGAAGGGGGGACTACCAGCTAAAACCACTGGAGCGGTCATTTCCGGCACCGAAGAGCCTCCCGCTCTAGGCCCTCGTAAGATCACATTAGAGCCATTGATACTACCACCTAGTAAGGTCCAAAAATTCTGTCTTGAATTATAAAATGAATAGCAAATATCAATCTACCATTATTATTTGTTATTACAATCTCCTTTTATTAGAATTGAGACTTTTTTGTGGGTAGATAAAAGTACTACTTAGTTTGCTACTGTAAGGGTGTGAACAATTTGTATCGCTAATTAATGTAGCAAAAGGCAATGTTGGCGGTCTAAAACACGACAGTTGTGTTGTGTTTTAGACCGCCATTGTGTTGACAAGGCAACGTAAAATACGGCAAATAACTTAATAATGGAACAAAAACATACGCGCCAATTATAATTTATGAAGTGCAAATTGCAGCTAAGTAAACAAATGTTTTTATCTTTCTCACAATCTAAAAAGTGCTCTAATTAACTGTGTAAAGAGCCGTGCATCGAATATTGTTAGAAGTATACTACCGCAGAAGTCCCCGAAAGTACTTGACGTATTTCCATGGGATGAAATAAGTAAATGTAAAGAAAAGTGTACTTAATACGAACCCTTACTGTCTATAAAATGTCAGTCGAAACCACTAACCACATCCAAAATGAAATCTCGCAACTGTCAATATAAGGCCCCTGTTCAGTCCCAAAACCATATCACAAAAGACATGCAGTTCCAATAAACTTCACTATTCAAAGAGTCAACACACAAACTGTGAATGTAAATATAGTTTTAAAATCAGCATCCAGGTGTGATGAATAATTCAAACGACGGGGCATCGCTCGCTCTTGCTTCAATATTAAATCTTTGACATCGATGCGCTGAAAACAATGCGCTTATCCGGAGTAACGGTTTTATAGAGTAGAGAATACATTACAGAGTAGACAAGAATGAAATATATATAATGGAGAATACAAAGGAAATAAACACAATGTCATAAGTTTGCATACATAAAAGCAGTCTCGTCGCTAAGCGATTCGTTCCTGACAACTATTATCATCATCATCATTTCGGCCGAATGAAGTCCACTGCTGGACACAGGCCTCTCCCAAAGATCACCACAACGACCGATATGGGTGTGTTGTGAGCTTATTGGGGGATTTTGCCATAGTCGCCACGCTTGGCAGACGGGTTGGCGATCGCAGTTGAGTTGTTAATGTACTCGAAGAACGCTACTGCCCATCCTCTGGCTAATCTCTTAGTCGAATTTTACGACACCCACGGGAGGAGATGAGGTGGTGGTATTCTGAGCCGGCACCACACGGCATCTATTATACTTTAAGCTTATTTTATGTACCTTCATTGTATGATCTTTTGTAGGCGTTTTTACACAAAAAACATGGTTAGGTTTTAAATCTGTATATTTTTATTATTGTCATTGTATATATGGCTACACATCAAGCTATACCAAACCAGTATAAGCTGATCTCGCATTGTATAAACTTATTGTATGATGAGAGATCAGCATAAACTGGTTTAGTATAGCTTGATGTTTAGCCGTATGTACATAGTCCTGTAATTACTTTCGCCCACGGATCTAGATGAGGTGGTGTAAACCTTTGCCGGGAACGGGAAAATTAATTGACATTAACGTTACAACGTTACACACTTCAAGAACTTTGTAGTATAATGCTCTCTATCTTTTCAATATGACGTTAAATAATGGATTCATTTCGGCCGAATAAAGTCCACTGCTGGACAGAGGCCTCCCTCAAAGATCACCACAACGACCGGTATCAGTGGGGTATGTGCTCATTGGGGGGTTTTGCCATAATTGCCACGCTTAGCAGGCGGGTTGGCGATCGCAGTTGAGTTTATAATGTATTCGAAAGACGCTGCTGCCCATCCTCCGGCTAATCCCTTAGTCGCCTTTTACGACACCCACGGGATGAGATGGGTTGGTACTATTCGTCGCCGGCATGGATTAGATTGAATAAAATATTCTATTTTATTTTTTATAGATTGTAGATGTATAAGTGTGCTCGTACTGATGCCTATTGTTACAATGAATATGAAGTATCAATATCGTTCCTTGCAATACTCCCCCTGACAATACTATCGTCTTTCTCTGTGGTTCAGTCGTAGCGATAGCGATATCAACCTTCGAGAGAGTTCGAGCAGCATTCAGACGCTCATTACTTACTACTGAATTACTATCTGCTCAAACGAGTTGACATTAAGGCAAATCTTTTAGATTATAGATGAACTGAAAAACAGTGTACTCTTTGGTCAAAAAATATTGTTGTTATATTTGGCCTGGATACCAAGTCTTTTGGCCATTTAGTCAAATATAATAACGGTGTTGCCAGCGCGGATACGCGTTTGGTTTCATGAGGTGTTAGATTTTAAGCGTATAATTATCGTAGTATGTAGTATCGATTTTAACTATGTAGTTAGTAATGCCATATGTATAATTTTTATGTTTGAATCTGTACTTGTACGACGTTCGCCGCAGAAATAAACCGTTTTTCTTTCTTTCTTTCTTTTTTTTTCTTTATAGCCTTCTCCTCTCCTCTTATAGACTGCCAGTATTCCTTACAAAAAAGATTTGATGTAAAAACAATAAACTCCCAGGAATGACGCTACAAGTTAAGCTCTTTTAACGAAATTGATATCTTGAAGAATATAGAAAAATGAAACTAGAAAAACCGGGGCATGGTAACATCATGGACAAAGCTTGAAAGCTTTAATTGAAAGTTTTTGATTTGTTCTCAGCCGTCCCTTAACGCGACTGTTTACTTTTTGTTCCATATGTCATCACTGGTAACACACACTGGTTAAAGACTTTCGTCTTTAGGCATTGCGGTATTGTTGACGAAAAGACGTTGCGAAGTTTCCCGAACGCTGCCCAGCCGAGTCGGATTCGACGATTTACCTCTTTCTCGAAGTTGGACCTACCTAACTGGACAGTTTGTCCCAGGTAGACATACTCGTCAACAACTTCGAGAACAGAGCTCCCAACGGATATTGGGATGGGCACGACATGGGCATTTGACGTGACTTTCGTCTTGCCCATGTTCATTTTAAGGCCCACCTGTTGGGAAACCCTGTTGAGATCATCGAGCATTGTGCTGAGCTCTTGCAGCGATTCTGCCATGACTACGATATCGTCGGCAAATCGAAGGTGAGTAATACTCGCCATTGATGTTAATGCCGAATCCTTTCCACTCCAGCAGCTTGAAGGCATCCTCCATTGCAGCGGTGAACAGTTTCGGGGAAATTACGTTCCCCTGTCTCACACCTCTCTGCAATGGAATTGCCGTCGTGCTCTGTTCATGTACTCGGACCGACATGGTGGCGTTTCTGTATAAGCACTTCAACACTTCAATGTACCGATAGTCAATGTGGCACCGCTGCAGAGATTGCAGCACTGCCCAGGTTTCGATCGAATCGAAGGCTTTCTCATAGTCCACAAACGCCAAGCATAGTGGCAGATTATACTCCTCGGTCTTCTGTATAACCTGCCGCAGCGTATGGATGTGGTCTATGGTACTGAAACCTTTTCGGAAACCGGCTTGTTCGGGAGGCTGGAAGTCATGAAACCTGCGCTCGAGACGATTCGTGATGACCCTTGAAAACAGCTTATAAACATGGCTCAGAAGTGAAATGGGTCTGTAATTCTTCAATAGGGTGTTATCACCCTTTTTGAAGAAGAGCACCACCTCACCTCTGTTCCACGCTTCCGGCGTTGTGCCCTCAAGTAAGACGGAATTGAATAGCTTCTGAAGGACTTTAAGTACCGGTGTGCCACCCGCTTTCAGAAGCTCTGTCGTAATTCCGTCCCCACCCGGCGCCTTGTTATTTTTAAGCTGTTTCAAGGCCATCCTAATCTCGTACAGGCTGATGTCCGGGATATCCTCGGTATAGTGTCGGGTTAGTTTGGCTCGCGGGTCTTTGTCAGAGCCAATGGTAGGTATAGTTACCGAGGTGTATAACTGCCGGTAGAACTTCTCAATCTCTCTCAAAACCTCTGGCTTAGTCGACGCTACACTGCCGTCCTCGGTCTTCAGCTTCATAATACGACTTTGCCCAAAATCTTTGAAAAATTTGCTATAAATCTCATTAAATCACCAATCGGTCTGGTAAGCGTGGTAATCATTGGGAAAAGACGATGGTGAGAGGCAGTGCGTTGATTCCCCGAGCAGTCCTGCTTCCACCGTTTTTAAGATCAACGCTATACAAACGAATACGTTTAGTCTTAATAAATAAATAATCAGAACAAGGGCTTAATAAATAAATAAATAAATAATATTTATTACAGACCAAAATCCATAGATATTACAACAACAATTTAATAAAATAAAACACACCTTACTAAAACTTAATTGCGCTCATATGCAATTAAACTTTTCAACATGTTACCGCAGTGATGTTGAATGGGGCACATATAGTTTTCCGATATCATTTTCAGGAACCCATTGATACCTCCGCGCAATCTGTACATCATGGAGCTGGAGTTTTTGTGCATCATGGCGTAAAAGTCGTCTGTGCGTGCTTCAGCAAACATACCTGATGCACTACAGAAGCGTGGAAGCTTCAGCAGGGACAGTTGTCTAGGATTAATGTCTGATGTCGTTTTTTTTTTTTAAACGTAGCCCCACACTACGATATCTCCTGTGTCGTGGTGCGTTTACAGACATGAATTCCACATACAATACACCCAGACCCGGAACAACTACCTGCAGATCATACAAATATTTGTTCCGTGTGGGAATCGAACCCACGACCCTCGGCGCAGCAGTCGACTGTATCAGCCACTGCACCATCCGTGTCGTGCCGCCGTTGTTTTGTATATCACAAAGTAAATCAAGAAAACTCTAGGACGCAGAAAAGAAGAACATGGCCGAAATACTAATAAAACATATTTACTTACAGCACAATTTGTTTTACGACAACGTAAAAGCGTTCCCGTTTCGAGACTACACCAAGACAATGTACACATGTGGGAAGAACATAGTAAAATTGGACATATTACATGCGCTTATACTATTCAGCAGTTTGTGATTTATGGTCCGCAAGCCGTTGGACTAGAAGTGCTTTGCGATATAAAAGTACGAAGAAACTTTTCGAAACTGAAAATACCAACACTGCAATTTTGTTGCCGAATGTTTTTTCTTTGTTGTATTTAGATCTAAGATCCTCGGAGTCCACAAGCGATTAATAATAGTTACAATTACTGAAAGGATATCAAAACGACACAGATAATAAAAATACTTATTTATTAACCGGAGGATGGGCAGCAGCGTCCTTCGAGTACATTAACAACTCAACTGCGATCGCCAACCCATCTGCCAAGCGTGGCGGTTTTGGCAAGACTGGGGGGGGCGAGCACACAACACACCCATATCGGTCGTTGTGGTGATCTTTGGGGGAGGCCTGTGTCCAGCAGCGGACTTCATTCGGCCGAAACGATAAATAAAAATACAGGTCAACAAAACTGGTATATTACGTAACAAAGTCATCATGAACAATGAGTAATCTCTTTTTTTTTCGTCGTTGAGGAATTTTCATTGACGGAAGTCATGCCTTGAGAAAGGTAAAGGTGCGTGTCGGACTCTTACGGGCTAACTAAAAACGGTGTTTCTTCTACTTATCTATGGATGGGTGTTCGCTACGCGTTGGACTTATACGTCTGAAACTCCCTGCAGTGGTATAAGGCGGGTGGCCTCTGGGTTTGCGGGTGCGTAGGGAAATCTGCGTGACCATACCGAGCAACCCACGAGAAGATGTTGTGCGCATGTGGTTGCGCACCGCCGTGTGCACTGCATAGATACGCTTTGGTGCTCCAGTGTGATCATATGAGGACCTGGAGCCCATATGTGCCGAAGATGACCGCCTCAGTGAGAGGAGGCGATCGCAGAACACACTCCACCACCGTCTCAGGTCTCCTTGTGCTCGGACGATAGACAGCATTATAAGATCCCTGCTACCAATTCCCTTAACCATCAATGTAACTAAACAAAGCAATTAGGTCATTTTGGCCATTTCCTTCAGTGTTATTAATGTTTATTTTATTTAATCTTCTCTTATTATCAAACTGTTGGTCTGTTCGAGATTCTGCATTTGTTTTCCCATTCATTGGTCCTACCATCACCTCATATTTCAATATTTTGTTCAATTTGGCTTCAATTCGTCTCCACCGCCTTAGACCTTTGTTTGACGCGGAGCAATAGACATCTCAAAATCGGCCCAATAGTTTTACACTATGGGGGAACAGTTCTATATCTACATAATATATTTCATGGGGTCTATTAGCATATATAGCCATAGCTATTCCTTTGACTAAACATTACCTATGTAACTACACTGAATGAGTAAACTAATATTGACGGCTCGGTTGGTGCAGTGGCTGATACAGTCGACTGCTGCGCTCCGGGTCGTGGGTTCGATTCCCGCACGGAACAAATATTTGTATGATCTGCAGGTAGTTGTTCCGGGTCTGGGTTGTATTGTGTGTGAAACTTGTGTCTGTAAACGCACCCACGACACAGGAGAAATCCTAGTGTGGGGCAACGTTTTTATTTAAAAAAAAAAAAAAAAATATATATATATATAAGTAAGGACTGATAGTTATGTCTGCCAACAAAATTTATGTTATTACACTAATATATTATAACACCGGTTAAAAATAGAATAACGGTTTAAATAGTTATCCGATATATATATATACAGATATAGAAGACTGTATAAATATAATATAGTAAAATGCTGGAATTGTGATAACATCGTAAGAATTGACGTTGCTTGAACGTTGTTTGAATTTTTTCATTTTAGTGAATCATTTTATGGATATGTAAAGATTCATTAATTTAAACACCGTACAACGTTGCCTTATACTTGAAATTGGCGAAATTGTGGAAGATACTCTACAGAAGCCATAATCCAAGAGAAGAATAAGAAGAAGTGATAACATCAAGAGGTTATGCAGTTGTATCAAGGAAGCATAAGCATCAACCAGCATCATTAATTATAATCTCAGTTTTATGTATCTCACAGCAAAAGACACCAAAGGTAAATCCCCAAAGGAGTATAAAATAAAATAATTTGATACGCAGCTGAGTCGTGCACTCAATTCCTTCAGATCACACCATATGTGCTGATTAGATATTCATTGGATCCGCTCCGGTGCAACCTCCCTCGATCTTCGAGCAAATTCGAGAACGACCAGAAATTCTGCGATATCTGCGCGAAATAAAATGTAATCGGGTTTGTGAAAAATGTTAGGACTCTATAATGGCCTATGTTAATCAGACTTCGTCATTGCTCTATTTATGTACGAAAAGACTATGGATGTAATACGAATCTATATAAGTTCGATGCTAGTCACGTATGTGTGTGTGTGTGTGTGTGGAACTTATGATATAGGGTCCTATAATAATAATCTATACAAATAAATAAAATTGAAGTGTCTGTTTGTAATGTCAAAATAACAGCTTTTTACTAAATGCATATGGAAGTTTACGATACCTACAACAAAAAAACAATTTTTTAATTTTTTGTCTGTCTGTCTGTCTGTTTGTTCCGGGTAATCTCCGAAACGGCTGGACCGATTTTGACGGGGCTTTCACTGGCAGATAGCTGATGTTATATGGAATAATTTAGGCTACTTTGATTTTAGAATAATAATTTGGGTTCCGCGCAAAAAAATAAAACCCTTGAAATCCAATATATATATTCTATGTTAAGTGTATATGTCGAAGTATTCTAAATTTCTTTTAAATTAAACGCGGGTGAAACCGCGGGTCCCAGCTAGTGTATAAATTATAATAAACCCTCCTGGGCAGTCGTTATCTCACCATGGGATAAGGTACTCCTGGAGGGCAGATCTGATCAGAGGGCAGTAACTGCTTGATTTCTTCCTACCTTCTGATGAAAAAAGTATATTAATAGCTTACAGAACGCAGGGCAGTTTGTGGCGAGCTGAATGTGAGCATTCGGGTACGAATGCTCCAGAAAATCGGTCAGGGATTCGTCTCCGGCTTGCCTTTTTTGGTTGGTTGCAGTGATACCCCATGCGTGCCCTTAGGATTTTCAACTCTGGCTTGCCTTAATTGCCGATCAGAGGGGGGCCACCACAGCTATATGCTCGGGGGTGGAAGTGTCTAATGGCGTAATAACGGGGAAAACCGCTCAGAGTCTTCCAGACACGCAATGGTGAAACCGGTGCCGCACCTCTCTACACCCCTAGCCGCTCACACCGGTGTTGCTCCTTGTCGCCTGTAGTAGTGGGCATTTAGGGGGCCCATCTTGTGAGTGGCGAGTCACCGTCTGCCACAGAATTTCACTTTAAAGGTTGAAAGGCAGACGCCGTTGTTCCCGTTTTTAGAAGTATATAATATAAGACTTGCCACTCACTTATTATTATTTTCTGAAATTAAGACTATAAAACACTAAGATGTTTTATTATGTGTAGAAGCGTTGCCCACGCTGTAAGATGGTCACTTGAAAGCAAGGTAATTGCCTTTAAACTTATTAATTTAACTGTAGCACCTCTGCCCCGCCGTTACCGTGGCCAAAAAAAGCCGGGCCGCCCGGGAATAGGGGTAGGGTTTGTGTTGTGTGTTCATTTGGGGCGGTGTTGCCATAATCGCCTTGTCGCATGTGGGCTGATGATCGCAGTTATATTGTTAATGTACTCGAAGGACGCTGCTTACCATCATCCTGCTATTCTCATAGTTGCCTTTTATAACACTCAAGAGATGAGATGGGTTGGTGATATTCGTAGCCGCACGGTCGATCGGTAGCTTCCAGCTAGAACTCCAAAACGTTTGGCTTATTACATCTACACTGTACTCACCCACTGCGTAATTGTAATTGAAGTTCTTTAGTAATGTTCATCATCATCATCATTTCGACCGAATGAAGTCCACTGCTGGACACAGGCCTCCCCCAAAGAATCACACCGACCGATATGGGTGTGTTGTGGGCTCATTGGGGGGATTTGCCATAATCGCCACGCTTGGCAGACGGGTTGTACTCGAAGGGCGCTGCTGCCCATCTTTCGGCTAATCCCCTAGTCGAATTTTACGACACCCGCGGGAGGAGATGGGGTGGTGGTATTCTGAGCCGGCACCACACGGTAAGTTAGTAATGTTATATGTTAATAATTTCTCCAAAATGTATTGTAATTTTGGTTTTTTCTGCGGGTTGCAAATTTTTTTTATATATAATAAACGTTGCCCCGCAATAAGATTTCTCCTGTGTCGTGGGTGCGTGTCATTTTTTACAGACATGAATTCCACATACAATACACACCCAGACCTGAAACAACTACCTGCAGACCATACAATATTTGTTCCGTGTGGGAGTCGAACCCACGACCCGGAGCGCAGCAGCCGACTGTACTACATGGTTTTCTTATAGCAACGTTTACCAACGTGAAAATGGTGTTGCAAACCTATTTATCTTCGAATGCACTACTCCCACTTATGTGACACGGTATAGCGCAATGATACGGCGATCACGTATTCATTGGTTTCGAGCGCATCGAGCAGTATCATCTGAGCTTCCTGTAAAATATTTCTACGATGTTACAGGAGCTGAAAGTCGAGCAGAAAATGTACGAGTGAAAGAAGTAGTTCCGAAGGCTGGGATGGGAAGGAAAATCTATAACATACGCGATATAATCCGTTAATAAGTGTTTTAGTAATAATCGCGAAAATATAAGACACTACGTAACTAAACTAGAATTTACTAAGTATTACATTTGAAGTAACTGCTTTTCGATATTTTGTCGAATAAATTAAAAAGTATTTGTATATGTGTATATATAAATGTTTGTGAATTTATATATCCATATTGTGTATAATCTTCCATTATTTATATATTTAGTATAGTATACGTAATTTAGTTATTTCATTATATATCTGTGTGCACCATCAACTGCCGCATATATTATCCAGTTAAGTATTTCTCCATCCTAAGGTTGCTTGGAAGAAATCGCCGAGCGCGATAAGGCCGCCCATTGTACTCTAAAATATACTTATAAGCTCTACTGTTTTTATTACCTTTAACGATTGGTGTACAATAAAGAGTATAATAAATATATAAATAACTTTTCTCATTACTGTCCCACTGCTATGCACGGGTTTTTCTCTGGATGAGAAAGGTTAGGCCTTAGTCCACAAGCTATTACCCGGAACAAATAGACAGACAGATAGACAAAAAAAACATGCTTTTTTGTTATATGTACCGTATACTTTACCACGCTTAGCAGGTGGTTGACGAGCGCAGAATATGATGTTTCACAGAAAGGACGCTGCTGCTCGTCACTTTGGTTTACAGTCCTTTAGTCGCCTTTTACGACATCCAGGGGAGATGGAGTGGTGCTATATTCTTAATTCAGGCACCATACGAACATGAAGCTACGGAGTTTATCCATCTTATTCCTACCATGCAACTTAAATTCAGACGTCTCATAAACGCCAGTAAATGGTTTACTTTATAATCATCATTTCGGCCGAATAAAGTCCACTGCTGGTCACAGGCCTCCCCTAAAGATCACCTCAACGACCGACATGGGTATTTTGTGTGCTCTTTGGGGGGTTTTGCCATAGTCACCACGCGTCAGGCAGGTTGGCGATCGCAGTTCGGTTGTTAATGTACTCGAAGGAAGCTGCTGCCCATCCTCCGGTTAATCCCATAGTGGCCTTTTACGACACCCAGAGGATGAGATGGGTTTTATAATACTGTGTAAAAACCTTTTTGAACGAAAACAAAAACCTTTTTGGAAACACAATATTCTTTGGTTAATATAATAGCAATATTGACCACAAACACTGCACCTTAATATGAAAACAAGACATTAATTTTTACGATGCGGTTGGCAAAATTTTGCGCTGAACTTAACGATTATTGCATTGCTTTTAAATTATTTTGATGACTGTTTACGCTGGATTTTAAACCTATTGCTATCACATTACCAATAAAGCTATTGGATAATACTATCGAGTCATCCATTTTTTTTTAAACGTTGCCCCGCACTAGGAGTTCTCCTGTGTTCTGAGTGCGTTTACAACCACAAATTCCACACACAATAACACCCAGACCAGGAACAACTATCTGCAGATCATACAAATATTTGTTCCGTGCGGGAATCAAATCTACGACCCGGTGCGCAGCAGCCGACTGTATCAGCCACTGCACCGACCGTGCCGCACTGCAGCATTTTGTTGGTGGTTTGAATTTTGTGTTCACAGGGTTATGTTTCAGATTTCAGAACGTACAAGGTTATTTGTTTGACCGAAGTTTTGTAGGCTGTGTAGTTAGTACGGAAGAGGATGTTGCTTTTTTCCTCCATCGATTATCCCCCTTTACGATACCTACTACTACTGCCATCTCTGTTTACCAGTGGCTAAACCATCACCGGAAATTATCATATCCGTGTGATATGCGGATTAAGAACATAGCAGCACTTCATTTCGTCCCGTGGATGTCGTTAAAGGCGACTAAGAGACTCATAACCGAGCGATGGGCAGCAGCGACCAACCCGTTTGCCAATTGTGGTGAGTACCTACTGTGAGCACACGTCCTTAAGGTGAGTGGCCATAATGCACTCACCAACCCGCCTGCGAAGCGTAGTAAGAAGTACCAATACCCCGATGTCATTTCTTACCTTAAAACTCTGCTGCAGAGGCTATTGGACCCTTTGTCGCATTTTTCATACATTAATAAAAGCATTTGAAATAATACCTTCAAAACGTACCATTACAAATTCAATTGGATGAAATCATCTCACTTAAATTACTTGCATTTCTATTCACCTCGTTCACAAAACGCTCTCGAAGTTACCCTAACGAAATCGCAAAACGCTGAACAATTGTTACAATTTATGTCACTTAAACAGATTCCTTCAAACGCTTTGAGATATTTAATTATGCATATCGGTGTCGTTACGTTCTTAATGCTATATAGCTTGTACCATTTGCAAATTTAACAGGAGTCTAATAAAGAGATTGTGGCAATGTCGGGCCATGAAGGTGGCGGATATGCTGCATTTTTGTTGCTGCATAGTTTTACATATTATCACGTGTATTATTATTATTATATATATAGTATATTATATTATATCAATGCCAAATATTCGCTGCAAACCAGTAGTATTTAAACTTTCATTATTACTATGTTCTGGTTAGAAGGACGCTGTACCTAGTAAAATTACTGGGCTTAAGAGACAGTAACGAATGTCTCGAGGGGGGGACGAGCGCAGTGTAATGCCACGCAGGACTAGTCCTGGGTAGCAGTACAATTGTTATGGGCAGGCATGACACTTGTCAGCAGGCGAATGACTTGCTCGTGTTGTCATCAGATTATATAAAAATATAAATAAAACTACGACTTAGCGATAACAATGAAATTTCACTGACTGAAACGAGTTTTGAACTGCCCATTACTTGGCGTGGGCTTTTTCTCAGGATTAGATGGGCCTTAGTCCATCACGCTAGCCTAGTGCGGGTTAGCAGATCACCTGAGAACATTCTGGAGCCCTTTCATACCAGGAAGTACATGACGATTTGCTATCGGATCATAAAAAACAGGGTCCTGATAGCTTGTGCATGATCGATGTTAATTTAATTAACCTAAATTCCTATGGTAAACGTAATAAAATGTATGTAACATTATGATACGAGTTACAGGTATGTAGATGATGCTTTGACGCGGTCGGAATGTGAACTGAATTGTAAGGTATAAATTAATGGATAATTATAGATTTATTATAGCCATGTGGAACACAAAAGAGAGTCTCGCAGTCTCGTTCAAACAGACCAGTGGGTTGCTCCCCAGTGTGCGACAGGCGTAATTCGCGCAGACGCCGCTTTCAAACGTCATTTTGGTATCGCGTATTTGCCGATAGCGATTAAACAGGCGGAGATCTCTGACGCACTCTTGCAGATTGATCAATGAACTAAAAATTGCACACTCGCCTTTAAATTTCAGGTGATTTGCCACTGGTGGGTACTTGGCTGCTGTCGCTGTTTTTAGCTAATCAGGGTGCCATTTATCGTTCAGAACGCCGAAGGCGACATTACCGCTAGCCTCCCCGCGGAGGCCTGTCGTAGCGGCAACCCGTTCAATCTACTTCCCCAAGCTCATCTTTAAAGCATAAATCATCAGCTCATTTTTAAAGCTAGCTTTAAAAATCAATATTTAAATAATACCGATCCAGCTGTCGATGGGCAGCAGTCGAAGCAACGGACTGTATTTTTATAAAAAAAATATTGCTTTTAGGAAGGCTTACAGACTAATAACATTTTGGTTTGTATAATATGTATTAAAGATTGCTAATAACAAGCCTCCACAGATAAATTGTATGTTTGTGTGTAAATTTACAAATAATTTGATTGAGGCACATAGTGAAGTTGTCGATATAGCTAAAAGTATAAGTAAGCTGAAGCGGCAATGGGCGGGGGGCACATAGAACTGATGGCTGTTGAAGCAAAAATATTCTGGAATGGAGACCGCTCATCGGAAAATGCAACGAGGGATGGCCTGCAAAAAAATGGAGAAACACCCACAAGGTCGCTCATAGCTGAAGGCTGCGGGTTGTATATAACCGCTCGATGTGGAAAACTATGAGAAAGCCCTTGTTCAGCAGTGGGCTTCCTTCGGCTGATATGATGATGATGAATTTGATTGAATGATAAAGCACTTTTAGACGATTAAATCAGGGTATTTAGTTGTCGAGCTGATTTAGCAGAAAAATGGTTCAGCTATGACGATTGTACTGGAAGTTTGGGGGAAAATAATATTGCAAATAAAGGTATAGTATAGATTTTTGTTTTTTCTGACGTTTCGAACACTTTGAAGGGTTCCTGATGATTATGAGTCATCCTGCGACCACGAACCCTGCAAAGTGTTCGAAACGTCAGGAAAAGCAAAAATCTATACTATACCTTTATGAGTCATCCTGCGACCACGAACCCTGCAAAGTGTTCGAAACGTCAAGAAAAACAAAAATCTATAATATACGCGATATAATCCGTTTAAAAGTGTTTTATTATAATGTTCAGTTGAAGGAAAAAGGAACAAATATTTATAGGATCTGTGCAGGTAGTTGTTCCGGGTCTGGGTGTATTGTGTGTGAATTTATGTCTGTAAACGCACCCACGACACAGGCGTAATCATAGTGTGGGGCAACGTTTTAAAAAAACGAAAAAAATTATGATTAATAATCGCGTAAACCTAAGACATTACTATAAATATTTGTTCGGAATACATTGTACTATTTAATGTAATTTATATGTAGGTAAATTTATCTTACTTTTGTTTAAATATACCCGCAACTTTTGATTACTGTTAGCCGGCCGGGCTGGGTATCTTCACCGCGGGTCGAGGAGTTGTAAGTTGGAACGTATTGAGTGCGGTCGATAGTACATCCAAGTTTGGTTATTGCGCCCGCGTTGCTAGTTGAAATTAAATATTCTTCTCGCGAAGTCCTCGGTGCGCATACATAACCCACGGGATAGTGACAATATTTGAACAGCAATCGTTTCCGTGAAGTGTATTGGTGAAACGTGGTTTGAAACCCCGGTGATCGCCACGCGGTGATATGTGGCGCTGGGTCCAGGGGGCAAGTATACATTTTTGAATACCCCTAAGCCCTTATTGATTTAATCATAATTTGTTAGATTCAGTCCACTCAGGGGAACCCCAAATCCCTACCAACACCTGGGGTGCAATTCCTTAAGCTCAAACATCCATACATCTTTAAATATAGAATCGAAATAACGGTATAAAACCAAGTTGGTATTTGCTAAGATATGATTGAAGCTATTCAAGGACACGTTGCAGAAGGACAGCCATGAGGATCATACTTAGCGATTACCAAATTGGATTATCACTGTTATTTCAATTCTGTGTTCAAGGATGTATGGATGTTCGAGCTTCGAGAATTGCACCCCTGACCTTGACAGACTTACATGTGACCCTCGCTCTAAAGCTGCACCCGCACTTTGCGCTGGTAAGTGTTACCTATTTTTTTTTTGGAAGATCGAATGGGTATGCCCGACTCCTACTGGCTAAAATCACTGGGGTGGTCATCTTTGGCACCTAAGGGAGGCTCCAGGTCCTCGTATGATCACACTAAGCCGCCCACTGGTGCCACACCTATAGGCACATCTCGGAGAGGGTGACTGTAAAGTGGTCACCCCCTCGGGGGGTAATTGTTGCCTAACTAAGCTATCGTTACAGAATCTATAGGATTTGTGTCGCTGGGCCGCCGATCCCGTTGCGTACGATACAGTATTGGCACGTTTTAGAACACTAAGCTTTCTGTAGTGTAGTAATGTTATGTCTCTCTCTAACTTCGTGGCCCGCTCGTTAAAACGTTGGTTATACCACTTATCGTTGGGCGCAGCTCGCTGTGATGTTCCCGTTACTATTACAATTTCACTTCCCCTACTAAAGCTATTCAATCTACTGAGAAGTGATAGGTAACATTTATATTGTAAAAAGGATGCAGTGTTTGTACTGGCTAACCTTCTATCCCATAAGGATTAGTTGTAATGAGTCCTCATCATCATAATTTCATCCAAAGGACGTCCACTGCTGAACAAAGACCTCCCTTTTTTTATTGATGTCCAGTGGAAATTCTACATGGAACTTCCTTCACCCCGGGGAAGGGCGAAGTTATTATAGTTATAGTATTATGTTTAGATAATTATTTATATTTTTTTTTTTTAAAACGTTGCCCCACACTAGGATTGATCCTGTGTCGTGGGTGTGTTTACAGACATAAATTTCACACACAATACACCCAGACCCGGAACAACTATCTGCAGATCATACAAATATTTGTTCCGTGCGGGAATCGAACCCACGACCCAGAGCGCAGCAGCCGACTGTATCAGCCACTGCACCAACCGTGCCGCCAACTTTAGGCAGAGCTATAACTTAATTCTTATACGCCCGGGGTAATTAGCGGCTATATTTCTATAGTACATCCATAGAGCCCTTGGCTAGTCTCCCATTACATTTTAGATTATAATTGTCTCAAGAGCTGGCGTGTTTGAACCACGTACCTGCGTAAACCTGAAAAGACACTTTTACTTCTTGTATTTGGGTGGGATTTACCCATGAAAAAGAGACAATGGATAATGTATTATGTATATATAATTATTTTGTATGTGTAATGTATTATGTATATATAATTATTTTGTATGTGTAATGTATTATGTATATATAATTATTTTGTATGTGTAATGTATTATGTATATATAATTATTTTGTATGCGTAATGTATAATACATATATATAATTTATTGCCGTGTGGTGCCGGCTCAGAATACTACCACCCCATCTTCTCCCGTGGGTGTCGTAAAAGTCGACTAAGGGATTACCCGGAGGATGGGCATCAGCGTCTTTCGATTACATTAACAACTCAACTGCGATTGCCAACCCGTCTGCCAAGCGTGGCGATTATGGCAAAACCCCCCAATGAGCCCACAACACACCCATATCAGTCCTTGTGATAATCTTTGGGGGAGGCCTGTGTCCAGCAGTGGACTTCATTCGGCCGAAATGATGATGAATTATTTATGTATAATGGATAATGTATTCATAATCATGCTGGTTGAGCACAATAGTCCTAGAAATGGGTCATTATTTTTTGTTAAAGGTTCGATATTCCTAAGAATGAAATGATACATTCTTCTGTACCGTAGGCACAGACATAAATCGCATATGCACGAACACCCAGACCCTCACCTGCATCTCCTCACCCGCTCACACCGACACACCCACACCTCACCTCACCCACTCGCGACTAACAACTATCTGTGGGTGATACAACAATTTGTTCCGACTGGGAATCGTGCCAGCGACACGTAGCGCACAAGGCTAGTCGCTAAGCCACTGCGTCAAATGTGCCATCAATTAGCATTTAAATATGGAAATAATCATTTCAGCTTAGCAGAAAATTTGTTTGAGTCTTAAAAGGAGATTACGAATAAAAGCTTATCTGGTCACCCTAATGAATTTAATTGGCTTCGATTGGCCGGACTAATTACTGACGTCGTTGTGAATTGGTCACAAGAACTTGATTGACTATTGACCGAGTTAGATTTAGATTTTAGTTAACATAAACGTATGAATCTTGCTCCTACAACTTGACTCTAAAACGTAGTAATTAAATACTCAGCTGAGAGTACGGAAATAAACTCTTTTAAAGAAAATAAATGTAGCTGAAATTTTCCGCGAGGTTTTCTTTGTTACTTCTTAAATGCGGGCGGGTAAAAATTGTAATGACCTAATTTCAGAGCAATTTTTTAACATAAATCCATTCAGCCATCTCGACCCTACTAGGGGAAACTAGGGTTTGAAAATTCGCAAACTTTTCTCTTCTACCTCGGAACATATTTCTACCTCTTAACTAAGTATTCTACCGTTATCCTGCGGAGAGTTTTCCCCAAGGCACGGACGCTGTTTAAATTCCAAGTGATTTATGTCGTCCTGGTCGCTACTAACTCTAAAATTCTTGCGTATGAGTGTTTTATTTAAGAATTATTTATAATGAAAGTCCGTGTGGTGTCCGGATTAAGAATATAGCACCACTCCATTTCCTCCCGTGGATGTCGTAAAAGGCCACTAAGGGAATCTAAACCAGAGGAATGGGCAGCAACGTCCCTTCTGTGAAGCGGTAGCCATACTGCGCTCCCCAACCCGCCTGCCAAGCGTGGTGAGTATTGACAAATACGAGTGTAACGGTTTGCTAACTTTACTTAATGTTTTCATAATAGTTAAAATGAATTTTCATTTAATAACAACGTAATACTAATACTAAATAATAAAAATAAAACTAAACAAAATATATTCACAAACTTAAAACAAATCTAAAATTAATTCGGAAGAGAAGCCAGGTTATACTATATGTTTAGGAAATCACGACGTAGTGGCGTGGAACAAGTTGGGTGAAAGGATGGAAGGATTTCATTTACCCCTAACCAGCTAGGAACGTTACACGAGTACCCCCCAAAATCATGACACATCTATGAGGGAGGCCTTTGTTCAGCAGTGGACGTATAAATGGTCAATATGAACTTAAAATTAATTATACTTGCGCTGAGATTTCGAAGATGTTAATTAATAATTAAATTGCTGCTGACCACTAGCTCTGTCGAGTCCCTTCTTATTACTGAGACTATCTTAAACATTTATGTCCTCTTCTTACAAAGAAGAAAAATCTCGTCAACGTTACTCTAGGTAAACTGGGTTGGTGATGGTGTTGGTAGGAAAAAAAAACTGTTAGTTCGCCTAAGTATAGTCCACCTTCTATGGATGTGTGAGTGCAAAAACACGGGAAGCACTCATGTCAGTTCTATCGCTGCCATTTCTATAAAGTGACTCCCAATGTGTTAATGTAACAACACTACTAATGGACTCTAAATGAAAGGGATGGGCAGCAGCGTCCCTTCTGTGGAATAGCAGCCATTCTGCGCTCTCCAACCCGCCTGCCAAGCGTGGTGAGTACTACCAAATTCTCCCCGAATGAAGACACATTGTAGAAATATACAGGGGAGGGTTAGTAGGGACGCAATGTACGTCCTTTGGCTGATAGGATGAGCTCCTTGTCAGCTTATGCAAATCATAAAGATTATCTGACATACTTTTTTTCTATTTCTTTAGTTTTCCTTTTTAAAAAACGTTGCCCTACACTAGGATTTCTAGGATCGACCCCGACCCGGAGCGCAGCAGCCGACTGTCTCAGCCACTGCACCAACCGTACCGTCTTGACATGATTGAAGTCGTCTCTCCATCTCGTTGGCGGCGGTCACTGCGTTTTCCGATACGCGGTCTCCACTCGAGAACCCTTTCATCCAACGGCAATCAGCATTTCTGTTACAATCGCGGAGAGAAATACTAAGTATAGCTATTGTCATAGCTCGCTGAGTGACATTGAGCTTGATTCCTTATCAACTTTATAATAAACCACTTTTAAATGGATTCAATCGTGTATATTATTGATTTTTGTTTTTCCTGACGTTACGAATACTTTGCAGGGTCCGTGGTCGTCCCCCGGGAAGACGGTGGCACGCACGTGGTCACGTGCCGCCGTGTGCGCAACATAGCGCAAAGCGAGGCTTGGGGGGATCCTTTACAATCCTCCCCGAGAAGTGCCTGGGGGGGCGACCTTTTTACAGTCGCCTTCCCTCCGCTAGAGGGGGTGACCGCTTTACAGTCATCCCTTCTGAGATGTGCCTAAAGGCGTGGCACCAATGGGCGGCTCTAGTGTGATCTTACGAGGACCTGGAGCCCCCCTTCGTTGCCGAAGATGACCGCTCCAGTGGTTTTAGCCGGTAGGAGTCCGGCATACCCCTTCACCCTTCCCCGGGGTGAAGGAAGTTCCATGTAGAATTTCCACTGGACATCAAAAAAATAAAATAAAAAAAAGGGTCCGTGGTCGCAGGATGACTCAGTTCGTTTAAATGTGTTTTATTATAATGTGTAATAATCGCGAAAACCAGCCACCCTTATTAACTGTCAGTGTATTCAATTATAATTAAAACTGACCGCTCAATGTGCTCCAAGGTACTTCGACATACCTGGTGGCTACTTCGCATATCGACTGATCAGTATACGAACTGCTCATCTGTACCTAATGTCAAGGATCAAATACCTAAATTTGATGTGATGTGTTTCCGAGTGATGCCAGCATTAATAATATAGCACCACCCCACTTCTCCCGTAGATATCGAAAAAGGCGACTAAGATACCCAAAACCAGAGCGATGTGTAGTAGCTTCCCTTCTGTGGAATAAAAGCCGTGCTGGGTTTACGAACCCACCTTTTTTTTTTTTTTATTGGTGCCCAGTGGAAATTCATCATGAACTTCCTTCGCCCCGGGGAAGGGCGAAGGGGTATGCCGGACTCCTACCGGCTAAAACCACTGGAGCGGTCATCTTCGGCACGTAAGGGAGGCTCCAGGTCCTCGTATGATCACACTAGAGCCGCCCACTAGTGCCACGCCTATTGGCACATCTCGGAGAGGGTGACTGTAAAGCGGTCACCCCCCCAGGGGGATTGTAAAGGATCCCCCAAAGCGTCCCACGGCAGCGCGTGACCACATGCGTGCTACCGTCTTCGCTTGGGTCGCTTGGTGTGGGCACGCAGATTCCCCAATCTACGCACCCGCGAACCCAGAGGTCCCCCACCTTATAGCAACGGCAGGGGTTTTCAGGCGTATCGGAATTAGGCGCCAGGGTGGTTGTTACCCCGGCGCCGTCTCCTTCTTCTTCGAGCGGGATCGGCCCTCTCCCGATCCCGCTCTGCGGTCTCCTTCTGGAGCATGACGCTCTCACAGAAGGAGACCACTGCATTCCAGTTTTCGTGCTCTGCCAACATAGCCGACACTACTGCTGGCAGAGAGAGATCTTGCCCGATCCGATCGACCAGGATCCGCCGCTCGGCGGCCCACGCAGGGCACGCCTCGAGCGTGTGCTGTGCGGTGTCCTGGTCGCTATCACAATGGTGGCATTGTGCCGTGGCCTCGCGTCCTATCCTGTGCAGGTACGCACCGAAACAACCGTGCCCGGTGAGCACCTGCGTCAGGCGATAGGTGACGCGCTCGCTCCTTCTGAGCCAGGCTCCGAAGAGCGGCAGGACGGCCTCGACGACGCGCTTGGTCGCAAATTGCATCCGCAGGCGGTGACGCCACTTTACAAGTGCGCGTCGGCGAGCTAGCCGCCGCAGCCTGTCCAACGCCCCTGGAGGCGCGTTTTCGCTGCTCTGGCGGAGGGAGCGTGTCTGATCGTAGACCCACGCATCCATCTCCGCCAGGATGTCGAAAGGCGGAAAACGCGCCAGGAGAGTTGCCGCCTCGTAGGACACCGTTCGGTATCCTCGTGCGATCCGGATAGCCACTCTGCGCTGCAGACCGTGAATTTTGGTTCTGCAGCGCTGGGCACCTGACAGTCGAGCTGACCATACAGGCGCCCCGTAGAGGGCCACGGACCGCACAACCCCTCCGTAGAGACGGCGAACTTCCTCACATGGTCCCCCGAGATTGGGCAGCAGCCGGTGTAGTGCACCCACTACCCTCTCGACTCGGGGAACGAGGCGCTGAAAGTGCTCTTCGAAGCCCCAACGACTGTCCAGGGTGAGCCCCAGGTATTTCATGTACCGGCCCACCCCGATTCGCGTGTCACCAACGCGTATCCACGAACTGGGTGGTTCTCTGCTTCTTGGCAGTTTGTGGAACCATAGCGCCTCGGTTTTTTGAGGCGCTATCCGCAGACCCAGGGCGTGGATTTTGGCCACGACAATTGCCACCGCTTGCTCTGCAAGCCGGATGGTTCCCTCGAAGGACTCCCCGCTGGCCAACACCAGAGTGTCGTCAGCGTAACAAACTAAGCTGACGCCAGCAGGGAGAACGGGAGAACCCTTCCTTCCTTCCTCAAGAGAACCAATCCGGCTTCCTTCCAGCCGGACGGGAACACGCTACTACGGAGGCAACTGGTGAACAGCCGCCTCAAGCGGTCCCCAAGAGACTGCAGTGCATACACCCACGCACGGCCCGGAATGCCGTCCGGACCCGGTGCAGTGTTGCGACTCTTTAGGCGGCCAATGGCTCGGCCCAGCTCCCCTTCCGAAACCCCCAACTCCTCGGCCCAGTCCGAGGCAATCGGGGGTGGAGAGGGACCAGGATGGTCCCGGACCGCCGGAAAGAGCGTTGAAAGTACTCCCTCCAGCAAATCCGGGGCCATGGTTTCGGTCACGGGGGGGACATAGGGGCGTAACTTGCCCACTACCATTCGGTAGGGTCTCCCCCACGGACACCTGTCCAGTCCCTCCAGGAGCTCGCTCCAGGACCGAGCCTTCGCCTCGCTGATGGCGGTCTGAAACGCCAGCGTGGCCGCCCGGTAGGCCGCATAGGCCTCGTCAGTCTCTCCGGCTGTGGCGCTGTGTCGGCGTCGGCTTCGTTGGTACCGGCGGCGGGAGGCCAGGCAGACCGCGCGCAACTGCGCGATCTCATCCGACCACCAGTACACTGCCGTACGCCGGGAGCGCCTGGCCCGGGGCATGGATGCGTCGCATATTGACGTCATCGTCTCCCGGAACCAGGACGCTTCCTCCTCCGGATCGGGCAAGATCCCTTGATCAACCTCTGGCCAGGCCGCGACGTTGGCAGCTGCGACGAGCAACTCGCTATCCAGCTGTGTGAGGGCCCAACGCCGCGACCGTGGGCTGGGACTAGAACGGCTCGGGCAAGGCGTACGGAGGGCCACGTCGAACATTATGTGGCGGTGGTCCGAAAGTGTGACCACCTCCTCCGCTACTCGCCAACCCGACACCATGCGGGCCACAGAAGGAGCCGCCCATGTCAGGTCCACGACCGACTCCCCCTGCCACCGAACGCAGGTGCTAACGGACCCCCGATTCAGCAATCGGAGGTCAAGTGACGCCGCCCAGTCTTGCATTATCCTCCCCCTCGGCCCGTCCCGACGGTTGCCCCAAGCTCTAGAGTGAGCATTGAAATCCCCCAGGACGAGCACTGGACGGGGCAAGCACTTACAGCGAATGCTGCGCGCCACCCCGTCCAGGTATCCCTCGAAGTCGACGAGGGACACGTTAGGGGAGATATAGCAGCCCACCACTGCCAGAGGTCCCCATTCTACTACGACAAAGCCCTGCCCCCTGTCCAACAGGGAGCAGAGCGGCTCACCTTCAGCTCCAGACCAATATATAGCGACGGAGTCCCCGGCGTCCCCGAACCAGCGAGGGTGTTCCTGGACGCTGTAGGGCTCCGCCACAATCGCCAAGGCAACCGACCACTCCGCAACAGTCTGTAGCAACAGATTCTGCGCGTTGCGGCAGTGGTTTAGGTTTCCCTGGAGGATCTTTAATTGGCCTCCATCGCCTCCGGTGAGCCGGAGCGTGCGACCGGTGCCGCCGGCGCAGACTTCTTCAGCTCCTCGGCCGAGGCAGGGGGGCCTGGTTTTCCCCTCTTGCTCTTCTGGGCTGCACAAGATTTGCAGCCCAATCTGTGCTCGGCCGGGAGGCCAAAGTCCGCACACAAAGGGCAGTTTTTTGTCTGCGCCTGGCATTCCCGAATTTTGTGGCCCTGGCCGCCACATCCGTAGCACCGGTCGCTCCGGTCAACCCCCCCGTGTATGGTGCACCGGAGGCGCACATGCCCGAGTTCGAGGCATCGGAAGCATTGTAATGGCCGTGCCGCCAACACCTCGACCCTGGCCGACGTCCAACCGACGCAAATACGGCGGGTAGACGCCAGCTTCTTGGCCGCCTCCAGTGGGATCCGGACCCAGACCGTGCCCAAGGACATCGGTGAGCGGCGAATTTCGCCCACCCTTACATCCTCATTACGAACCCACCTGCCAAGCATGGTGAGTAGTGACAAATTGCATCAGAATGACGACACATTTACGGAAGTCTATGGGGAGGCTGTGTGGTGCCGGCTCAGAAACCCGTGTAGTGCCGGCTCAGAATACCACCACCTCATCTCCTCCCGTGTGTGTCATAAAAGTCGACTAAGGGATTAGCCGGAGACTGGTCAGCAGCGTCCTTCGAGTACATTAACAACTCAACTGCGATCGCCAACCCGTCTGCCAAGCGTGGCGATTATGGCAAAACCCCCCAATGGGCCTACAACACACCCATATCGGTCGTTGATCTTTGGAGGAGGCCTTTGTCCAGCAGTGGACTTCATTCGGCCGAAATGATGATGATGGGGAGGCCTTTGTTTTGCAGAGAAAGTCTTTTGGCTGATTATAACGATGTGGTGTATAATAATGTTCAATAAGCTACAACACATTACATTCAAATATTCTAATATGTGTACGAAATTGCGATTCTCAGACAGAACGGGATTTAATTCAATTATAACGCACGAAATAGGACTCTTTGATAAACTGAAATTTCGAAGAATCGATTAAAAGCCTCGTTACTATGTAAATTATTTATTATTTAAGATTCAAAGCTTCCAAGGACACTTCGCGGGTTCGTTTTGTTGGTATCAAATATTAGAGTTGCAAAGAGACACAGATGTTGTAGTGAACCAAAGGTCTTCAAACTAGCTTGCACACTAAGCGCTGAGTTCACATCCTGGCGTATCTTAATGTTACTTTTTGTATGACATGTATTTTACTAGATAATGTAACACACAACTGAAACTTGCACGTACGTGAAATGGCCAACACGCAGTAAGCAAGCGTGGTGATCAATGCTCGTTCTTACTCTTTATGAGAAGAGGCCTTTGCCCTGCGGTGGGACAGTTACAGGTTGATACTTTTTGGAACGAAGTTATTTTACGCGGCTTACAGTAGAGCGAATTGGCAGAAATCGTCACGTAAGGAAAAATCGTTATACTCCCTCCTAAGCGACCTTTCCCTCTCTTTCGGAGCTTCCTGGAACTGCGTCTAGAATCAGAATGTAGTTGACATTCTGACTATTCATAAGTGCCTGCGAATGATTTATGTGAATAAAAATATTTTAAATTTGAATTTATCTTTCTATAATATACTGTTGTAGGTATGTGTGTGTATGTGTGTACCTGCAATTATCGAGATTAGAGCAGCAATCTGTATAACCTCAATTCTAAACACATGTAGATATTAATTAAGTTTATTTTTGTTATTGTTTTAATTCACACGGGATTTATATTATGTCATCATTGCTAGTAAAGAACTTCGTCCCCCGACCGCACAAGTTTTATTTTGTATTTATATTGGTATCTCCAATAAGTAATACACACTTCATTATACGTAATCATAACAATATACATTACAAGGCTCTGTCAAACATGGAGCGCATAAGCAGCCCAGCCTGTGTCTTTCTGTCGTATTGTACGAAGGACGTCAAACAGGCCGACTGCGGCGCGTCGTAAGCGCGAATCGAGAGCGGCGTAGCGTACGGACGCCAATACAACATGCCTACGGCGCGGTGTAACCGCAGCGCTACGTCTGTGGGCGTGGTTCATTTGTATCCAAGGGAATCTTATGCAGGCAGTCAAACAGCGGGCGTGGCGCGTCATGAGTGCTACGTTTCGGTTGTATATTATTCCATTTTCTATATTTTTTATTAGTTTAGCGGTTCATAAATATTGAGTGGCGTTTCCGTATTCGGCCGTATATCTCTCTAAACCAGAACTGCCAACTTCACACACTCGTGACTGTGGCAAGGCAGCTAATTGAGTAGTGAATGGAATCCAGAGCACACTTTTGTAGTGCTCAATATAATATATTACATCTAGGAGTATTACAATCTTACTGCCATGTATCAGGAATTTTCAAGCCACCGACTTGGCTTAACGACAGCCGTGTTATGACAAGAACCGGGACCGACGTTTTACGTGCCCTCCGAAGCACGAAGATGCTCCGTTCTAATACCACTAGATTATTGAACTTTTAGTATTTGTGTGGGGTATCTGGGAATGGAGATTTTATACGTCAAATGTGAAACGAGCGAACACGAAGGCGAAGGCAAAGGTAAACGCGAACGAGGTGCTGCAACACACCTCATTAAGTGGGGATTTTATACACCAAGTGTGAAACGAGTGAATGCAAACCCGAAGGCAAAGGCGCACCCACAGCGCAGCGATGCATTGCACTTCATGGATTGGGTAATGCATTTATTGCAAGTGCATATTATGCTCTGCTTCTGTCGGGTGTCCCACGAAACCTCAATTTTATCTAACACATATTACTTGCTTTATTTTTGGCGCTTAAATCCAATGTAATAGGTATTGTTAGAAGGGTTCGAGGGTGTGCTGATTGGGGTAGTCTGCGTGGTCATACTGAGTGGCCCCCGAGAAGACAGCGGCGCGCACGTAGTCACGTGCCACCGTGTGCGCAGCACAGCGTACAGCGATGCTTGGGGGATCCTTTACAATCATCCCCGAGATGTGTCTATGGGACGGCCTTTTTACAGTCGCCTTCCCTCCGCTAGAGGGAGTGACCGCGCTCTACAGTAATTCCCTCCGAGATGTGTCTAAAGACGGGGCACCAATGGGCACCTCTAGTTTTATTACGAGGATCTGGAGCCTCCATTCGGTGCTGAAGATAGCCGCTCCAGTGGTTTTAGCCAGTAGGAGTCTTAGGAGCATTCCCCGGGCGGAAATTTCATTTTGAATTTCCGCATGGGTCAAATAAAAAATAAACATAAAGTTATTGTTAGAAAGCGAATACAGTGTACCGGTATTATTTGAGGAGATGTCACAGGGCACACAAATAAATAAAATTGAAGTGTCTGTTTGTAATGTCAAAATAACAGCTTTTTACTAAATGCGTATGAAAGTATATACGGTACATATAACAAAAACACAATTATAATTTTATTTGTCTCTTTGTTTGTCCCGGTTGATCTCCGAAACGGCTGGACCTATTTTGACGGGACTTTCCCTGGCAGATAGCTGATATTATAAGGAATAACTTCGGTTACTTTTATTTTAGAAAAATGATTAGGGTACCGTGCAAAAAAATAAAACCCTTGAAATCCAATAAATGTATTCTATTTCAAGTGTCTATGGCAAAGTACTCTCAATTTCTTTTCAATTACACGTGGGTGAAACCGCGGTTCCCAGGTAGTTTGCTATATTTTTCTTCCACGTAAAAACCTAAAACACAAAACCAAAATAATTACATCATTAACTCATTTAATACTTGAATGGCGTCACGTAGAGGTCTGCTTATTTGTGCAGGGAAACGTGAGCGGAATGGTGAAGGCAGCGAGAGATTAATTCGCGTATAGTTGGCGACAACACCAAGACTACGTGATCATAATTCATTATAACTAGATTTGTTTATGACTGGGAAATGGACTAGGAGATAACAGGGTGTGGTGTAATTTACAAGACCTGAAATTCATACCTTCAGTTCAAGACGAAGAGAAATGAAATGCTTGGTAGGTTTAGTTACACTATGTTAAATGAGAAAACTGCCATATCAGGGGCGAATCAAAATCTCAGTCGTTCAAGAAAGAAAACATAATAAAACATTTTAACAAAAAAATACCACCTTCAAAAAGGAAAAAAAACTTAATGAAGTCGGGCGGGGCGAGGTATGCCCCAACCATGGTTCATGCAGACCAACGAGAAGTCATATTTTATACCTGGCACCGCCTGGCAAGTTTCACTTGTTTCTTTTTGGTGTATATGTAAGAACTTTTTCCAATTTGGTATCAGTATTTAATACTAAAAATAAAAATTACTCAAATCGGTTCTCTGATCTGAGAGGAATCGAAACTATTAAGACATCATCTAGATAACCGCAGTCAAATTAACCTGTTTATTGAAGCAATTTAAAAAAATACTTCATCAAATGTAATGAAGTTTATATGGGACCAATTCAAAAGCATTCGCACCAGTTAAAAAAAGAATTGCTCAAATCGGTCAACAAATCTCGGAGAAATCGATGTACATACATAAAAAAAACGCATCGAATTGAGAACCTCCTCCGGTTTGAAGTCGGTAAAAATACGCATCGAATTAAGAACGTCCTCCTTTTCGCAGTCGGTAAAAATTAAAATCGCGCCCAAATTCGTATTAGGTTAATCTGGGGTTTCACACGTTCCATTTCAAAAACCCAATATCCAACTGACTCTTTTTTAAATCTTTATATTTATTTATTTATTTATTTATTTACATAACAATAAGCTTACAGTTAAAAATAAAACCAAAACGCTTATATGTCGTGTCAAGTTATACAACCATAGCAAAAATCATAAAAATAGTAGTCACAAATTAATAAATTTATATTTCAATTATTATACCACTATCTCAGGTTGAAAGAAAACATTAAATTGAATCATATTTCTTTTACAATAAAAATGTCAAAATAAATAACAAAATCTCTAATACATAATACTAAGTGTCAAAGTGCTCAACTGCGATCGCCAACCCGCCTGCCAAGCGTGGCGATTATGGCAAAACCCCCCAATGTGCTCACAACACATCCATATCGGTGGTTGTGGTGATCTTTGGGGGAGGCCTGTGTCCAGCAGTGGACTTCATTCGGCCGAAATGAAGTGTCAAAGTAATTTTTACATAAATTAATTAATCTGTGTCAAAAAATGACATGAAATAATGTCAACATTACATCAATATACCCTCAAGATTATTGAATTAAATGTAAATTAATACCACAAGTTAATATCATTTAAGTACAACATTATATTTTTTATCACAGCATGTGTTCTATCAAAGAATATGTCTGTATC
This sequence comes from Diloba caeruleocephala, assembly GCA_947459985.1. Lineage (NCBI taxonomy): Eukaryota > Metazoa > Arthropoda > Insecta > Lepidoptera > Noctuidae > Diloba > Diloba caeruleocephala. The sequence goes on from OX381610.1 coordinate 2,369,426, forward strand.
TGAATTATTTTGTAACATTTTGTTTATTAAAACAACTGCTCGAGCTGTAGGGCTGCTACTAGTATGTGAAAAATGCCATGATGGTGGACAAGCAAGAAGCCGGTGCTGCCGTCGTCCTGCGCCACGCATATATTGATCAGGTACATATAAATGGATATAGTCCCGCACAGATGGATTGTCGACCTTGTTGTTTAACAGCAGATAATAGTGCATTATGTGTGCAAATTTTCTCCTTAGTTGCAGAGTATCTAGACCAACCATCCCAGACACAAATAAGGAAGGATATAAAAATGGGTAGTATCCATACGTACGTTTGTATAAGTACCGGGAGAATTTACGCTGGATTTTTTCGATCATTAGGGTGTACAATTTTTCTTGGGGGTCCCAAACGATTGAATTATACTCCAATTTACTACGCACGTACGCATTGTAAAGTAGCTTTATAATGTGGACGCTCCTGAATTGAGAGCAAGTTCTAATTATGAATCCTAGAGATTTATTTGCATCTTTGCATACCCTTGCAATGTGCTCACGGAAATTCAGTTTACTGTTCAGAATCAATCCTAAATCACGTGTTGTGGAAACTCGTTCCAGCGGTGTACCTGCCAACACGTATGACATTATAATCGGAGAACGGGAGCGGGAAAAAGTAATGGTATTACATTTGGGAACATTTAACGACAATTTATTTACTGTACTCCATTCAAGCAATGAATCAATGTCACGTTGCAATGCTGCACAATCTTCAATACTAGTTACAGATATAAACAACTTTAGATCGTCTGCAAACATTAGACATTCTGCTTTAGAAAGAACACTTGGCAAATTGTTAACCATAATGAGAAATTGGGTTGGTCCCAGGGTACTACCTTGGCTTACTCCAGAACGTGTAAAATACTCTCGCGACCGATATCCTCCCAACTTAACATACTGTTTCCGATCCCTAAGATAGTCTGCCATAAATCTTAGCAGCTGCGTACTAAATCCCAGAGAAGAGAACTTCCTTAGCAGCACATCGTTATCAACAAGGTCAAACGCCTTCCTAAAATCGAAATAAGCTGCGTCAACTTGGCAGCCTGCCTTGACCTTGGTGGCCACGTAATCAGCGAACCTAATATGGTTAGTTAGAGTGGACCGTGCGGGACGGAACCCATGTTGAGAATTGTCCAATCGTCCGCCAATTTGTTTAAAGATGCAATGATTGAGAATTGATTCAAAAATCTTTCCAAACACTGATAACACTGCAATCGGTCTAAAACTAGTGATATCAGTCTAGATATATTATTGTTGGTTGGTTGGCTGTTAGTGATCGTGTAACTTCTGAACGACTTGACCGATTAAGGTCACAACATTCACACAATATATTAGTTTCGTTCAGACGATGGTTTATAGCTACAATCAATCATCAATCATTTCGGCCAATTGAAGTCCACTGCTGGACACGGAAAAGCATCTCTCAGGGAAAAGCATAGATAATTATGTACATATTATGTAACATGCATAAATAGATATTTTCTCCTGTTACTGTCCCAGCTCTATTTACACGTGGAGTTCTGAAGACGACGCCGTGTTACCCAAAGGGTGCGACAGCGTAATTAAAATTATTTATCACCCGACGTCTATTATTAACACAGGAAGCTAGCAATTATACAGCTGAAATGTTTTCATAAAATATATTCATTCATTCATTCATTTCGGCCGAATGAAGTCTACTGCTGGAAAGATCACCACAACGACCGATATGGGTGCGTTGTATGCTCATTGGGGGGTCTTGCCATAATCGCCACGCTTGGCAGGCGGGTTGGCGATCGCAGTTGCGTTGTTAATATACTCGAAGGACGCGAGTAAAATATATTAACCTCTTAGATTAAAAAAAAGGAGATTAGTCATGTGAGGAAGGCGCGAATTAAGTAAATGGCAGTCGAATATTTTATCATAATATCTGACGGAGTTGCTATGTGATATCGCTTTTACGATATCCAATGGGAGGACATGGAGTGGTGGTATATTTTTAATCCGGACAACCGCACGGACTCTTTTGCAAGATAACTTTAACTAAAAACATTTAAAACAAAATACACAATTGTATGTGTATTTTGCCGTGTGGTGCCGGCTCCGAATACCACCATCCCATCTCCTCCCGTGGGTGTCGTAAAAGTCGACTAAGGGATTAGCCGGAGGATGGTCAGCAGCGTCCTTCGAGTACTTTAACTACTCAACTGCGATCGCCAACCCGTCTGCCAAGCGTGGCGATTATGGCAAAACCTCCCAATGGGCCCACAACATACCCATATCGGTCGTTGTGGTGATCTTTGAGGGAGGCCTGCCAGCAGTGGACTTCATTATTAGGCCGAAATGATGAAAAAAAATTAATTATGTGTATTTAATGAACTGCTGAAGAACTTAAAGGAGCTCCCATTTACAAACCAAACCCAGACCGGTCGATGAGGTTTTTCTTCTTTAATGTGGTTAATGGTCAATCTCATGTCAGAGTCGTTCAAGTTTTCCGAAAGCCTCCGACTACCGTTATTGACAACTACCGGGACCAACGATTTTACGTGCCAAATGTTGCTTTACCTCACCGATCGCTTACCAATTAATGAGTGCAACTGGCTACGAGTCGTTGTGTTGATCTTTGGGGAAGCCTGTGTCCAGCAGTGGGCGTTTTTCGGCTGAAATGATGAATTTTATTGTAATTCTAAATTTGTATTTTCTACCTTTGATTCGTAACTATCGAAAGATATGGTTATTTTCAATAAAAAGTTCTGAATTGTTCTAGAGTCGCTTTTGCTTTTTTTATTTTCTAATGTTACCTGAGTTTCAAAAACATGATTCTCTTTGAGAGTAAAATGGTTCATAACAACAATGGCAAGCCGGTCAATGATAAAATTTATTGTTTCTAAATGGAAAACAATGAACGTTTTGCTTGTTTTGTATAATACTGTGGACTGAAAAAAACTACGAATTCTTATAAATGTCCTCAGTAGTGTAGAAAAAGCAGGCGCACTAAGATCTAACGGAGCTTTTGTTTTTCTAATATCAATCATCATAACAATCATAGAACTGAACAAGGACCTTCCCCATAGATGTCCACATCGACCGGCTACATGCTATGTGCGTCATTATGGGTGGAATTCGAGTATTTACCGCGATTAGCATGCAGGTTGGTGAGCGCAGTATCGCTCGGATTTAGAGTCATTATCTGCCTTTTACGACATGATCAGGAGGAGATGGAGTGGTACTGTCCTGAATTCGGACACCACACGGATCGTAATAATAATACGTTGGAATCAAAGATATTGGAAGAAAGGAGATATGCCATGTAGATCAAAATGTATGCGAGCCTAGAAATCCATTTTCCCACTACCATTCTTCATAAAAGCACACTAATGCACACAGTTATAAGTTCTCATCCAATGAACTGAATAAACGGAACTTAATAATTGGCTTCTCATACTAAAACACACCCATGACTTTGTAGGTAGCCAATCATACCGGGCGTACAGACCGCAAACGACAGCCGTACCACGCAACGCGTAAGTTTATTGGGAGTACCATTCGCTGTTCTAAAGTGGTAGATAAGAAGCATTGTATTTTATACAAAAATAATAATGTCGTTCTGCTCTATCAATCCAAATTATATATAATAAAGAAAACAATAGACTTTAATTTATTCTTTTTATAGACAGATACAGGAAAATCCCTTGACTTGCATATTCTAAATGATTCCTTCCTTGATCAAGTTATTATTTTCGCTTCGGTTTTTGCATGTTATCTCCGAACAACACGACAATTTAGCAAAGTTTCACTTACGCGATCGAATCTCAACTGATATTATAAAACGGCCATATTTTCCGGATGGCCCAAATTGGGCATATCGCGGTGGCGCGGTTACGCCCCCGTACCACTTGTCCTTATTTCCTACTTCAGTGGCTGGAATTATATTTGACTAGGTACTTTGAAAAATTTGCTACTTTAACTTCATTATGAGTTGCAGCACAAAAGTTGACAAAGGTGCAGTGAGCATGGAACAGGATAGCAGGTGTGACATCGTTTGAGAGTCTGTGCCTTACCTCCGTTCTGTCGACATTACCTCGACGTTGTTAATGTGGTGCCTATAACGGCCCACTTGGATCCAAAATGGGTTGAGTGACTAGAAGTGTGGGCCAGGATAGGTCATATTTCACAAGGATATTCTAAATAGACTCGATGCAATTTGCGGAATACGGGAACATATATACAACTTTTTATACATAGGACATATTGTAATGTCATTTTTGACACGTTAATATGATATAGTGTCTGCTACATTTTGTAAATGTGAGAACTTCGTTGACTGGTACCACTGTTACCCGTACGTTAATAATTATCAATTGGACGGCACGGTTCGTGCAGTGGCTGATAAAGTCGGCTGCTGCGCTCCGGGTCGTGGGTTCGATTCCCGCACGGAACAAATATTTGTATGATCTGCTGGTAGTTGTTCTGGCTCTGGGTGTATGGTATGTGGAATTCATGTCTGTAAACGCACCCACGATACAGGAGAAATCCTAGTGTGGGGCAACGTTTATAAAAAAGACAAAAAACAAATGGGACATACATACATCATCATTTCGGCCGAATGAAGTCCACTGCTGGACACAGGCCTCCCCCAAAGATGTCCACAACGACTGATATGGATGTGTTGTGGGCTCATTGGGGGGTTTTGCCATAATCGCCACGCTTGGCAGACGGGTTGGCGATCGCAGTTGAGTTGTTAATGTACTCGAAGGACGCTGCTGCCCATCCTCCGGCTAATCCCTTAGTCGACTTTTACGACACCCACGGGAGGAGATGGATGGTGGTGTACATATAGCATTACGTTCTTATTCCTTCGTGTATAAAACGAACGAGTCAGAAACGCATGCATTCATAAAAGCCTCAATCTGTGCCATACACGAAACATAATGTCCCGAGGCTATCGGCCATTAAACGGTATGGAGTCGCCGCGATACGGTCAACAAACTGAATCAACTCTTGAATATGATAAATGGGAATGGCAATACAGTGTTTTGTATGAATAAGAAATTAAATGATTTTGTGTGATTAATTAGTTTATGAACTACATTTATCTACATTTTTTTTAGAACACCTTTTTTGAGTATCTTGTACCTAGGGGTCTTTTTTTATTTTATTGGTGTCTAGTGGAAATTCTATATGGAACTTTCTTCACCCCGGGGAAGGGCGAAGGGCTATGCCGGACTCCTACCGGCTAAAACCACTGGAGCGGTCATCTTCGACACCGAAGGGGGGCTCCAGGTCCTCGTAAGATCACACTAGAGCCGCCCATTGGTGTCACGCCTCTTGGCACATCTCGGTCTGTAAACGCACCCACGACACAGGAGAAATCCGAGTGTGTGGCAACGTTTTAAAAAAAAACAAAAAAAAATACTGATTGTGTATATCAGAAGCAATAGTGTGTATATTATTGTGTGTATGTATTTCACGTATAGTCCACTTTGTTTTCACATGCGATGTATTAAATTGTCATATCCCTTTTTTTTAAAGCGTGTCCATAGAGTTTCTTGCCGTCCATTATATCAACTTTTCTGAACCGTGCACCATAACTGTTGAATTGGTACAAAATTTTAATTAATCGTCTCCTAAGCTATTCGGTATTTTTAGCGCGTATTTTGGTGCCTATTCTTATGAATACAGTTTCATATTACTTACACAATATCCTTAAAAAAGCTCTCGCCAGTATTGAAGGTGAAACTAACTCGTCACTCCGTCATTTGGTCACGTAGAGTAACTGGGCCGATGACGTCACGCCACGCCACTTCATTACCGACATCGTGTGCGCGCATAATGGCACTCAGTGAAAAATGCGCGGTGTTACACTAGAAACAGTTATTATGCCGTCGTGAAAGCTTTTACTTAGAGGGTGGCGCTTTTTCTAGTTTTCTTTGTGCATAGGTATTTTTGTGCTCAAGTGGGTGTTGTTTCTGACTATTGTGATGAATTTATAGGACTACGAAGCTGGTTTTGTGAAGCTGCAAAAGCCAGTAGGGTGGATATTATGTTCTCTTAAGCGGCCTACTCAAAATACTGCCAGCAATACCTCTTTCTTTTTGTTTTGTATTTTAACAGTTGTTGGCCCTCACTAGGATTTCTCCTGTGTCGTGACGTTTACAGACACAAATTCCACACACAATACACCCAGACAAACAACTACCTGCAGATCATAGAAATATTTGTTCCTTGCGGGAATCGAACCCGCGACCCGGTACGCAACAGCCGACTGTATCAGTTACTGCACCAACCGTGCCGTCAATCTCTGCCAGATTGTAGTGTGAATGTATGCAGAGGCAATATATACAAGATCAAAGTCAAAGTCAAGATCTGCAAACATTCACACTATACAATCCGGCAGATATACTGCATGCAGGGCCCTGCTGGCAGGGCTTTGAGTAGGCCCCTTTAGAGACGCCATGGTGGAGTCAACGAATTTGACGTGAAATCTGGTAAATTTTAACGCTTCGAAAACTCAGGCCGGTTAATCACCGCAAAAATGAGTCAGCTTCAATTGACTCCTACTTTCCGAAGTGCATCTGTCGCTATTACTTATCGCTAGGAGCTTTTGGTTATGGTGCTGACTTAAAACCTCGACTTTGGCGCTACCATCGAATCAAAATCAAAAAGTGAAAAAGTTAGGAGTTATTGATGAAGTGAAGCGATATTCTATACTTTACACCTGGACAGCTTCTTAATCTTTACAAAGCACAGATCCAATCTTGTATAGAACCAGCCATCTACGGGACAGCTCAGTGAAGTACCAGCTTGCTGCACTCGATTTGGTAGAACGCAGAGCTGACGGACAGACGCTGTTGCCCATCCTCCGGCTAATCCCTTAGTCGACTTTTACGATACCCATGGGAGGAGATGGGGTGGTGGTATTCTGAGCCGGCACCACACGGCAAAGATCAAATGTAGTTATGAATAAATAAAACCGGGCAATTGCGAGTTGAACTCGAGTGGAGAGGGTTCCGTACGTTGAATATGTTCTCCCCATGCTTTTTTTTATTCTGACCCATATCTGATGCGCCGCCGTCTTCCCGGGAGTCGCTCGGTATGAGCACGTAGACTCCCCAATCGGCACACGCGTGACCCAAGAGGACCCGTTAGACCTGGGCACTGGGGCAGTTGTTATCCCGGCACCATCTAGGCCTTCACAGTGCGGGAGAAGTGAACGTCCTACGGTAGTTATGATGAACATCAATTCCATTTATAGGATCACAAATAAGATAGTATAATATCCTAAATAAATTTCAATAGATTCCCAATTAGCACACTATGTAATAAAATTAGTTTACCTCATCAGATATAGTGTATACTAGCTGGGACCCGCGGTTTCACCCGCGTTTAATTTAAAAGAAATTTAGAGTACTTCGACACAGACACTTGACATAGAATATTTATATTGGATTTCAAGGGTTTTATTTTTTTACGCGGAACCCTAATTATTTTTCTAAAATAAAAGTAGCCTAAGTTATTCCTTATAACATCAGCTATCTGACAGTGAAAGTCCTGTCAAAATCGGTCCAGCCGTTTCGGAGATTACCCGGAACAGACAAAAAAAATAATTGTGTTTTTGTTATATGTAACGTACATACTTTCATATGCATTTAGTAAAAAGCTGTTATTTTGACATTACAAACAGACACTTTAATTTAATTTATTTGTAGAGATTGTATTGTATTTTGTTAAATTATCAAAACACTTCAGTGATAATAGATGAAAATCTCCTGAATACTTAGTTCGCTAAAATCATCTTAGTTGGTAACTATGACAGCAAAGGCAATTAAAATATTAATTGGTGAATTAACACAAATAATAGCTGAAGACACGCAATTATTGTTTGACGAACACAAACGTTATCTAGGTATTTAATTATATGCTGATGTTTGATTTCGTTATTTGTAAATTCTCGTTAAACTTCGGGCTTACATTCAAATTAATACGTAGCAAAATATTTGGCTACTAAAGTTATTGAATAATATGTAATTATCTCTCGGGTTTCTCGTTGAAAATCAGTACTGCAAGACCGCCTTACTGTTTTGTGGCATATAGCTGTATGCGTGTGGTGTCCGGATTAAGAGGGTGTGAAGGTGTCCTCCCGTGGATGTCGCAAAAGGCGACTAAGGGAACCGAGATGGCGCTCTGAAGGATAGGTGCGGCCAACAAGGTCGCACAGAGAAGGGGCCAGTCAATCACTGATGGGCCGGTACCTGCTGAGGCGCGGTCTAATGCAGATAAAGCGTACACCTCACCCCCGGCTAGAGATAAAAAGAAGGACACCGTGGGGTTTTAGCCAGCTTGAGTCCAGCATATCCCTCCGCTCTTTCCAAGGCGGAGGAAGTCCAAGAGGATTTCCCCTCATTAAAAATAAAAATTGCCCTTCGGGAGTACCGACAGAAGTGAAAACTTATTTTGGCGCGTTAGGAGATTTTATCTCATCTAAAAATATGCGTACCGCGCTAAAAAAAGTTTTCACTCCGAGCGTCTCGTAACGGCGTCGCGAATCCAGAGATTTGATCTTATCTAAAAATATGCGTACCGCGCTAAAGAAGTTTTCACTTCAAAAAACAAAAAGTACCCGCTTTTTGGCGATCGTAATTGAGTTGTAAAATTTGAAGGACTACAATAAACATTTACATATTCGATTGGATGTGATCTTACGAGGACCTGGAGCCCCCCTTCGGTGCCGAAGATGACCGCTCCAGTGGTTTTAGCGGGTAGGAGTCCGGCATGCCCCTTCGCCCTTCCCCAGGGTGAGGGAACTTCCATGTAGAATTTCCACTGGACATCAATAAAATTAAAAAATGATCCTAGGTGTAAGATCCTCAAAAAAGTTGCTCTAAAAAAATATAGATAAATGTAGTTCATAAACTAATTAATCACACAAAATCATTTAATTTCTTATTCATACAAAACACTGTATTGCCATTCCCATTTATCAGATTCAAGAGAACAGTTTGTTGACCGTATCGCGGCGACTCCATAACGTTTAATGGCCGATAGCCTCGGGACATTATGTTTCGTGTATGGCACAGATTGAGGCTTTTATTAATGCATGCGTTTCTGACTCGTTCGTTTTATACACGAAGGAATAATAATGGAATGCTATATGTATGTATGTCCTATTTGTTTTTTTGTTTGTTTTTTGTCTTTTTTATAAACGTTGCCCCACACTAGGATTTCTCCTGTGTCGTGGGTGCGTTTTACAGACATGAATTCCACATACAATACACCCAGACCCGGAACAACTACCTGCAGATCATACAAATATTTGTTCCGTGTGGAAATCGAATCCACGACCCGGAGCGCAGCAGCCGACTGTATTAGCCACTGTACCAACCGTGCCGACTTGGCTTAAACTTTGGCTTATCAGCCAAAGTTTAAGCCAAGTCGGAGGTCTTTGGGCGGCTTGAACAACTCTGACACAAGGGTGGCCACTAACCGTACGAAATATATAGTTATGTATTTATTTAAGTATATATGATGTCCATGCTGCATAGTTGGATATTTTCATTAAAATTATCATTTTATTATCACTATTCTTAACTGTTTACTATTACATTTACATTTGCTGTTAGGAAAATTAGACAGGTTACGGATGTGGCTACAGCTAGGTTAATATATTTTGTTAAATACTCGCAACAAGAACAAGTTGGTTGTACCGGGCTTTAGACTTAGTAGAACCAGCAAGTCGTTTATGGGAAACAGTATTAGATTCTACTCGTATAACAAAATTCCTTGTAGTATTACCGACTTACCAGAAATAAGATTCAAATCGTTGATTAAGCGCATTTTAATTTCGAAAGCCCACTATAATATAAATCATTACATCGACGATAGCGATGTCTGGCAAACGTTTCCCTCCTGCACACTGCGACCCTCTGGCGCTTTATAATATATTTTATTATTTTCGCATTAATGACGTGTTGTTACTCCCAATCAATGCTTTACCGTTTACAAAGAAATTATAGTGAATTTTTTTGTTGACATCCTGACATTTTACTTGCCTTATTATTTATCTTTTTATTGACATCTTGACATTTAATTTGACTTATTTAAAATTGTATTCTATAATTATGATATAAATTATTTGCCTATGTTTAATATAATATTATATTTATAGCATTATAGCAATTTACATTCTAATATTTTCTTAATATTTTGACATTATTAAATTAATTATTCATACATTGTAAATGTGCGAGCATCAAGTAGCCGTTAGTGTTAGCATCATGTTGCCGTTAATGTTATATATTTAGTACCTATACTTTGCCTTTTGCCTGGTAGTAGCGGTCTGTCATGCTCACTAAAATGTCTTGCTGGCGGTGGCGTTGTGTATCGGGTCGTTCGGTTCACTTCAATATGGTTGAGCTAAGCGATGCTGATGTATGCGTCATGCTCGTGAACGGGTGCCGTCTGTTGGGACTGGTCAGCCATTACTGCCATGGCAAATAATCATCATCATTTCGGCCGAATAAAGTCCACTGCTGGACACAGGCCTCCCTCAAAGAACACCACAACGACCGATATCGGTGTTGTGTGCTCATTGGGGGGTTTTGCCATAATCGCCACGCTTGGCAAGCGGGTTGGCGATCGCAGTTGAGTTGTTAATGTATTCGAAGGACGCTGCTGCCCATCCTCCGTCTAATCCCTTAGTCGTCTTTTACGACACCCACGGGATGCGATGGGTTGGTGCTATTCGTAGCCGGCACCACACGGCCATGGCGAATAATAGTTATATTGCATTAGTTTGTTTTTTTTTTTTTTTTATGTACATTTGCCTACATCATGTTCGTTATATGTTTTACCATAATTTGTATCAATCAACATTGCAATCTCAATTATTTTAAAAGAGTATCTACGGAGTTTCTTGCCGGCTCTTCTCCATAGATCAACTATTTGGAACCGTGCAACTTAGATTCTGACGTTTCATAAGTGCCAATATATGGTTTATTTGAAATAAAAATATTTGACTTTGACTTTGACTTTGTTGTTTTCTTCCTGATTGTACACTCGATACTGTCCTATTTTGTTTCTATGTTTTATTATCATTCAAAGTTGAGTTGAGCTCGCCTTTGTACATCATGTTTTATTTTATTTAAAAACCTATTGTTTCTGTTTTATGTTGTACAATAAAGAATAAGAATAAGAAAAGAACAACTAGGTACTGTACCACCGGCAGGCGCACCGAGTTGTGACTCTGTGTGCTTTTTCTGAGCGATCGCCGGGAATGCGGCAGCACGAATACTTACTTTTTACTACATACTTAATTTTGTTAATCATCGTCATCAAGTCAGCCAGTGGACTTCCACTGCTGTAAAAATGCCTCCCCATAGAGTTCCACAATTGTGTTGTCATTTTGGGGGCAATTTGTCAGTACTCGCCATGCTTGGCAGGCGCGTCGGTGAGCGTAGTATGGCTACTGTTTCACAGAAGGGACTTGTCAATTGTAATTCTGGTCTGTAAACGCACCCACGACACAGGCGAAACCCTTGAGTGGGTCCGAAGGTTTAAAAAAAAACCTCACGTCTTAATCACTCGAAATTGAAGCTAGAGCACTGCAAAAGGTTAAGGCGGGAACTCTCATGAAGGTACATGAAGGTACATAATATTATAAGATTACAAATAAGAAGTCACATCTTGATTTAAAACCTTTGTGAGAGCTGGAGTCGGTACTAGGTTCAAGACCTGTGAGTCGTGCGGTCCGTGGTCCTATACGGGGCGCCTGTATGGTCAGCTCGACTATCAGGCGCCCAGCGCTGCAGAACCAAAATTCACGGTCTGCAGCGCAGAGTGGCTATCCGGATCGCACGAGGATACCGAACGGTGTCCTACGAGGCGGCAACTCTCCTGGCGCGTTTTCCGCCTTTTGACATCCTGGCGGAGATGGATGCGTGGGTCTACGATCAGACACGCTCCCTCCGCCAGAGCGGCGAAGGCGCGCCTCCAGGGGCGTTGGACAAGCTGCGGCGGCTAGCTCGGCGGCGCGCACTTGTAAAGTGGCGTCATCGCCTGCGGATGCAGTTTGCAACCAAGCGCGTCGTCGAGGCCGTCCTGCCGCTCTTTGGAGCCTGGCTCAAAAGGAGCGAGCGCGTCACCTACCGCCTGACGCAGGTGCTCACCGGGCACGGTTGTTTCGGCGCGTACCTGCACAGGATAGGACGCGAGGCCACGGCACAATGCCACCATTGTGATAGCGACCAGGACACCGCACAGCACACGCTCGAGGCGTGCCCTGCGTGGGCCGCCGAGCGGCGGATCCTGGTCGATCGGATCGGGCAAGATCTCTCTCTGCCAGCAGTAGTGTCGGCTATGTTGGCAGAGCACGAAAATTGGAATGCAGTGGTCTCCTTCCGTGAGAGCGTCATGCTCCAGAAGGAGACCGCAGAGCGGGATCGGGAGAGGGCCGATCCCGCTCGAAGAAGAAGGAGACGGCGCCGGGGTAACAACCGCCCTGGCGCCTAATTCCGATACGCCTGAAAACCCCTGCCGTTGCTATAAGGTGGGGGACCTCTGGGTTCGCGGGTGCGTAGATTGGGGAATCTGCGTGCCCACACCAAGCGACCCAAGAGAAGACGGTAGCACGCATGTGGTCACGCGCTGCCGTGGGACGCACTGGGGGATCCTTTACAATCCCCCTGGGGGGGTGACCGCCTTACAGTCACCCTCTCCGAGATGTGCCAATAGGCGTGGCACCAGTGGGTGGCTTTAGTGTGATCATACGAGGACCTGGAGCCTCCCTTCGGTGCCGAAGATGACCGCTCCAGTGGTTTTAGCCGGTAGGAGTCCGGCATACCCCTTCGTCCTTCCCCGGGGCGAAGGAAGTTCATGATGAATTTCCACTGGGCACCAATAAAAAAAAAAAAAAAAGGTTCAAGACCTGTACGACAGATCACCAGGCACTCAAACTTTATCATTATCAAAGTCAAAGCGACTACAAGTACTAAATAGTACAGTAACATAACAATATTTAACAGAATTTCAAGTGAGAGATAAAGTGCATTATGTGTGTAAGAGTGTGTGCGTGAGTGAGTTTGTGTGTTGGTTTTGAGTGCGTGTGTGTGTTTGGTCGTGTAACTGAATGTGCACGCCATTTTTAAATTTCATTTTATGGTTTGTATGATACTTTCTGTCCCTTCATAATTTAAATCAAGAAGCCAGTGCGTGATAGTTCTTTTACATTCCGATTTGCACATAGAATATATTTTTAGGATTATGTTAGCCTTATTATACACAAAGCTTCCTAGAAAGTAAAGATCTTTGAGCTAAACTTGAATTAACCAGAACTGGAGGACAGACAGTAAGGTTACGTCGTAGGGAATTAAACTTTGTAGGATTGTATATTGAATTGAATATAGCGAGCTTCCCGGCCTCGGCCTTCGTGGTAATTATGGTTTGCCTTGAAGCAACTTGCCTGCTTGGTTGGATAGTTGTTGCTGGCGTGATAAATATGACAGCGCTACTAGCGGCGATATATGGAACTAAAATTCTCATAGAACCTATGATGCACCTAATCGTATACGTGAGGTAAATTACTCAGCTTTAAGGGACACGACTTGCTGTTACAATGCGGTATACTTTTTTCAGGCGAATTGCAATCCGTCTGAACACGAGATAGCTGTTTAAGAAAACAGCGTTGTTTTGCAATCCGGCTAGCTGTTATGAAATATGGCGTATTATACAATATGCTGCGACATATTCTGAACGGATAGAGACCATAATATCCTGGCGGACTGAGAACTCACAAGTACAAATGAGGAACAATTTAGCTGCACCCATTATGCTGATTGTTGAGGAAATACCACGTGATACGTATCGCACGGATGTATTTATGTTTTAGAGTTGTGGGTTGGCCGACTCTGTATGTTGAATTATAGCGTTGCCTGTAGAAAAGACGAAACACAGCGATAAGACTGTTTATAGTATAGTTCTGTACCACACTGTTTTTACTGAAGGCTTAGACAATGGTGTAGATGGAGTAGAATCATGTACAGTGACTTTCTGCGCTAGGAGCCCTGCTTTTGATTCCGGAACAGAACAAATCGTGGGCGTTGGTGGAGAATTAAATAACTGACAAATACAAAGTTTAGCGTTTTAGTGGGTTTTTTAACATTCATTTTTCTAAAGTTATTTGAAAATATTTATATACTTTGTTTACTTTATCATTTTCATCTTTTGGGAGAACTTTACAAAGGCTGTTACCGTCACCGAGAAAAAAGGGTTGCACTCCGGGAGTTCCGACAGTAGAGATTTTTTTTATTGTTATTTATCTAGACGCGTTCGCGGTCTGCTATATGTACATGCAGATATGCACACACTATAGCTGCGTCTCGTAACGGTGTCGCGAGTCCAGAGATTTTATCTCATCTAAAAATATTCGTACCGCACTAAATGAAGTTTTCACTTTAGAAATCATAACTTAATTTTTATTTTTACTTAAGCAAATGAGCAAGGTATCTTATTTAATATTGTCACTGCATTACACGACAATGTCAATAAAGTTTAGGAAAAACTTAATAAGGTTACTTATTTGACGCTTACAGAGTTGAAATTCATTTCATACGTGGAAGAAGGTACCAACTGTCTTTGATTCTTCTTCCTCTTCTTCTCGTAGATTATGGCTTCTGTAGAGTACCTTCCACAATTTCACCAATGTGAAGTAAACGGACCTTAAAGATGCGGGATTTTTTGGGCTACAGTTAAATGCAAACAAGTCAGTTTCGTTTTAAAAGCTTAGTTTTCACCATTTTTTTTAATGATCCCGTGGAAATACTTCATGAATACATGAAGCCCCGGGAAAGGGCGAAGGGGCATGCCGGACTCCTACCGGCTAAAACCACCGGAGCGATCATTGTCGGCACCGAAGGGAGGCTCCAGGAACTCGAATAATCTCCATCTAGAGCCACCCGTTGGTGCTATGCCTTTAGGCACATCTCAGATGGGATAACTGTAAAGCGGTCATCCCCTCTAGCGGAGGGAAGGTGACTGTAAAGAGGCATCTCTCGAGGGGATTGTAAAAGATTCCCTCTCGCCTCACTATGCGCTGTGCTGCGCACACAGCGGTACGTGACCACATGCACACCGCTGTCTTCCCGGGGGTCGCTCGGTATGAGCGCGCAGATTTCCCAATAAGCGCGCTCGCGACCCCCAAGGCCCCCTGCCGTATAAAGACAACAGGCGGCTCAGGCGTGTTGGACACGGGTGCCGCGGCGGTTGTTACCCCGGCTCCGTGTCCTCCTCCTCCGAACGGGATCAGCCCTCTCCCGTAGTTTTCCACCTACGCCAATGAAATATTATGTCCTACAGGTTCTGAGTCTGGGTGTTTGTGTATATGGTATTATTGTTTCACCCCAAAACGATGACACAACTCTGAAAGTTGATGGGGAAGGCCTTTGTTCAGCAGTGGGCATCCTATGGCTGATATGATGATGATGATGATGTTTGAACAGACATTTTTATACGTCATATTGAAATAAGGATGTTTCATACACCCTCATTTTCCCAATGATCGTAGATAGCCTCTTTCAATTCAAACTCTGATTACATCAACATTTTTTCACAGAAAAAACCCATTATCTTTTAGCAGCTTCCAGTAAGCTAAGAAACTAAGAATAAACTCAAATCCTAGGCAGTGAAATATGTAGAAATATGGGTTAGTTAAACCAGAACCGAATATCTTCTAAACAAAACTGAAAAAATATCTATCATGAAGCCTTGAAATACAACTGCTTCCAAAACAAAAGGACAGTAAGATAGTATTAAAACAGTTGACTATACGGGTCGAGAGAATTATATACTACATACAGTCCCCTGAGAGGAGGAACAAATGACGAACAATTACCTGCAGCCATTATGCTGATTGTGGACAGAGCTCGCCACGTGTTTCGTAATGCAAGTGTCTCTATGGTCCAGCTCTCGAGTGGAAGTTAATTTGGTAGGACACACATAAAAGCGATTTTAGTTCAGTTTGCTATTTCAGATTAATCTATGAGAGGCGTTAATGAATTGATTTTTCTTCATAGAAAACAAATCTTAACAACAACTAGAGAGAACTTCTCCAGCTTACGTTTATTGAAAGTTGAAGGTTTAAGACGGCCCGCCTGATGGTAAGTAGTTACTGTAACCTTTTTTATTTTTTTATTGATCCGTTGGAAATACATCATGTACTTCCTCCGCCCCGGGAAAGGGCAGAGGGGTATGCCGGACTCCTACCGGCTAAAACCACCGGAGTGGTCATCTTCGGCACCGAAGGGAGGCTCCAGGAACTCGAATAATCTCCATCTAGAGCCACCCATTGCTGCCACGCCTTTAGGCACAACTCGGAGGGGATGACTGTAAAGCGGTCACCCCCTCTAGCGGAGAGAAGGTGACTGTAAAAAGGCCACCTCCCCAGGCACTTCTCGGGGGGATTGTAAAGGAGTCCCCCGAAGCCCAGCTATGCGCTATGCTGCGCACAGCGGTACGTGACCACATGCGCACCGCTGTCTTCCCGGGAGTCGCTCGCATATTTCCCAATAAACGCGCTCGCGACCCCTAAGGCCCCCCGCCATATAAAGACGACAGGGGGCTCAGGCGTGTTGGACACGGGCGCCGCGGCGGTTGTTACCCCGGCTCCGTGTCCTCCTCCTCCAAGCGGGATCGGCTCTCTCCCGATCCCGCTCTGCGACATCCTTCTGGAGCATTACGCTCTCACAGAAGGAGACCACAGCACTCCAATTTTCCCGCTCTGCCAGCATAGCCGACACTACTGCTGGCAAAGAGAGATCTTGCCCGATCCGATCGACCAGGACCCGCCGGCATCCGGCAGTCCACGCAGGGCACTCTCCGAGCGTGTGCTGTGCAGTATCCTGATCGTCTCCACAGTGGTGGCACTGTGCCGTGACCTCGCGTCCTATCCTGTGCAAGTACGCACCGAAACAACCGTGTCCGGTGAATACCTGCGTTACTATTGTAACCTATGAACGCTTGCAACGCCATCACTCGCGCGTTGCCGATACTGAAAAATCGTTTCACGCCCTTTTTGAAGAGCCTCATGCTATAGCCTCTTGGGAAAACCTTGGTAGGGAGCTGATTCTACAACCTGAGCGTGCGCGGGAGGGAGTTCGTCTGAACTCCTATGGGATACGAGGCCATTTTGGCTCTAGGGTATGTGTATGAACTCCCTGCCGATGGCGAGAGGTGCGATGGTAGAAAGTAGCCGTTGGCATCATATCGAACAACTCCGTAGAACACTATCCTTTGTATAAGCAGTAGAACACACACAGGGAGGCATAGTCTCTCTTCAGACTTAGGTGTTCTAGATCGCTTGTGAACCTTGGGATCGTCGACAATCCTAACAACATGTTTCTCTGCCAAAGAAAAAACAATTATAAGGTGAAGGAATTGTTTGCGTTATTTTTTCTCTACGGGGAGGGGCATAGAGTATGCCGCTATCTTACTGGCTAAAACTGCCGAGGTGGTCATCTTCATACTGAAGAGGGGTTCCGGGACTCCAGGTTTCAGAACCGCTCATTGGTACTACACCTATAGGCACATCTTGAAGGAGCTTCGGGTTGGACTTATGTCTCACGATAAAGCCATCAAAGGCTATTAAAAGACCAGGTTCTACCTTGCAGACGATGTTAACCTGTGTAGAGAGACACGGAAGTTGTTAAGGACGCTGGCACCTAATTCCTGTAAGCCTAAATCCAGGGGGTTTACCTATAGATTACAAGAAAACCTATAAAACGTCTTTGGTCTTAAAATAACATGGTAAATCTTTCGATATTGTGCGTACAAACTTACATTTGCGGCTGGAATGTATTGGAAAACATGTTTTTCAACCGACCAATAAAGGCAAGCTACGATGTTAGGATTGTTCTTTGGGATAAGTTATTGTTATACAGTACAACACCGAATTATCTGGTATCTATAGACGTGATAGTGATGAATATTGGCAAATACCTCAAAAAAATATTACACAATTTTGGAAATCTATGGGGCAGGCCTTTATTCAGCAGTGGACGTATGAATGGCTGATATGATGATGATGAAATATTTGTTTCGTGCGGCGACACGCAGGAAGCCAATCGCTTAGCCACAGCATGTAGTCACCAGCACTGAACTGTAGTAATCATCGGGGGGACCATGTTCAGCAGTGGGCGTTTACGAGCTGATGTGTAATAATTGACGTGAAAGTTGTCTGGCAATTTAGATCTTGCTCACTCAAGTGTTCTGCCGATGGTGGCGTCGTGTATTGGGTCGCTAAGTTTCCTTACAATATGTTTGAGCTAAGCGACACTGATGCTTGTGTCATTTTCGAGCAGGAGTGCCGGCTATTGGAAGTGGTCAGTCTAATGCTGCCATGGCAATTTAATCATTAAGTTTCTTAAATATTACAATCAGGCTTGTTTAGTATAGACTTTTTAAGTCGTTTACTTTCTTTTCTCCTACATTGTCTTCACATAATATTAATTTCAATAACAATGTATGAACTCATAAATATTTTATTGTATTATGATTTAAAAAGAGTAACCATAGAATTTTTCCCGTTCTTCTCCATAGGAAATTAACACCTTGGAACTCGGCAACTAAAGTAGTTTCTATTCATAAATGCCTATAAATTATTTGAATGATTAAAAATCTTTATCTTATCACAATTGTGGAAATCGTTATCGTTATCTAGAAACTTGCTCAACTCAGTGTTCATACAAGAAATAACACACTCAATTACTATCTGCTTAACCCTTAAGAGGATATAAGGGTGTTACCATAATTCCCTATTCATGCTACCTTTACAATCACAACTAACCTCAGCAACTATCTAAATTGTCCATTGTTCTGCAATTTGTTCATGTCTCTCCTCCGCGCCAACCCTATGGATACACTGGTCAATACTGCTCATTATAGTTGACAACCCTAGTTTCACAATTAGACCAAATGAAATGTATCCTTATTGCATAAGTAATAGAGACGTTTCAATCTGTATAAAGGTCATTAAGACTACGTCAATAGAAACTGCTGAGTTACACAGAATCCAGCTTTAATGTCATTGTTATAAGAGTGGGTAAGAATGTTTTATAAAAATGGTAGCTGTGGAAGGATTAAAGACAGACGAAGCTATAATACAGTGGCAAAGAGGTTGAAGGCGGCTTTGTCTAGCAACGCGTTGGTCTTTTGAAATATTATTATGAAAGTGTCGCAATTTTTTCTAAGAGCTTTAAAAATAATGGATATTAACAAATTAAATTCAATATTCCCGAATATTTAATTAATTTTGTTATATTTAACGTTGAAACTCGCTAGCGAACTAGATCAGTACAGTAATCCTGATCCAGAAAGATTTTAAGTTCAGTTATAGCTAGTTAACTGTGTGGCCTAGAATATCACCATTCCATCTCATCCCGTGGGCGTCGTAAAAGGTGACT
Organism: Diloba caeruleocephala; assembly: GCA_947459985.1. Classification (NCBI taxonomy): domain Eukaryota; kingdom Metazoa; phylum Arthropoda; class Insecta; order Lepidoptera; family Noctuidae; genus Diloba; species Diloba caeruleocephala. Next base: position 2,388,886 of record OX381610.1, read on the forward strand.
ATGGTATTAGCCGGAGAATGGCCATCCTTTCGAGTATATTTACAACAGTTGTTGTGGCGATCTTTGGGGACGGCCTATGTACAGTAGTGGAGGTCCTGAGGCAGAAATGCTAAATCCTCCACCTCCTCCTCCTCCTCCTCCTCCTCCTCCTCCTCCTCCTCCTAACGGTCACACAACGTCCACTACTGAACAAAGGCCTCCCCTACAGATTTCCACAACTTTACTGCGGGGAATTTGCCAGCACTCACCACGCTTGGCAGGTGGGTTGGTGTTTATTTTTATCACTGTACAGATGCTGTCAATTTAATACAATTCAAATCAATCAGTACCATCTGAATGCCAGATAAGTATCTGACATTCAGATGGTACTGTGTCGCGGTTAGAAGAGTACTGTATCTAGTGAAACTTACGGGGTGAAATTTAAAGTTAATGAGTGAATAGATGACTTAATGTCTCGAGATGACGGGCGTAGTAAGAGCACAAGACTTACAACTGTACTGTAGCATTACAACTGTAATGGGCAGGCACGACGCTTACCAGAAGACGAATGGCTTGAATAAAGAATATTAATCTATACTCTATACAAATAAATAAAATTGAAGTGTCTGTTTGTAATGTCAAAATAACAGCTTTTTACTAATTGCATATGAAAGTATATACGGTACTTACAACAAAAAAACAATTTTTTTTTTTTTCTGTCTGTCTGTCGGTCTGTATGTCTGTTTGTTCCCGCTAATCTCCGAAACAGCTGGACCGATTTCTACGGGACTTTCAGTGGCAGATAGCTGATGTTATAAGGAATAACTTAGGCTACTTTAATTTTAGAAAAATAATTAGTGTTCTGCGCAAAATAATTAAAAGCCGTGAAATCTAATATATATACATACTCCTATGTCAAGTGTCTATGCCGAAGTACTCTAAATTATAATCATCCAATTTCTTTTAAATTAAACGGCGGGTGAAACCGCGGGTCCTAGCTAGTATGAATTAAAGTTGCCGACATAGCTGAAAGGAATAGTAAGCTGAAGTGGCAAGTGGGGTGGGACATATAGCATGTAACTAAAAGTCATTGGGGCAGAAAGCTCTCGAGTGGAGATCGCCCACCGGAAAACAGCGTAGGGCAGCCTCCAATTACATGCACAGACGACCTGGTGAAGGTCGCTGGGAGTCGTTGAAGCGGGTGGCATGTGGCATGGCACCACTCGTTGTAGAAATCAATGGGGGAGGCCTCTGTTACTATAATGATGATGATTATGAAGGGAAGGCAGAGATCACCAAAACGTTATACATTTCTTTACAGAAAATCGCCGGGGTCTTAGGCTTGTTAGAGTATATTTCAATGTTAAATGACAAATTATTTACAGCTGTTAGTTCAATTAAATTAACATGGACTCGGAAGATTCTAAGTTATTTACTTATCCATTAAAATAAGAGAATACTCAGGCTTCCGCTTTATAGCAACACGTCTTGCCTGAGTACATTTGAACGTATATTGACCGATTGCTTCCTACCTATATGTACTCTCCTATACGAAGGCCGCAAGCTTCATCGATGTGTGCCATTAATTTATCAAAACCTGGAGTTCTGTCCACACCATAACGGAAACGAATCGTTGCGTTTCGAATTATAACAAAACGGCCGTGACAGACAGCTTATTATCCATTTATCCTTAGACAGCTGCGTATTTATCATAAACATAAAAAATTAAATCATATTTCTCTCATTCTTCAATAAAAAGAGACGTAATAATATCCACATTGAAAGCTTTCTGTAAAATGATGGACAGTGACTAATACTTTGTACTTTGTTGTACATCTCTTTATGAATTATAAATTAACTACTCTAATTGGGACGCAGATAGTAAAAATAATATGTATTATTTTTATTTGTAAAGAAATAAGTCGAGAAATAAGTAAATGCAGAGTTAGAACGAAACAGTTAATAATTGAAGCTATAAAGTATAATTTAATCAATTGCTTCAATAAAAAAAGAAGATATATTTAAACTTATTTATACAAAAAAAACGATTATAATAAATTCTTCTATACTCATAAAAAAAATATCTGCGCCATTCCATTTTCGATTTCCCAATATTATTGAAGGATTATCTTGATTTAATATCTACGAGTAGATACCAAGATTACAAAAAAAAACTGGTGCAATTTTATCTGTATGTTAGACATTTGCACGTTAACAATACGTAGTCTACCTACTGGAGTTACCATCATGCGTTGGCATACGCTGACGTCATATGAGCCTGTGAACTAGGCATACAGACATCCAGGTCTACTGGCAAATATGGTATTTCTGACAGAATGCAGGAAGATTTTGTGAGGCTCCGAAAAGGTTTAAAAAATTACTGTTATCATTGCCAACACCAAATTTGACTTACGGAATGTTGTTCGCAGTACGTTGTTACTAGGGAAGTATTCTCCATTTTTTTATTGGTGCTCAGTGCAATTTCTTCTTTCTTCCTCCGCCGCGGGGAAGGGCCACCGGGATTGCCAGACCCCTACCGGCTAAAATCACTGGGGCGGTCATCTTCGGCACCTAAGGGGGGCTCCAGGTCAGGTAACTTTAATAAAATATCTTTAAAAATCATAAAAATATCATAATTTAGACCCTCGCAACAAGAATAAAGTTTTTCAAAATGTAGCGTGTAATATATGAAATGGACGGGCCATTTCATATATTACACGCTACATTTTGAAAAACTTTATTCTTAAATTTTCTATATTGCCCCCCAAAAGTAACCCCCATTTCAAAATTATTTACGTTACACGTACGTGTTTAGGTCGCAGAAGTCCATACGTATACCAAATTTCAACTTAATCGGTCTAGTAGATACGGAGCAAATTGGCTGTGTCAGACGGACAGATATACGAGTGATCTTGTAAGGGTTCCGCCGTTTTTTCCTTCGGACGTTCGGAACCCTAAAAACAGACAAATCCTGAATACCAAATCAACAGAATTTGGATTGGATTGATTAATAATTTCAGCCGTTACTTGTACACTACAAGTAAAATTATTACTAACGAGATTTACTATTGACTATACCTCTATTTTTTTTACGTAGTTTAATATTTGACTTAAGCTAACATAATTAAAATGTGTTAATCTAAAACTGTTGTCAGCGAGCACTTTTATTATGCAGTCCATACATCATACATAATTTCCATCCAAGTTCAACTGGAGAGACTTAATTAAATCGGTCGCGTTACACTCAGTCTTCTGTCAACGGATAACGAATGAATGTTTCGTTTTCATCACAAAAATACACGCTTTTCGCATTTCGTCGTTTATTCGATTATGATGAGTGACATAAGAGAGATTATTGCTGTAACTTTTTAAGTTTCAAGAATTCATTGGATGGGAGATATAATTAACATACACGATGTAAGTGACAACGTTCCTAAAACTCTGGGAAGAGGTTAACACTTAGGCCTAAAATAAAAATAGGAAAGCCATTTTTCTCGCAAATAACAGTTACAGTGTTTGTAATTTTTGAGCACGCAATGGACCGTAAACAACGCGATCAAAACACAACGTGATTATTGATGATATGATATACTACTTCGTGACCGATGACATTGACCGTGAATTGTAGCTAATCAACAGCCGTTTAAGTTTTATTTACATTGCAGTTTTATGTTAAATTAAACAGTTTATGTTGTTGTTGTTGTTACTTTATTTTATATGCCGTGTGGTGCCGGCTCAGAATACCACCACCCCATCTCCTCCCGTGGGTGTCGTAAAAGTCGACTAAGGGATTAGCCGGAGGATGGGCAGCGGCGTCTTTCGAGTACATTAACAGCTCAACTGCGATCGCCAACCCATCTGCCAAGTGTGGCGACTATGGCAAAACCCCCCAATGAGAAGAATGAGAATGACAACACACCCATATCGGTCGTTGTGGTGATTTTTGGGGGAGGCCTGTGTCCAGCAGTGGACTTCATTCGGCCGAAACGACGATTCAAAATAGCATTAGGATAGACGAAAACACTTATTTTATACTGAAATCAGCTAATTAACTGTAAAAAATCAGAAAATCGATGAAAAGACCCACGCAGAATTCTAACGCTGAGGATTCCAGAGTCGTGTACTGAATCCAAGGTATCAGTTTTCGTTCCAATGTCACTTACACCCGTTATGTAAGGTCACTCTAAATACCATCAAAATGACCATCCCAGTGGTTTTAGCCGTTAGAACCCTCCTTCGCTTCCTTCGTCCTTCCCCAGGGCGGAGAAACTATTTTCACACATAAAATGCAATGTAAATGAAAACTAAACCGCAGTTATTTCGCTACAATTCACGGATGAGGTCATCGCTTACAGTAGCATATTAATATCATACTGCAATAATCACGTAGCATTTTATCGCAATGTTTACGATACATTGCTTGCTCAAAAAATGACAGAAGCTGTAACCTGTTATTTCCGAGATAAATGGCTTTCCTATTTTTGTTATAGGAAGATGTTGTCTCAGCATTTTAACGCAAATATTTTACTAAACATAAAAAATGTGCTTTCTAGTTCATATTTAATTAAAAGCGTAAACCATAATGTTATCACACGTTACCTAAAAACAAAACATTGCATATTTTACCATAATTTGTATCAATTAACATTACAGGTAATCTAAATTATTTTCAAAGAGTATCTATGGAATTTCTTGACGGCTTTTCAACATAGGACCAAGAAAATTAAATCCTGACCTTTCATAAGAAATCAAGAAAGAAAGAAATGTTTATTTGACACAAACAGAGACACATAAAAGATATACCGAGAATTTAAATAATAATAAGTGTAAAACTAATAATATTTGAACATATAAACACAGCTAGCTACACATTGTGTCTCGGGTTAGTGCCGATAGGGTGACCGATAGCTCTGCTTAAGCCGGACGAATAATGCCCGACGCTGGTTTTCAGCTGGACCGATATATAGTGAAGCACGGATGCCAAACAGATACAAATACATAAATAAACTTATTATAATTTAAAAGGCATGGGATATTTATACTTAAATTATCTACTATCTTCTTCTTCTATCTACGGATATATTATACTTAAACTATCTTACTGTCATAGTAAAGAAAAGGCGTTAAACTTTTTAGTCAAATTAATTTAAAATAAATTTTAGTATAAATGAACTAGGTGTTGGTGTGTGCCAGCTCAGAATACCACCACCCCATCTTCTCCCGTGGGTGTCGTAAAAGTCGACTAAGGGATTAGCCGGAGGATGGGCAGCAGCGTCCTTCGAGTGCATTATCAACTCAACTGCGATCGCCAACCCGTCTGCCAAGCGTGGCGATTATGGCAAAACCTCCCAATGAGCCCACAACACACCCATATCGGTTGTTGTGGTGATTTTTGCGGGAGGCCTATGTCCAGCAGTGGACTTAATTCGGCCGAAATGAATGAGGAATTGGTAGCAAAGATGGATGGACTGGATGTTGACTATATGTATAAGTAGCAATTTGTTTATTTAAAACTAAACTAAATACTTTTGAAAGATCAATGATGCAGTTAAGCCTACCATCTCTTGTATAAAATACGGCTCTGCTGACCTATCATGTCTAATAGCATTTAGACGAGGTTACTAAAGTCGCATTGAGCATAATCCAAAGAAAACGGAGCAAAATAAAAGCGTACATAAAAACAATGAAATAAAAGTTATTTCTAACAAACAAAAGATTGTATAAGGAAAAATCATCGAAACCCGTGAGACTTCACTAAAATAAAGGGAACAGAACAAAATGGATACAGTGTTCTTAGTATACATACATGCACTGCAAAGATATTTTACCAAAGGTTCACTTCATAAAATGCACGATTGTTTGTTAACGCACAGATAGACAGGAATGTCTCTTTTGACGGACCATAGTAGTGGTAATTGAGAAGCTCTTTCGCAGTGGTCATTTACATGCAGATAAAGACATAAAGACGTCTTAGGCCCGTATTATAGATCGAGAATCAAAACTCAAGTAGAACTTGAGTCGAGATTACGTTAATCAAATATGAACCTTACGTTATAGATCCAACATTTATATCTAATTGTTGCAAACTCGACTCAAGTGCCACTTGAGTTTTGATTCTCGATCTGTAATACGGTCGTTAGAGTAAGCTTATAATTGCGCATGGGATTCGTGACTGCGTGATGGAACCAGCAAAGAGAACAGTTTTTTCTTGATTCGCTGCTTGTTGATGACGTAGGATTTTATTGATTAATTTGCTCTGTTCAGCAGTGGATGTCCATTGGCTGATATGATGATGATGAATTTTACATATATCATAATATCGTACAAAGAAAAAGCAAGCATGTCTACCATTCTTTGGGATCGGACACGGAAGAGAGAGGTTATTTCATATGTTACATACTGGGACAGATTGAGTTGAGAGATTGAGACGGATTGCTCGTAGAACTGATGGCCGTTGGGGCAAAAAGGTTCTCGAATGGAGACCGCGCACCGGAAAACGCATCGTGGGACGACCTCCAACGAGGTGGACAGACGACCTGGTGAAGGTCGCTGGGAGTCGTTGGATGAGAGCGGCACGTGACCGCTCGTTGTGGAGATCTTTTTTTATTTATTTTTTATTGGTGCCAGTGGAAATTCATCATGAACTTCCTTCGCCCCGGGGAAGGACGAAGGGGTATGCCGGACTCCTACCGGCTAAAACCACTGGAGCGGTCATCTTCGGCACCTCAGGGAGGCTCCAGGTCCTCGTATGATCACACCAGAGCCGCCCACTGGTGCCACGCCTATAGGCACATCTCGGAGAGGGTGACTGTAAAGTGGTCACCCCCCCCGGGGGGATTGTAAAGGATCCCCCAAAGCGTCCCACGGCAGCGCGTGACCACATGCGTGCTACCGTCTTCTCTTGGGTCGCTTGGTGTGGGCACGCAGATTCCCCAATCTACGCACCCGCGAACCCAGAGGTCCCCTGCCTCGCAGCAACGGCAGGGGGTTTCAGGCGTGTGGGAATTAGGCGCCAGGGCGGTTGTTACCCCGGCGCCGTCTCCTCCTTCTTCGAGCGGGATCGGCCCTCTCCCGATCCCGCTCTGCGGTCTCCTTCTGGAGCATGACTCTCTCACAGAAGGAGACCACTGCATTCCAGTTTTCGTGCTCTGCCAACATAGCCGACACTACTGCTGGCAGAGAGAGATCTTGCCCGATCCGATCGACCAGGATCCGCCGCTCGGCGGCCCACGCGGGGCACGCCTCGAGCGTGTGCTGTGCGGTGTCCTGGTCGCTATCACAATGGTGGCATTGTGCCGTGGCCTCACGTCCTATCCTGTGCAGGTACGCACCGAAACAACCGTGCCCGGTGAGCACCTGCGTCAGGCGGTAGGTGACGCGCTCGCTCCTCCTGAGCCAGGCTCCAAAGAGCGGCAGGACGGCCTCCACGACGCGCTTGGTCGCGAACTGCATCCGGAGGCGGCGACGCCACTTTCCAAGTGCGCGCCGTCGAGCTAGCCGCCTCAGCCTCTCCAACGCCCCTGGAGGCGCGCCTTCGCCGCTCTGGCGGAGGGAGCGTGTCTGATCGTAGACCCACGCATCCATCTCCGCCAGGATGTCGAAAGGCGGAAAACGCGCCAGGAGAGTTGCCGCCTCGTAGGACACCGTTCGGTATCCTCGTGCGATCCGGATAGCCACTCTGCGCTGCAGACCGTGAATTTTGGTTCTGCAGCGCTGGGCACCTGACAGTCGAGCTGACCATACAGGCGCCCCGTAGAGGGCCACGGACCGCACAACCCCTCCGTAGAGACGGCGAACTTCCTCACATGGTCCCCCGAGATTGGGCAGCAGCCGGTGTAGTGCACCCACCACCCTCTCGACTCGGGGGACGAGACGCTGAAAGTGCTCTTCGAAGCCCCAACGACTGTCCAGGGTGAGCCCCAGGTATTTCATGTACCGGCCCACCCCGATTTGCGCGTCACCAACGCGTATCCACGAACTGGGTGGTTCTCTGCTCCTCGGCAGTTTGTGGAACCATAGCGCCTCGGTTTTTTGAGGCGCTATCCGCAGACCCAGGGCGTGGATTTTGGCCACGACAATTGCCACCGCTTGCTCCGCAAGCCGGATGGTTCCCTCGAAGGACTCCCCGCTGGCCAACACCAGGGTGTCGTCAGCGTAACAGACTAAGCTGACGCCAGCAGGGAGAACGACACGCAGGACTGCGTCGTAGGCAAGGTTCCATAAAAGGGGGCCAAGTACTGACCCCTGCGGAACCCCGCACGTAATCTCCCTCCGCTTTACGCTACCGTCCCTGCCCACGTAGCGAATGTGCCTGTCGCGCAGATAGGCCCCTATGATGCCCTGCAGGTAGGGCGGCGTTGTGGAGATCTAAGGGGGAGGCCTTTGTTCAGCAGTGGACGACCTGTGGCTGATATGATGACGATGATACTGGGACAGTGCTGCCAGTAATACAATTACTAATAACAATAAATAATGTAGAATTTCCTAAAACGATACATGCACGCAAGTTGACTTGGTGATTACTTGCGTCGAGTATATTGATAGTCTCAAATAGGTATTTATGATGGTGTGTAAAGTCGCGCGTTGTTGATAATGGACCTTCTGGTTCTTATTTTTCGAACATATCCGCTACGAACTAATGGAGTCCTTGAATAAAAACAGTACGCGTATTATAGTCAGGACTAATGCTGTTTAAAAGCTGAGAATTTCTTGAAAATGCTTCTCATAAGATTTTATAAAAAAACTAAGTAGCGAGTCCATAGAAGTGTTAGAGCTGCAATTTGTACTAATTTTAACTTATAACTTTAGGGTGCTAATAGCCAGTTGCACTCATTGATTGGGAATGGTTGGTCTGTAGATGGGTGACCGCATAGTGGTATTTGAACTGAGCGTTTTCGTGCTTCGGAGGGGACGTAAAATCCATTCATCCCGTTTCTTGTCATAAGATGGCAGTCATTATGCCAAGTCGGAGGCCTTTGAGGCGCTTCAACCACTATGGCACAAGGTTGGCCACTAACTCACACGAAATAGAAAGAAAGAACTTATATTGTAACGGCACAGTTGGTGCAGTGGCTGATGCTGTCGGCTGCTGCGCTCTGGGTCGCGGGTTCGATTCCCGCACGGAACAAATATTTGTATGATCTGCAGGTAGTTGTTCCGGGTCTGGGTGTATTGTGTGTGGTATTTGTGTCTGTAAACGCACCCACGACACAGGAGAAATCCTAGTGTGGGGCACCGTTTTTATATGTAAAAAAATATATATATATATATCTTATGCCAAAATATGCTGGAAGTGTAAGACATTTCCAACATTTTGATGGTAATTGAAATTTAGGTAGTTCGCCTTTAAGATAAGAGTGTATATCTATCTGCCTATATGACCGGTGTTGGGGTTTGTATAAGTGAAAGGTAATTTTCCTTATATTGAGTTTAGTATTTTAACAAGTTAAAGTAAAACATTACAATAATATCAGGCACGTTCCACGCTTGCTTGCCTTCTGCATTTGGCCACTCACCGCTTGATGTAGGCACGAGAACATCGTGTGCGCAGCATAGCATAGCGCACAGTGAGGCTTCGGGGGAATACTTTACAATATATATATATATATATATATTGGAATTATACAAAATCAAAAAGAGGTAGTAGAAGTCGGCGTAAGATTTTTAAGAATGGTGAGCCATTGACTAGTGAGCAGTGTGTTACGGAATTTGCTGAGTATTTCTATTCGGTCTATAGTACGGAACAGGCCGAGTTGAGTGTGAGTGCAGCGGACACAGAAGCGGGCAGTGGGAACGGAGCGGCACGGGTACATATCGATCACCTATATTTGTTAGACGTAAATTTTTCGCTTCAACAGATTAAGCCGAAAACGTCTGCTGGACCGGACGGCATTCCGCCATACATGTTTAAGGATTGTCGGTCGGTGCTAGCAAAACCACTTCAATACATTTATAATAAATGCTTGAAGGCTGCGGTGTTTCCGGAGAAGTGGAAGATTACCCGCGTCGTTCCAGTGCCAAAGGGAGGCTTAGGGACGACGGTGGATGGTTATAGGCCGGTCACAGTGCTATCGACTCTAGCAAAAATTTTCGAGGCTGCTATTCATAGAAGCATATTCCAACAGGTCAGTGGCCAGCTCTCAGAAGCTCAGCATGGATTTAGACCAGCAAGAAGCACTACTAGCAATCTTCTCAGCTACATGGCTCACCTTGTGCCAACAGTGGACGGTGGGGGACAAGCTGATGCTGCTTACTTTGATTTGAAAAAAGCGTTCGATCTAGTAAATAACGATGTCTTGCTTAAAAAGTTAGCAGCAGTTGGTTTCACCCCACATCTATTAAGATTTATTGCAAGTTACTTGAGCGATAGACGGCAATACGTAGAATATGCGGGATACAAGTCAGAACCATATTATACCAGATCTGGGGTAAGTCAGGGCAGTAATCTTGGGCCTTTGCAATTCATTCTTATGATTAATGACCTATCGGAAGTTGTTAAAGATGCCAAATGTTTGCTGTTTGCTGATGACCTCAAGCTGTCCGTCGCGATAAGTAACGTAGAAGACTGTGCCAGGCTACAAAGAGACATAGACAGAGTGGTTACCTGGAGCAAGGACAACCTCCTACTGTTCAATTTCTCAAAGTGTGTAACAATTACTTTTTCTCGCGCACGTTCTCCTATACTATATAATTACAAGATAGATGGGTTGCCAATGGTTAGGGTAACAGAAGTCAGGGACTTAGGGGTGAGCTTCAACACAGGGCTAATGTTTCGTGATCACACTATTAGTTGCTGTAGACAGGCTTATCGTAATTTAGGATTTATGCTTCGTATGGTGCGTGATTTTGCCACTTTTAAAGCCGTTATAGCCTTATACAATGCTTTGGTTAGAAGCCAATTAGAATGTAACGCAGTCATTTGGGCTCCGCACGAATCTAAATATAGGCTCATGTTGGAGAGAGTACAGAATAAGTTTGTTAGGTACGTGTACTCGCGGCTGTATGGTGTTTATCCATTGTATCCATTATTATACCCAACTTTATTTATTTTGGGCATGGTTGGATATAACGAACTGAGGAATCTTGCACTCATTTTGTACATGTTCAAAATATTTAGTGGGCAGGTGTATAATGCCGACATCCTGGGGCAGATAGGTTTGTGTGTTCCGGACGGGTACGTGTGGCGACGACGATAGCCACGGCTGCTGGTGGAGCCGCGTGGCCGAATCAACCTCTTAAGTGAGGCGCCGCTGACGCGAGCACTCCGCACTCTCAATCTCATAGCTAGTGAGACTGACGTATTCCATTGTACTCTGAGTGATTTCACAAAGGTAGCACTGTTTATTATTTTTTACAAGATTAATTAAGAAGTAAAGTAAATTTGTTACAAGATTAATTAACGTATTAAAGTAGATGAAAATATTGTATGCTACACTATCGCATTAGGTATTTTTTTTAAAACCTGTAATGATAGTGGTAAGTTTGAGGAATAAATAAATAAATATCTCCGGGTGGTGACCGCTTTGCAGTCACCCTCCCCGAGATGTGCCTATAGGCGTGGCACCAGTGGGCGACTCTTGTGTGATTAAATGAGGACCTGAAGCCTCCCTTAGGTGCCGTAGATGACCGTCCCAATGGTTTTAGTCGGTAGGAGTCCGGTCCCACGCCCCTTCGTCCTTCCCTGGGGCGGAGGAAGTTCATGTAGAATTTCCACAGGGTCCAGTTAAAAAAAAGGATAGCCTCCATCGAGATGGACCGATGACCTGGTAAAGTTAGCTGAGCATTACTGGATGAAGGCGACGTATAACTTTAATGAAATGGGGGGATATTTCACAACCAAAATATTTTGTAGTTTCTAAAGCTCGTTCTCACTTCTACATGTTGTTGCTATCTAAGCAATGGATTTTCCCCATGGGAATATGCAAGACAAAACTTTGAACACGACTCTATCTCCCCACAAATTAAATCATTACCGCCTCAAATCCTAAACTAAGAAACCTAATCCCTTAATGAACAAACGTACGTTTTTTCCACGCTGATCCCAATTAAGACTTACACAAACAGGACCTAAACAAATACGCAACTACCTAATTTGTTGTGCAAGACACCCTTTCAAATATTTGTTTCAACCTGAGGCAAGTCGACCATCATGGAACAAATATTGGTGATTGTTGCTAAGCACCTTGTTACCTAATTCTAAACAATATACTCACTGATGTCTGCGCGCCTGGTACCTGTAAATTAAATGTAGGTCAAGGGAAAGGTTATGTTAAAGTTCATATACCAATAGCTCTCTTTCTCTCTCTCACCTTCTCTTTCTTCTCCTTCTATTCCACCATAATTCGATCGCTCGATACTTAAATATAACAATAGCGATTTGTACTAGCTATACGACGTCAAAAAACTGGACCAGTGCGAGTTGAATTCTTGGAGGGGTTTCCGAAATCGCAGAATATAATGTCTATTGTTGAATTCTGTCTTGTACTAATAATTTATCCCAAGAACAAACTTAACATGTAGTTGAAAAACAGTTTTCCGAAACATTCCAACTGCAAACGTAAGTTTGTACGCACAACATTGAAAGATTAACCATGTTACTTTAAAACCATAGACGTCTTGAAGGTTTTACTATAATTAATAGGTAAAGAACAATTTTATATGAAAAAAAAGTTACGCTCAGTAGTTTCGGGGTGCGGTAAATTTTCATAAATAAGTTTTAAACGAATAATTATAAATTAAAAAATATTGACCCTCACTACAAGTTCTTCCATTTGATATGTTAAATACTACAGATAGCATTTTTTTAAAATTTAGTTTGCTAACATCCTCCCAAAAGTGACTCGCATAATATTCAAAATTAATTAATTGACGTTACACGTTTGGGTCACAAAAATTCATATGTGTGCTCAATTTCAATTAAAAAGCAAATTGACAAGAGTGATCCTATAAGAGTTCCGCCATTTTTTATTCGCACTTACGGAGCCCTAAAACCCATGGTGATGACATCGTGCTGTTATTTGTATAAACCAGTACACGGCTGCAATAAAGTACATTACATACCTACCTTTAACGAAACCCGTTTTTTAGATTTTTAATTGTGTCTCGTTTTACGACACGCAATGAGTTATGTTTTGTCTATGTTATTAAGTATTGCGTAATGAACACACGATTTTTTAAATGATTATTACATGATTTGGGTATCCAAAAATATTAATAATTGAATAAGATAATTTATAATATAACTGCTATGTTATGTTCTATGTAAATTATCAATAATATTTGTATGCCTTTCAATGTGAAACATAGTGTGACGTAAACAATTTAATTTTCTACCAAGTTTGTAACTTTTTACCTATGTTTTACAAATAAATTATTTTGATTTTGATTTGGAACTTCCTCCACCCGGGGAAGGGCGAAGGGGTATGCCGGACTCCTACCGGCTAAAACCACAGTAGCGGCCATCTTCGGCACCGAAGGGGGCTCCAGGTCCTCGTAAGATCACACTAGAGCCGCCCATTGGTGCCACGCCTTTAGGCACATCATGGAGGGGATGACTGTAAAGCGGTCACCCCCTCTAGTGAAGAGAAGGCGACTGTCAAAATGTCGCCCTCCCCAGGCACTTCTCACAAATGATACGAGTGTAAATACTAATGTTTGTATACACTTATTTTTGTTACTTAATAGCGCGTTACTGAAAGTGCTTGCGTAAAAGGCACAACAATAAAACACAAATCGGAGAAGTCCATAGGGATGTTCGATAAGAAAATTCATGGAGGAGGCATACGTCAAGTAGTCCAGTCAGTTAAAGTCCATCATCATCTTATCAGCCGCAGGATGTCCACTGCTGAACAAAGGCCTCCCCTTTAGATTTCCACAACGAGTGGTCACAAGCCGCTCTCATTTAACGACTCCCAGCGACCTTCACCAGGTCGTCTGTCCACCTCGTTGGAGGCCGTCCCACGCTGCGTTTTCCGGTGCGCGGTCTCCATTCGAGAACCTTTGTGCCCCAACGGCCATCATTTCTACGAGCAATGTGCCCCGCCCATTGCCAAGTCCATCATATCATCCATTTATACGTCCACTGCTGAACAAAGGCATCTATGGGGGAGCATAGATTTCCACAATTATTCCGTGATTAAGGGGGGTATTTGCCAATACTCACTACGCTTGACAGGCGGGTTGGTAAACGTAGTATTGCTATTCTACAGAAGGGACGCTGCTGCCCATCCCTCCGGCTTAAAGTCGATACAACATGCACGGGAAGAGATGGAGAGATGCTATATTCTTAATCTGGACACTACAAGGAAATTATACGATCGAATTGAACGACACAGAAAATTCTCGTACACAGTTAAATAAGGTATTTTTTTTTTTTTTATTTTTTTTTTAAAACATTGCCCCACACTAGGATTTCTCCTGTGTCGTGGGTGCGTTTACAGACATAAATTCCACACACAATACACCCAGACCCGGAACAACTACCTGCAGATCATACAAATATTTGTTCCGTGCGGGAATCGAACCCACGACCCGGAGCGCAGCAGCCGACTGTATCAACCATTGCACCAACCGTGCCGATTTGTATTACCATCGTGGACCGCAGACCACCTTTGCTAAGCAAACATCGCTGATTATTGCTAAACAACTGGTTAGCTGCTAGTTCTAAACTAAACAAAACTCAGCTACCTGCTCGTAACGGATGTAAATGAAGCTCCCCAGCAATATTGTTTGTGTTAGTACAATATCTCAAACTTCTCAGGTTTCTTCTTGGGCTATCGTAGACCGCACCGTCGCCTGACATCAGGTCAGGTATTTAATAATTAAGAAGTAAAAAAAAAACCTTGCTGTCTTATCGCCAATAATTGACTCTACCGGACATGTAGAGAGGGTTATTAGCGTTAAGAAATATTTTTTGACTGTGCATACAAATTTAAATTCAAAACATTTCGTCTATTGTGAGTTCAATAAGATTATCGAAGAAAAAAAACAAAGGCTTCTTACTTTACAAGCGAAACAAAAACGCTAGATAAAAGATAACGAATTTTAAAGAACATCGTATCTCCCAAGGATATCATATAAAAACATATTTACGCCGCGTTTATTATATGGAAAAAATACCTTAATTTTCCCGTTTCAACCGCGAACAAATTCCTTGGTAAATCCCCAAACGATCCGGGCAATGGATAAAGCTTTAGTTCAGTGATAGCGGAATCAGAGAGATGAGAGATTAGAAGTTATTTCTAATATACTGGCTTGTCATCATTATTATAACAAGCTTTGAATCGATATTGAAATCATAGTGAATGTGGTTAAAATGATGTTATTTATTCGCTATGGATAAAAATGTACAAAGGAAAACGCAGCCTGGGACGGCCTAAAACGAGATGGACCTGAAGATCTGGTGAGTGGTAGCTAGGACTCGATGGCTTGGGGGGATCCTGTACAATCCTCCCAGAGAAGTGCCTGGGGGCGACCTTTTGACAGTCGCTTTCTCTCCGCTAAAGGGGGTGATCGCTTCACAGTCATCCCCTCCGTGATGTGCCTAAAGATGTGGCACCAATGCGGCTCTACTGTGATCTTACGAGGACCTGGAGCCCCCCTTTGGTGCCGAAGACGACCGCTCCAGTGGTTTTAGCTGGTAGGAGCCCAGCATACCTGTTCGCCCTTCCCCGGAGCGAAGGAAGTTCATGTAGAATTTTTACTGCACAGAAAATGACTCGATGAATGCAGCATACAATCGGCTATTGTGGGAATCCTTGGGGGAGGCCTTTGTTCAGGAGTAGATATACTTCGGCTGACATGTAGATGAACAGAGGTGGATTTAATATCTAATATTTTTACCTACTTCGAAAAGGAGGAGGTTCTCAATTCGACGTGTGTTTTTTTGGTTTTTTTTTTGTGTATGTACACCGATTACTCCGAGATTTGTAGACCGATTTGAGCGATTCTTTTTTTAATAGGTGCAGAATGCTTTCGAGTTGATCCCATATAAATTTCGTTACATTTGTATGAGGAGTTTATTAACTTGCCTAACCTGTTTGAAAACAGGTTTAATTTGACTGCGACCTAGATGATGTATTAATAGTTTCGATTCTTAGAATTATTTTTTGTGTTAGATACAGATACCAAATTGGGAAAAGTTCATACATTTAGTTGCTCTAAAAAGAAACAAATAAATCTATTTTACAAAAAAATACCGACTTCGAATTCAATACTATATTAACCACTAAAAAAGAAAAAAAACTCTATTTATGAAGTGGTTTTAATATCGTATTGAATTTTGAAGTCTGTATTTTTTTATTAAAAAGGGTTTCTACCAGTCTATTTCAATTTTAAGTAGGAAGTTGCTCTCTATTCGATTATGAAAAAATATTAATACTAAACAATTACATAGTAGTAGGGGCAAAAGTGCAGAAAAAAGTAGGCTACCTTTTTTATTATCCCAGTGGAAATATTTCATGTACTTCCTCCGTCCCGGGGAATGGCGGCGGCCATGCGGGTCTCCTACCGGCTAAAACCACCGGAACATCTTCGGCACCGAAGGAGAGCTCAAGGTCCTCGTACGCTATACTAGTGCCGCTCATTGGTGCCACGCCTAAAGGCACATCTCAGAGGCATGACTTTAAAGCGGTCACCCCCTTCAGCTGAGCGTAGGCTAATGGAAAAAGGTCGCCCGCCCAGCCACAACTCGGGGGGATTGTAAAGGATCCCTCCAAAGTTATCCTGTACACAGCGGCCCGTGACCACATTCACACCGGCTGACTTCCCAGTAGTTACTTAGTATGAGCACGCAGATTCCCCTTTGCGCGCTCGCAACCCCGGAATGGCATATACCCTAACATTCATACTTATGATCGCTCTCCGCTTTCACTGCAACCTCTCGCCAGAGCTTAAAAAGGGCTTAATTCTCTAAAATACAATCCAGTGGGTGCGGTAACTTGCACGGCGAGATCGCGAGACTAGCTCTGACGTAAAATAGATACATTTTCTACAATTTCTTGGTTCTAACGCGGCTTAACCTATTTCGAGGAAGGTTTAGCTAGAAAACAATTTTCGTTATAAACTGTGTCGCAACTGCACCTATGTGTGTACAGGGTGACTAAGGTTTGATATTAAGAGGAGGGGCAGCAGCATCCTCCTCCATGCTAATAACAATATTTATACTGCGATCATCAATCCGCCTGCCAAACGTGGTGATTATGGCAATATAGGCTTATGACCACTTATTGTACTGATTGGGGGCCCATAATCAGCACTAGATATTTACAGGCTAATTTGTGTATTTTGCTTTAAAATAAAAGTGCGAAAATTACTTCTTGACTTCGGCAGATTTATCTCGCTGGTTCTCGTATATATATCGTATACTAACTGAGACCCGCGGTTTCACCCGCCGTTTAATTTTATATATATAGAAATGAAATTCATTGGAATGATAGTGGCGCTATCTATCAAAGATTGGTCGTACAACTCAGAAACCTTTGTGGGCTCATGCACAACACTTTGCTAAAGATCACGACATGATCAAATGCATATTTTACGATTTTGTAAACGACATACACACAATCATTAATTTATATATATATATATATATATATATATATATATATAGAAGATGTACATATTTTTCTCTACTCATTGGTATATATTTATTACATGTACGTGTTTATTTAGTATATATGTGTGTAATGTTTGTGGAAGTTTAAATATTGTTATTACATGTTCAATTCAATTCAGTTCATTTATTGTTTGCATAAAATGTGGTAATAAGATGGTACATTCTAGTGTAGAGCAAACACATTTTGCCATGATAAAATAGCATGCAAAATGAAATGTAAGTATAACAATTTTTGTTTTCATGTCTTCATATCTATACCTGTCTTTCATATTTTATTTTTAAAACGTCATCAATTGAATTATCATCATCATCATTTCAGCCAAAGGCCGTCCGCTGCTGAATAAAGGAACCCCCATAGATTTCAGCGATTTTGTTTTTGTCTTCATTTTGGGGGGAATTTACCAGCGCTCACGCTTGGTAGTCGGTTTGGTGAGCGCAGTATAGCTGCTGTCTACTGTTCCAAAGAAGGGACGTTTCTGCCCAGCCCTCTGGTCAATAGTGCCTTATTTTCACCTTTACGACATCTATGGGAAGTGGACATGGTATTTGTAAGCAGAAATTACTTTTCGACCACTCGAAAAATAAAGTTAAATACGTTCAATAGTTTCAGTTGGGCTGAGTGAAAAATTGTCACCTTTGTCAACCTAATGAAAAAAAAGAAAATAAATGAAAACGAAATTCATATTTTTATTATAATAAAACACTTTTAAACGGATTCTATCGCGTATATTTTGATTTTTGATTTTCCTGACGTTTCGAATACTTTGCAGCATTCGTGGTCGCAGGATGACTAAGGTGACAGGCGTCGTTACAGATTTTAAAAAGTTATTTTATTTTATCTACCGTACAATTTTAATCAAAATATTAGTTTCGATGCACGCAGTAATCACTCACAGTGTCTTGATGTTTCTTAGTGCGGTATCTTGTTTGGGACTTTATTATTTTAATGACTGGATTCCAAACAGTTGGTACCTGCCAACCATCTTCTCTATTAAAATTAGGATGTTTTTTAATTTCTATTATATATTTCTATTTTTATATTCAAATTAAAAAATGTTTTGCTTAGCAAAAGCTACTATAGCATAAAAGAATTAATCGACGGTAAATTTTTATTACAATTTATTATTAGTATTCTTCCTCTCTCCTAATTAACTATGCTGTGCCTAACAGGGTCCATAATTGGTCTATAGAAATAAACCAAACATCTGTTTAAAAAATGATGAAATGGTAGGCAATTTAGAATTGTATTGAATTGAATTAATACTGTTTTTATATTCCTTTTTTTTTGGAAAGGCTATGAGTCGCTTAGCGACTATGTCTGCCCTATCGAACAATCACGTTAGTACAAACATCAATGTGACTTACGAAACATTTAAAATCATCGCATATACGGCTCTAGCCGTCTTACACAAGGGTACTGCTAGAGTACTCCGGAAGACATTTATCCATTGGGTTTAGAGCATATTTATATTTAATTAAAGTTCTCTTAAACTCGCTCTGTGCACACTCCATTCCATACACATCCCCCGGAACTTCGCAGGATGGACAGTTAGGAGAGATAGCATTGATCTATTATTCACCTCAGATATGCAGTGTGGTGCCGGCTCAGAATACCACCACCCCATCCCCTCCCGTGGGTGTCGTAAAAGTCGACTAAGGGATTAGCCGGAGGATGGGCAGCAGTGTCCTTCGATTACATTAACAACTCAACTGCGATCGCCAACCCGTCTGCCAAGCGTGGCGATTATGGCAAAACCCCCCAATGAGCCCACAACACACCCATATCGGTCGTAGTGGTGATCTTTGGGGGAGGCCTGTGTCCAGCAGTGGACTTCATTTGACCGAAATGGTGGATGCAATGTTCAACACGCCTTATTCGGAATCCAAGGTAACATCAACAAACTGTAATAAAAACGCAACATGTCAAGCAACGTCGAGCCCGTCCATGCAGGGAAATGCTTTTAAATTTCCATGGGTAATGGGTATTTGATGTGCCGCCGTTGTATTCTTGATACAAGATTGATGCTTCCAAATATTAAGCGATGGGGAAGTAATGAGTTTTGGGTTCACTGACTTCTGAAATGGGGTGTTTGAATTAGATGTTACCTTATTTCCGTGCTGGTAGATAAATGGGTGTCGTCTACTTATCAATGGGGGTGAAGTAACGAGTTACTGTGTGTTACTGTGTTGTAATTCTTCGATCAGTCACAAAACCTTCCGAGTGGTGTCCGGATTAAGAATATAGCACCACACCAGCTCCTTCCGTGGATGTCGTAAAATCCGACAAAGGGACTTTTAACCAGAGGTATAGGTAGCAGCGTCCCTTCTGTGAAATAGTAAGCATACTGTGCTCACCAACCCGCCTATCAAACGTGGTGATTACTGGCAAATTCCGGCTCCAAAACGACGAGACGGTTGTGGAAATCTATGAGGCCTTTATTCAGCAGTGAACGTCCTTCGGCTGACAAAAACTAAAAGGAATTGGTATATGAGATGGTTGCTGTAACACTATCTCCCTCTCCGTCACAATAACTTCTTAAATAACCGGGTAATTGGTGTAACTAGCAATAGTTTAGGGCATGATGAGGCTGACATACCTTTGTAAGGTAAAAGCCTCTAAATCAAAGGAGAATAAAAAAAAAAAAAAAAAAAAAAGACTGTTTGTTAATTTGGTTTGCTTACTTTATTTAGTTGTTCAAAATTCCTAACTGTGCAAAATTACATCACTGCGTAAACGCCCACTGCTTAACCTGTGTCTCCCAATGATGATGATGAAGTGGTCATTGGGCAAATTGCCGTAATTACCTCGCTTGGTGGATTTCATTGGTGATCGCAGGCACCTCCTTTCTTCTAAAATGGCGAGGGATTGAATCGTTGATCTTTGCGTCATGCACGTGAACGGGTGCTGCTTGCGGTGACGGATCGTCCTGCTGACCATGATTTATTTATTGTACTTAGTATGAATAGATGTAATACTTAGAATTTACTAAGTATTACATCTGAAGTAACTGCTTTTCGATATTTTGTCAATTAAATTAAAAATATATAAAAATTTGTTTAAGTGTATATATAAATGTTTGTGTATTTATATATCTATATTGTGTATAGTCTTCCATTATTTATATATTTTGTATAGTATACGTAATTTAGTTATTTCATTATGTATCTGTGTGCACCATCAACTGCCGCATATATTATCCAGTTAAGTATTTCTCCATCCTAAGGTTGCCTGGAAGAAATCGCCGAGTGCGATAAGGCCGCCCATTGTACTCTAAAATATACTTATAAGCACTACTGTTTTTATTACCTTTAACGATTGGTGCACAATAAAGAGTATCATAAATAAATAAATAAATTAGTTTACTTTTATTAGGAAATGGTGATGCTTCAAGTCCTAGTTGCATCATCATTTCCGCCGAATGTCGAATGTCTCTATCATTTTTGACTCACCGTACGGTGCCAGGTAAGAACACCACAACCCCAACTCATCCCGTGGGTGGTGTCAAAGTCAAAGTTTTTATTTCATATAGGCCCTAATAGGCACTTAAGAAAAGTCGAAAGTTAAGGTGCACGGTTCGGAAAAGTTGATCTTATGGAGAAGAAGCCGGCAAGAAACTCCATAGACACTCTTTTAAAAAAAGTGATATTACAATTTAACACATTGCTCGCTATGTGGAAACAAAGTGGACTACATTTGCATGGTAATAAACACATTATTGCTTCTGTAATACACTATCAAAAATTGATAATTCTTAACGCACAGGTACGAATCAACGAAGTTCTCACATTTACAAAATGTAGAAGATGCTAAATTATATTAAAATAAAGGGCAATATGGCCATCAAGCTGTAAATAATGTCATATTGTATACATTAACATGTCAAAAAGGACATATATAATATATCCTATATAAGAAAGTGATCAATTCTAACAAGAATTATATCTTCATTCATCGCAATTCAGAATAATTAATAGATAAACACATATTTTGTCAAAAGGGTACCAGGGAAGCCACATGTGCAGAAAGAATCAGTGCCAGATGTCCCTGTTGTCAACATAATCTATAGCTTTATAATAAGCTTTTCCAATAAGAACGTGTTTAATATAGGCTTTAAACTTTCCCTCGGTAAGATCTGTAATAGATTTGGGCAGCTTGTTATAAAAACGTATACTATTCCCTAGGAATAACTTATTCGTTTTAGCTAATCTAAATTTAGGTACTACTATTTTATGTTTTTGCCGTGTATTGATGTCATGAAAATCGCTTCTTTTATAATACTTGTGCAAATTTTTGCGGACATATAAAATGTTTTCAAAGATATAAAGTGACGGCAGTGTAAGTATGTTAATGTCTTTAAACATGGTTCTAAGAGACTCGCGAGGGCCCATATCGCATCGCACAAAAATCGCGTAAAAGGCGACTATGGGATTGTCCGGAGGATGGGTAGCAGCGTTCTTCGAGTACATTTATAACTCAACTGTGATCGCCAACCCGTCTGTCAACCGTGACGATTAAAGCAAAGTCCCCCAATGAGCACACGACACAAATCCTTACCGGTCACTGTGGCAATCTTTGGAGGAGGCTTCTGTCCAACGGGAAATTATAGCGATGAAATTAAAACATCATCATGATTTTTTAATTTTATTCTTATTACGGTAGGATGCTGCTACCTATCCTATTGATATCAACTCTTAGTTGTCTTTACAACTCGCATGGGTTGGGGGTAGCCTATACTTTGCCGGAGCCACATATCTACGTGTCCGAAATGATCATGGCAACAATTTCGACCCATATAAAATAAATGGATGGCCTTGTCCATACAACTTGCTCAATAAAACGAGTCAAAACAATCAGGCACGGCTAATTATAAGTATTTATAGTGGATATCTTACAAAAAAGAGGTGGCGAATATAATAACTACGGGAATAAAGAGTGTGTTATCTATCCCTCACGAACTGTCTGATATTTGAAGACTTTTTGTTGGAATATTGTATCGGCATTATTGAAGTGTCAGCTTTTCTTGTAACACTTAGTATGTGCATATATTTCTGTCTTTTACTGCAACTCTGGGCGTTGGCACAGTAACAAAATGGAGACTCCTAACAACGATAATGAAATTAGTGACATTTATGACAAAATAAAGTTATAATTATATACTTCATTGAATGCTATGCCTGAACTTTTATTTTGGATTTATATTATGTTTTTGCATGTAAGTCTAAGACAAAGTGTTTATTTATTGTAGGGTTTCTCGCCAACTTTTCCTGGAAATGTAGCTGCTCAACCGGACATTACAAGACGAAGTGAGCTTACTTTATAGTTTATAGACTTCAAAAATCTGTACGTTTTGGCCCGTCCATTCATATTATATATGTTGAAGGGCAACAAATACTTATTTTCCGGCAGGATGTTATTGCCACAGTTAAATTTAAAAAATATTTCGCTTATCACTGCCAATTTTCAAACATGTTACAAAGGCTACAAACATTCACAAGAATTCCGTAAACGTTGGAAGAATATAATGATTAACAAGCGTCTGCCACAATCAGATACCTGTTTTATGGCGACCCGGGCAAAGATGAGTTATAGCGCTTTTAGAGTTCTGTACGCCCGAATGAGAAAACGGCGGAACCCTTATAGGATCACATGTGCCTGTCTTAAATTTGGGACAAGTCCGCCACACATTCCCAACCACTGCAACTCCTGTAATCCAGTATCTACAATGGTGACCACCGAAAAGAACACCGATAAATGAAGCTCGGTGTGTCCCAAAGAGACAAATAACTGTCTTGGAACCCGCAAAGAAATTAATCAGAAAAGAAAAAGGAGGAGTAGGAAAGAATATACGTTCCACTTCCCTCCGTTGCAAGCAGGAGACAGAGAAAATACTATAGGCACAATCATTGGGTGTGTACAAGTAGCATAAGCCCGGTTGCCAGGCACCACAGGTATCACAATGTTTTATAAATATTTAAGAATACACTCCCACAGGATATCATGTTTCTGTCTGTCTGTCCGTTTGTCATAGTCAATTTGCACCTAACCTATTTGGCCGATTAAGGTGAAATTTGGTACATATTGTGAAGTTCTGCGACCCAAGCAAGGACATGTAACGTAAACGTATGAATTTTGAATATGGGGTCACATTTGGGGGAGGGAATTTGGGGTGTTAGAAAATTATTGATCGTGTAATATCTCAAATGGTAAGGCTCGCTGTGAGGATTTCAATTCCTTAAAAAAAAAGAAATTGTAAAGTTATTTAACAAAATAGACAAATTACTGTTTTTTCTACGTTTTAAATAAATACACGCTCTTTACTTGTAGATTACAGGAAAATATATTTGTAAGAAATCTATGGTCATTAACTACATAGTAAATCTTTCAATATTGTGCGTACAAACATACATTTGTAGTTGGAATGTATGGGAGAACGAGATGAGTTTTCAACTATTTTATTTTAAGTTTGTTCTTGGGATACATTATTGGTACAAGACAGAATTCAACAATAGCCAATATATTCAGCAATTTCCCTCTACAATCCAGCACCATATATACTTTACTTGTACTTTTCGTAGTTACCACAAACAAATTTGGGTCAGATGACGGCACGGTTGGTGCAATGGCTGATACAGTAGACTGCTGCGTCCCGGGTTGTGGATTCGATTCTCGCATGGAACAAATATTTGTATGATCTGCAGGTAGTTGTTCCGGGTCTGGGTGCATTGTGTCTGTAAACGCACCCACGACACACGAGAAATATGTGGGACAATGTTTAAAAATAAAGATTAAAAAGACATGGTAGATAAGATATTCTTGGTGCGGAATCCTCTCCACGCGAGTCGCACTTGTCCGGTTTTTTACTATTTCCCCACAGAGTTCTAAGATAAGCTTCAGCCTTGTGTTGTATATTTCCACCTGTTTTTTACGTTTAAAAAAAATACTGATACGTTTCTTTTGTTTGCAAATAGGACGAATTGGTGGTTCTTGCTTTGAAGGAAAAAATATAGCCTCAAGGTGGGCTAGTTAATTTTGGTTGGGGCACATTATGTATACAGGGCAGTTTATTTAGCTGGGGTAAGTATGAGGAAATTTAGAACTAAGGGAGCCACAGGAAAAATGAGCCCACAATGAGCCAATGAGCCCACAACACACCCATATCGGTCGTTGTGGTGATCTTTGCGGGAGGCATGTATCCAGCAGTGGACTTCATTCGGCTGAAATGATGATGATAAGTCCGTGTGGTGTCCAGATTAAGAATATAGCACCACTCCATCTCCTCCCGTGGATGTCGTAAAAGGCGATTAAGAAACTCAAACCAAAGGGATGGGCAGCACCATCCCTTCTTTTGAACATTAGTCATTCTGCACTCACCAACCGGCCTGCCAAGCGTGGTGAGTACTTGCAAATTTCCCCCAAAATTATGACACAATTGTTGAAATCTATGGGGGAGGCCTTTGTTCAGCAGTGGACGACTTATGGCTGATATGATGATGATGATGAATAGCGAGGTTGTGTTACTTTAATCACTGGATTACATGTCAACGATAACTTGAAACCGTCTATTTTCGTACTCAATTTCAACAAAACTCCAGCCATTACCCTTATTATCTCTAAGAACCTGTTTGTAGCAGCCTTCTTACTAAGCTGATAACATCAAAATTCCAAATTTAAATCGCGATAACGGAATTATCTAACTTCTTAGTATAAATTGAAGTTTCCAGAATCTTTCCCCCAAAATCCCGTCTAGGAGTTCGGCTTAGTGTGTTCAAATAAAGGCATTTAAGTCAAAATTTGTTATTTTGCCGAAGAAGTAATTAGGCGTGATCACAGCAACAATTAATTTTCTTGCTCGTTCTTCTCCATGGGAAATCTACATCGTAGAACACGGCAACTAAAGTCTCGACTATTCATTAATGCCTGCAAATGGTTTAAATTATTAAAAATCATTAATCTTTTTTATCTTTTACAGCGTTAAGCCGAATGACCAATCATTTTTACATGGGTACGACGCATAATTTGTTGTATAATATCATTTTTTTACTGTAGCATTACGTTTAAAAAAGGAATGTTAATTTTTGTGTGCCAGTTTATTCCTCTTCCTAAGGTTTTAATTATATAGGTACTCAATTTTAGTCCATACATAACATACACATATACATAATCAGCTCATTACTGTCCCACTGCTGGGCACGGGCTATATCTCACGATGAAAAGGGTTAAGCCATAGTCCACCACGCTGGCCTGGTGCGGGTTGGCGGACTACACACACCATTGAGAACATTTTAGTGCCCTCAGGAGTGCAAGTTTTCTCACGATGTTTTCCTTAACCGTTAACGCAAGTGATAATCAAATTCTGATTCGCATTTTCATGGGAAAAGTCAGAGGTGCGGGGATTGAACTGAGACCCTCCTGTATGAAACCACAATACCATAAGTTCATAAATGTACTTCATTTTTCAAATTTCAAAGGAATACAATAAATATTTGGACACGGCACATAATACACTATTGTATTTAAGACCGCTCCAACCAAAAGCGTATATAAACTTTGATGGAAATATCCAAAGTGTAACAAGTAGTGAAAATGTACTTATTTCTTGTCATAATAGGCTTTAATTCAATCAGATTAATACCCATGCACCGGTGTGGTAGGTAGGTACCGCATCACCGTCACCGGTCCAGGGGTCGCGGGCGCGCACATTAGGGAGTCTGTGTGCTCATACTGAGTGACCCCTGGTAAGACGGTGGTGCGCACGTGGACACGTACCGCCGAGTGCGTAGCACAGCGCACAGTGTGGCTTGGGGCATCCTTTACAATCCTCCCCGAGAAGAGCCTGGGCGACCTTTTTACAGTCTCCTCCACTCTGCTAGAGGGGATGACCGCCTTACATTCATCCCTCAGAGATGTACCTAAAGGCGTGGCATCAATGGGGGGGCTCTAATGTGATCTTCCGAGGACCCAGAGCGGGGACTCGGGGGGACCGAAGGGGGCTTTGGTGCTGAAGCTAACCGCTCCAGTGGTTTTAGCCAGTAGGAGTCCGGCATGCCCATTCGCCCTTCCCCTGGGTCGAGGAAATTCATTTTTTTATTTTTTATTGCCCCGCACTTGCATTACTCCTATGTCGTGGGTGCGTTTACAGACATGAATTCATACAAATATTTGTTCCGTGAGGGAATCGAACCCACGACCTGGAGCGCAGCAGCCGACTGTATCAGCCACTGCACCAATTTCTACTAGAGACAAATAAAAAAATGGTACCGCGCCGGTCGTGTGGCACAATTGTTCTAGCCGTGGTAAGTTACCTACTTAGGTCTGTTGGACTAGAACATAACTTTCTTTTTTGAAGTCTGATTCAAAAAAAGGATACATTGTAAATGTGATCATATAACGATACAGAATATCATCTACACGGATCGGACAGAGTTTTGAGTACATCCCCCGAGAAGTGCCTGGGCCTTTTTTCAGTCGCCTCCCCTTCTCTAGAGGGTGCGACCGCCTTACAATCATCCCCTCTGAGATATGCGTCAAGGCATGGCATCAACAGATAGCTCCCTGCTGCATGGTGAAGATGATTACTCAGGTGGTTTTAGTCGGTAAGAGTCCAACATACCCTTCCCCCGGGCGGAAGAAGTCCATGATGGATTTCCACCGGGTGATAAAAATACATATTGTATAATAAATATCAAAGATAACAGGTAGGTACGGGTAACGGGTTCACAGTAAAGATTGACTGCATCAGCCATCTGCGTGTGTGAATCACCGTGGAACCACTGAATAGAAGTCAAAGGCCATGACCAAAATCGGTCACAGAAATTCATGTTCATTAATTAAGTCCACGTGACCAAATACCCTGTAGTTCAGACAGATCTCACTTCTCTGTGAAAAATGCAATTTCCAATGCTTAGCAAATCGATATTTCCCGAGCTTGTTACACACTCGGAAACTATGGAAACTTGATTTCTCCTCATTCATATTTATTTCATTGAACGTTTTTATTATTTTTCTCCAATTATTCTACTATCCATATTCTCCTGATCATATTAAAATTAAATACATTGAGCACGCATGTGAAAGTAATTTACGCGCCGTAGGGGAGTTTAATATCAGATAATTTGTATTATTCCGACAGCCGGCTGCTCATGACCCGGATTTATATAAGCCTTGATTATTATTGGTCTTACTGATATTTTTATTTTATTGTATTCATATTAGCTATAAATTATCTATACAAATAAATAAAAATGCATATGAAAGTATATACGGTACCTATAACAAAAAAAAACATTTTAAATTTTTTTGTCTGTCTGTTTGTTCCGGGTAATCTTCGAAACGGCTGGACCGATTTTGACGGGACTTTCACTGGCAGATAGCTAATGTTATAAGAAATAACTTAGGCTACTTTTATTTTAGAAAAATCTTTAGGGTTCCGCGCAAAAAATAAAAAACCCTTGAAATCAAATATATATATTCTATGTCAAGTGTCTATGTCGAAGTACTCTAAGTTTCTTTTAAATAAAACGCGGGTGAAACCGCGGGTCCCAGCTAGTTTTGAAATAAAAAGGAAATCATATTGACCTGATTGTTATAGAACCATGAATGTAGGATGAGATCCCATTGGATAGCATAGTAAAAATGATTTCATAAGTCTTCACGAGAATCCTCTGTAAGGAGGATGGTTCCTCCTTATAGAGGATTCTTGTATAAACAAACAATCCAAACATCTTTGAGGTTTGAAAGTCGTTCGATCGTAGTTCTATCCAGAGTTGGTATTCACGTGTTCCTTGAACCGTTGAACGCAGTTCGATAGTACTTGTAACTCGATAGGATCAAAACTAAACGGTTACTCGATGACTTGTTGTTTTTACCTAGTTATTTAATCATTTTTTTTACTCTAGATATTGTGATTTTCGTCATAATGATCAAATAAATTCAAATTAGTATGACATAAACTGTTTTTTTTTTTTTTTTATTATTTGGAAGAAAGTTGTAGTCTACGCATGCACTGCCGTCTAATGACAACAACCAGGACCGAAAATTACCATACCAACCCATCCATAGGCTGATCGTGGTAAACGTTGCTTAACTCACCGATCTGGTTCTGGTTCGATTAAAATAAGAGCTGAGTTAAGACTGAACAGGTTAATTTTATTTATGATTTAGTTTATGTAATTCTAAATAATTGGTTTGTTGATGATCATTTTTCTGTGCATAAGAAGCTTTAGAGAAGTAGCCATTTGTTGTAAATAATACGCTAATAGTTATTTAAAAATCACAAACATACTTTTGTCAAACGACACTTGGATCGCGAAATTTGACGTGAAGTCGTCGGTATCCGATCCAATCGATTTATGAGAATATGTTGAAATCAACGTTATGGAACGATTGAAGGACGATTAGAGTATCTGAATACCATTTGACTACAATCCGATCGAACGATTTTAAAATCGATGCCATTCTAGTTCGGTCGATGGATGTGAATACGAAAAGGGTTTCAACGACTAAGTTACGATTTTGAATACGGGAATCGGGCTACAGGTCTTTTAACATGCTAACGCTAACATAGATGCATTGATGTAACATGCAGAGCTCTTTAGAGAAATTTAATTTAAAATGCATGGAAACTTAAAATCATTTTTTATTCATAACTAGCTGAGACCCGTGGTTTCACCCGCTGTTTAATATAAAAGAAATCGGATATTTGATTATTTAAGCATATAGGTAAGGTATATTGGATTTTATTATTTTTATTTTTCTTACATTAAAGTAGCCTAAGTTATTCCTTACAACATCAGCTATCTGCCAGTGAAACTCCCGTCAAAATCGGTTCAGCCGTTTCGGAGATTACTTGGAACAAATAGACAGACCGACAGACAGACAGACAGACAAACAAATTAAAAATTGTTTTTTTTGTTATATGTACCGTATATACTTTCATATGCATTTAGTAAAAACCTGTTATTTAGACATTACAAACAGACACTTCAATTTTATTTATTTGTATAGATATAAAATTTAATATTATTTTGATTGTTTTTCTTACAGTACTCCGGGTAGGCTTCAGTTTCAGACGTGGTGCGGTTGCCCGAGTTAATTATTTTCATATCCCAGTGCTATTTAAAATAAATAAATAAATATGTTATTTTTTTGTGTTCAAAGTATAGGTTTCACGCCTCAGCCTATCCTTTTCTAACTGAAGTATTCAAAAAAGCTCAAAAGTAATCTTAAGCAAAAGTGGAGATGGACTGAGCACATAGCTTGTAGAGTTCTACAAGCTCTACAAATTTTGTGTGCAGTATTTGGTGATGCTGTTGGTGCAGAAAGGTTCCCGAGCGAAAACTAATCTCCAGAAAACGCAACATGGGACGGCCTCCAGATAGACAGACTCATTGGATGTGGGTGGCATGTAACCGGTTATTGAATTGTTTTTAATACTATTTGGTGATGAGACGGGCAACTCATTCACCTGGTGGTAAGCATCATGCCTGCCCATCCCAATTATAATGCTACTTAGGGGTGTAATTCTCGAAGCTCAAACATCAATACAGAATTGAAATAACGGTGAAAAACCAATTCGGTATTCGCTAAGACATGATTGAAGCTATTCAAGGACACGTTGCAGTAGGTAAGCCATGAGGACCAGACGTAGCGAATACCAAAATTGTGTTATCACCGTTATTTCAATTCTGTATTCAAGGATGTATTGATGTTTGAGCTTCGAGATTTGCACCCTATGACTAGTCCTGTAATAATGTATAAATAAATAAATAAAATAAATAAGTTACACTGCGCTCGTCATCTCGAGACGTGAATTTATTTAGTTTCTTATACCCAACGACATGCTTGGCGCAGGGGCTAAGCAAATTGGATTTTTGCGCAACGGGTCGCGGGTTTGATCCCCGCACGGAACAAATATTTGTATGATCTACAGATAGTTATTACCGCCGTGTGGTGCCGGCTCAGAATGCCACCACCCCATCTCCTCCCGTCGGTGTCGTAAAAGTCGACCAAGGGATTAGCTGGAGGGTGGGCAGCAGCGTCCTTCGAGTACATTAACAACTCAACTGCGATCGCCAACCCGACTGCCAAGCGTGGCGATTATGGCAAGACCCCCTAATGAGCCCACAACACACCCATGTCGGTCGTTGTGGTGATTTTTGGGGGAGGCCTGTGTCCAGCAGTGGACTTCATTCGGCCGAAACGACGACTCTAAAAATAAAGGTAAATACGTTCAATAGTTTCAGTTGGGCTGAGTGAAAAATTGTAACCTTTGTCAACCTAATGAAAAAAAAAGATAATAAATGAAAACGAATTTTATATTTTTATCTTCCAATTAAAAAATGTTTTGCTTAGCAAAACCTACTATAGCATAAAAGAATTAATCGACGGTAAATTTTTATTACAATTTATTATTAATATTTTTCCTCTCTCCTAATTATCTATGCTGTGCCTAACAGGGTCCATAATTGGTCTATAGAAATCCATCCAATGAGCACACAACACACCATATCGGTCATTGTGGTGATCTTTGGGGGAGGCCTGTGTCCAGCAGTGGATTTCATTCGGCCGAAATGAAGATAGTTATTTCGGGTTTGGGTGTTTGAGTGTGTGAAATTTATGTCTGTAAACTATACCCACGACACAGGAGTAAAACAACTATGGCAACAACACAACAACAACAGTAGGGCAACGATATTTCAAAAGCAAAACGAAAAAAAAACGCTAGCAATAAAGAAAGAAAAGAAAGAAAGAATTTTTTTATTTGACAGCAAAGTGAGACATCACAAACGGTAATAAAACTTAATATAAAACTAAAAAAAAACACGATAAAAATTTGGATAGGGTTATAAACAAGACAAAAGAAAAAAAAAAAAATTAGGCTAGAGTTTGTTGTGTGCCCCACAGTTGCGCCAAACAGGTAACCAGTTCAGCATTTGCCAGACAAGAGCCTGGCGCTGGTTTTCAACTGGACCCTTCGGTGATTCGGTGATTCACGGGTGTAAAAACAGCAATAACACTAGTTCTCTTCTATCCGGACACCGGCACACAGTAATGTTTAAAGTTTAAACAATACTACTTAAAGGCGATTATCTTGCATCGGGGTGGTACCTACCTTTTTTCATTGTTCTCCAGTGGAAATTCTACATGAACCGATAAAGGGGTATCGGACTCCTACCGGCTAAAACCAACCAAGGAGTTTGCAGGTTCTCGTAAGATCACACTAGAGCGGGTGGGGTGGTACCTATCTAGCTGGCCTCTTGCAATAAGAGACGTACCACCCGTAAGTCACCTATAAAATATGCCCTATATAAAATATGGGGCAGGTTTTGTTTCAGAGGTGTCCAAACGTTTCTCCACTAAAACATAAGCGTTTTACCGTCCCTTGTTCTACAAAATTTTAGACTTACAACGAACAGCCATCCTTAGTCATCATGCTATAGTAAAACAGACAATATTTTGGAACGACGTCAACACACTATCGCGATAACCACCGTACGTAATGAAACCATACCAATAGTTCGTACTTTGAACATTTCAGTTTATTGTAATTGTTATTATGCTGTCGCTTTAATAAATGTTTTTTTTATTAAAATATCCCTTTTAAATGAAATATAACTTTTTGAAATACAATCCCAAACAGTTTATAGCTTTTTGAAAGAGTTTTTATTATTATGTCTCTCTATTACACGGGTTTATATCCCCTGTAAGGGGGAACCCGGTCTTTTGATAGGCTTACGCGGGGACATGGGTCCAACACGCAGAGGCCCTTTAGAGAATTTTAATCTAAAATGTAATGGGACACTAACCGGGTACTCTCCATGGCTACACTATGAAATGCAGTCTCGGTTTGTCCCCGGAGGTGTAAAACTATTGTATAAGATGGAAACTACAATTATTAGATCTATTGTAATGGGTGCTAAATGGATAACATACTTCTAAAATCTGAAAAAAACGGCGTCTGCCTTTCAACGTTTATAGTGTAATTCTGTGGCAGACGGTGACTCGCCACTCACTTATATTATTATTATTATTTCAGCCGAATGAAGTCCACTGCTGGACACAGGCCTCCCCCAAAGATCACCACAACGACCGATATGGTTGTGTTGTGTATTTGCCAGTTCTTGCTTGGCAGGCAGAAGGGACAGCTTCTACAAAGGGGACGCTACCGCCCATCTCTCTCTGGTATAGTCTTTTAGTCTCCTTTTACGACATGCACGGGAGGTGATGGATTGGTACTATTTTCTGAATCCGGACACCAAAATTGTTACTGTTGGAATCTTCAGAGACTGCATTGACGTGCGTCTTTTGTAATATTATATCTTCCGTCACACACCTGATCCTACACGCTGTGTCGGAGTTTTTTTATCATTAATATTTTATCAAATACGCTTACTACTGTTTTCGTGTGGTATCCGGACTAAGATTACAGAACCCGCCATCTCCTCCCGTGGATGTCGTAAAAGGCGACTAAGGGTTTCTAAGCCAGAAGGATGAGCAGCAGCGTCTTTTCCTTTTGTAGAACAGCAGCCATTCTGCGGTGACTGGCAAATTCCCCCCAAAATGACGACACAATAGTGGAAATCTATGGGAGAGGTCATTTACTATTCAAACTGCCCTAGAAAACGGTTTTCATGTTTTGTATGTGGGAACGAACAATTGCGATCAACCACAGTGAAAATAATGCATAACATCTGTGGGATCCTCCCAGTGCGATGAATCGACGCCCAATTTTTTTTATAAATATTATACTCTTGACGTACGGCAACCGGGCTTACTGCACTACGGTCCAGCTGAAAATCAGTGTTAGCAGTGGACGACCTGTGGCTGATATGATATAAAACACCACTCCAACCAAGTAAAAAACATAAAAGTAGATATAAAATAAATAAAACATTTAAAATGTGAACAAGAAGTATACCCCAAAAAAACATGATATATAGGATTCTCAGAACCCAAACAACATGCCATCAACAAGGCGACCTCTGTACATTTATATATACATGTCCTAAGAGGGTTCGAAGCGGTATTGCGTGTCTAAAAGGCCTCAGCTCAACAAATGCTTCATGTAACTGCAGCGCTGATTTTCAGCTGAAACCTCCGATAGCTGACGGACGTTAAACCAATAATAATAATAAAATAACACAATAAAACTATAATTATACAGACATTGTATAAAAATTTGACAAAAATAAATTTAAAAAACTATGTACGTAGTTGATAATACGATGACCTTCTCTGTATTTTTTTCATAATATAGACTAATTAGTCTAGAATTTGAATCTATGTTGTACTTATATGAACATCATAGGTACTCGATCAATTTTTGGCGTAGGATTAGAAATAAAAATTTGGCGGCTATTTTTTGTTTGACCATTATTCGATTAGCCGACGATGTGTGTTTCTTTCTCGTGGATTGATTTTAAGAAAAATATATATAAGAAAAAGCAAACTATCCTAACGAGTTCGTTACACATCTTATTAAATAAATAAAACCACATGAATAACTAAACATGGACGCTTTTTCTCTTGGGCTGGCGTCCCTGTAGTGGCGGAACACGACTGCTTTATTTTAGATATATTATTTTACAACGCAACCACCTTCGAGTCTCCGCAATTAAGTTTGTTAGTCACACTCCACTGCTTACACAATAAGCCTGTCAGTTAACCCCTACTAATTTAATACTGCAAATGAATTGCGTGCACCATAGCCCTAAAATTTAACGCTAATAAGTTTCGCGTCATAATCCTCACGCGAGTTTGTTCTAACCCCTTCTGAGTCATTGTGGTGACTCATGACTTGTGTTCTATACTTTCTAGGTAAATTCAAACGTTAAACTGGCGTAGGTTTGACTGTAAAATTTTTGTAGAAATCGCCATTAGTGACGTATATCTCTGTTAAATCGGGTTTCTTAAGATTTTAATCACATACAAATATTACCATTGTTCTAAAATTAATAAAACAAGGACTCGAAAAAATTATTTGCCTGATCATTCTATTGCTATCTATAGCTGCTTAACGCGAGTACATACTTGTGCAACCTTGTGGAATAACAGCGTTAATACCCTTGCTATCGAAGCAACTGAGCATCGATAACGGCTTTTATGCTTCTGTTGGACGGGAAGCTGGCAATACAGTTGCACAATTCCTTGGACAGTCCATATGATAGTAGCTTTGATGGATGATCCTGTTGCCAGTCCTAATTAAATGTCTTCTACGTATGGACTGACAGCCAATGCCTCACCTTAACTCTCAGTGGCTAGAGCTATGGTGAGTGAGATACACTAGAAGGTCACCAGCTAACTGACTATGACAAAAGCCATATTGGCGGTCACTTAGGATAAATGGAACTAACCTTATTTTTATTTTTTTTATTAGTTCCCAGTGGAATTTCTTCATGAACTTCCTTCACCCCGGGGAAGGGCGAAGGGGTATGCCGGACTCCTACCGGCTAAAACCACTGGAGCGGTCCTCGTATGATCACACCAGAGCCACCCACTGGTGCCACGCCTATAGGCACGGCTCGGAAATGGAACTAACCTATTAGAGTGTGAAAGCGCAAAAAGGCGCGTCAATACGGGACATAATTCAAGAGCAGAGTGCTTCAGTACCATTATATCATCCATATCTCTAGCTCCCATATAAGCATCATCATTGCCGCGAGATAGCTTGTTTTCAAGATCTAACTGGTTAATTGAACACTTCCCACTAAGTAGTTATAATTCAGTTTATTCGGTTGGATGATTCCAATCGAACATATTAATTTATATTTCATATCAATTTCAACCGATTGCATTCATATGAAATACGTCGGATAACTTGTGGCGTTCGTTCGAGTGATTAAACAAATGATATGGTGAGATAATGAGCGCTGGGAGTTTTAACGAAG
This sequence comes from Diloba caeruleocephala, assembly GCA_947459985.1. Taxonomy (NCBI): domain Eukaryota; kingdom Metazoa; phylum Arthropoda; class Insecta; order Lepidoptera; family Noctuidae; genus Diloba; species Diloba caeruleocephala. The sequence goes on from OX381610.1 coordinate 2,424,365, forward strand.
AAAAAACAAGAAATACGTAGTAGGTTCTGGTATTGTTCTGGGTTGGGCTGGTTGAGTTTTAGAACTGGTGCATCATATACGTTTTTGTCACATTAAATTAATTCAAGTTAAAAGGCTCTCGAGATATCGATAGTTTTGTTGGGGTGTATGATTCCTAAAATAGATATATTGTATGGTTTGTTCCTTGAAATACGAAGGTCATACTAAAAGTTTTGGGAAAATTAAAGACGTTACGGGTGAGATTCAGAAACGAGTCTAAGTGTGAACTTACTCTTTCATCTGTCAAAATTAGGGGCGTAAGTAGTGCGTTTTGACAGATGGAAGCGTAAGTTCACGCTTAGACTCGTTTCTGAATCTCACCCTAAGGGCCTGTTACTATTTTTATTGTTTTTCAAAGTAGTCTCCGTTCCTTTCTAAGCACCGTCGCATGCGATGGAACCACTGAAGCAGTGAGCCCACTGTTCTTTAGAGATATTTTCTATGGATTTTTCGAACGCAGCCACGACATGGGGAATAATTAAAAGTCGCAAGGTCAGAACTATGAGGAGGAATGACTCACTAATTCTACATCTTCTATAGACAAATGTTCGATTGTCAACTTAAAGTGGCAACTTTTCTTACTGGCCAAATCTAAAAACATTCAGTTTGAATTTCGTATACTATTTGCTTTTATAACGTTATCATATCATATTGGCCATCTATACGTCCACTGCTGAACAAAGGCCTCCCCCATAGATTTCCACAACTGTACCATCATTTTGGGGGGAATTTGCCAATTCTCACCACGCTTGCCAGGCGGGTTAGTGAGCGCAGTATGGCTACCATTTCACAGAAGGAACGCTGCTGCCCATTCCTCTGGTTTAGATTCCCTTAGTCGCCTTTTACGACATCCACGGGATGAGATCGAGTGATGCTATATTCTTAATCCGGACACCATACGGACTATAACGGTTATAAGGTATCCTTAATTGAATGTAGTAAGTATCTCATTAATCCAAAGTTCGAGCAGAATTTAATTCAAACGATACGGCTAAACTGACGTTCAATTCCACTAGATTTCGTCTACACCTAAATTAAATTACATAATCCCAAGTGACCGTTTAGGACACCAAGTTATCGTGAAACTGGTTAATCAAACTTGTACTAACCGAATGTTTGAAAGTTTGCAAAGTGTATCTGACACGGACCCTCAAAGTCTGAGAGGTTCCAGAGTCTTGGAGTACTTTATAATTTAAGTAATTTCGTGGATTGTTTCTGACATGCAGCTCATTAAGTTCCAAACAAATTGTTGTTAATTTAAGGTAACGTAAGGAAATTATTATAATTGATTTTGAATTCTGACAAAACCTTCCTGTTATGTTTTCGCTTGTTTGATGCTAAAATGGCAACTTAGATTAAACATTTCCTCCTTTTGATATTAACAGACAACATACAATAAATATGTATCCTACATATTATCAGGAGCAGGATAAAACCAGTTGGTGGTTAAGGCTCAAGAGAGACAAACCTCATACTAATACGCCTCCAGGAGATGCACTTAACGACCCTGCCTTACGAAACCCTCTTTAAATATTGATGATGCTCAATAGCCTTCAGGTCATTAGTTAAAATTACTATCGACACAATAATTGTAGAGCCCACCTCCCACTTGTCACGCGATACGCCATGTAACGATAGTTATTGTGATCTATGGTATTTCTAGATAAACTAATTCTGTTTCTCTCACATTATATAGAACGCCTCTTTTCACGGGTATTATCCTCTGCAAGGAAGAATCCGGTCTTTTGATAGGCGTAAATGAAGGCATTGGCCCAACATTAATACACACTTTACATAATTTTAATCTAAAATTTAATAGGACTCTAATCGGGGCACATTTTATGGGCCTATTGTATAAGATGGAAGCTTCAACGATAAAGTCTGTTGCAATGGGTGTTATATGGATGGAAAACTTAAATAATAACAAGACAAAATGATGTTTAAGTCCATGAAACTATTATATCAAACACCATGCTATATATAATGACATCAAGAAGAAATCAAGGATATGAATATTTATTAATATTGCACGAAATGTTTTGAAAACCAAAATTAAATGTGTTTTGAAAATTGTTTTATGAATGACAAAAATAGCCCTGCCACTTAACATTTGCAATAATTTGCCTGAATACGCTGACTAAAAAATTAGACCCTGCCGTTTCATTGTTTGTCAACTAGTTTACAGACATAAATCTCACATACACAAACACCCAGAACCGAAACAGCTATTAGTAAATCGAATATTTGTTCCGTGCCGTACTTATCGAGCCCGCGACACGCGCAGAAAGCCAATTGCTTATCCACTGCGCCAACTGTATCCATTATATAAGGTCTTATTTTAATAATCCACGATATTTTGCATGGTGCCTCAGTAAATGCTTAAGATGATGTACCGAACACAAAAAAATCTCACGGTAAAAATCCATTTCTTTCTTTTGTGTGATGTCGCTACCGTGCGCTGTCTGTTTTAATTAACGTTACAGACTATCTATATCAGTCAACCAGCTCCGTCCGCCATTGTGTTACTAGATGCATGTGAATATTATCACACCAAAGAGAACTAGGATGTAATGAAATAAATGTTTTAATAAAATAATTTTTAAACAACAAATTTACAAGTTTTTTTTTATACCTACATTATCTTCATCGGTCACTATAGCGCCATGCAAAATATCGTGGACTATTAAATTAAGACCTTGTATATTATACATGCAACCATTATATATTACATATATATATATATATATGTATTATGTCGGCGCCTACGGTGGATTTGTGATAGGCCTGCCAGCAATACGGTTTTGTGGTTCTCGATTCATTTCGACAATAATCCGCAGACTTCCGAGAGCACGTGAATTAATTATGGCGGACTGTATGTATAATAATAATAACGATCAATCACTGTAAAATGACAGTTGCATGGCATTGACGGCACGGTTGGTGCAGTGGCTGATACAGTTGGCTGCTGCGCTCCGGGTCGTGGGTTTGATTCCCGCACGGAACAAATATTTGTATGATTTGCAGGTAGTTGTTCCGGGTCTGGGTATATTCTGCGTAAAATTCATGTCTGTAAACGCACCCACGACACAGGAGAAATCCTAGAGTGGGGCAACGTGTAGCAAAAATACCTACAAACTATGGCAGCCAAGTGTTTATTAGAAGGTGCGGCATTCCCTTATTAGGTACTACTAAATAAGTTAATTGACCCCATCGAAATTTCAAATTAATGGTTTTCTTCGACATATATAATGTTTTAGCAAATAAATGATTAGTATGAATTATGGCTAAATAATTTATATTTTGGAATTGCCGTTGTTTTCGTTAGAACCTCGACAATAGCTTGTGCCTTGAAATTTTATGGCGGATTTCATATGATCATCGATTGGATTCGATAGGAAAAAAGAGATCTTAAAAATTATATGATGTCAAGATACCAACATTCTTAAATAAAGTACATCTTATTAAAACGTAGTATTTTAAAAATCTAAGATTTATCCTAAAGAAAAAGATAATAGCGTGGTACAGCATTTCGGCCGAATAAAGTCCACTGCTGGACACAGGCCACCGTCAAAGATCACCACAACGACCGACATCGGTGTGTTGTGTTCTCATTGTGGGGTTTAGACATAATCGCCACGCTTGGCAGGCGGTTTGGCGATCGCAGTTGAGTTGTATTCGAAGGACGCTGCCGCCCATCCTCCGATTAATCCCTTAGTCGCCTATTACAACACCCACGGGATGAGATGGGTTGGTGCTATTCGTAGCCGGCACCACACGGCGCGGTACATCTATATAAGCTTCTTTGTTCCAAAACGCCGTTCAGATGGTCAGTGCCACATTTCCAGCTCCACCTTACGTACTAAAGGTACAATTTAATAGGCAGGCTTAGGAATCTATAGCGTAGAATTTAACAAATTCTTCGTATAGAGCTTCACTGTAAAAGCTAGATTTAATAATAGGGATTCCACTTGGGTCTTATTTCCTATTCCAAAATGTAGCATTTCAGACGTGTTTAATGTTAATAATAGTATAAAGTTATGAAGCTAGTCCATTACCAACCAAGCTTTTTCCTCTGTTACATATCTGACTAGAACAGTTTAAAATGGTCAGCCGTTGGCATATATTCACCTAGAATTTTTGAAGTAATCCTTTCTTTGGGGCGTTTAAAATGACGGTAAAATTCATCATAAAAATCCTACACTATGAAGTTAACCATCAAAGATGTTTGATGAGAAAATTGGGAACTGCGCGCGCATACCATGTGAACCAGTATGAAGTTGCATGTTAAACACAGTTATGTGTATGTTTATTTTAGTGACTAATTATTATTTTCTTATATATTTGACTCGTTTATACGACAGTAAATATTCTAATATTACGTATGAAAATATCATTATTATACAATTTTTATTTAATCATGATTTACAATCAAATCTTGCTTAATTGTATTTATTATATTTCTTTGACCAGATTATGTTTAGTTCCCTAAAATAAGTATAAATTCTAACGCGATTAAATAAGTCAACACACCGGTTTATAAACTGACCTCGCCAAGCGTTGCTTAACCTCACCGCTCACTTACTTATCTGTGAGTACAACTGACTATGAGTATGTGCTGTATATATGGCGTATTCAATGTCTATAAAAATATACAATAAAGTACCCCAGGAAATAAAAAAACACATTAAATTACAACGTCTTTAAAGTAAAATTAAATAAATACTTAAAAACTTAAATCCTATTACACTTTGCAAGAGTTTTTTGAAGACAAGTCAAAATTTGTATCTTGTGATTAAAAAAATTCTATACGTACTAAGTAAATAATATTAATATCATATAATAAGAATGATCAGATTTCGCCTTAATAATAGTATAATATTAAAATCTACAAGATGTATCAAAGATGAATAATTAATATAAATAACCGCTCGCCATAACCTTTAATAAGTGTGTATTAATCTCTTCCTTTTAACATTTTAAGCAAACAAAAATGCTATTGTTATTGTATTATAAAATTACTGCGCCCTAACAGGTTTTCATATCGATACGCATCCAATTTTCTGTCAACTTATAAACATATGAATGCAATAAAGATTTGAGTTTGAGCTTGAGCTAGCTAGATAAAAAAAAACATCTATTTTTATACGATGTCCCACACTAGGATTTCTTCTGTGTATGTGGTCTAGTTTACATACATAAATCTCACACGCACAAACACCCCGACCCGAAACAACTATATGTAGATCATACAAATATTTGTTCAGTGCGGGGATCGATCCTGCGACACGTAGCGCAGAAAGCCAATTGCTTAGAACTGCGCCAACCGTGCCACCAAATAATCTTAAAATCTCAGATAATGTTAAAACCTGAAACGACTAAATTCCAAACACGAGCCAACGTATTTTCTCAACAAAATTTTAAAAAAACTTCTATTCTCATTACCGCGTGTCATGTCGATACTACATAAACTTCTCCTAAAGCGAAAGTTCGGGACATTTGATGACAAAAGTGAACGAGATTACGCCAAGAAAGTTTCCTGTCGCGGTACAATTCTTTGGAAACACCAATTGAAAAGTCCAACTGCAACCCGCCTTGTTAGAGGGATTCTTTGTGAATTCTCAAAGATCTAAACTCGGAATTGTGATCGTTGGTAAGAGTAGAAAGAGATACAATTTTGCATTTATTGCTGACGCATAGTTTCAAAGTATAGATATTGACGTCATAAATTATTATTATTTAATCAAATAGGAAATCATCATTATTGGTGCAGTGGTTGATACAGTCGACTGCTGCGCTCCGGGTCACGGGTTCGATTCCCGCACGGATCAAATATTTGTATGATCTGCAGGTAGTTGTTCCGGGTCTGGGTGTATTGTGTGTGAAATGTAGGTCTGTAAACCCACCCACGACACAGGAGAAATCCTAGTGTGGGGCAACATTTAATAAAAAATAAAAAAACTGTCATCATTTAGGGGTGAAGTTTTTAGTACTCACCTCGCTTGGCAGGCAGATTGGTGAGTGCAGCATGGTTACTGTTTCACAGAAAGGTAGCTGCTGCCCATATCTTTGCTTTAGAGTGCCTCGGTCACCTTTTACGACATCCACTGGAGGAGCTGGAGTAGCGCTATGTTCTTAATCCGGACAACGAATGCAATAAGGCAAATAAGAAGTGAAAGTATATAAATTGTTAACCTACATATATAATACTTTCTTAGCGTATACAGCAGGTTCACGTTTTCGTTGTGTGGTGGGGTAGATGAAACTGGTTGAACGCACATGGTTCCCATTCTTACTGCCTAGCAACCCCCCAGCTAGACGGTGGCATACGTGTGTACATGCGTGCACGGTGAGGCTGCCCTTTACAATCCTTCCCGTGATGTCCCTTCTGTTTGTGGCCGCTTTTCCTCCGCTCTGTTGCAGTATTTCTCTCCTCCGAGCCTAAGATGACCGCCTAGGTGGTTAAACGATACAGCGCAAAGCGAGGCTTAGGGGGATCCTTTACATTATTTTTTTATTCTCCTTTACATTATATTCATTTATCCTCCCCGAGAAGTGCCTGGAGGGGGCGACCTTTTTACAGTCGCCTTCCCTCCGCTAGAGGGGGTGACCGCTTTACAGTCATCCCCTCCGTGATGTGCCTAAAGGCGTGGCACCAATGGGCTCTAGTGTGATCTTACGAGGATCTGGAGCCCCCTTCGGTGCCGAAGATGACCGCTCCAGTGGTTTTAGCCGTTAGGAGTCCGGTATGCCGCCCTTCCCCGGGGCGAAGGAAGTTCTATGTGGAATTTCCACTGGACACCAATAAAATAAAATAAACGGTAAACAGTCCTCCGCCCGTGTCCAGGAAAACAGGAAAATAAATAATAACCTGGGTGCAAAATCCTCAGTAAGATAATAATGCCTAATTAACCAACATCTATGCTTTGTAATCGAAAATATACTTTAGCAACGGGAAACCGTATAACCTAATCTAACCTAACCGTATTTCGGTATCAATGGTATGTTCATGGCTCACCTTTTGGTACCCACGATGTTAGTAGGTACCAGTCGTCGTCCACTGCCCACTGTGACGTAGTTACGCTGGCAGATACTGTTATGAAATGAAATGCTGTGGACAACACGGTAAATTATATTTAGGTGTATGAATACTTTTGTACAGTACGACGCCACTCATCATAATATAATTAATTTTATGAAACACGAAATATCACTCTGAGAAGCTTTTTCTGTTGCTCGTTTGGCGACGCATAAATAACTAGCGTGACAGAGATAAAACATGATTCTGTCTCATTCGTCCGCTGTCATAAAGTTAGGAAAAATGTTGCCAGTGATAAAATAAAGTTTCAAGCCTCAACTGTTAATGTACCTATTTAATTCTTCGAGGGACTGACTGTAAACGCAACTAATCTTAATTTGAAGGAATTAAATTAATTATTCATTATGATGATCCGAAATTTTCAAGTTATGCGACAATTTGTCGGCTATTAACGTAGTTTCAGAGTTCACGCTTTGCGAACTGCAATTAAAATTATTACTTAATTATTATCTTTACGCTCCATTACGCCGTTAAAGTGAGGTGACTTTAAATTGTGATGCCGGCTACGAGTGCCGTGTGGTGCCGGCTACGAATAGCACCAACCCATCTCATCCCGTGGGTGTCGTAAAAGCCGACTAAAGGATTAGACGGAGAATGGGCAGCAGCGTCCTTCGAATACATTAACAACTCAACTGCGAACGCCAACCCTTGGCAGGCCCAAGCGTGGCGATTATGGCAAAACCCCCAATGAGCACACAACACACTGATATCGTTCGTTGTGGTGATCTTTGAGGGAGGCCTGTGTCCAACAGTGGACTTTATTAGGCCGAAACGAAAAAAATAAACTGGAAAACTTTATATTGCGCATATTTGCAATTATGATACTTCTATGAGTATGCCATGGCAACAATATACCGTAGCTACTAGCTGCTATCTAATAGGCATTTAAATTACCACATATATGTCATCATTCATTTTTTTTTCATCGTTTCGGCCGAATTAAGTCCACTGCTGGACACAGGCCTCCCGCAAAGATCACCACAACGACCGATATGGGTGCGTGGTGGGCTCAATGCGGGGTTTTGCCATAATCGCCACGCTTGGCAGACGGGTTGGCGATCGCAGTTGAATTGTTAATATACTCGAAGGACGCTGCTGCCCATCCTCCGGCTAATCCCTTAGTCGACTTTTACGACACCCACGGGAGGAAAGGGGGTGGTGGTATTCTGTGCCGGCACCACACGGCACATATATGTAGGGTTCGGGATATAAAAGAAATACAGAAATATAAAACTGAGTACGTATGTATTTCTAAAGACGGCTATGCTGCGCCAAAATCTAATAAAACAAACTAACAAACATGTTAGCAGATAACAGCGATCTACTGCAACTTTATGAATAAAAAGTCAACGAAAAATGTTGGATATCTTTTGCAAGCTAGAATGAGTTCGGCCGAGGAAAATGTGCTTGACGTTCTAGTTTATTTTTCATACAACAAAAATACCGATGTCATTCAAATTCAAATTTTAATCATTTATTAGCAAGAATGTAGTTGTACAATATAGATATTAAAATTGAGCCTTCGTTCGGTACATTCATACCATGACAACGGTGTGCAAACTAAAAATAAAATAACACAAAACAATATTATACGAATGAGCATTAATACCATCAATAATTACAATTTAATAAATGAAAATGTCATTTTAATAAATGTCAAATGCATAGTTAAAACTGTCAAGAAAATCAAATTATTTTGATTAATTGTATCGTTTAAATGATGGAGAAAAAAGATTAGCATTATATTAGTATTTAAACATTAATTACAATTTATTGATCTGTCATATAATCGTTAAGGCTATAAAAACATTTACCTAAAAGCCATTTGGTTAGAGATCTTTTAAAAAACGTCACAGGTAAATCTTTAAAGCGATTGGGTAGTTTATTGTATGCCTTGATTGCATTTATGTATGAATTTCTTTTATATAATTCTAACTTACACAGAGGCATGTGTAGCTTAAATTTGTTTCTGGGTAAGACATTCCTTTTTACTACCTCCGAATGAACGTTAAAATATTCCGGATCATGTCAAACCATATCTACAGAGAGGCACGCATATCAGTTCGATAGATATTAATTTATTGTCTTTATTCCAATTAATATTAGACACTCATTTAAATACCTTAACACATCGATTAAAACAACAATGTATATATCAATGCCTTAATACCTCCAACCGACAATAAAATCAAGTGAAAAATATGCGAGTGAGCTGCGAGAGACGTCTGCGAGGTTCGAGAGCTACGGTGGAATGAACATTCCTCTCCCCCCGCAGGCGAACGCGGGGATATTATCCATCCTTCTCGGATACCGTGTTTTTGTTCCACCTAACATTTAGGTAACCAGTTCCCACATCTAACAAAAATGTGGCCGCAGCAGACTCGGTATATAGGGTCTTACATTAATAATGGAAAATATTTTAAGGCTAGGCTCTATGAATGGTATAGAATTCATTTCAAATATCAAGTATCGGTTTTACTGATAATAAATAAATCAATATTAAAACATTCGACTAGCGAAAGATTTACTTTGTACTATTTGATAAAATAAAGGTTGATGTTACGTTAATTTATTTTGCTAAAACGCATCATAGCTACCTATAGATTTACCTCCTAAAATATTTTCCATTGTTAAAGTAAGACTCTATATAACAGACAATAATTTTCCTAATATCTTTGAGTACATGCATCTTACATTGTCTATGACATTTGAATACACACCTAAACGCATATATATATATAACTTATGTAAAACTGTGATTATCCTTATCGGCAATGAGCACAATCTTGTCCATAGCTACAATCGTGCTTATCGGCAATAATTACTAAGAAAGCTGCGATTATGACACTGCAATATAATATTGTTTCATTAGTGCTAGGTCTCTTATTGCCGCTCGAGGCGTGCCCTGCGTGGGCCGCCGAGCGGCGGATCCTGGTCGATCGGATCGGGTAAGATCTCTCTCTGCCAGCTGTAGTGTCGGCTATGTTGGCAGAGCACGAAAACTGGAATGCAGTGGTCTCCTTCTGTGAGAGCGTCATGCTCCAGAAGGAGAACGCAGAGCGGGATCGGGAGAGGGCCGATCCCGCTCGAAGAAGAAGGAGACGGCGCCGGGGTAACAACCGCTCTGGCGCCTAATTCCGATACGCCTGAAAACCCCTGCCATTGCTATAAGGTGGGGGACCTCTGGGTTCGCGGGTGCGTAGATTGGGGAATCTGCGTGCCCACACCAAGCGACCCAAGAGAAGACGGTAGCACGCATGTGGTCACGCGCTGCCGTGGGACGCTTTGGGGGATCCTTTACAATCCCCCTGGGGGGGTGACCGCTTTACAGTCACCCTCTCCGAGATGTGCCAATAGGCGCGGCACCAGTGGGCGGCTCTAGTGTGATCATACGAGGACCTGGAGCCTCCCTTAGGTGCCGAAGATGACCGCCCCAGTGGTTTTAGCCGGTAGGAGTCCGGCATACCCCTTCGTCCTTCCCCGGGGGGAAGGAAGTTCATGAAGAATTTCCACTGGGCACCAATAAAAAAAAAAAAAAAGGTCTCTTATTGCACTCTGGTGTGACCATACGAGGACCTGGGACCCCTCTTAGGTGCCGAAGATGACCACCCCAGTGGTTTTAGCCGGCAGGAGTCCAGCATACCCCTTCGCCCTTCCCTGTGGTGAAGGAAGTTCATGTAGAATATCCACTGGACAACAATATTTTTTAAAAGGGGCGTTACGGTAAGGCAGGTGATACGGAAGCAGTATTTAGGTTCCAAAATGGTAATCCATTTTATTCTTATTTATAAAAATTCTAATTAGCATCGTAAAGAAACATTTAAATTCATTATAGATGATGAGAAGAGTTCTCTTTGTACCCCAAACTTTACGCATAATTACTGATACTCATTTAAATATTTTCTACTTTCAAACTTTTATGTAATTAACTTTATATGAGGTGATTTTAACTTCAACGGTTTGGAAACAGGTGATAGAATAGCTGATTCTGCATAAATAGAAACATAAATTACATGGTCTTTGGCAGTCGCTATCTCACCATGGGATTACACAATCCCGGAGGGCAGATTAAAGCAGCTTCCTGAACCTTTTGATGCAAAAAAGCATATCATCATGACATCAGCCAAACGCCGTTCATTGCTGAAAAAATGCCTCCCCCATAGATTTCACAATAAGCGGTTGCATGCCGCGCTTATCCAACGGCTCCCAGCGACCTTCACCAGGTCGTCTGTCCACCTCGTTGGAGGTAATCCCACACTGCGTTTTCCGGTACGTGGTCTCCACTCGAAAACATTTCTACCCCAACGGCCATCAGTTCTAGGGGCGATGTACCCCGCCCATTGCCACTTCAGTTTACTAATTCTTTCAGCTACTTATCTTGTCGGCAACTTTCTCGTTCTTGTTCTTCTACGGATCGCCTCATTTCTGATTCGATCTCGCAGAGAAATACCAAGCATAGCTCTTATAATAAAAGCATACCATAAGGAGATATTAAGAAGCTTACAGCAGGGCAGTTTGTGGCAAGCTATATGTGAGTGGTGAAACTGCGTACTCGAATGCCCCAGGGAGTCGATTAGGGCCTCGTCTTTTTTTTATCTCTATTGGACAGCCGCAGTGGAACCCAATGGGTGCCTACAGAACTTTCAACTCTGGTTTGCCTTAGTTGGCCAGAGGGCGGCCGCCAGACCTATATCGAGATAGGGTTTGGGAGATAAAATGTCTAATGGCGTAGTAAAGAGGAAACCCGGTCTGGGTCTTTGAGATGCGCGATCGTGAAATCATTGCCGCACCTCTTGAAACCGGATGTGGGGTCATGCGCCATGGAGAGTCCCCGGTTAGTGTCCCGTTACATTTCAGATTTAAAATTCTTTAAAAGGGCTTCTGCGTGTTGGATCCATATACCGCGTAACTCTGTCAAAATACAGGGTTCCTCTTTACAGAGGCTTTTAACCCATGAATAGAGAGACACAAATACCAAATAAAAATATATTGTCTCAGAAAGTATATGCAGGCAGAAATTAATGTACTTTAGAATAAATCCTTATAGTAATTGTAACACCAAAAGCAGCAGCTATGAGACTCAAATTGAAAACTCCCGGAGCATGGGTCTGAATAAATGTTATTAGCCGTAGTAATAAAACGGTAATATTTTATGTACTTTATAATATGTTATTAAACGAACATAAATTTATCTTAATTAAGAGCTATCCGTGTGGTGTCCGGATTAAGAATATAGCACCACTCCATCTCCTCCCGTGGATGTCGTAAAAGGCGACTAAGGAAATCTAAACCAGAGGAATGGGCAGCAGCGTCCCTTCTGTGAAACGGTAGCCATACTGCGCTCACCAACCCGCCTGCCAAGCGTGGTGAGTATTGGCAAATACCCCCCAAAATGATGACACAGTTGTGAAAATCTATGGGGGAGGTCTTTGTTCAGCAGTGGACGTATACAGGGCCGATATGACTAAGAGCTATCATTTTATTACATTGACCAGGTTCAAAAGAATATTAAACCCTGAAGTATAAAATCAGAACTTCTTAGTCAGAAGTAAAATGAATTATACGCTCGTCAGATGTAAATAAACCTACAACCATATCAAAATGTACTTTCATATAAGTACCACAATTCCAAATACTGTACGTATGTAGTGGTATCTCATTATCATCATCGTTTCAGCCGAAAAACATCCACTTCTGGACAGAAGCCTCCCCCAAAGATTGACAGAACGATCGCTATGGGTTTGTGGTGTGTGCTCATTGCGGGGTTTCGGTATAATCACCACGTACGCATTGTGGTATCTAATATATGGTAATTTTCTGTGCAAATAACACACTTCCCCGATGCAGTCATAGATAAATTATGTTATTTAACAAATGGGGTTCGAAGGATGATTTATACCTCAAAGGTTGCGCCATCATAACTCATTGTCTCTTCGCGTCTTTTTTTACATCACTATGAACATGTATTCATTCTTATAATGATAGCTTTTGTGTTTAAGCAAGTATCCATAAAAGATCCTCTTGATATATTTTGCAATTTTCAGGGCAACAACTAGAATTACCGATGTAGAGTACTGTGGATGACTGTAGATGTACTGCTGGGATTACGGGCGAATGCAAGAGCGCCTTCAGCGATGCAGCTGCAATGTGTGCGCAAGAAAATTGTGTTGTTTTAACGGTAAAATCCCGCCACACCCTCCTACCCCATAACTTTCCCCTTGTATGATCATACTAGAGCCACCCACTGGCCCCACGCCTATAAACACATCTTGGAGAGGGTGACTGTAAAACGTAAAGGGTACCCCCCCCGGGAGATTGTAAAGGATCTCTCGAAGCCTGTGCGCTGTTCTATGCCGATCATAGTCAATTGCACTCACTGATCGGTAACGGTTGAGGAGGTTAAGCAACACCCGCCGCGGTCAGTCTATGGATAGATGACTTATGGCGGTAATTTAAATAAAGCGTATCCCTGCCACTTAACGCAGGTGATGGTGGACCCCCGATTCAGCAATCGGATATCAAGGGACGCCGCCCAGACTTGCAGCGTCTTCCCCCTCGGCCCAAGCTCTACAAAGCCCCAACTAATAAATAGCGAAGGAATCCCCGGCGCCTCCGAATCAGCCAATGTCTCGATCCTGGCTGATACTCACCCCATGAAAACACGCGAGGTTGACGCCACCTTTCTGATCATCTCCACTGGGCAGTGCACCCAGACGGTGAACAAGGACACAGGTGAGTGTACAATGTCGCCTACCCTGATTTCTTCGGGTGGACAGGTGCCCGCATCATGGCATCAGTCATCTCTGCTCACGTGACGGCGTCATCCAGGTCGTGCACCCATATTTCCGCCATCTTTATCAGCCACGCGATCCGCATGGCAAAGATGGGAGAGAGCTCCTCCCACATACGACTCGCCGGATTATCGGTCTTAACACTGTAGTCTGCGCCAGCGACAGCCCCATGTCGCCGCTAGCCACCCTCTTCATGGTCACTGTGTAGGGACCAATGTCAAGGTCAGCGAGCTTAATTCTTTGCCTAGCTACGGCCATAACTCACCCAACCAACCGTTGGGTGACCGTAATAGCGGCCATTGAACCTTGGGCAGATTGACCTTTTTCCTTGTTTTCCTCTTCCTCCTCTTTTTCCCCTTCTTTATTTCTCTTCCTGGGGAGTGGAAGTCTGCGCGGCCAGCGCAGCACCAGACTCTGTCTATATGTCTGCAGGAGCAGTCACTGCGAGCACAGTGGGCAACACAGACGCGGCAGGCACCGCCAAGAGGTCAGCCACCCCAGCTACCTTTGCCGCGTTACGGTCACGGTTACGTTACAGTATATCGTCGTGGAGCGACTTGTTCTTTTTTCGTGAAATCCCCACTGATGTCCTCGGAGAGCCCCGCGGGTCCCATTCACTATCAAAATATTGAGCGAGAAGCTCAAAAGCTTCGAGAGCCCAAAGACTACGCAGAGTAGCTCACCCCATCCAGCACCGGCAACGGCGTGCACGATCATGGGCGAAACATTGCCTCCACGTCGCGCAGCACTTGTGATCTGGCAGCTGCACGAGCTCTTCGCGTTCTAACGCCCAGTTCTATTCCCGCACCCGACATGAAGCCAGTCTCCGGCTCCATGTGGGTATCTTGTAGACCAGCTTCGTCTACCTGGATGACCTTTTTTTGTATCCCTATGGAAACCCACCAAAGGTGTAAAATAAGCAGGTATAGATACGAAAGAGGCTAGCGGAGGAGCAAAACGTTTTTTGCTACAAAGTAACCTCCAAATTCGACTCTCCAGCACTCCATAAACCTCACAATCAAAAACCAGTAAATTGCACAGACTAGAATCCTAAATAACAAGTCGAGCTCTAATAATGAACTTTAATTACGGCTCAAGTGTAATAATGATATCATTTATTACAAGCGGGCTTTGTGTCCCCTCACGCGATACACAATGTGGATAATAACTTATCAGTTCTCAGACTTTAATTAAGTTGCACATACATCTATTAATTATATGTAACAGTTTTTATAATTTATGTAGCAATTACCAAGTTTATGGTTGGTGATCATCACACAGAGGGTAAATTCTTGTAAGTTAAAAACGTTCAAAATATAGTTCCAATCTAGTCTCAATGTCATAAATATCACAAATTGTGTTTTCGTTAACTAACAAACAACGTCAAACAAGAACATGTCACTGTGATGAGATCGAAGCCAAAATGGTACACTAAACTGCTAACATTTTGAATTAAATAGGCAATTAAATAAACGTCAGATATGACATTGAAATGTGACTAGATTGAGATCATAGTTAAATCCAATTGAACTTGCAGAGTATCAGAAAACTTTTATGTCAATTAATAATTTAATCTCAGTTCGGTCAACTTACAGACATAGTCTAAATGAATTACGGTAATTTGCCCTTTGATTATGGGCGTATTATTTTTATCTGTTTTAAAAAACAATGGTCCCTCACCCTAGGTTTTCTCATATTTAATGGGTACTGTGCCCGTTACAGACATAAAAAATATGAAAAATTGAAAAGTAATTTTGATAAATCGTCAATAATGGGCGTATCAAAGCCATAATATATACATTTTATTAAAACAGCGAGTTTATTTTTAGATCAAGATATTGTCTGCAGTGAAAGTGCACATTCATTGGGTGCAAGATGATAACTGGGTATAAAGGACAAAATCAACCAGTATCGGTGTCTGATAAAGTTATAGCAACGTATTGGAGAGCATTCATCAAGAGAACCCTAACAAGAGAAAACAACTTGATAGAATCAGATACATGAAGAACAAGAAAATGGAATTCTGGGGTGGAAGGCCTGGTGACCTGAAATACAGGCTTGAACCTAGTTTAGGCACCAGTCCCTCACAACAAATTTGTACAATAACAATATACCAATATTTATGTGATAAATAAACGAAATCTGCACACGCACAAACACCCAGACCCGGAACAACTATTGTCGTTGGTCATTCAAATATTAGTACCGTGCGGTGGCCGAACCCGAGAAACGTAGACTAGAAAGCCAAACGAAGACTACACACTGCCTTAAATGTGCCGCCGTGATCGTGGAGAGACGCTACCAGTATATACCTCCTCATGCACTGCATCAGACTCGCCTTCGCACACGTTGAGACTTATCCACTCCGTAGACTCCAAACCCTCCAAAATCGCAAGATCAAGAGTGCGCCCAGGTTCATGCGCAACGCACACCTCTATATCGATTTAAACTTTCAGACCATCAGGCAATTCATGAAAAAAGCGTCTAAACGCTTTTTCGACTTTGCCCTAACCCACTGGTATGGGCCGCCCAATACCGACCCTCCCGCATAAGTAGTACTGAACGACCCGGACGACCAGATAAGCGTAGAACCGTCATACCACCCTCGCCGACTAAGATGCCAGCCTTAGCGACGCCATAGAAGCCTGTCGCTACGATACCATCCCATTCAATCATCTCCCCCCGTCATTTGCTCGCACTGGCCTGCACCGAGCCTGTCTTAAATACTCCTTAAAACATTTAAATAATACCGATCCAGCTGTCCCTATATAGCTTGTATACCCCAGCCTTAAGAGGTTCGAGTCCCATTGGGGACGCCCTTAGCTGCAGTTTCTTAGAATATAACATAAATTGTAAGCTTGGCTGGAGGCCTCTTTTGACTTCACCAGAAATCACCCAGTTAAGCAGCCACATTTTCCTAAAATGTCTGTGAGAAGCCTAACATAAAAAATATCATAGTCTCACCTTGTCTTTTCAAAGGAGGTTATGTCTAAGACACTCGATACAGTGAAACTATTCTCAATAATATGGTGCATATCTTTCACTTCACGTTAGAGTTCTTTCAACCTCTTTATGTTAATAAGCTGAAAGAACTCTTTTAGAATCCTGAAAAAAATAAGTGACCTGCTTGGCTACGTGGCCTACGTGGCTATCTAGCGTAATAGACGAATAAGAAAGGTTCCAACCAGAAGATACAAAGCAGCCACTTTCTTTGTGCTAATTAATAACAACATACAACGATCACCAGTACATCTGCCAAGCGTGGTGATAATGATAATGTCCTTATTATCATTATTATATTAGATATGTCATATCATCGGTTATTGGGAAGCCACTGTTTATGTTACTTGTATCTGAAAAACATAAACTGTAGTGACACACACAATTAACAATATATGGTTTGTAAAATTATAAGATTTCAAACACGTACGGTCCAATACGCCACTCAACATTTAAGACCCCCTAAAACAGGCATCTCGGTCATAAATGGCAGTTCGGTATTCAACCGTTAAGCCCGTATTACCCGAGAATCGAAACTTAAGTAGAAATCAAGTCTAGGATTGCGTTTATCAATTATGAATCCTACGTAATAGGCCCAGCATTTATATTCAATTGATGCAATCTCAAGTTCTACTTAAGCTTTGACTATCATTCTGTAAAAGTATTCTGAAGATAGCCATTCACGCTGCAAGCAAGCGTTTCGCTAAATCTTTAGGTATGCGAATTAACAATTGTAATTTTCCAAAGTCAAACACCATAACATTTTTCTGCTAACAGACTTACGCAAGTCTGCAAAGTTTCAAGTCATGCGTCATTTAGAAGTTACTAAATAATTAGTTACAACATATAAAAGTTGGTTACTAAACAATTTGTTACAATATTTAGAAGTTGATAAATGATTAGGTAAAAGGGCAAATGATAAAGGGTTTTAATCATTAGTTAGTATTACATATTGCCATAATACCACGCTGTATAGCAAGTGGCTTGATAATTATAGTAGGTATTGTATCGCCCGGGTAGACGGTGGCACGCACGTGGTCACGTAGCACAGCGCACAGCGAGGTTTGGAGGGATCCTTTACAATTTTCCCCGAAAAGAGTCTGGGGCGACCTTTTTACAGTCTCCTTCACTCCGCAGGTGCACCGGGGGTGACCGCTTTACAGTCATCCCCTCTGAGATGTGCCTAAAGGCATGGCATGTGGCTCTAATGTGATCTTCCGAGGACCCGGAGCCCCCCTTCGGTGTCGAAGCTGACCGGTCCAATGGTTTTAGCCGGTAGGAGTCTGGCATGCCCCTTCACCCTTCCCCGGGGTGGAGGAAGTTCATGTAGAATTTCCACTAGATAACAATAAAAAAAGGTACCTATTGTTATGGTATACATATTAAGAAGATTTGCCGTGTGGTGCCGGCTCAGAATACCACCACCCATCTCCTCCCATGGGTGTCGTAAATGTCGACTAAGGGATAAGTCGGAGGATGGGTAGCAGCGTCCTTCGAGTACATTAATATCTCAACTGCGATCGCCAAGCCGTCTGCCAAGCGTGGCGATTATGGCAATACCCCCCAATAAGCCCACAACATACTCATATCGGTCGTTGTGGTGCTCTTTGTTGGAGGCCTGTGTCCAGCTGTGGACTTTCGGCCGAAATGATGAAAGCGTATTGGTGTTGGCAGTCATATTTTATAATACTCAGATCCTGATAATCCGTGGGGTATCCGGACTAAGAATATAGCAATACTTCATCTGCTGCCTTGGATGTCGTACAAAGCGAACCAGAGGGATGGGCAGCAGCCTCCCTTCTGTGGAACAGTGGCCATTCTGCGCTCACCAACCCTGCCCTGAATTCCCAAAATGACGACACATGGCATGTAACCGGTCGTCTTATGGGGGAGGTTTTTGTTCAGCAGTGGATGTTTTTGACTGATATGATGATGATGATAGATCAGTTAGATCGGCTGCTATCCATCTTCTAGATTAACTCTGAGCAGCTAAATCAAACGATCAATAATAATAAAACTTTGCAAATATATCACGTTTCTAGCTTACAAATAAAAGAAAACATAGCTTTGGAACCTGCCATCACATCGCGCGATTATCGCCAAATCCCCACACATCGAAATAAACAAGAAAACAAACTTTCGTTAAACGCCACTAGAATAATCAAACCTCAACGAAACGCCCGAAACTCTGGGGCTGTTTCTCAATTCATTTTGCGTTGCAATCTAACAAACATCCGAAAGTTATTAAGCTGTTTAAGTACTTCTTGAGAAGAGCGATGGAACGTTTTCTTGCTCTTTCTAATACCCGGTCACGTACGAGATTCTTCACACGTAGTTCCGGGAATTAATAGGTCATATTTGGATTAATGTTCGCACAGACTTGTAAGTGTTGCTCAGTTCACTGTTGTGTGAAGAATTAATTGTGTAATGATGAAGAGGATTGTTTCGCTTTGCTTTGATGAAGTTTGGGTGTTCTGTATCCATTTTTAGGATTCCTTACGTCCGAATGAAAAACAGAACCCTTATAGGATCACTCATGGGTCTGTCTGTCACAGTCAATTTTGCTCCGAATCTACTCGACTGATTAAGTTTGAATTTGACACACATCTGACTTTCTGTGATCCGAATATGGTTTTGAAAAGTAAATAAATGAATTTTGAATATCGGCGTCACTTTTGATGATTTAAGTTTTTCAACTATCCGAAATAGTTAATAGGTCTTTCGATCGAACACACGACCCGTTACTGATTTGCCCGCTTAAATTCTAGAAATTTCGATCTATAAAATGAATCCCGGGGTTGTCCGAAAACTTGGTCGACAATGTCGAAATAAAGGCGATTGTGGAAGCTGATGATATTTCATCCCGTGGGTGTCGTAAAAGTAGACTAAGGGATTAACCGGAGGATGGGCAGCAGCGTCCTTCGAGCACACAACAACTCAAATGCGATCGCCAACCCGTCTGCCAAGCGTGGCGATTATGGCAAGACCCCCACTGAGCACACTACACACCCATATCGGTTGTTGTGGTGATCTTTGGGGGAGGCCTGTCTAGCAGTGGACTTAATTCGGCCGAAATGATGACCCCTAGCAAAGTGATGGTCACTGTTTAGTGGTTTAGTGCTGCTGTGATCCATTACAGCTGCTTACCAAACGGGATGAGCATTACTGCAGATGTGTACTGTGAGGAATTGAACACTGTGATGGAGAAGCTCTCACATCTGCAACCAGACAGACAGACAACGCGCGACCCTATACTGCACAATAGACGTCTCCAAGCTACAAAAGCTGGGGTTGGAAGCTCTCCGTCATCCACCGTACTCACTAGACATTCAGACTTTTTCTAGAATTTGGATAACTTTTTAGCGGGAAAAAACTCAATACCCAAGTGGTAGTACAAAATTCAATTGAAGAGTTTGTCGCCTCCCGTCCTATTCGTTTCTTCAAGATGGGCATAGATAAATTGCCACTGGGTTGGCAATGAGGCATGGATTTCATAGCTGATTACTTTGATTAAAATAAATAAAAAAGATAGAAAAAAATTACTACATACACTTAATTTCGTACAAAACGACAATTTCAGGTAAAGACCGAAATATAAGCGTTTAAGCATTTGAGAAAGTCATACCTTTTGGTCCATGTGGTGTCCAGATTAAGAATATAGCACCACTCCATTTCTTCCCGTGGATGTCGTAAAAGGCGAATAAGGGACTCTAGACTAGAGGGATGGGCAGCAGCGTCCCTTCTGTGGAACAGTAGCCATACTACGCTCACCAACCCACCTACCAAGCTCGGTCATCATTTCGGCCGAATAAAGTCCACTGCTGGACACAAGCCTCCCTCAAAGATTACCACAACGACCGACATCGGTATGTTGTGTGCTCATTGAGGGGTTTTGCCACAATCGCCCCGCTTGGCAGGCGGGTTGGGGATCGCAGTTGAGTTGTTAATGTATTCGAAGGACGCTGCTGCCCATCCTCCGTCTAATCCCTTAGTCGCCTTTTACGACACCCACGGGATGAGATGGGTTGGTGCTATTCGTAGCCGACACCACAAGCGTGGTGAGTATGGCAAATGAAAATGATGACAAACGGCATATAATCGGTCGTTTATGAGGGAGGCCTTTATTCAGCAGTAGATTTGTCTGGCTGATATGATATGATGAAATTTGCTGGAATTGCTTAGTTCCACAAAAAACTTCAAATAGGCAAAACGTCTACTTAAAATGAAATATCCATAGAGCTTCTTGTAAACTCCATAGGACCAACAATTTCATATAGGTAGCTATTTTAGTACACAATGGCGTGTCCAGATTTACAGGACCACATCATCTCCTCCCATGGATGTTGTAAAGGTTGACTAAACCAGAAGGATGGGCAGTAGAGTCCTTTTTGTAGATAAGTAACCTGGAAGGTGGAGTGATGATCACAGTATGTTGTTGTAAGCGAAGAATAGGACGCTGTTATCCATCTTCTGGATAGACCTTCATTCGCCTATTATATACCCTCGAGTGTAGGGCTGTTTATTCTTTGCGAGGATACTCCTATCCTAGTTATATTTGATGTTTATTAGTATATTTTATCATCGTTTTATATATATAATATTTATTGTATATATTGTTATGTATTTTATATTTTTATGTCTAAGTAATATTGTGTATGATATATTGTACACTTGACAGCCCAATATCTCTCTCCTTTCTTCCTGTCCATCCAAAGGTTGTCTGGAAGAGATCGCCCTGTGCGATAAGACCGCCCATTGTACATGTATCTTTTTAAATTTTTATCTCTATGTATGTATTATGTGGTGTACAATAAAGAGTATATAAATAAAATAAATAAATACTTCACAAATTCTGTAAGTTTGTGAAAGCAAATTATAAATAGAAGAAGAGGAACATAATGTGAAAAATTATAAGTAACTTACAGTTAAAATAACATCATAGATAGCCGCTAAGTTCTCACTGATGAGCTTTGATTACCTCATAGACCGATACAATGCAGTCTTGAGACACGACTGCTACAACAACCACATTTAGCAAACAGCACAGTACCATTTACTGATGGTTATATTTAGAAAGAAAGAAAGAAATATTTATACTGTTGCTTCTTGCACTTAATTTTATAATAGCCATGGTACGAGACCGGGTGGTATTTCCTTCAGCGTAAAATATACTTATCCAAAAGTTACTCAAAACATCTAAATGAAGGGTTTCAAGCATTATTATGAAGTTAAAAGTTCCAAGCTAGTTACTATTCACCGTACTTATTGAAGAACAGATGTTCGGCAGAGAAGTTTCCCATTCATCAAGAAGAGTTAGGACATTAGTTCTGTCCATGTTAATGAACTACTTGGAAGTGTAATGGTCAGCTAAAACTTTGCGTTGTTTAGATGTAGATAAGCTTCGATGTGTCCATTTGGTGTTCGGATTAAAATATAGGGACACAAATCGCCTCCCGTGGATGTGGGTGGGCAGCGGCGTCCTTTATATGGGACTGCAGCTATACTGCATTCACCAACCCGCCTGACCAGCGTGGTGAGTACTGACAGATTCCCCCCAAAATGATGACATACGGAAGTAACCAGTGGTCTAATGGTGGAGACTTTTGTTCAGCAGTGGAAAATTGAAGTCATAATTTTGGCCGAATGAAGTCCACTGCTGGACACAGGCCTCCCCCAAAGATCACCACAACCACCGATATGGATGTGTTGTGGGCTCATTGGGGGGTTTTGCCATAATCGCTACGCTTGGCAGGCGGGTTGGCGATCGCAGTTGAGTTGTTAATGTACTCGAAGGACGCTGCTCCCCATCCTTCGGCTAATCCCTTAGTCGACTTTTACGACACCCACGGGAGGAGATGGGGTGGTGGTATTCTGAGCCGGCACCACACGGCAAAATTGAAGTGTCTGTTTGTAATGTAAATATAACAGCTTTTCACTAAATACATATGAAAGTAAACAAGGTAACATAAAAAATAAAAAAATTGCCTGTCGGTCTGTCAGTTTGTTCCCACTAATCTCCGAAATGGCTGGACTGATTTTTACGGGACTTTCACTGGCAGATAGCTGATGTTATAAGGAATAACTCAGGCTACTTATATTTATAGAAAAATATTCTGGTACCGCACAAAAAATTAAAACCCGTGAAGTCCAATATAACATACACTATGTCAAGTGTCTATGCCGAAGTACTCTAAATTATATATAAATAGTCGCATTTATTTTAAATTAAATGGTGGGTGAAACCGTGGTGAAACCAGCGATTTATGTAATCAGCTATGCTAAACATGGGATTTCAAAGATGGTGAAGTTTTTAATGTATTTCATTAAGACTTTATTTTGAACTAGCTGGGACACGCGGTTTCACCCGCGTTTAATAATTTAAAATAAACTTCGACATAGAATATATGTATTGGATTTCAAGGGTATTTTTTTAAGCGGAAAGTACCTAAAGTTATACCTTATAACATCAGCTATCTGCCAGTGAAAGTCCTGTCAAAATCGGTCCAGCCGTTTCGGAGATTACCCGGAACAAACAGACAGACAGACAAAAAAAATAAAAATTGTTATTTTGTTGTAGGTATCGTATATACTTTCATATGCATTTAGTAAAAAGCTGTTATTTTGACATTACAAACAGACACTTCAATTTTATTTATTTGTATAGTTTCAATAAAAAAATCCATAATAATTATATAAACCATCTCTGTTCTTAAATAATGTAACTTGGATTTTATAGCGACAATTTCAGATGATTACACACATAGTGATCTACTCACAAAGTAGTTGAAATGAGGATTCCATATATTGTGAATGTGTACTTACACGTAATAATCACACGTACTAATGAAACGTTGTTTGTCACACAGTTTCGTGAAAACGAATGTGGGATGAACCTCCAATCACAAAAAAACACAAACACTGCTGCTCGCTGCGATTCAAGTCAACAATAGTAACAATATGTATGTAGTGGCGTATATAAAACATTAAACCTACTCACCCATTTTCGAATGATATAGATCCACCAATTTGCTTCATTCAATACGGAAATATATTTTCCTTTAGAAATGGTAGCTTCAAAACAATTTTTACCTCAACAGAAATTCGAAACCTGTTCCATCTGATTTGTATTTTCACAGAGTGCATTGTCATGGGATTGTCTATGAAAAATGTAAAAATGTTTCTATCTCACGTACATATTGTTCGAGCTGCCGAGCTGAACTTATTATGGATGCTGTGATGCAAGTTTCACTTCAGGGCGTGAATCACCCAATGCAGTACAAAAGAGCAAGGTCGGTTGTAGTAAGCGAGGGGTTACAGTGCAAGTGCAGTAAGCCAGGTTGAAATTAATAGGCAAACATTGTGACTGATCCAGTTAGGTAAGTCCGACTTCAAGAAAGAGGTCAATCGTCGAATCCGACTCGGCTGGGCAGCGTTTGGGAAACTTCGCAACGTCTTTTCGTCAACAAGACGCAAGTGTGTGTTACCAGTGATGACATATGGAACAGAGACGTGGTCACTCACAATGGGCCTCATAAGAAAGCTCAAGGTCACTCAGCGAGCTATGGAGAGAGCTATGCTTGGTATTTCTCTACGAGATCGAATCAGAAATGAGGAGATCCGTAGAAGAACTAAAGTTGTCGACATAACTGAAAGGATTAGTAAACCGAAGTGGCAATGGGCAGGGCACATTGCTCGTAGAACTGATGGCCGCTGGGGCACAAAGGTTCTCGAATGGAGACCGCGCACCGGAAAATGCAACGTGGGACGACCTCCAACGAGGTGGACAGACGACCTGGTGAAGGTCGCTGGGAGTCGTTGGATGAGGGCCGCATGTAACCGCTCGTTGTGGAAATCTAAGGGGAGGCCTTTGTTCAGCAGTGGACGTCCTGTGGCTAATATGATGATTGTGATTGAACGGCTCCTACGAAACATCGTTCGGTCAGCTTCGTGACTCGTCGGCTCTCTCCGCCTCACTGCAGCTACACTCGCGACTTTGCTTATCTGTATTGGTGTCAATTTAATTGTAAAAATGTATACATTTTTTGAAATCATTCTTTCTTTTGTACATACTTTATTAAATAATTAAGGATTTTAACGTATGCCATGCGTTTTAATTATTTTTTTCTGAATATGTAGTTTTCGCTCTGTAGAAATAGCCATTATTGAAGCAGGTACTTAGTTTAAGTTCTTTATCACCATCCGAAGGTCCATTAAGAATTTTAATATCTAGCGCGTCTCCTAATTTGTCCAATATGTTTGGTAACTTTCAAAATGTGGAATTGATATACTTATATCCCATTGAACCTCAAAAACACAGTTGATTTGATTCGCTCAACTCCTTCCACAGCGGCGTGCTGTTGGTTTCAGCAATAGCTCTGAAACTTTTTCAGTGTGCGCCTGAGACTAACGAGTTGCCGAAACTAGCGGTAATGGTCGGAACGCGGCCGAGTTCTCAACTCCCGCCCGATTTGTTCACGCTGTGTTCCAAGCTGAGATACTGGTAAACAGTTTTTAATGTCTACGATATTCCACTTATGTTGTTTTATGGGAAAAGTTGTTTTTTGGTGAGCTATGAAGGTTTTTGATGTGGATTTTTTTAAAGATATGCGGCGGGCTACCAGCGATTTTCTGTTCTTTGTTGTTTGTGTATGGGTACAGTTTGTTTTGTAGTGCAAATGTAGTGCATATGATATAATATGTCACGTTGGGTATAAGAGTTTGCTGGTTACAAAGCAAGAATCTCTTCATTCGTCTAGCGGCTGCAAGCGCAGCTTTCCAGCCGCTGGATAGTCTGGAACTTTGACCAACGGTGACTATGTTGTTGGTTAAATAACCTTAGTTGCTCAGAAAATTTTTGAAATAAGGAAAATGTGTCCTGTGCCCCGTGTGACATATTAACGACTAGCTGGGACCCGCGGTTTCACCCACGTTTAATTTAAAAGAAATTTAGAGTACTTCGACATAGACACTTGACATAGAATATATATGTTGGATTTCAAAGGTTTTGTTGTTTTCGCGCGGAACCCTAAATATTTTTCTAAAATAAAAGTAGCCTAAGTTATTCCTTATAACGTCAGCTACCTGCCAGTGAGTCCTGTCAAAATCGGTCCAGCCGTTTCGGAGATTACCCGGAACAAACAGACAGACAGACAAAAAATGTAAAAGTTGTTTTTTTTTTGCTATAGGTACCGTATATACTTTCATATGCATTTAGTAAAAAGCTGTTATTTTGACATTACAAACAGACACTTCAATTTTGTTTATTTGTATAGAAGATAGCTGAGCTCAGCTTAACCTTACAGGAAATATGGGATTGATATATTAAACATGTAATTGACATACTAGGAAATCAGTAAACGGCACCGACCATAATAATTTGGTACCGTGATGAAATAGCACTTTGAATTGGCTAACTGCCACCAAATAACTCGCAAGGCAGTCTTCAGTCTTTGTCTGTTTCACACCAAATAACTGCCTTGCGAGTTATTTGGTGTGAAACAGACAAAGATAGTTACAGAGTACCATCGGTTGCGATCTCTACATCCTTCACTGGCTTCGTTAATTGTTTTGAAATGGTAGCTACTATGCAGGTGTAGAACCAAGACGTAGGTAACAATTTCAGGTCATCAAGACTCTCTATAATAAGCTATGCTAAACATGGGATTTCAAAGATGGTGAAGTTTTTTTAATTTATTTCATTAAGACTTTATTTTGAACTAGCTGGGACCCGAGGTTTCACCCGCGTTTAATTTAAAATAAATGTAGTGTACTTCGACATAGAATATATGTATTGGATTTCAAGGGTATTTTTTTAAGCGGAACCCTAATTATTTTTCAGAAATAAAAGTACCTTAAGTTATTCCTTATAACATCAGCTATCTGCGAGTGAAGGTCCTGTCAAAATCGGTCCAGCCGATTCGGATATTACCCGGAACAAACAGACAGACTGACAAAAAAATTAAAAATTGTTTTTTGTTGTAGGTATCGTAAATACTTTCAAAATAACAGCTTTTTACTAAATGCATGTGGCCTTTAGTAAAAAGCTGTTATTTTGACATTACAAACAGATACTTCAATTTTATTTATTTGTATAGATGCCGTGTGGTGCCGGCTCAGAATGCCACCACCCCATCTCCTCCCATGGGTGTCGTAAAAGTCGACTAAGGGATTAGCCGGAGGATGGGCAGCAGCGTCCTTCGAGTACATTAACAACTCAACTGCGATCGCCAACCTGCCTGCCAAGCGTGGCGATTATGGCAAAACCCCCCAATGAGCGAGGACACATACATATCGGTGGTTGTGGTGATCTTTGGGGGAGGCCTGTGTCCAGCAATTCAATTAAAAAATCCAGAATAATTATATAAAATTATATAACCAAATAACTCGCAAGGCAGTTATTTGGTGTGAAACAGACAAAGATAGTTACAGAGTACCATCGGTTGCGGTCTTTACATCCTTCACTGGCTTCGTTAATTGTTTTGAAATGGTAGCTACTATGCAGGTATAGAACCAAGACGTAGGTAACAATTTCAGGTCATCAAGCCAGTCTACTTTGCCTGAAACCAAACTGTACACGGACCACAAGGGGCAGTGCAATTTGGGTCAAGTGAGGTAAAATAGATTATCGTTATCACTTGTCTGAGGTTAAAGGGTTATTCAAATAATTTTAATTTACGGACGTGATATTTGCCTGGCAGTTTCGGTATGTCATGCTTACTTAAGTGTCCTGCTTATGGTGGCGTCGTGTGTCGGGTCACCGAGTTTCCCTACAATATGGTTGAGCTGAGCGACGCTGATGTATGAGTCCTGCTCGAGAACGAGTACCGTTTGTTGGGATTGGTCATGCGCCATGATAATTGAATCATAAACTTGAATAAGTATAACAATCAGGCTTGTTTAGTGTAGACTTTTTAAGAACTTTAGACTCATTTCTTTAATTGCATAGAAAGTGGGGCAGGGTGGGGGGGTAGTAAAAGGCTTCCGCTAACGCCACGTTGTGTGTTAGACTTGCACACTGCGGCAGGTTATTATTGTATACGACCCGTTCCCGTGACCGGACAACAATTGTATAGGCATAACTTACCACCAGTAGAATGACACAGTTGTGGAAATCTATGGGTGAGGCCTTTGTTGACATTGTATGGCCGATATGATGACCATGTACCTGCCACTGTCGACCCGACCAACTCTTTAGTATACCCTCTAAGGATTCATAATGGAATGTAATCGGTACCGGGACCAGAGGCTGAGTATGATGTCTGATATGAGTTTACACAATGGCCAATTAAATGTACTCTTACCTTGTATGGCTGGCCTGCCATTGTCTGACGAATGCAAGCATATTTGGTTTTTCCTGAAAATGTGTTTAAAGGTGAGGCAGGAAAGGATAGGGTAGACGGAATTACATTATAAGCGAGTAAGTGCTGGTATAGTGTGGTGTGTGCCATGTGTGTTGTTACTGCGACTTGCATGTCACACATCGTATTGTATCGTGAATGATCCCATCAGGCTGGCATAGTCACCTAGAGTGTACTGAAGCCTCATAAATTAGAAAAAAAAAAAACTAGGATTCATAAACCAAAACACGCGCGCACTTTTGTAAACCACAAAATAAATCGAAACGAAATTAGATCTATTTTTCAATATTCATTGACTCAACAAAATCAAACACCAATTTGACTACGCGAAGGGTCCATTTTGGGAGCATCGACGAAGATTTAACCCCATAATGACGGGCAGCCCTCTGAATCCACTGTCGGTCAAAATGCGAGTTTTATCACTGGCCCGGATTAATTCGGAATCAATTACGGCCGACGGGGTCCCCATTACATAAACAGAGAACTCATTTAACGTGAACAGGGATGGTTTTAGACTGTAGCGTAATAGATTTGTAGATTAAAGTGTTTATATATCTATACATTAAAATAAAAAACCTAAAACTTAAAATCCCATTCCACAAAATTTATTGATAACTCCTTTACGGTTCAGGCCGCTCGTTTGTGGAATGCATTACCAGTTTTAATAAGACGAGCTCAGTCAATATCAGTGTTCAAAAGACTAGTGAGGGAACATTACTTGTCACTGTGATTATTTTTGCGTAGAATTTACTATTACCTTACATCTGTAGTAACTGCTTATCGATATTTTGTCGAATTAATTAAAGAGTATTTGTATATGTGTAGGTATATATAAATGTTTGTGTATTTATATATCCATATTGTGTATAGTCTTCCATTATTTATATATTTAGTATAGTATACGTAATTTAGTTATTTCATTATGTATCTGTGTGCACCATCAACTGCCGCATATATTATCCAGTTAAGTATTTCTCCATCCTAAGGTTGCTTGGAAGAAATCGCCGAGCGCGATAAGGCCGAAAAGGCTCGAAAACATACTTATAAGCACTATTGTTTTTATTACCTTCAACGATTGGTGTACAATAAAGAGTATAATAAATAAATAAACATTTCCACTTTTTTGGATCACACACATCAGCCCGTAATGTCCACTACTGAACATCAGCTTCGCAATGATCACTAAAATGTGTGGTCATATGGGATATTGCCATCATCACCACGCTTGGCCGGCGGATTGATGATCACAGTCTGTTGTGCTCATCATCATTATCATTTCAGCCGAATAAAGTCCTCCGCTGAACACAGGTCTCCCCCAAAGACCGCCACAACGACCGATAAGAGTATGTTGTGTGCTCATTGAGTGTTGAGAATAAACTAAACGAACCCATGAATGTAAAAAGCGACTAAGGGTTGATATCAAGATGATGGGCAGCATCTCCTCCTTCATTCAAATGGTTAGTGGCTAACCGTGTCAGAGTAGTCCAGAAGTGAAGAGTAGTCCGCCCAAAAGCCTCCGACTTGGTTAAACAACTGCCGTCTAATCACAACAACTGGGACTAACGATTTTACGTGTCCTCCAAAACACGGATACGCTTAGTCCAAATACAACTCGCCGTGTGATGCCGGCTCAGAATATCACCACCCTATCTCCTCCCGTGGGTGTCGTAAACGTCGACTAAGGGATTAGCTGGAGGATGAGTAGCAGCATCCTTCGAGTACATTAACAACTCAACTGCGATTGCCAACCCGTCTGATACGTCCAAGCGTGGCGATTATTGCAAAACCCCCCAATGAGCCCACAACACACCCATATCGGTCGTTGCGGTGATCTATGGGGGAGGCCTGTGTCCAGCAGTGGACTTCATTCGGCCGAAATGATGAAGGTGCATTTTGCATGCACAGATTAATGTGAAAATAATATTTTGAGTAATCTCGACGTTTCAATCAAGTTGCGTTGACGAGTCACGAGTAGACTACATAAGGTATTATTTTAATAATCCACGATATTTTGCATGGCACCGTAGTGAATGCTAAAGATGATGTACCCACCACACAAAATGAATTTGACGGTGAAAAATTAGTTTCTTTCTTTTGTGCGGCGCCGACGTTCGCCTGTTTCGTTTGACGTTGCCGACTACCTAAATAGGTCGGCAGGCCGCGACCACCATTTTATTACTAGATGCAAGTGGATATTATCATAACTTACTAGAAGAACCAGTAAGTAATGTCAAAGTCAAAGTATTTTATTTCAAATAAACCAAATATTGGCACTTATGAAACGTCAGAATCTAAGTTGCACGGTTCCAAATAGTTGATCTCGTGGAGAAGAGCCGGCAAGAAACTCCATGGATACTCTTTTAAAATAATTGAGAATACAATGTTGATTAATAAATATTGTAAAACATATACCGAGAAAAATGTAGGTCAATGTGTTAGACAATAATATAATAATAATAGTTTATTTGCCGTGGCAGTTAACGGCTGACCAGTCCCAACAGACGGCACCCGTTCACGAGCATGACGCATGCATCAGCATCGCTTAGCTCAACCATATTGAAATGAAAGGAGTGAATTATAAAAAATGCTGACAAAAATACAACTGATTTATTTTTTAGTGATACCTACATTATCGTCAACATTCACATAGGCTGTAGGCAAAATATCGTAGACTAATAAAGTAAGACCTTGTATATAGGTATTTTTCAATACCAGCGTGATGTCTTCTATTCCAACAAACATTGTAGAATAAAAATCTATATTATCATCAACACTTGGGTGTGATAGATGGACATACTGACCTTAGCCCTGCAAAGAGGTCAGCAAATAATTGCAGCCGGCAATTTTATTTTATTTTGCCTCTGATTTCCACTATTCAATTATCTGTATGGCTGAGTGCTTATGTGATTGGGATGTGGGGATTTATACAGAGGGCTTAGGGGAGAAGCCTCTGCTTCTAGTAAGGGTTTAGGAGTTTATTATTATAAGAAAGAAAAGAAAAGAAAGAATGTTTTTTTGGTTGGACAGCAACAACAATACTTATGATAGTTATACCTATTACATATAAAGTTCAAATAACAATATAATAATCACGTAGGTACATT
Organism: Diloba caeruleocephala; assembly: GCA_947459985.1. Taxonomy (NCBI): domain Eukaryota; kingdom Metazoa; phylum Arthropoda; class Insecta; order Lepidoptera; family Noctuidae; genus Diloba; species Diloba caeruleocephala. The sequence goes on from OX381610.1 coordinate 2,455,752, forward strand.
GGTTACAAATAATTTTTACTGTGCCAACAAAGGTCCCCCATTCAGCTATATGCTACAAAACAGCAAGGCGGTCTTGCAGCGCTGGTTTTCGATAAAACAGCAAGGCGGTCTTGCAGCGCTGGTTTTCGATAAAACAGCAAGGCGGTCTTGCAGCGCTGGTTTTCGATAAAACAGCAAGGCGGTCTTGCAGCGCTGGTTTTCGATAAAACAGCAAGGCGGTCTTGCAGCGCTGGTTTTCGATAAAACAGCAAGGCGGTCTTGCAGCGCTGGTTTTCGATGGGTGACCCGTATGACGTACGGACATTACAGCGGTGCACAGAGGAAGTTACTAGTATGTTATGCAAGGACAAAAAATAAATAAAGAGAATTCTTTAAATATGTGCGTGTTCTATGTATTGTATGTGTATAGAGTTGTCTATTATCCACGAAGTGAAATTTATCGCATTCCATGCAGTTCTCCCCGTGATAGAACTAATAAATGTCCGCGATAGTGCCGAACCGACACACCGCCACGCCGCACCGCCGCTCGCGCACTGATCCGATCAGGAGTATGGATCACTTCTTATGGGTGCTCAAAGTAATTGGTGCTGCAGAGGTCATACCTCGTTTTTTGATTGATTAAGAGTGCCAAGAATATTACCGAAGGATCATGCGTGGCGCGGTAAAAAAATCAATTTTACCTTGAGTAAGACAGGGCAGGTGAAGAACGAGAGAGCGTATCAATCAAATGTTGTAACTCGCTATTGCACCATTGTGAGGGATGAAAAATCGATCATCATCACCATATAAGCCAAAAGGACGTCTACTGCTGAACAAAGGCCTCCCCCATAAATTTCTACAGCGACTGGTTACCTGTCAGCTGAATCCAACAACTCCCAGTGCCCTTCACCAGGTCGTCGTTCATCTCGTTGGAGGTCCTCCCATGCTGCATTTTTCGGTGCGCCGTCTCCACTCAAGAATATTTTGCTCCGATGGCCAACAAGCCATGGATGGCCAATTCAAGAAGCAATGTGTAAAATCGTAATACTATTATTATTTCAAGTATTTGTTCGTACTTGCCGTGTGGTGCTGGCTCAGAATACCACCACCCCATCTCCTCCCATGGGTGTCGTAAAAGTTGACTAAGGGATTAGACGGAGGATGGGCGGCAGTGTCCTTCGAATACATTAACTACTCAACTGCAATCGCCAACCCGCCTGCGAAGCGTGGCGATTATCGCAAAACCCCCCAATAAGCACACAACACACCGATATCCGTTGCTGTGGTGATCTTTGAGGGAGCCCTGTGTCCAGCAGTGGACTTTATTCGGCCGAAATGAATCCGTTTATAATTGTTTTATTACAACGCAAATTTAGGCACTTTTAGTAAACACAGTAACCACCACTGTGGCTGTCGACAAACATAAAAAACATCTTCCGCAACGTGACGTAGACGCAAGAGGGTGGGAATTTCAAACATCATTTTCACGAAAAGCAAACTAAGTGGTAAGTCTTGGAGCCCTCGAGAAAGGGTGAGACGTGTTTATTTCCCAAATTCAAAAACCAATATTTGCTTAGGTGAGAGCGGGCCAACAAAAATATGATACGCACCGATGCGATTATATATATGGCTGGGGAGGTGTAGGTTATGCGAACACTGATAACAAGGCTACCTATGTATATCATTATATACATATTTTTCATCAAATTTATCGCCCGCGGACTCTGAGACCACCGCTTGGATTCTAAGCGACCAATATTTGAGTCGGGTCTACTGTGACCGTATGTTACAAACGGATTCTTACATGTTTTTCTAACAAAATACGAGCGTTACCTTAATGTTAGGCTGAACAAAAACATCATGATCATTTCGGCCGAATGGAGTACACTGCTGGACACAGGCCTCCCCCAAAGACACACTGTGTGTGACACAACGACCGATAAGAGTGTTGTGGGGTTATTGGGGGGTTTTGCCATAATCGCCACGCTTGGCAGACGGGTTGGCGATAGCAGTTAAGTTGTTAATGTACTCGAAGGACGCTGCTGCCTTTCCTCCGGCTAATCCCTTAGTCGACTTTTACGACACCCACGGGAGGAGATGGGGTGGTGATATTCTGAGCCGGCACCATACGGCACAAACAAAAACTTACTAACATGTTATCCGAGATAGATGGAAAACATCCCGCGTTTGCCTGCCTGTTTATTCCGCTTATTCGACCGTTGCTTTCGAACATCGCAGACGTCTCTCGGAGCTCACTCGCGTTTCTCATTCGCGTTTGTTTAAATAGTCGGCCGAAAGTGTTTCAATATTTAAAGGCTTTGTCAAAGAAAGAGCGCATCGTCGGCCCTACCGCAGCGCAGCGTGTGTATTTCTGCTATAATATAGTAAAACATACAAGGGATGTCAATAATTTTTTGAAAGGAGTATATCCATATGGAGTTTCTTGCAGTCTCTTCTCCATAGGTCCCACTTTTCTGAACTTTACTGTAGACTTTTTGTAAGAGCCTATTTGGGCATGAGATGATCTCGCGTGGAGAGGGTTCCAAAATTGCTGAATATATTGTCTATTGTTGAATTGGGTCTTGTACCAATAACTTATCCCAAGAACAAACTTAACATTGTAGTTGAAAAACACGTTTTCCCATCCGTTCCAACCGCAAACGTAAGTTTGTACGCAGAATATTGTAAGATTTACTATGTTATTTTCAGACCACAGGCTTCTTATAGGTTTTCCTGTAATCTACAGGTGAAGAGAATCTATTACTTATATATTTTCAAAATATTAGGCTAAGTAGTTTTGGAGATAAGGGATAAGATAAGATAACATTTTGACCCACCTCGACGTTTCGGAACGGGCGGAGATTAGAGAGTCTTTGCCTACAGTCAATGCAACTTGGCCGAAACATCCAGGCTAGTCAAAATACTGTTTTGATTTATCTGTGCGCGAAAAGTCCCGAAATCATATATATCTTATTTGAGTGAAATTCGCAATAGTTTAAAAACTTATGTCTTATGAATTGTAAAAAGATAACATCGTCACCATTTCAGCCCATAAACTTCCACTGCTGGACACAGACTTCCCGCAAAGATGGCCACGATGTCTGGTCAGTGGTGTGACTATTGGTGATTTTAACATAATCTTGGCTTGGCGGTTTGGCAATCGATACAGCTTATGTTAAACAATATTATACATTAACATCGTTAGTGTAAGAATTAGTTAGATAATGTGTTAAGTTCCTATGGTAACGAAACAGTTGTTTCTTATTGTTTTAAAAAGAAAATAAATAAACTGTAAAAATAGTGATGTCCGAATCTAGAAGGTACCACCACTCCATCTCCTCTCGTGGTCGTAAAAGGCAACTAAGGGCGTCCTCTCTTGATTCTGGTTTTTATCATTGCGAGGCCTTTTTTTTATTGATGTCCAGTGGAAATTCTACATGAACTTCCGTCACCCTGGGGAAGGGCGAAGGGGTATGCCGGACTCCTACCGGCTAAAACCACTGGAGCGATCATCTTCGGCACCGAAGAGGGGCTCCAGGTCCTCGTAAGATCACACTAGAGCCCCCCCAGTGATGCCACGCCTTAAGCACATCTCGGAGGGGATGAATGTAAAGCGGTCACCCCCTCTAGCGGAGGGAAGGCGACTGTAAAAAGGTCGCCCCCCAGGCACCTCTCGGGGAGGATTGTAAAGGATCCCCCCAAGCCTCGCTGTGCGCTGCGCCACCGTCTTCCCGGGGGTCGGTCGGTGTGAGCACACAGACTCCCCAATCTGCGCGCCCGCGACCCCCGAGGCCCCCTACCATGTAACGACGGCAGAGGGGTCATTCCGAGGCCTGCTGGTAGAAAAGTTAGATTTGGGTTGTGCTCGCCTTTATACATGATTGTTTTTAACAATCTATGTATTATAATATTATACATATAGCACCACTCCATCCCCTCCCGTGGACGTCGTAAGCGGCGATAAAGGACTATAACCAGAGGGATGGGCAGCAGCGTCCCTTTTGTGGAGCAGTAGCCATTCTGCGCTAACCAACGAGTACCTACTGGCCGTTGGCCGTTGTTCAACATAGGACGTTTTTTGGCTGATATGATGAAGAAAAATATCTGACATATAATCGCTTTACCCAATACTAGCAAGTGAATAAAGTAGCATATCCATATCTGGACCTTCTTAGTCAGGAAGAGCTTTTCATACAATTTCTGAAACTACTACTAAAGCTTTAAACGCTTGTAGAATAACTTGTAGAAGCCCACATGTTTATGGCTGCAGTGTCACAAGTTCTAAAGGAAAATAATAAATTTGGCATTTTGCGGAAAATGCGGTCAAGAAATGGTCTGTTGCATTTGGCATGAAGTAACGGTGCCAAGATAAATTGACGTACTGGAAACTATTCAGGTATTTCGATTTTTGAGGATCATAACAGGTATTGCTCTTAAAATATTAAGAAAAAAGCAGAAAAGATTGAAATAAATAAAAAATACTTTATGTTCACTAATAACAACGACCTTTTTTTATTGGTGTCCAGTGGAAATTCTACATAATTCTACATGGAACTTCCTTCGCCCCGGGGAAGGGCGAAGGGGCATGCCGGACTCCTACCGGCTAAAACCACTGGAGCGGTCATCTCCGGCACCGAAGGGGGCTCCAGGTCCTCGTAAGATCACACTAGAGCCACCCATTGGTGCCACGCCTTTAGGCACATCTCGAAGGGGAATAACAACGACCTAATTGGTTGTCTTTTTGTCCAAATAATCACCGTTTTAAAGGTAGCTGTTGTAAATATTATCGAAATAAGATAACAACGTTAGCGTTCCATATAATTATAATTGCCGTGTGGTGCCGGCTAAGAATATCACCACCCCATCTCATCCCGTGGGTGTCGTATAAGGTGACTATGGGATTAGCCGGGGGATGTGCAGCAGCATCCTTCAAGTATATTTATAACCCTCCAATGAGCCCACAACACACCCATATCGATCATTGTGGTGATCTTTGGGGGAGGCCTGTGTCCAGCAGTGGACTTCATTCGGCCGAAATGATGATGATGAGATGTTGCTGGACATTTACCTGGATTCTTAATTTTTTACATATTTTTATTTAATAATCAATAATGACATCATCATTTCGGCCGAATAAAGTCCACTGCTGGACACAGGCCTCCCCCAAAGATCACCATAACCACCGAAATGGATGTGTTGTGGGCTCATTGGGGGGTTTTGCCATAATCGCCACGCTTGGCAGGCGGGTTGGCGATCGCAGTTGAGTTGTTAATGTACTCGAAGGACGCTGCTGCCCATCCTCCGGCTAATCCCTTAGTCGACTTTTACGACACCCATGGGAGGAGATGGGGTGGTGGCATTCTGCGCTGGCACCACACGGCAAAATAATAATGACATAGGTGCCTCTAATTACACCCACTGTATCAGATGAGTTTCTGTTTAAACCAGTGACCACGTGACTCCAATGAGACACCATCCACTTTCTACAAACAAACTGTAAGTTTCCTAATCTACACGAAGGAGAGGTTTTGTAATCAATTTTAACTTTCCGACTTAATACAGCCAAAGAAACAATTAAATAAATAAACTGAATCTTAACAGAATTTGCAAATTCCGGTGCTGCGAATACCCCTACAATATTTTGTAAGAAATAATTGAAAATAAAAGATTCTGTTCTCAAAATATTTTAATTCTTCTTAAACGAAATTAAACACAGAACGGCCTTTTAATGCTCAAGGGGTCTTCATACCCTCCGGTTGAAATATAATGGTCTTATTGTAAAAACACTGCTAGGAAAGTTAGACTGGCACTTTGGTTCCGTATTTCCAGCAAAGAATAGATTCTCACCCATGGGTGCTATAAAAAGCGTCTGAAGGGTTGATATCAGAAGACGGGCATCAACATTCTCATCATCATATCAGCCAAAAACGACCACTGCTGAACAAAAGGCCTCCCCCATAAATTTCAACAACAACCAGTTACATGTTTCGCCCTTTTGGGGGGAACTGATACAGTCGGCTGCTGCGCTCCGGGTCGTGGGTTCGATTCCCACACGGAACAAATATTTGTATGATCTGCAGGTAGTTGCTCCGGGTCTGGGTGTATTGTATGTGGGATTTATGTCTGTAAAACGCACCCACGATACAGGAGAAATCCTGGTGTGGAGCAAACTTTTTTTTAAAAAAACGGAAAAAAAACACATTTCAAAGAGTTGAAAATTTTAACTTTTCCGTGTTTATATATTTACGAAACCTTACTGTTTGTTAAGTCTAATTTCCATTTATTTGAGCATCGCACTAGAAAGCGTCATTTGGCCAAATTATGCACTCGGCCTTCTAAGACAGCACTCTTACATAAAAGTATATTTTGCATGGCTCCAAAAATGTACAACAGAATGCCAATTTATTTAAGAAACGAAAGTAGCTTCAGTTTGTTTAAAAAGAGGTTGCACGCTCTACTTATGGAAAATCATACTATTCAGTCACAGAGTATATGGAGGATATTGATTAGATAAATTAATTGTACTAAAATTATGTTCCATTTTTTATTAGAATTGTTACTGTTATTACTACTATTTGACATTTTATATAATTATTTCTTGACATGTGCTATATTTTGATTAAGTGATTGTGAACTAAATGATTTGAATGTGTTTGATTAATAATGTGAAATTTTGGATGCTCAAAGGCTGATTATGGTGATTTTTTTTTTATACGTAACATGTTCTGTGAAAGAATTGAACTGCAAATAAAGAATTGAAATTGAAATTGAGTGCAGTATGGCTATTGTTTCACAGAAGGTACACTGCTGCCCATCACTCTGTGCTTTAATCTTAATCCAGATACCACACTCAAAAACCTATAGATTAAGTTTCAATCAAATGTACAACGAAAACAAACTTTCTTTTTTAATGTATGTACACTGTTTACTCCGAGATTTGTCGATTTAAGCGATTCTTTTCTTAATAGGTGCAGAATTGTTCGAATTAGTTTCATATAAATTTCATTACATTTGATTGAGTAGTTTTTTAACCAGCTTCAATAAACAGGTTTAATTTGGCTGCGCTTACCTAGATGATGTCTTAATAGTTTCGATTTTTAGAATTATTTTTAGTGTTGGATACGGATACCAAACCTTTGTTTTACACTAAAAGGAAACAAATAAAACATTTTAATAAAAAAAAATACCGACTAAAATGAAAAAAATAACTTAATTTATGAAGACGGGCGGGGCCCATAAATATAAGTCGCTGGTCTGCATGAACCATGGTTGGGGCATACCTCGCCCCGCCGGACTTCATAACGAAAGTTATTTTTTCATTTTAGTGGTTGTATTGTCATATTGAATTTTGAAGACGGATTTTTTTTTTTGTAAATTTTTTTTTAACTTATAGAAAAAAGTAGGATGCAGAAGTATGTATACAAACATGCATTAACATTCTTATAACAAGGCGCGGGCACGCAAAATATACACACCCGTATTTCTTGTCTAATATGGTCGAAAAAAAACATTTGTTTTAACAGTATCTACTAATGTTGGGTGCTTAATTCATTAGCTCCGCCTAAATCACCAATAAATTCACTTAGCCCTCGTTAAGGGTGATCGGCAAAGAAATTTATTTTCACGCCATCGCCAATAGGAGTGTTCAATTACCTTTCTTATTGAAAATCAGCTGAAGTGAATATTTGATCTTTCGCACTGATTTGGAATATAAAGAAGTTAGGTGGCTCAGAATACCACCTCCCCATTTCCTCCCGTGGGTGTCGTAAAAGTCGACTAAGGGATTAGCCAGAGGATGGGCAGCAGCATCCTTCGAATACATTAACAACTCAACTGCGATCGCCAACCCGCCTGCCGAGCGTGGCGATTATGGCAAAACCCCCCAATGAGCCCACAACACACTTATATCGTTGTGGTAATCTTTGGGGGAGGCCTATGTCCAGCAGTGAATTTGGCCGAAATGATGATGATGAGGTGATCGTATCTTTTCAAAAAAGTGCCACTAGATCTTTTAGGGAATTTCTCTTGGACCTACTCCGCCTTAGGAGGGATGGAGAGGCCGATACCGGGCTCTTGCCAACTAAATCCCTACGGTATTCCTTCTAATTACCTTTTTTTTTATTGATGTCCAGTGGAAATTCTACATGGAACTTCCTTCACCCGGGGAAGGGTTAAAAGACGAAGAAATAATTGATGAAGCCTTAGATTCAAAAACACAAACTTTCACAGTTATAATTTGATATGATCACTCTGGTACATAAACGCATTGTAACAAGAGGAGGAGTAAAGAAAATCTAGGAAAACCAGCCAGAAGATAGATAATTTAAAAATAAAAAAGGTTTAAATTGGCATAATACATGAAAGAATACGAACAGAATTGGTATACGTTTCCACTAATCTGTGGACTTACCGCACGTACATGGTTATATCCGTGACCTTCATCCCCGTCTGGAGACAGAGGTGTAGACGAATTTAACTTAACCTTCTTCAAACAATTTATTAATTTGTAAAAACTTCTATTTTATGTTCATTTGTATTTAATTCCATTAGCAACAATGTTCATTAACGAACGGAATTTTCTTTGATGAAATAATACAAGTAATGAGAGCTTTAATCCTCTTAGCTTTAATACATGCCTGCAAAGAGAAAAGCAGGTAGATATTATATCTGTCGACGGATAATACGATAATCACAGAAATAATCTCTACTTGATTAAATTAACGTGATTGTGTAAATTTGTGCCTTATATTTATAAGACAGCATGACGATAGGCTTCTTTGCAGGTCAGATAATCTGTCGCTGACTCTGCCAGCCAACATTGTGTCTTTTGTATCGACGCCGTCGAGATATTTTTAGGATTTACGTTTTATAGGCCATCGTTATATCATGTAAGCCCCAATTGCCATCTGTTGAGTAAAGACCTATCAATGGCCGCTACAGTGAAAGAACATAGAGGATACTGCCATTTTTTGTTACAACATTATGGGCTTAGGCAGGCTTAAAAATCAAAAATCATATTTATAAAATTGGCAATCATAGGTTGAGATTAATGAGGTTAAGTCATGATACTGGATATGTATGTTCTATTCTAAATGCAGCCATGCCAGGCTGGATATAGAATATAATAGAATAATTGATTCAGTAATTAGGTCCTAGAAGACACTTAAATAGATCACATTGAAACAACGGGATGGATCTGGCTAGAGCATTGGCATTGGGCATGCTCCAAGGTCTAAGTCCTTTTTATTGGTCTTCAGTGGAAATTCACGAATTTCCTCCGCCTGGGGAATGAATGAATGTTTGTGTTTTTGAATGGTAGGGCAAAGGGGCATGCTATACTCCTACTGGCCAAAACCTGGTCATCTTCGGCACCAACGGGAGGATTCGAAGTCAAGATCACACTAGAGATATAATATGACCTGCCTTTGCGGGACAAAGTGCGATCAAAAAAAACCTTGACGTTTTTATTTTTATAAATTGGTATGATATGATTTCTTTGAGTTAGTGAATCCAAATGACCAATAATTATATTACCTATATTAACATTAGTTGTCCATTTATCCAAATAAAACATATCCAGACAGAGTGATGATTGTTTTTTAATATAACTCTAATACCACAAACATAATATTTACTTAAATAACGATGCCCAACACTAAGGTTTCTCCTGTGTCGTGGATACAGTTTACATACAAATTGGGGCATCCGGCAATGCACAAAACCCAGGCCCGGAACAACTGTCTATGGCATACTAATATTTGTATTGTTTCCTTAGCGAGCCTCCTAACATAATTTGAGATTGACCAAGTTTAATGTACAGTAAAAGAAAAAATCTCTCGAAAGCAGTTGTATGTTTAATATTCAACTAACCCAATTAAAATTAATACTATCGGGATTTAACCCAAACACAAGCATTGAGCCTTTTACAGTAGGCAAAGCTCTATCATTAGCCTTAACAGACAAAGGTTCGGTCCCTTCAGGATACCGCAAAAAAATCTACTCAATCTCCGAAGGCCGGCTAATTGGCGCTCTGGCCACAACCTGCAGGTAAATGCGCCCAGATTAGGAAGACCCACGCTTTGCTTTATACGTACACATAATAAAGAGTTACAGAAGTGCTACTATATACAAAAAGAGTCCTAGATCTTTTTTTTATTGGTGTTCAGTGGAAATTCAACATGGAACTTCCTTCGCTTCCTGATGCCACGCATTTAGGCACATCTCGTAGGGAAGGGTCCTAGCCCAGTGGTAAAGCCGTTCGCAACTAGGGGATACCGGCCAATAGGACTGCGTTACTTGTCTTTGTGGTTACAAACACAGCTTCTGTAATAAACTGGTATTGTACCGTTTACAAAAAATACTCACCGACTGGCCCAGTGATAGTTTGTAGGAGAAAATATACCAGGTTTAGACGGTGGACAGAATAAAATAAATCTATTTCTGACTCCACTCAACCAAGTTCAATAAAATTTACAGCACTACACTCAGTCGAGCACATGGTCGGCACATTATTTAATTAATTGAAGGTTTAATAACAATTGAAGACTCACATTTATTCAGGTATTTTACCCATATATAAGGTCTTATTTTAATAATCCATGATAATTTGCATGGTGCCTTAGTACATGCCAAAGATGAAGTACCTACCACACAAAATTAGTTTGACGATTAAATTCCTTTTGTTTTTCTTTTGTGCAAAGCCGACGCGCGCCTCTTTTTGTCTGTTTCGTTTGACATTGCCGACTACCTAAATCCGTCAGTCGGCCGCATCCACCATTATCTTATTAGATGCATGTGGATTTTAATACAAATTACTAGATCTAGAAGAACCAGTAAGTAATAAAAAAAATATCACAAAAATACAACAGATGAATCTTTTAGTGATACTTTTTTTTTATTGGTTTTAAATTCTTCATGAATTTTCTTCGCCCCGGGGAAGGGCGAAGGGGTATGCCGGACTCCTACCGGCTAAAACCACTGGGGCGGTCATCTTCGACACCTAATGGAGGCTCTAAGTCCTCGTATGATCACACTGGAGCCGCCCACTGGTGCCACGCCTATAGGCACATCTCGGAGAGGGTGACTGTAAAGCGGTCACTCCCCCGGTTTTAGTGATACCTACATTATTGTCAGCATTCACATAGGCTCCATGCAAAATATCGTGGACTATTAAAGTAAGACCTTCTATATATACCAAGAAGTGTACTCATAAGTAGAAGCATCTGGCTCAGGTTACTGCTGTGATGCCGTGTTAGCGTCAATAATTGACGGTTTATTGAGCAGATTTTAGTTATATTTCTTCATATTAACTAGTCGATGCATCAGAGCGATGCATAACTTCAATCTATTATCTTCACAATACAGTACAAGTAGCCGACATACAGTAGCGAGCATATCTTAATTGGTGATTGAAATTTGGAACTTAAATCGCTGCGAAACAACAATGACTTTAAAATGACAGGCTGCTACATATATTGTTATGACAGCGTTGGTAGCTACGCCAGAGGCATGGGCATCTTGATTACGTATGGATTACTGTTAGCAACAACAATAAAAGTTGTCATGCGATCCTTCGCTTGACATCAAACTATTTCGTGTTACTTAAGCTTTTCGCCCACCTGATGCTACTTGTCATTGGAATAGACGGCAAGGTTGGCGCTGTGGCTAAGAAATTAGTTTTTTCCGCTGTTTCTTTTTTCCCCCCCACACGGAATAACTATTTTTATGGCCTGCAGATAGTTTTTACAAGTCTGATATGTGAGTTTTATATCAGTAGACTGTTCGATTCAGGAGCAATCCTTTTGTGAGGCATCATTTTATTTTAATGATAGACCAAAATGCATGAATTTTGCGGTTGCGTTTAACTTAAAATACCATTAATTTTATAAAGTAGCCAGCGTATCACACTTTGACTGATCTACGCGATGGATACTGATAAATGTAGTGACCAGTTGTGGGAATGTGCACACTGCAGAGTATTCTTTATATTTACTGTGCAAGTATAATCGAAGCCGATAATCAAGAACTTGGAGACAGGAAGTTCACATGACGCTATTATACCTAAATCGTTGACTGAAATAACAGAAAAAAACAAGCAGAGATTTGTTTCAAAGAAGCTCCTTGAAACGACTATTGAGAAAAAATCGGAGGAACAAAACGGAGATTCTTAGCATCCTATGCCCCGCCGTTACCGTTACCATAACCAGGATTAGCGGGGCCGCCGGGTACTGGGGGACAGTACTTTAGTTGTTAGTTTTTTCTTCCATGGGAGGAGATGGAGTGGTGTTATATTCTTAATTCGGATACCACACGGAAAAATACAATTAATCAAAACTAAATGGATATGAAAGCAATATTTAATGAGTATGAAAGCAATATTTAATGAGTATGAAAGCAATGTTTAATGAGTAAGAAAGCCACTAATGTCTTTACAAGACAAGGCACTGAGATTATAAATATCAATTATTGCGTTTAGAATTAAATATGGCATTTGGAAAACATCACATTCTAGACAAAGATTTTGGATTAGTGACTTGACGCAGGCGTCAAAGAACTTTGATCAAATATTGGACAAAGAAATTGCGTGAATGACATGGTACACTTAGGGTGAGATTTAGAAACGAGTCTAAGCGTGAACTTACGCTTCCGTATGTCAAAATGCACTCCTTACGCCCCTAATGTTGACAGATGGAAGCGTGAACTTAGCTTAGACTCGTTTCTGAATCTCACCCTTGCACGAATTCTCTATTTCTGTCTCCTTTATTTGTATAATCGGTTAATTTTGAATAATTGAGGACGCCCGTAATTCGCAATTTTGGATAACTAATTCTTTATACACAAAAAATCGTTAGAAGCCTGTAAACCTTCATAAAAAATATTGCTCGGTTGCCGTTATTTGACAGCAATGACCATGATATTGACAACCGTCAAATCATCCAGATAAGTTTGTAGCTATGCACAAACCGTATTCACTTTTGTGATGGTGATTTTGATCATGCATTGCGTAGGATGGACTTACTGTATTTTTTCTTCATTGAATAATACTTCAAAGTTATCGAGCATAATGTTTCTGTTTTAGATTCATTTTGTTTTTCAATCTTCGTGTTTTAATGGTATGCTGGCGTATAATCCGCTTGATTAAAGTGCACGAGTATCGTTTGTTTTATGACTGGGGTTGTGTACCAGATGTTAAATAATTGGTGATTAGCCATATTGTAAGCAGAAAACCAATGTCATAGGTTTTAAAACTAATGCTACAAGCACTTGCATTTGAATGCTAGATGGATTGTTAGATGTGGGCGAAATGTAACCGGTTGTTGTGGCAAACTATAGGAAGGCCTTTGTTTAGCAGTGGACGTTTTTTTGGCTGATCATTGCCACTGGCATCATCGTCAGCTTATTGGCTATCAGTGTATAGTAGACCACTGCTGCTATCCTACCAAATGTCTCTTGGATAATACTGTTTAATATTTTAAATAGGAAATAAATACAGCCAATACTTGTACTAGTCCTGGGTTGGATAACAATAAATTGTTATGCGCTGGTGTGATGCTTGCCATCAGGCAAATCACTTGCTCGTCTCAACACTAGACAAGTACCGGACAAGTGCCAGTTGAGCTCGCGTGGAGAGGGTTCCAAAATTGCTGATTCTATTGTTGAATTCGGTCTTGTACCAATAACTTATCCCGAGAACAAATTTAAAATCGAAGTTGAAAAACATGTTTTCCCATACATTTCAAACGTTAGTTTGTACGCACAATATTGAAAGATTTGCCATGTTACTTTAAGACCATAGACTTTTTATAGGTTTTCCTGCAATCTCTATAGATTGCAGGAAAACCTATAAAAAGTATGGATATGGAGTAAAAACAGAACTTTCAAACTTTAAAAGAAAGTATGGAATGGAACTAAAAAAAAAATTTTTGACATCTTTTTTTCGGAGATAATGGCGGGAATGTAACATTTCCTTAAATAACTTTAAAACCATTTATTTTAAAATTATACAATAAATATATTTGAGACCCTCACAACAATCCTTTCCATTTCATATGTTACACGGTACAGTTTGTAAGACTTTATTCTTTGATTATCTATATTGCCCCCCAAAAGTGACCCCCGTATTCAAAATTCATTTATTTACATTATATTTACGTGTTTGGGTCGCAGAAATCTATATGTGTACCAATTTCACATTAATCGGTCCAGTAGATTCGGAGCAAATTGGCTGTGACAGACGGACAGACAGACAGACAGACACACGAGTGGTCCTATAAGGGTTCCGCCGTTTTTTCCTCCAGACATTCAGAACCCTAAAAACGGGTTGGTTGGCGCAGTAGTTAAGTTCTTGGTTCTCGGTGTTATGGATCGCGAGTACCCGCACATAACTAAAATCTGTATGGCCTGCCTATACTAAGTTCCGGGTCTGAATTTGTTCATATAAGATTGATGCCTTTAAATTGTATCCATGATACAGAAGATACCCTTTTTATTCACCTTGAGGAAATCCATCATGGACTAGAAAAAGCGGAGGATTTTGGACCTGGACGGTGAGGATGCTAAAACAATCCCATCGTGGCCCGGTTGTGCACGCCTTTAGGCACATCTCGGACGGGTAGGACTGTGAAGTAGTGACCCCCTCTAGCGAACAGGAGGCGACTGTAAATAGAGCCGCACCCCAGGCATATTTCAGGGAGCAATATACAGCCGGGGGTGTGGCTTTATTATGACAAGGCGAATATGCGCATGTTCTTCAAGCATGAGGCTTTCCCCACGATTAAAAAAAACCAAAAAGGGGGCATTATAAAGTCCACGGCATGTGACTACGTGAACCACGCCGTCTTCTAATGGAATAGAAAAAACCCTAGTAAGACAAGTCGTCAAAAACACGAACAATGATTATCATCATCATATCGGCCATACAACGTCCACTACTGAACAAAGGCCTCCCCCATAGATTTCCACAACTGTGTCATCATATTGGGGGGAATTTGCCAGTACTCATCACGCTTGGCAGGCGAGTTGGTGAGCGCAGAATGGCTACTGTGCCACAGAAAGGACGCTGCTGCCCATCCCTCTGGGTTAGAGTCCCTTAGTCGGCTTTTACGACCTCCACGGGAGGAGATGGAGTGGTGCTATATTCTTAATCCGGACACCACACGGATAATTACTCATTATACAATGATTATAGTTTGTTTAAATTAATCCCAGGGGTGTCAGATACCGACAGTTATAGGGCATGACCTAAGGAGGTAGTTGTTTTCAAAGGTCAATATATTCTTGTCACGCAAGTCAGTGAAAGTGGCAAGTGTCTAGCTAAATAACCGTTGACTCACTTACAGTTTGAATTTGGAAGATAAGCGCATTCTAGTAATAGAATGAATGTGCGAGTCATTCGATTATCTCGACTATCTTCGCCTGAGCGAGTTTGTCGATATAATCTAGTATCTCTGTGGGATTAAGTTGGAAAAAGCATAGTTTAAATTTTAACAAAATTGGATTGTATTGAAGGTAACTTGCTGGGCTCATGTTATGTGCTTAGAAGACTACCAGAGATGCTCAATAGAACGCTTCACACTTTTCATGATAACATAATCGCAAGAAATTCTCTATTCTAGAATTCAGGTAGCTTCTGTTTGAGAGTAACAAACCAAAATAAGGACCTGGACTAATAATTGTCGGCAGTAGTGCAGTGCTTTAAGCCATTGGCTATCTGCGCTGCGTGTCGTGGGTTCGATTCCCGCACGCAACAAATATTTGTTTGATCTACATACAGTTGTTCCGGGTCCAGACTCGGACCGTGAGATTTTAATTATGTAAACCTTACCTACGACACTGGAGATATTAACGTGTGGAGCAAGATAATAACATAATGTTTTCTAACTAATTATTGCTTAATCACTTTCACCGCTGATGGATAAGTTCTCCCAGACAGATCGTAAAATTTATGTATGAAAACCTTCTCAGTTATGATCAACCATCCTGCCCATTTAGTTGCAGAAACTGCTACCATTGCTGTAATCTTCCGACCAAAATTTCCAAAGAACGTCTACATAAACAACGTATATTGCCAACCTTAACTTCCATTAAAGAAACATTTATTGCTCCCTTTCGACCGTTCCACCAACAAGGCCCTAAATCACACATAACAGTTAATTCTCCAGCCGGCCATTTGTTCGAGTTTTGATTAGCTACACGCTCGCCTGTAAGTGGCCGACAATCGGGGAGGCGCTCATTTAGACCGGATTAAGAATTAATTCCCGGGTCCCGAATCCACAATTAATTTCTGTGAGCTTTCGCGGTTTCACATCACTAGTTGCAGGGCCGGATTAGGCATGGCACAGTTGCTATTAGCCTCCGGGTGGGTAAACTATTAATTTTTATTATTATCATTATCTGTCCATAAACTTGGGTAGAGTCTTATTGGTTAGTGGCACAGAAATTGGTCTGAAATTAGCGGGGTCAGATATGCTACCCAATTTAAACGACGGTATTATCTTATTACTTTTCATTAAGTCAAGAAATACCACAGTTACTACATGTATTCAACATAAGAACCAATTCAAACGATACTCTGTTAATTATAAATTACGTAACGACTTCCAAAATACCCCACAGATTGGCGATTAAAGTGATATTCATCATCATCCTCAGTATCATGTCAGGCCTAACCCATAGCTTTCCACAATTTTGACGACATTTAGAAGAGAATTTTGCAGTATTCGCAAAATTTGTATAGCTAGGAAATTTGTTCTAGATGAGTTTCCGAAAGCGGCTTAAAAAAGTACTGTTACTGAGAGAAGGCATGACGTAGCACACACACAAACGGAAGTTACATAGGCGAACGCAACCGCTGCTGCGCAGGCTTTCCAAAAATACACGGGGCTTAGTGTAATATACAACTAGAAGCCATCGGATCGATACGATGTTTCTCGATTCTCAACTAGTCTCTACTTTTCCGGGTTTACCAATACATCGGTGAACGTACTGGTACCAAATGGATGTCTAAAATGGAGTAGTTTTCATAACGCGTAATGTGGTTTTAACTGTGTGGTGCCGGCTAAAAGTAGCACCAACCAAACTCATCCCGTGTGTGTCGTAAAAGGCGACTATGGAATTAACCGAAGTATTATATTTACAACTCAACTGCGATCGCCAACACGCCTGCCAAGCATGCTGATTATGGAAAAACCCACCAACGGGCAGATAAAACAAACCTAGACTGGTTGTTGTTCGTTCTTTGAGGGAGGCTTATGTCCAACACTGGACGTCTTTTGGCTGAAATTATGATGATGAATTGTGGTTTCCTATTGCAAATTACATGATTATTTTGTTGATAACTTCTACTGTAAACCATCGAGAATATTTCCATGTATAAAGTCTTGGAAACAGACTAACAATTTTGCACTAGACCGTTAGTTATAGACTGCCTTTATCAACACTACTCCGAGATATTAATGTGGTTATCCAGGTGATTAAATCATAATATATTCCAAATAAAAAAAGGACTTTATTTATTTTGTTGGTCCCAGTGGAAATTATTCATGAACTTCCTTCGCCCCGAGGAAGGGCGAAGGGGTATGCCGGACTCCTACCGGCTAAAACCACTGGAACGGTCATCTTCGGCACCTAAGGGAGGCTCCAGGTCCTCGTATGATCACACTCGAGCCGCCCACTAGTGCCACGCCTATAGGCACATCTCGGAGAGGATAACTGTAAAGCGGTCACCCCCCGGGGGGATTGTAAAGGTTCCCCCAAAGCGTCCCACGGCAGCGCGTAACCAAATGCGTGCTACCGTCTTCTCTTGGATCGCTCGGTGTGTGTATTTTTAGGTATACCCATATTTTAATTGGTCGTAATAAATAGTCGTGTGGTGCCGGCTTAAAATACCACCACCCCATCTCCTCCCGTGGGTGTCGTAATAGTCGACTAAGGGATTAGCTGGAGGATAGGCAGCAGTGTCCTTCGAGTACATTAACAATTGAACTGCGATCGCCAGTCCATCCCCCCATTGAGCCCACAACACACCCATATCGGTCGTTGTGGTGATCTTTGGGGGAGGCCTGTGTCCAGCAGTAGACTTCGTACGGCCGAAATGATGATATTTTAAATCATGTTTATTTTCACATAACATGTTATTACAACAGATTATTTTCCTTACTGGAAGTAGGTACCACCACAGTGTCAGATACTTGCTCCTAGGCAGCTGTGTTTAAACTTTAGACATTACTGTGTCTCAGTTAGAAAGCCACTATAGTTACTGAAATTACGGCGCATAAGACACTAAGCTTCAAGGTGATGACCGCATTATGGGGCCAAGCAGGACCCCCCCTTTGTAGCATTACAATTGTTATGGAAAGGCAAGAGGGATATGACTCGCTAAAATGAACATTACAAACAACATAAAAACTGAATACATTGCTTTTCAACGAGAGCTTCAACAGTATTAATTGCAGATACGTTAAAATATCAGCAACACTTTCGTAGTCCAAACTCAAATTCAAAATATTTTTATTCATATAAACCATTTGCAGGCTTATGAATAGTCAGAATGTAGCAGCGCGGTTCCAATAAGTTGGTTTTATGGAGATGAACCGGCAAGAAACTCCATAGACACTTTTTTTTAAATAATTATAAATATGTTACATTGCATTGTTGATAGTTGCTCATAGTCAGTTGTACTCACTGATCGGTAAACGATTGGCGAGGTTAAGCAACGCTTGGCGCGGTCAGTCTCTGGATGGGTGACCGCATAGTGGTATTTCAACTGAGCGTCTCCGTGCTTCGGAGGGCATGTTAAATCGTCGGTCCCGGTTGTTGTCATTAGACAGCAGTCGTTAAGCCAAGTCGGAGGCCTTTGGGCGGCTTGAACAACTCTGACACAAGGGTGGCCACTAACCATGCGAAATATATATATACTTACGTGAGAATCATGTACTGCCGGCGTGAAAACTAGTAAAATAATAATGATGCGCCATTCAACAATATTGCATGGCAGTAAGGACTGACCAGTCCCACATGAAACGAGTATGAGGCACACATCGGCGTCGCTCAGCTCAACCACATTGCAGGGAACTCAACTTCCCGATACACAACGCCACCATCAGCAAGACATTTTAGTGAGCATGACAGACTCATACTGCCAAACAACAGGTGGTTATCTATACAAATAAATAAAATTGAAGTGTCTGTTTGTTATGTCAAAATAACAGCACACAAAACAAAATGCATATGAAAGTATATACGGTACCTACAACAAAAAAAGTCTTTACATTTTTTTTTGTTTGTCTGTGTTTGTTACCGCTACTCTCCGAAACGGCTGGACCGATTTCTACGGGATTTTCACTAGCTGATACCTGATGTTATAAGGATTAACTTAGGTGACTTCAATTTTAGAAAAACAATTAGGGTTCCGCGCAAATAAATTAAAGCCCATGAAACACAATATATATATACTCTATGTCAAGCGTCTATGCTGAAGTACCTAAATCATTTATAAATAATCCAATTTCTTTTAAATTAAACCGCGGGTCCCAGCTAGTATTTAAATATGTACTAGGCTACATGATACTCACATTTACCGTATTTATTGATGTATATATAAATTGTAGACGGCACGGTTGGTGCAGTGGCTGATACAGTCGACTGCTGCGCTCCGGGTCGTGGGTTCGATTCCCGCACGGAACGAATATTTGTATGATCTGCAGGTAGTTGTTCTGGGTCTGGGTGTATTGTGTGTGGAATTCATGTCTGTAAACGCACCCACGACACAGGAGAAATCCTAGGACCCCACCCTAGGATTTACACGTACACAACGTTTTTAAAAAAAAGAGTTAAAAAGAGTTAAGAGTGTATTAATTGGTAATATAAATACTTAATGTCACAGAGCCAGTAATATTAACAATGTCAAAAAAAAAGTATTTTGATGTCAACTTTCGGCATTATATGTCAATTTGCAAATTCAAAATGTCAATATTATAATTAAAATAATAATAATTACAGTATAGTGTTGTTTTAAGTCTGTATCAAACAAAAAATGTACAAGAAAATCTCACGTTGTATGAGAAACATCTGTTGTTTTTATTCAGTCAGTGTTTTTATTCATAAGATAAACTCTAACTAACAAACTGCAAAATAAAATCTTTTGGAAGACCAGCTGCAAAACTAAACAAGTTATTTTCCTCCTAGATTCAGCTCTGGCAATATATATGAACCGGATTAGGTGGTCCAATTCGATCGAATTGAATTTTAATTAAATTACCTGCCTGCTACTGTAGGTTTAATTTTCTTCAACAGAGATGAGGCCAGTCGTGAAGGATTTCGGCTTTAATTTACCATCCACACGGTGGATAATTCTGGGAACTGATTGAGAACTGGGACATTTAATTTGGGTATCAGCATTATTGGAAATGTGATGCTTAATTATGTTTGAGTGGATAATCCATTATAAGGTTTCCGTAGTAAATAAATAAAACCCTATAATTTATATAGATATGATTTTATTTTGATGAATTAAGCTAGTATTCGTATAAAGCAGAACGATGTTTTATATTCTTCTGGTAAGCACGGGTTCATGTAAATACAGCAAATAATGGAATTCGACTCCACAATCTCCTCTTTATCACAAGTCCTAAGCACTGGGCTTTATTCACAAGATAATAATGGCTTTTTTTAAAGATAGAACTTAAAAACGTTGACTGTAAAACGAGCTGTCAAACTGCGTGACGTTTTTGACATTTATACCGAAAAAAAACAATTGAACCGTACGGCGTTGCCGACATGTTTTATAGTGTTTTTTTCATTTTTGAGAAATATTAGTGAATATGATAAGATAAGATAAGATAAAAATATTACAGACACCGATACGCGCGACTTACAGACGACTTCGTGATTTCTATGGCCCATATAATCGTCCTTCTGAGCGCATCGTCCGTCGAACTCTATTAGATTTCGTTTGGAAATATAGAGCACATTGATCCGGCAAGATGTAGGCACTACGTGTGATATAGCGAAGGCAACCATTGACGTATTGAATTAATTTCGAGGAATGGACCTTCAATTGGCCTTCAAGGTTCTGCGATTTGACACCATCCTCACGGTTATTTACTGTGAAGTACATGAAATCACTGGCTTATGTTATTAACCTGTAACAATTAACACCTTGGAAGCCTACATTGTTCGTGTTGTGTGTTGTGTGACATACGACCATCAGTGTTTGAAAAAGTGACCCCCAAAGAAGTCCAACTTCCAGAAGGCTTTCAGTAATACGCGCAACGCTTTGCAATAATATTAGATGTTATGTAGGCGAAGCACAGCAACGTTCGCTTATTTATAATTATAGTTCTTTAGATATAAGTCATTTGATTACCGTTTAGTATATAAGTATGTTGTTTTATGTAAAGTGAGGGACTGTGATTGGCAGTTGTAGGATTTACGTTACACTGTGTCCCTCACTACTTACCATACCATCCTGGAGTTGGTTCGGACGCCTCGAGCGTCATTGGAAAATGCCATATTTTGGGCACATCAGAACGGCCACTACTTGCGCGACCCAAATAAAAGTATAAATACTGCGAGTAGTTGGTCCGTGAGTTAGTCTTCAGCCAGTCTTCTGCAAGTCTTCAGTGAATAATCATTGTGTCTACCGTTATTGTTATAAGCCTTCAGCTATTTAGTTTGTTGTTGTTAAAGTTAGTGTTAAAGTAGTGTTTGTTATTTAGTTCAGTAATCTCTTCGTGTGTTTTTGTCTTGTGTATATCTGTGTTGTGTGTGAAGTCAATACAGCCCGTGTCAACCAAGTCAAACAGAGTGTTTCATTTAACTCCCGTTATTCGCAAAAGGATTAACCACCAATACCAACCAGCCTACCTGAATCCTCTACAACATTTTGGTCCTTCGAGCCGGATCCGGGTTCTGAATAGAAGAAACGGTGTTAAATATGAGCCAGAAGAGTGTTATAACTACGCGTAGCAAATCACGTATAACGAGTGCACGACAAATGGAAGAATTAATATCAGACTCAGGATTACAATCGGAAAGACCACCGGATTCCCCATCGGTCGCACAGATGATGGCATCGACGTCTGCAACGGTCATACCTTTGACGGGTGGTCGACTCATAGATCACACGGATAAAAGTACGTCAAAGGAACCAGTTGTAAGGCAGACAGTCGCAAGAAGTCGCCATGATTCACGCTCAAGCAAGGCATCGTCCCAACATAGTCGCCGCAGTACGGACTATTTAAGGAAGAAAAAAGAATATGAAGCCGAACTTGAACTAGTGCGCCTAAGAGAGAACCTAGTGAAGAAGAAGCTAGAGGTTGATCTCGCAGAGATAGATGCAACCGAGGAAGACTCAGGCTCGGACGTAGATACGACGCGGCGCGTGGAAGACTGGATCGATACAACACCTCAGCAACGAGAAATTCAGTCGGAAACAGTGTATCGTACGCCGCACGTATCCCGCGCGCCTATTACAACGGCCGCGCCAAAGGAAGTGTCCGCGCCCTATGGAATAAACGTGAGTACAGTGCATGGTGAGAGATCAATGTATCGCGCATCAAATAAACCTCACGATTCAACCGCATATCGGAGGCCGCCTATGCCAAGCGAGCCCGCACCGATAAGTTACAGGACGGCACCGTCCGCACCTGTTTACACGCCAGCGACTACAGGAATACGTTTCCGTCTACCAGATGATTACGTCGTGTCGACCACTCCGACCGCAAGCGTACCTCGAATGACAACATTTGAGTCGGATACGCAGCGGCAGGATAAAGTAGGAGTGACCGACTGTAATAGACGACGAGAGTCATCGGGTGATAAAAGAGATCGGAAGATAGATCAGCTGGCTGAAGCAATATCGAGCATGGCACGACCGAGACCGATACCCCGGCAGGCGTATGAATTACCGCATTTCAACGGTGACCCTGCCGAGTGGATATCATATCGAAACATGTATTGGGACACAACAGAAATGTATCATTTTAAAACGCATGAGAACTTGGCCCGCCTGAAAACCTCACTACACGGTGAAGCAAAGATTGCGGTAGAGGATTTGTTACGCACTTCAACCGACCCCACGGATATAATGGGCGCGTTGGAAGAGGAATATGGACATCCAACTCTAGTGCTTCAGTGTGCGTTACGTAAAGTGAGGAATTTGCCCAAGATGACAGAGAGCGGCCAAGAGTTGAAGAAGTTCTCAACCACGGTAAGAAATTGTGTCTCATTACTTAAGAATATCCATGCTGAGGGTTATATTAACAACCCTCAATTAGTTAGTGAGCTGTTAAGCAAATTAACGCCACTACAACGCGCGCAGTATGGGGACTTTGCTATGGGTTTAGATAACGCGCAAGGGGTAGACTTGAGAGTGTCACCGAATTTAGAAATATTGTCGAAATTCTTGGTACATTTAGCACGAGCGTCATCTTACTACGTGCAAATGAACATAGGCAATTTCGGTATGACCACGCTCCCCGCAAAGACGCAAAAGGCGACACCCAGTCATTCCCGACAGGGGAATCTCGCCCGACCCATAACCCAACGCATATATGTCCAAAGCGATGAAAGTTCAATAGATAAGAATACTGACATTAAGGAATGTGTAATATGTCAGCGAGAACACATCATAGAAAAGTGTGACAAATTCTTAAAACTAAGTATAGAACACAGATGGGATCTTATCAAGGAAAATAAATTTTGTTTTAAGTGCCTGATAAAGAAACACCCCAAAAGATACTGCCAAGCGAAACCATGCGACAAATGTGGTTACGGGCATCATTTGCTATTGCACGCGGACAAGAAAAACAGTGCGAACACGACGGAATGTGTATCGAACGTCGGTGAGAAGCGAGCATCCGCGCTGCTAAAAATGTTACCTGTGACAGTGGAGGACGACCGCGGTAACAAAACCAAATGTTACGCCCTGTTAGACGATGGAGCGACCGTATCGCTAATAGACAATTCTCTCGCCTATGACATGGCGGGACCGCGAGTGCCTCTATTACTACAAACCGCGCGCGGTCATGCAGTGACAGACTTAACTTCGCGTGTGGTAACAATCAAAGTGCAAGGTCCGAATGGCCAACGGTATAAAATCAAGTGTCGGACTTTAGCGGACATAGACCTGCCGAGGCAAACGGTATCTTCTGCAGTGATAAGCAATAACGGTCACCTCCGTGACTTGGGATATGCAGAGATGCAGGACGTCAAGCCACTACTGTTGCTCGGACAGGACAATTGGGAATTGATCGTCCATCAGAAAATACGCCGTGGAAAGTCGGGTAAGCCAGTTGCCTCGGTAACGAAGTTAGGATGGGTCATACATGGTCCCTTAGGTCATACGAATAATACCACTGAGATTGTGAATTGTATGACAGTTTCCCCACCTGACTTGCATGACTTAGTGAAGCCCCAATTTGAACTGGAAGCGATAGAGATACAGCAAGAGGCCCGCAAACATAGGCAGAAGAGCAAAGCAATAGATATAACAGATGACCACTTAGAAAGCACTTTGACAGTAGAGCAGACAGACCAACCGATCGAGGAGGTGACCAGAGTACACGCTTCCGGTGGATTTATTATACGGGGGTGGGTCACCAACTCAACGGATCTAAGGGTCAAATTGAATGTGGACGTGCCAGAGAAGGTATCCGTAGGTAAAGCGAGAAGAGCACCGCAAAAGGTAATATCTGCTCCGAGGTTGGAACTACAAGCAGCGGAGGCAGACCTTGAGCGTAGTCAACGGGTTCACACAACATCGGCGAATGACCCACCCTTACTGGACTACGCACGCTTTTCAACGTGGACGCGCACACTACATGTTATGCACGCGTCCTAATATTCATCGAACGATGCCGCAAAAGACGACCTACGTCAGAGTTACGCGCAGACGATGTGTGCCGGGCGGAAAACCATCTGTTGAAAACCTTACAGATCGAGAGCTTTCGCGAAGAGCAAAACGCCTTAACAAAGGGTACGCCTATACCCAATACGAGCAAATTACGAGCACTAGACCCTATGCTCGCCATGGACGGTCTCCTACGAGTGCGTGGTCGACTGAGCGCATGTGAACAATTGTCGTTCGGTGAGAAACACCCGATAATCTTAGATGGACGTCACCCTCTGACAAAGAAGATTATAGAAAGCTATCACGCAGCAGCGCTTCAAGCGAACCAAGAGACAGTCGTAAATAATATACGCGAGAAATACTGGATCACTAATCTCAGATCGGCAGTAAAGACAGTCGTCGCAGAATGCCAACTCTGCCGCATCCGCAGAGCCACACCATCCACTCCGAAAATGGGAAGTCTTCCTAGCGCAAGGCTAGAGAATACACGAAGAGCTTTCGTGCACGTAGGAGTGGATTATTTCGGTCCAATGGAAGTGACCATAGGACGGCGCCGGGAGAAAAGGTGGGGGGCGCTATTTACATGCCTCACCACACGAGCCGTCCACCTAGAGTTAGCCACTACACTGAGCGCTGACTCCGCAATTCTTGCTCTGCGACGCCTCATAGCGCGTCGCGGGCAGCCGGCACATCTGTTTTCAGATAGGGGCACCAACTTCGTCGGCGCGAACTCCGAGCTACGGGCAGCGCTACGGGAGCTCGACCACGAGGCGGTCAAAGATGAAGCAACCGCCAAGGGGATAAGTTGGCATTTTAATCCTCCAGCGGCTCCGCACATGGGGGGTTGCTGGGAGCGTTTGGTGCGCTCAGTCAAGAACGCGTTGAAGAGCACGCTTCATGAGCGCGCACCTCGTGAAGAGGTCCTCTACACCCTCCTCACCGAGGCCGAGCTGGTTATAAATAGCCGGCCTCTCACCTACGTATCCAGCGACAGTGACCAGCCTGTGGTCATAACACCTAACCACCTGTTGCTGGGCACGGCATCGGGCAGCACGCCGTTCGCCCGACGGGACGACGCGGACATCGACTCTCGCCGGCAATGGAGGAAGGCAAACGCGCTCGCCGACATGTTCTGGCGGCGCTGGTTGCGAGAATACCTTCCTACATTGCAACAAAGACAAAAGTGGGTAAATCAAGTGCCAAATGTGAAAGTGAGTGATGTGGTCCTAATTGTTGATGAAAACAAAGGGCGAAACCAGTGGACAAAAGGTGTGATACAAGCGGTGTACCACGGAAACGATTCGGTCGTCCGTGTAGTCGATGTAAAAACCACAACTGGGGTCCTGCGTCGGCCTGTAGCAAAAATTGCTGTGCTTCCCACAGATCAGTCTGTAATCGGCTGAACCCTTTTACGGGGGGTGGAATGTAGGCGAAGCACAGCAACGTTCGCTTATTTATAATTATAGTTCTTTAGATATAAGTCATTTGATTACCGTTTAGTATATAAGTATGTTGTTTTATGTAAAGTGAGGGACTGTGATTGGCAGTTGTAGGATTTACGTTACACTGTGTCCCTCACTACTTACCATACCATACTGGAGTTGGTTCGGACGCCTCGAGCGTCATTGGAAAATGCCATATTTTGGGCACATCAGAACGGCCACTACTTGCGCGACCCAAATAAAAGTATAAATACTGCGAGTAGTTGGTCCGTGAGTTACATTCCGTGTCTGACGCTCGCCGCAGACGGTCGTGCAGTGCTCGCGCTCCCCGATCAGTGTGCCGTGTAGTGTTTTTTCGCAATCCGTCCCGTCGGATTGCAGTCACTTCACATAAATCACGCGTTGCCTTTGTCAAGGCGACTACTGATTTTATTTCTTTCACCGACTATATTCATCGAGTTATTGTGCCCCTTCAGGGAAAAACCACTGTTTGGTGGTCCTCGGCGGATACCTTACGGTGCCAACGAAGCCGAGTGGGGTGTTGACCCGGCACACCCGCCTAGCCCCATCAGGGCAAAGCAGTTAGTCGGCAGCGGACTAGGACCACCGGCCTTGGGGGCTACCCTAGTCGACCCTAGTTCGAGTCTACGTTTTCAGGATATACAGTCTCTTGCGGGCGATACCTTATCGCCCCTTGCAAAAGAGCTGTCAGGGACCCGTTTGCCCATTAAGACTGGCCACGGATGGTACTAGCTTAGGGCTCACCACAGGTACACACACCTCCCTGCCTACACCCGGCAGGGAGGGGTTGTTACACACCCCCGGGCCCATCCAACCCGGGAGGTTAGGGATCGCGTAAATCGATTGTCCTCTACGCTTTAAGCGTATTTCTGTTTTTTCTTTTTGTCCCACGTCCGCCATTTTGTTTGCAAAACAAAATGGCCGACGACGCCACGCTACTTCAAAATATTAGGGAGATCCTTTTAAAAGACCCCTACATTGCTGCCAACTATGGCAGCCTTCTGTCCCCAGGCACAAAAGTGCAGCCCCCCTATCCCGAACCCAAGAAAAGGGGCACAACCCCCGAATTAGATGCCGGCATCTCATCCGCCCCTCAGGCAAAAATCCCCCTCCCCACCGCCAGCACGAACGCCTCCACGTCCCCCGACGCCGACATGCACATACTCTCGGACATGTCGGACATGTCAGAGAGCGAGGACTCTCCTGCTCGTCCCCAAAACCCCTCCTCCGATTCGGCCTCTGACGAGTTCCAACTCGTCAGCGGTAGCCGTAAAAAGCGGGCCCGCAAGGCCAAATCCTCCGCACAAGCTGCGCCCGCTAAAGCCCCGAAAACGGACGAGGCTTCGTCCTCCGCTCCGCCCTCTGCCCCTGTCCTCACAACGGCCACTTCCCAGGCCAGTCTTCCCCCTACCCCTACCCCCGCTAATTCCCAATCCCAGCCCACCAAGGTCCCTAAAAAGGACAAAAAACCGCCCGCAATCTACATTCAGGCCAAGGACAAGTGGAATGACGTGTCCAAAATGTGTGTTGAACTAGGTATTAACTACCTAAGTGCCCGCACCACAGCCGTCGGCGTCAAAGTGGCAGTTCCCACTGCCCAAGACTTCAGGTCTTTGACCCGTGCCCTACAGGACCGCAGCGTGTATTTCCACACGTACTCCCTCGCCGAGGAACGCCCACTCCGGGTAGTCCTTAAAGGCATCCCCAAGGAGATCGACACCGACTCCATAAAAGACGACCTTCTGTCGCAAAGTATCCCCGTCCTCGAAGTTCATCGCATGCACGCTGGTCGCAGTGGTGAAGCTTACGACATGGTCCTCGCCATATGCGAAAAGACCGCCGATAACGATCGGAAAATTTTTAATATTAAGACCGTATGCCACCTCTCAGGCATAAAAGTTGAACCTCCCCATCGTTATGGTCCTCCCGGGCAGTGTCACCGCTGCCAACTCTATGGCCACGCGCAGCGACACTGCTACGCCAAACCTAGGTGCGTTAAGTGCCTAGGTGACCACAGCACCTCCGACTGCGATCGCCCCAAAGATCGCACGCAATGCACTGAGCCCCCGAGTTGTGTGCTTTGCGGTGAGTCGGGTCATCCAGCGAACTATCGCGGATGCCCCAAAGCCCCGCGAGCCAACAACAAGGCTGCTAAGCGCAAAGCGGCTACCCAAGCCTTCGCGGCCGCCCACTATGCCTCTCAGGCCCCTCCCACGTCCCAACGACTCAGCCCTCAAAGGCCATCGCCATGGAACGCGCTGAATCATCAGCAAGCGTTCCCCGCCCTGAGGCCTAGTCTATTGACTCAACAGGCGACTCAGGCATCAGTGATTCCCTCGCTGATGACCGCCCCCGCTACGGCACCGTACCTTCCCGTGCCGTACAATCAACCCGCACCACAAGTGCACTCTCAGAGGGCCGCCCCTCCCTCACCCCAATCCACACCCCTTCTCAAAACGGACGACCTCTCAGTTTGCCTCGGTCTTCTCAACTCTGTCGACCCGAACAGAGTCGCCCAAATGGCCGCAGCCATTAGGGCAAACCAGGGCCAATACGGCCTCATGTTAGTACTCAGCGACTTCGCTGATGTCTCATCCGCCCTTCTCTCCTACCGCGTTCATCCGTAATGGATTCACAAAACAGGTGCAGAATAAAACCCCGATCCCTTAAAATAGGCATCTTCAATGCCAACAGCATTAATGGCCAAAAAGATGAAATCGCCTTATTCCTCCGCGACCACCTTATTGACATTATGTTGATACAAGAGACCTTTTTGAAACCCTCTCACAGGAACCCTAGAATTGCAAACTATGATATAGTGCGCAACGATAGGACCCACTCCCGTGGAGGAGGCACTCTTATTTACTATAAGAGATCCCTTTATTGCATGCCCCTAGATACCCCGTCCCTTACCAATCTAGAGGCATCTGTGTGCAGGATAGGCATGACAGGTCATCAACCGATCACTATAGTGTCGGCTTACCTAACCCCCAAT
This sequence comes from Diloba caeruleocephala, assembly GCA_947459985.1. Classification (NCBI taxonomy): domain Eukaryota; kingdom Metazoa; phylum Arthropoda; class Insecta; order Lepidoptera; family Noctuidae; genus Diloba; species Diloba caeruleocephala. The sequence goes on from OX381610.1 coordinate 2,485,039, forward strand.
GCCCAAGACGATCCAATCCAATCGGATCTCGAAGCACTCTTCGATCTAGGCGACTCCGTCATAGTGGCGGGAGATCTCAATGCCAAACATGAGTCTTGGAACTGTCTCACCCACAACTACAGAGGAAGTAAATTATACTCTCTCAGTAACCTCCTCAATTTTGACATCATCGCCCCGATGTATCCCACTCACTACCCCAGCAATGTTAATCATCGCCCGGATATACTCGACATAGCACTTCTAATGAATGTCAACCTCAAGTTGCATTCCATTGAAGTACTACAAGAGCTAGACTCCGATCACCGTCCTGTGATCCTTCACCTCACCTCCCGCTTTGGCCCCACGGACACAGGGCTACCCCCTCAGACCATTGTGACGACGGACTGGAGGAAAGTTAGGCAACGCCTCAACGACCCCTCGTCCGCTCAGTTAGATAGAATTCCCGAATGCATAACGTCAGTCGCAGACACGCTAGGCGCGATCGACTCCCTCACCGGGCATGTACAGTCCGTCGTGGACGAGTGTTCACGGCGAGTTCCTGCGATGGAAGACCATCGCATGAAACTCCCTGACGATGTACGTGCACTGATGACGGAGAAGAACGCAGCCCTTAGAGCGTACTCATCTTTTCCCAGCGAACCCAATCGCCTCTTTATGCGCCACCTGCAGCGTGCTGTCAAGGAACGTATTAAGGAGTGCCGAGAGGCTAACTGGGATAAGATGTTGGGTGACTTAGAGCCAACCCACCTTGCGTTCTGGCATCTGCAACGGAAACTCAAATCCGAAACATCCAATGCTGTCCCCCCCCTCAACCGTCCCAACCAAAGGCCGGCCTTTGATGACGACGAAAAATCCGAATGCCTAGCTGACAGTCTAGAAGCGCAATGTTCCCCAAGCACTCTACCTGTAGACCAAGCTCACCTCAAAAAGGTTGACGCTGAAGTCGAACGTAGAGCAGCTATACCGCCTGCCGAGGACCCTGACGACCCCCTCCCTCCGGTCACGGCAGACGAGGTCAGAAATCTCGTGAAAAAGATTCACCCTCGCAAAGCCCCCGGCTCTGACGGTATCACCAACAAGGTGATTAAACTCTTCCCCGAACGTCTTATCGCCTTAATGACCGTCATCTTCAATGCGGCATTAAACAATAACCTATTTCCGCATACGTGGAAACAGGCCACCGTTATCGGTATTCCCAAACCCGGTAAGCCCAAGTGCGAGCCTTCCAGCTATCGCCCCATAAGCCTTCTCAATTCTCTTGCGAAGATTTATGAGCGGATTATCTATTCCCGATTAAAGGATTTTGCCGATTCCAAGAAACTCATTCCCGACGAACAGTTTGGTTTTAGAACCAAACACTCGTGTGTACAACAAGTCCACCGACTAGTTGAACACATCACGTTCGGATTCTCACGCGGCATGATGACGGGAGTCCTCTTTTTCGATGTTGCGAAAGCATTTGACAAAGTCTGGCACAATGGCTTATTATATAAGTTGTATCAACTCGGAGTGCCTGACCGTCTCGTTCTCATCATACGAGACTTCTTGTCAAATCGCAGTTTCCGATATCGAATCACGGGCGCTCTCTCTTCCCCCCACCCCATTAGAGCCGGAGTCCCACAAGGATCCGTGCTAGCCCCACTATTGTTCACACTGTACACCAGTGACCTCCCCAAAAGACCTGCTAATACAACCCAATTAGCACTCTTCGCCGATGACACGGCCATTTTCTACTCTGGTCGCAGTCCCGATAATATAACTAAGATCCTCCAAACCACAGCCAACGCCTACGGTAAATGGTTTAGGAAATGGCGGATCGAAGTTAACCCTATCAAAAGTAAAGCCGTCCTATTTTGCAAATTAGGCGACGACCACCCACGCTTCAGGGAGATCTCGATGCTGGGCCAATCGGTTCCTTGGGAACCGCACGCCAAGTATCTTGGAGTCACCCTAGACAAAAAACTGACCTTCATTCCCCACACAAAGATGGTGCGTGCCCGCGCTGCCTTTGTGCTTGGTCGCCTTCACTATATTCTGAACGCTCGTAGTAAATTATCCCTTAGAAATAAGGTGAGAATTTACACCACATGCATTCGACCCATCATGACCTATGCCAGCCCAGTGTTCGCACACGCCGAATCATACCCACTCCGTAGATTCGAAACCCTCCAAACCCGGTTCATGCGCAAGGCCACCGGAGCGCCTCTGTACATGCGAAACGACCAACTCCATTTCGACCTTAACTTGCCGACCATCAGGCAATTTATGAAACAAGCGTCTAAACGCTATCTCGATTCTGCCCTGTCCCACCCAAATCCCCTTGTAGTATCAGCCGCCGACTACGAACCCTCCCGTATCAGTAGAGTACGCCGCCCGAGGCACGTTCTGGTCGATCCAGACGATGAAATCACGTTAGATCACATGAAGAGACTCGCGTTGTCTCGTTCACTAAACACCCGACCGTTGTACCGCCCTCGCCGCCGAGGATGCCCGCCTCACCGACGTCGCGGAGGCCTATCGCCGCGTCACCTTCCCGTTCAAGTTAGCACTTCTCCCTCCCGTCTCTTGCTCGCGCCGGCCCGTGCCGAGCCTGTAGCTTTAAATGTCCCTTAATACAATTTAAATAATACCGATCCAGCTGTCCCCAAAACAATAGCTTGATATCCCCAGCAACGCCCTAAGCCGAGGTCCGTGTCCCGCAGGGGGCGCCCTTAGCGAAAGTTGCTTAGTTTTTAATAATTAATTTAAGCCTGGCTGGAGGCCTCTTTTGGCTTCGCCAGCAAATGACCGGTTAAGCAACCACATTTCCCAGAAATGTATGCGAGAAGCCCAACAAAAAAAAAAAAAAAAAAAAAAAAAAAAAAAAAAAAAAAGTCCGTGAGTTAGTCTTCAGCCAGTCTTCTGCAAGTCTTCAGTGAATAATCATTGTGTCTACCGTTATTGTTATAAGCCTTCAGCTATTTAGTTTGTTGTTGTTAAAGTTAGTGTTAAAGTAGTGTTTGTTATTTAGTTCAGTAATCTCTTCGTGTGTTTTTGTCTTGTGTATATCTGTGTTGTGTGTGAAGTCAATACAGACCGTGTCAACCAAGTCAAACAGAGTGTTTCATTTAACTCCCGTTATTCGCAAAAGGATTAACCACCAATACCAACCAGCCTACCTGAATCCTCTACAACATGTTATCATGCCTTGAATAAATTTAATGAATCATACCAAAAAATACTTTAATTTGAAACTTTTATATTTCTATTACTTATTTATAACTAGCTAGGCCCCGCAGTTTCAGCCACTGTTTACTTTAAAAGGAATCCGATTGTTTATAAATAATTTAGAGTGTACTGCAGATGCTGGTGACATAGACAGTTGACATAGAGTATATGTATTGGATTTCATGGGTTTAATTATTATTATTATTTTCTAAAATGAAAGCAGCTTAAATAACTTCTTATAACATTATCTGCCAGTGAGTCCCGCCAAAATCGGTCCATCCGTTTCGGAAATTTTCACTTGACACTTCAATTTTATTTTTATAGATTTAGATTTTATGTTCCATCGGGTTTAAAAAACACTTATTGACACACAATTATTAGAATTATTATTCGCAGAAAAGTGTTGGCTGTGTGGTGTGTACTGGCTTTCAATTTTTTTCATAGGTTTACAGAAACAGAATAGGTATCTGTACGACATGTGTCCTTTTTTAAATTTTGTTTTTATTTGTCACAGTGGACATTTTTCATTAACTTCCTCCGCCCTGGGGAACGATGAAGAGGCATGCTGGACTCCTACCAGCTAAAACCACTGGGGCGGTCATCTTCACCACCTAAGGACCAGGACTCCAGTACCTCGTATGATCACTCTGGAGCACGTGTGTCGTAGTGGTCACAAATTTTATACAAATTTGCGCCGAGCGTAGACCAAACCCGCGACCCGTAATGGAGAGAGCTAATCATAACAGTTAATAGAGGACAAAGGATGTTAATAATCCAAGTGAAATCCTTCTTCAAGACATTGGCTATACTTTTTAGTACAGTAAAATTTATACAAAGACTTCAAATCTATATAATATGCATATATGTACCTACATTCTGGGCCCCAACCCACTTTGGAAATGCAACCATTTCGAACTAGTACTTGCAATTGGGTTTAATGACAGTCGATGTTCAACATGTCCAACATTGGTCACAAACCGCCAACTCAGCTCGCTGTGAACTATTTTAAACTTTATCCATTTGAGACTTACAAATTTTGATCCGTCTATTTTATTAGGAGAGTACGATTCCAAGTACACAGAATAATTAAAACCAGCGAATATTATTACATGCAAGTAGTTAATAAACCACCGTGAATAGTTATGGATGGTATATCATTATCTATATTCTGAGCAGAATAATTAAATTCGCTTGATTGCTTCGGAGTGCTCGTTTTAGAGATTCCAGAGCCGACCATGACCGCTCAGGTGGTTTTATTCAATAAGACTCTGCGCCCTTCTCTCCAGGGCCGTAAGATGATGTACATGCAGTTCCACCCTGGTAATTTATGTATACAGGATGTAAGCGACAATGTACTAAAACTTTAGGTGGAAGTTACATTTAGGCCTATAGTAAAAATAAGAACGCTGTTTAATTTTTTTTATGATAGGTTACAGGTTTTGTCATTTTCGAGCACGCAATGTATCCTAAACAACGCGATCAAAATGACGACACAGTTCTGTAAATCTATGGGAGAGTCCTTTGTTCAACAGTGGACGTATAAACAGCTGATATAATAAAAAAAACTATGAGGTTATATTCCGATAAGATACAAAAAATTATTACTGAATTTCTTTAAATAGTAATTCATGCATATATCCAGTTGTGGCGACATTGAGTCAATGAGTGTTTCAAGCGAAAATGATTTGAGATAACGACAAAACAATATTGATGATGATTTTGATTGCGTGATCTTTATATTACCTAGCCTACCTACCTTATTGGCAGATAAATTATTAGGTACATCACTCGCAGTGCCTCGGGTTTGACTTTATTGGCTGGCTGGATTCCCCACAGGACTCAACTCTGGCTTGTCTAAGTTGTGGAGGGACGACCAGAGCTTGGGGGTGAAAGTGTCTAACGGGGAAACCCGCTATGAGTCTTTGAGACTCGTGGTGGCAAAACCGGTGGCGCATTTCTCGTCACCCCGAGCTGCTGACGGGTGCTCCCTGTCGCTTGAAGAGGTGGCCCTTTAGAGGATCCATCTTGTGAGTGGTGAGTCCCCGTATGCCACAAAATTTAATAAAGAGGTTAAAAATCAGACCCCGTCTTCCCGTTTATCAGGGTTTTAGGTTTTCATGCCATTCCATTAACATTCATTACAATGGACCATCCCATGTAACTTCCTGCCCAAACAATAGTTTGACACCACCGGGGACAATTTGTGTCTGATTTTCTATAGTGAAGCCATGGAGAGTACCCGGTTAGAAATCCCATTACATTTAAGAGTGAAATTCTCTAAAGGGCCTCTGCGTGTTGGACCCATATCCTCGTAAGCGTAACAAAAGACCAGGTTCCAATTTGCAGAGGATTTCAAGAAAGATATCACTTACAATATTTACTGAGTTAACCTATCGAAGGAGACCACCTTTTCTGTCTAATTGTTTGCACTAATTTGCACCTCCGAAGCTAAGCCTCTTATAGTGTAATAGAAGTAATAATACTAGACGAGCCTTAAAGGTATGTAGTAATTATTTCTTAGTGAGCTTTATTTTCACTACGGTGCTCGTGCATTGTGCAACGCCCCTGGAAGCAGGGCGAACTTACTGAAATCACATGGGCGGTCATTTTCGGCATGAAAGGGGGACTCCAGGATCCCAACCACAACCGGAGTCGCCCTCTGTTGCCACGCCTATAGACATACCTCGGAGGGGGTTATTGTAAAAAGGCTACCCAGTCTAGTGGAAGCACGTAGCTGTAAGGAGGCAGCCTAACTAAGGCCCATCTCGGGAGGATTGGGAGGGTCCCCCTGAAGGCACGCTGTACGTTGTGCTGCGCACACGGTGGCAGATGACGTCATGTGTGCTACCGTCTTTCCGAGAGATATGTATTATTCTCTCCCTCGTGAATCTATGCGGTTTTAGTTACGATTGTATCCATCAAAACTGTTTGAATCTAACGTAGCATTATCTAAATTTCAAAAAAGAAGCAGTTCCAGCAAATTTCCAATCTTCTCCATAGGTCGGTGTTGCCGGTAAACAATCTAACTGCGTTAATACTTATGATTAAACCAAATCTCGCCTGACTTATCCGGCTCCCGCTTGCGGATATAAGCGTGCTCATACTTTGATTATCGACAGAGCATCACTATTCGCTTAATTAGGTTAGTTTAAACATTTTTTTTATGCTGTTTAAGTCTGTACAATGTCTTGCACTTGTATATATTTCAACATTGAAGAGAGCAGACTCATTTGGAACACCATCATGAAACTAGTTGGTATTTTTTTCTACGAGTAAAACAAACCTATGTGATCTCTTTTTTTATGTAGGTTTAATTTGAAGGGATCCGGGATAGGGAAGCGACCTCACAAATATATACAAATATGTCCGGATTAAGACACCACTCCATTTACTACCGTGGATGTCGTAAAAGGTGACTAAGGGACTCTAAACCTGAGGGATTAGCAGCGTCCCTTTTGAGGGGAAGTAGCCATTCTGCACTAACCAACCCCATTTTTAATTAGTTTCCGGTAGAAATTCATCAAGAACTTCCTCCGCTTCGGCAAAGGGCGACTGGGTCTCATATCGGTTAAACCCCTGGAGTGGTTATCTTCGGCACCGAAAGTGTGCTCCAAGTCCTCGTAAGTTCACACTAGAGCGACCCATCGATGCCTCGCCTTGGAGGGGATGACTATAAAGCGGTCACCCCCTCTAGCGTAGGCATAGTGACTGTAAAAAGGTCGCCCCCAGGCACTTCTCGGGGAGGATGAACGTGAACAGTGGGCTTATATGGTTGCTGTCTGATGTTGACGTTCAAAAAGCACTATTTTATAGTCTATTTTTAATAAAAGATTTTGACTTTTGACTTTTGATGGCAAAGGATCCCCGCAAGCCTCGCTGTAAACTGTGCTACGTACACGGTGGCACACGACTATGTGCGCACCACCATCTTCCCGGGGGTCGCTTGGTATGAACACGCATACTTACCAATCTGCAAAGCCGAGACCCCGAAGGCCCTCTGCCGTCACTTTATGACTAGGGGCTAAAGCACAATCTGCGTGCCCACACCAAGCGACCCACGAGAAGACGGTGGCGCGCATGTTGTCACGCGCTGCCACGTGCGCATAGCACAGCGCACAGGGACGCTTCGGGGGATCCTTTACTATTTCTGATTCAAAACAGAATGTGATAGAAGAAAAATACCGGGAAAACTATAATTGTTATTTCGGTGGAAATATGATTGTCATACTTATCATACTAATGCATTTTGATAAATCACCAATATTGGGTGTATTAAAGCCCTAGTATACACATTTTACTAGATCAGCGAGTTTATTGTTATATCTGGATATTGTCTGCAGCGAAAGTGCCCACTTTTCATTTCATTCATGGGCTGCAAGATGATAACTGTGTTATTAAGGAAAAAATCAACCAGTATCGGGGCCTGATGAAGTTATATCAACGTTTTGGAGAGTATTCATCAATATAACTTTAACAATAGGAAACAACTTGATATGTGACTACTTATACGAAGATGAAGAAAATGAAAAAACAATAAATGGCACAGTTTATGTAAAAGCAAAATTGGACTTTTGGACTTATGGAAGACCTGGTGACCTGAAACACAGGCTTCGGCCTAGCTTAGGCACCAGTCTCCCACAATAAATTTGTAAATAATACTGTAACTGGGCAATATTGTATTATGTTGCAACTTTTTTAGTATTATGGTGAGAAAATAAATTATTTATTTATTAAATTCATTAATTTTGTATTTGCTTTTAGAATTTGACTATGTTTTCAGTGCGTTTTCTCCGATGAACTTTTCTAAGTACTTCAGAATTTAGGCACCAGGCAAGCCAATGAAAATAATATAAGAATGAATCCAGCAAGTTATTAGTCCTATTAATAAATTGCAATCTCTGTTGAACCAGAAAAAATTTAAGTTTAAGTTGGTAAGATGCAAATCCCCACTATAAATTGGCGAGTCGCGGACGAGTTTGAAGCATTAATTTGTGGTAAATCGCGTGGAAAATGGAAATTTTGTGCAGCCTCCGGCCTCTAAGGTTTAGCCAACTTATATTTTCCCTCAGCACAATACTAACTTGGGACACTACCACCCAATATTCAATCTTATGTCGTTACTTTAAGGTGTTGTCTTCATGTATATGGTATTTAGTGATGGCAAAAATCACCCCTGAAGCACGGTCGCGTGAGACATGATGAGAATATGCGCAGCGTTTCTAATGAGGATTTTATTTATAAATATGACGTAAACAACTTAATTAAACTAAATATGAGCCAGACTTGCGATTGCATGCGGTGCAGGATCACGTCAACTAGCTTAATTACCTTCACGCCATTTCCTTTACGAGAAAAGTAGATTTTTAGGATTCCGAACGTTCTAAGGGAGAAACGGCGGTACCCTTATTCCCCGTGTCATGGATCACTCGTGTGTCTGTCTGTCCGTCTGTCACAGTCAATTTGCTCCGAATCTACTGGACAGATTCATTTGAAATTTGGCACACATATGGATTTTTGCGACCCAAACACGCAAGCGTAACGTTAATAAATGAGTTGAATATGGGGGTCACTTTTGGGGGGCAATATAGAAAATTAAAAATTAATTGTAAGCTGTACCGTGTAACATATGAAATGGAAGGGCTTGCTGTGGTGAGGGTCTCAAACGTGTTTATATTATGGGGAACAAGGTGTGGTGTTCCTCCATAGAAAAGGGAGGATCCTCCAACCAGGCGGGCGTTATGCCTGGCGGGCCGAAGCCCAACGATTGATGTTGAGCGACTGTATATATGCTGCGTTGCGCGAATACTTTAATAGCGTGATTCAGGATTCTTTGACGTCATCGGAGAGTTGCATTTAATAGTCAAGTAGATGTCGTTGTAAGTTGTAGTTGTATTACTGGCGATGTAGGTGTCGCCACATCACTCCCCGCGACTGAAACGCCAAAATATTATAATTTTAAAATTTATTGTTTTCAAGTTATTTAAGAAACTAGACGAAAATTAACCATTCCCCACCTTATCTCCAAAACTACTGGGCCTAAAACTCTGAAAAGAAGTCTAATTTTTTTAATAAAATATAGTTAATAGCTCTTTACGTATAGATTACAGGAAAACCTATAAAATAAAATAAAAATATATAATAAAATATGGTCTTAAAATAAAATGGTAAATCTTTCAATATTGTGCGTACAAACATACGTTTGTGGTTGGTATGTATGGGAAAACATGTTTTTCAACCACGATGTTAAGTTTGTTCTTGTGATAAGTTATTGGGACAAGACCGAATTAAACAATAGACAATATATTCAGCAGTTTCGGAACCCTTACCATGCAAGTTCAACTCGCACTTCTCCGGTTTTTTAAATATTTTTACATCGCTGCCCCGTCAGTCTAGAAGTTAAAAGTACGACTGGCATCGGTACCCAGGTCAGGTTCAATTCAATTTATTGGGTTGTCCGTTAAGAAATTCTCCAACCATCAGAACCATATAAGCTGATCTCGCATTGTATAGGCTTTCGGTGTGATGAGAGATCAGCGTAAACTGGTTATGATTATAGCTTTACGTGTGTACATTGCAGAGTTTTGGAAATTCACAGTGGCCGTTTCGATTTGTGCCCGATTACTGGGAGTATGGTGGCCTTCTTAATAGAACTTAATACTTTCTCTGACGCACTGTGGGAGTACAACAGAACATCTTGGTCTGCCCGTGTAGTGCTCGGATTAAGAATATAGCCCCACTTCTACTCCTCCCGTGGATGTTGTAAAAGGCGACTCTAAGCTAGAGGGATAAGCAGTAGCGTCCCATATCTTTTTTTTTTAAACGTGTCTCATCTATATGGGTCGTCATTTCGGTCGAGAAACGTCCACTGTTGGACAGAAGCCTCCTGGACATAACGACCGGTATGGGTTTGTGTTGTGTGCTCATTGAGAGTTTTTCCATAAACGGGTCGGCGATCGCCAAAATGATGTCATACAGTATATAACCGGTCGTTGTGGAAATCTATGGGGGAGGCCTTTTTCAGCATTGCACATCCTTTGGCTGATATGATGATGATGTTACAGTTCATATTATACACACATTACACAAACTCACAAATAACTTTATTTTATTAGGTTATGTGTATTCTGCCGAAGGACGCAGTGGAATCGGGGGAACGCTTCCAGTTTAGATACAATTTTGGTCACTTCTCACTTGCTCAGCGTTCTACTGCATTCTAATAACCGCCACTAGGTCACTCACTGAGGCTGTTGCTGAAAATCAGCGCTGACAGCTCGTTGTGATGCCACAGTATTATGCTGAGCATCAACCTATGTTTTGCGAAGATGCGACGCACAATTTTTCTATGACCGTACTGTATGTATTCTGTACCCTGTACTGTAAGCATTGTTTAATTTTGGTATTTCTTTCTGGTTTTCGACCACAGACAAAAATGTGTACTCGTTCGTCAAAGATTCTTTGGTCAAAAATATTGTTGTTATATTTGGCCTGGATACCGAGTCGTTTGGCCAATTTGTCCAAATAAAATAAGTGTTGCCAGCGCGGATACGCGTTTGGTTTAATGAAGTGCTCGTTTTTAAGCGTTTAATTATCCTAGTATGGTTCGATTTTAGCTATGTAGTTAGTTATTCCATGTGTGGATTTTTTATCTTTGAATCTGTACTTCTACGTCGACGTTCGCCGCAAAAATAAACTGTTCTTCTTTCTATCTTTTCTTCACATAGATTTTCAATTTAGCAGTGACAACAGGACTAAGGTGAAACGAAAAACGAAAGGAGCACATAATAATAAATCTTCCATTCTAAACCAAATAACCTTTGCTAAAATACCGACAATTTCACTACGAACGCAGCGCCGGCCATTATAAAACACGCCTGTTCTAATTCGGAGGCTTATTATCATTTTATCCGTGTCCACAATCAAAATTCACGTCTCACTGCCCATGAGTGACGTGCGACTAACGACCGACAGTCGCGACGCCTGAGGTGCGGGCGGATTAAAAGCGAGCAGCGGAAAAGTTCGTTTCTCAATATAATAAAAGCAAAATATCTGCCTATAACAATCCCACTGCTGGGCAAATGCCTGTTTTCATACAGAGAATCAACGAGCATTGATCACCATGCTGGCCAGTGGGCAGTGGTGTGTTAGCGAATTCAATATTGATATCCAGGTCTCCTCTCTCCCTCTCTCCTCGTGTTTTCTTGCAATGTTAAAGTCAACAAGTATAAGACACCACTTCTTAGATTAAAGAAAGCACATATGACTCTGAAAGGCAGCACCAGCGCCAGTCGCGGTTAGGTTCCCAACGAAATCTCACTATTGCCTCTCGATGACAAGAAAGTAATGAAGGACGTGAAGCACGTCTTATAAGCGCTATCCTGCAATAAGCGCCTCAAAAAATTAGACCCAGCGCGAATCTTGATTGATCTCGCGGAGTATCCGATACATGATTGACATCCAATTTGAGCATTTGAGCGTCCATTTAGAGCGTGGACAGCGAATTTAAAAGTCACATTTTTACAGTTCGGGTTTCGAAACCATATCCTTCTGCTTAAAAGCGATTCTGTAAACCCTTGAAGTGCTTGTTTACGTTTCAGTTTTAAATATAATAAGGAAAGAAGTTGCGGTAACAGTTACCGGGTACCTACTTGTAAAAGAGTAGTGGAAACGGTCAGTACTCAGCATCAATAAAGTCAAGGTCACTTTTATGCGGTGTACCCTGCCGAGGCCGTGTTATATATTGAGATTACATGGACTGGTACCCACTAAGTTCTTATTATTATGCTTCGGAGGGCACATAAAATCATCGGTCCCGCTTGTTGTCATCGGACGACAGTCATTAAGCAAAGTCGCCTTTGAGTCTGGTATAAATAAGGTTGGCCACTAACCACACGAAAAGAAGAAGAACAAAAAAGACTACATGCAGCAGTGAACCTAAAAATTAATACTACATTTTTTACATCAATATTAGACCGTAAATATAAATTAAAAAGTTATTTGCCTGTACTTCACCGTTCCTTAGCGCTAGGGAGAAAAAAGCGGCTCAACAAACTCCACAGCAACACATATCATTATCATAATATAAATAGAAGGAGATCCATTGTGCCATAGTGCCTTCCCCATGGATTTGCACAACCACCAGCTACATGCCGCTCGTATTCAATGACTCCCAGCTACTTTCACAAGGTCATCTCGTTGGAGGCATTTTCTTTCCTACATTTTCCGGTGCGTTGTCTCCACTCGAGAACCCTTCTGCCCCAACGGCCATCAGTTTTATGAGCTATATGCCGTGCTCATTGCCAACTCAGCCTACTAACCCTTTCAGCTATATCAACCAATTTAGTTTTTCTTCGGATCTCCTCATCTGCTAATACTACAGAAATAAGCAAGCATACTTACGACACACTATCTGTAATTTTATAACCTTGACTATTTTGTTTTTCAATGTTGTGCGCTATCAGTCAGTTTGCCGTGTGAGGCAAACAGACTTTTGAGTTTTTACTATCGAGGCATGTCCTGTGTGTGTACGCTAGAAAGAGTATAGTAAGATGCAGAGAGAGTATGCAGTTTTATCACCATTCACAGTTTCGGCTATCGAGGTTATGTCCTCTGTTATAACATAAAGCGAGATACTAAGAGTGTGTAGTTTTATCACTATTCAGAGTTGCGGCTATAGAGATACCTCTAACACTAACAGGACATACGTGCTGTGTTATAGCGTATCGCGGGGAAGCTGAATGTTACGCAGTTTTATCATAATCCCTTCGGCACGTCACATTTACGAATTGGTCACTATATTTTAAAGCAAATTTGGTACGAGTACATACGTTATGGCTGACGATTCGCATGTCGCAACGATGGATGTTCCAAGTGATTCGAAGTCTAATTGGCTAAATATATTATATGTCGCTAGGGAGTTTGTTGTGCTGTTTCTTCTCCCCAGTTTATATACTAGGAAGCGGTGAAGGGAAGGCCTATGTGGGTGCTGTCTTATTCAAAAAGGACAATGTTTTAGTTTTTTTTGAACATAAGCAATATTATTTCAGTTCCTATGACTCCGAATTTTGAAACTATCAACAGAACTGACTGAAACTGCCAATGAAGCCTCTATCTGACCTCGTCACGGGTATAAAGCGCAAAAATGACTGGGCATAAGACACTAAATAACTAATGTCTGCAGGTGGCGACCGCAATGTGGTGCCACCCAGGACAAGTTGTGTAAAAAAAGTGTTATGTCACTATACACACTAAACAATGTATTTCTGAAGCTTCATTTTCACTGCTCAGAAATTAATATTACCCCAGGGAGTGACTCACGCCACAACCTAACTGCGCTCGGTCATGCATTTGGTTCCCGCTTGAATCACTGTTTAATCGGGGTGGGTGACTGGATTAATAGGTATTTCGCTGGCTATTTCATTATACGGTCCCTGTCCTGACTTTTATTGTTTAAACTTGCCGTTTTATACGTACTTTTGATGGTTATTTGGCGTTTGATGTTGGCGTTATGATTTTAGATGTTCAGGACATATATGTTTGGCCGAGTGAGAACATTTGCTGTCTCTACGGTGGAGTCATGCGCTCTGTGGCCCTCTATGGAATGCTTGTATGGTCGTCCCCGTTATCAGGCATCTAGCGTTGCAGAGCCCAACTTCATGTTCTGCAGCGCAAAGTGGCTATAAGGATCGCACGGGGATACAGGACAGTGTCATACGAGGCGGCAACTCTCCTGTCGCGCTTTCTGCCATTTGACATCCTGGCGGAGATGGATGCATGGGTCTATGATCAGACACACTCCCTCCGCCACAGCAGCGAAAGCGTAGCTCCAGGGGCGATCGACATGCTGTGGCGGCGGCTCGAACTGAAGATATGGCGACATCGACAATCGTAGGCGATAGCAGTTTGCGAACAAACGCGTCCTCTTACGTGCCGCCGTGTACGCAGTACAGCGCACAGCGAAGCCTGGGGGCTGCCCGGGGGCCGGCCTTTTTACAGTCACCTACCTTCCGCTTTGTGACCCCCTCCAAGATGTAACTAAATGCGTGAGTGTTGCATAGCCTTTTTTTATTGCTTAAACTAGGCGATCGTTTACTGATCAGTAACAGCCTATGAGCCTCATGGTGATCAATTTTATTGCTTATCTGTTTGAGAAAAAGCCTTTTCATGCAGCAGAACTGTTAAAGTTAAACCTGATATTATAGGAGATACACGTGAAGAAAGAAAGAAAAACAATTAATTAATTTCCGAAGTTAAAACACACTACATATTTAAAATATAAAGACAAGTAAAAACTGGAAAAGATTAGTGAGTCTCATCTCCGCAAAAAAAGGAATGGCGCTCAGCATTACACTTCTACGTTACAAATTACTTGCAACACAGGAGCACTGATTTTCTGCGCCACCCTAAGTTGGTGACGGCTGATGTCTTTCGGCACGCAATAATGAAATTACGTATTAAGTAACTATGTATAGTATTATATTTTGTTATTATGGTATACGCGTGTGAATTTTTCAATATTGAAACCTAAATTAACGATACTGTATATATCCAAGAAATGGTGTACATAGCCGAAGGCTAGTTACAGCATAAATTATGAAGATCACGTAAAAAATTACAAACAGAGGATAAAAATAATATCTCAATTGCACCAGTATGAATGTTTCCATATTTTCTAATATTTTACGTGATCTTAATATTGCTGGGCTTGATATATCTTTTCGAGTACACATTGTATCGGTACACACCCATATCGGTCGTAGTGGTGATCTTTGGGGGAGGCCTGTGTCCAGCAGTGGACTTCATTCGGCCGAAATGATGATGACACATTGTATCGGTAACCTGTCATCATCATCATCACATCAGCCAAAAAACCTACACAGCAAATAGAAAATAATTGGTGCCATGCCTTTAGGCACATCACGGAGGGAGGGTGAGGTAAACCTTGAGCTTCCCTTAGGTGCCAAGGATGACCGCCCCAGTGGTTTTTGCCAGTAGGAGTCCGGTATGCTCCTTCGTCGTCCCCGGGGCGAAGAAAGTTCATGTAGAATATCAACTGGGCCTAGTGAAAAAATAAAAAAACTCAACGTTTACGACAATTTTCTCCTACATTGTCCTCACATAAACTTCGTTTCGAGAAGAATGTAGTCATCAATATTGTAATATATTCTATGATTTTTTTTACGTTATCGAATGGCAAATGGGCATGCCACTTAAGCGGTCACTGAATCAACATGACTACCATATTTTTAACGGTTTGGCTTCCTATATTCGTCACACAACGTAAGAAATGCAGTAATTTTGCTACTTTACACAGGTATTCTGTGATGGCGTAGTACTTTCCCAGTTTAGACAGCCCATGTACGAGCTCTAGTAAACGAATTACTAAAGCTAGGCTATCCCACGCCAAAAAAAAAACCGGCAACACAACACAAAAAATAACTAAACAAGAGTAATCATAGAGCTGCTAAAGCAGCTAAAGTCTGACCTATAGCATGCATATATATAATAATGGCATGTGCCTTTAAATGATTTGCATTAATAAAAGTAGTTATATCTTAAGCGAAGCAGAGTTCAGTAGATCAACTATTGAACTTCAAATCAAATATGGCAGACGTAAGATAAGGTTCATCTGAGTTTTGAAAATAAATTAGTTTGAGCCCGCATGTAAGTTGTACTCGGAACTACTTACTAAGTTTCGCGTACATTGTATGGTATATTTTAATAATTGAAAGAGCATTAATGACGTTTGTGAAAAGTAAAATATAGCACTGGCTGACTAAGCTAAACTAAAAAAAAACTACTATAAAATAAAATTCATACAAATGGGAGATATGAAGACAAGATTCACAAAAAAAGTTATTGTTGGATTGAAAAGCTCCTATTTCATAAGTCGATCAAATATATTTTAATACTACATAAATATGCAGTATGATACTGATAATGTGAGAATGTACAATACTTAACTAGGAAGTTTTTAAGATTCTCATCGATTTGTAGAATATTATCACAAGGTTTCCTCCAAATTTGGCTTTCTTGCTTTGCCGTAAGACTATGTAATTGAATTGTAATTACTCATAGTCAGAGACATTGTTCCTAGATTGTGTTCGGACAAAGCGGAATTGCATGTCGGCTGAGACAATGGACCAAAGGCGTATCAATTTAACATAAATGATTCAATAAACTGGCATGCACATGATAAAGACACCACGATAGACATAGATTTAGATTAAAGAGATTCTACTACAGATATATTACCTTTTTATTAATAAAAATACAACAGTAACCAACTATAATATACAAATTACACTTATAATCTTGTAAAAACATAAACCAGATATAAATCTATATGTATAATCTTCATCAGCAGAAAAAAACAACTCAATATTTATGTAAAATTATTAGATCAATTTATTTATCTTCTTCTTATCAGTTCTTAGTGATTGGCATCCGTGTGTTACTATGGGCTCCAGCTGAAAATCAGCGCCCGGCATCACTGCCTGGCATTATGCTGAGTTGGATACCTATTTGATACGGACATGGGCACACTATGAAATGTGTAAAATATAAGTAGATTTAAGGTATACAAAATTAAATTATAAGGCAAGTTACATTTTTTGTTTAATCTATTGTTATTTTAAATAACATAATTGTGTCACATGTATCTGTGGTCAAATAAATGTCTTTTATCTTTTATCTACTTATTATAATCGACTTCTGGCTGGCCGTTTGAGTTTGAATCGTGGCGCGAGTTCACCGGATTGGGGAACAAAATGCCAAAGCTACAAAATGGAAGGAGAATCGCATTTCGGCTTGAGACAATGGACGGACCGTCATTTTAATATAAATGATTCAATAAACAGGTATATACATGGCAAACATTCCAAGATAGTCATGAATTCAGAATGAAGAAATTATACCCTGTAATGGGTATAATTTCAAAAATCAAACTGAGCTAAGTTTATACAGAAAGTCTGCAAAAGTTAGCTGGATCTTTGAGTTTGAATCGTGGCACAGGTTCACCGGATTAGGGAACAATATACGAAACCTAAAAAAGTGTTCGGTCAACACAGTGTTTATATGAAAGCTCAATGTCACTCAGCAAGCTATGCCAAGATGTATGCTTGCTATTTCTCTTTAGTAGAAGAGCTAATCCAATTTGACAAGCTTGAACGACTTCAAAATATTTGTATCAGATTTATATTTGGCCACGTTTCTGAATTTCGAACTAAGAAATGGCAAAACTCAAATGGCTTCCCATCCACTTTCGCCGGGACGCTCATATTTTTTCTTTGCTTTATAACGTGCTATTTAAACCTTCTACCCCTTTTTATCTTAAAGAACGCTTTCAATTGATTTGTGACACACATTCTAGTTTCTTGAGATCATCAGAAAATCTAAAATTAAGTAAACGTATGCATTCCACTTCCTTCTTCGATAATTTACTTACCATTCAAGCAGCTCGCTTGTGGAATGCATTACCTATTCATGCATACATTATTGTAAGACGTGCTCAAACCCTACCTATTACTATATACTATTTTTAAGAAAATGGTCAAGAAACCTTTCTCTATAATTTTTCTTCTTCTTTCCCATTTATATTTAATCTTTATTAGTATAATTTATTACAGTTTTATATATAAAATATTTATTGTATGTACTGTTATGTATTTTATATTATTACTAGCTGCCAGTCCCGGCTTTGCACGGGCAGGTACATGCAAGCCCGATTGCAGTGACACCTACCGGGTCCTATCAATCCAGTTAACTAATTACCTTATACCGCTATCTGTTAGAATCTTATCGAACTGTTTGTCAGATAATAATCCGCAATAAAACAATATTGCGATTATAAATTGAGATGTAAACTTTTCTATCTTTTAAGTTGGATAAAACTGCACACAGTACGCAAAATGTTATTAAAATCGGTTCAGTAGTTTAGGAGTCCATAGCGGACAAACAACGTGACACGTAATTTATATGTCTAAGTAATATTGTGTATGATATATTGTACACTAAACAGCCCAATATCTCTCTCCTTTCTTCCAGTCCATCCAAAGGTTGTCTGGAAGAGATCACCCTATGCGATAAGACCGCCCATTCTACATGTATATTTTTTTAAATATTTTTCTTTATATATTATGCGGCGTACAATAAAGAGTATATAAATCAATTCGATGGCACGGTTGGTGCAGTGGCTGATACAGTCGGCTGCTGCGCACCGGACCGTGGGTTCGATTCCCGCACGGAAAAAACATTTGTACGATCTGCAGGTAGTTGTTCCGGGCTGGGTGTATTGTGTGTGGAATTTATGTTTATAAGCGCACCCACGACATAGGAGAAATCCTAGTGTGGGGCAACACGTTTTTTTAAAAGACAAAGACAGAAAACAAATAAATAATGTTAGAAGTGAAGTAAGCTAAAGTTGCAATGGGTGAGGCAACATAGTTCGTCGAAGTGAAAGCCGTTTAGGCAGAAAGATTCTCGAGTGGAAACCGTGCACCGGAAAACGCAGCGTAGGATAGCCTGAAGGTGCGACCCCGGAAAGACAGCGGTGCGCATGTGGTCACGTACCGCTGTGTGCGCAGCACAGCGCATAGTGAGGCCTCGGGGGAATCTTTTACAATCCCCTCGAGAGATGCCTGGGGGGGGTGGCCTCTTTACAGTCGCCTTCCCTCCACTAGAGGGGATGACCACTTTACAGTCATCCCCTCCGAGATGTGCCTAAAGGCGTGGCACCAACGGGTGGCTCTAGATGGAGATTATTCGAGTTCCTGGAGCCTCCCTTCGGTGCCGACGATGATCACTCCGGTGGTTTTAGCCGGTAGGAGTCCGGCATGCCCCTCCGCCCTTTCCCGGGGCGAAGGAAGTACATGAGGTATTTCCACCGGATCAATAAAAAAAAAGGATAGCCTGAAGGTAGCTGGGAGTCGTTGGATATGGGTGGCCTATGAGTAGTGGTTGTAAAAATCTACGGGGAGGCTTTTATTCAACCGTGGACATCCTTCAGCAGATATGATGATGCAAAACCTCTAAAAATACGCTAAACCTGACTTTCACATCGTGAATGTGGAGCAGTCGTTGTAATTTGAGGCTGAACTGATGAAGCAGTGTATTCTAAACACTTTTTGTTCATTTTCGTACCCTGTCTAATGTATGATTTGTACCTAATTGAGCTGTGCCGGCCCTGCCGTGTGGTGCCGGCTCAGAATGCCACCACCCTATTTCCTCCCATGGGTGTCGTAAAAGTCGACTAAGGGATTAGCTGGAGGATGGGCAGCATCGTCCTTCGAGTACATTAATAACTCAACTGCGATCGCCAACCCGCCTGCCAAGCGTGGCGATTATGGCAAAACCCCCCAATGTGTTCACAACACATCCATATCGGTGGTTGTGGTGATCTTTGGGGGAGGCCTATGTCCAGCAGTGGACTTCATTTGGCCGAAATGATGAGCTCGTCAACGGTAACAGAAAATTAAGGAGCCCATCTCCATCAAGGAGAATCGTAGTCCCTTATTGCTTTTTCTTCTTTCTTTTGTGGATACGGTTGGATAGTACCTAGTTCTTGCCCAGTGATGGTAGAGTGAACTCCACGACAGCCTGCACTTCATGGATGGTATGGTTCTCGCAATTAACAGCTTTCGTTGTTTTTTCTTGACCCTTGATTTTTTCTCGTGAAAACGGTAACACAAATTTACAAACTCTCGTTCTCATTAATGTCTCATAAATAATTACTAAATATAGTGAATATTAATTAGTACTTATATGTATAGATCATAACCATGAAACTTATCATATAAATCTTTATATTTTTATTTTTATATATTCAATCTGTTGTAACCTGTGTAAACACCAACAGTTATCTATGCAACTGCTATATGTGGAAATCTGTAATTGGCTTTCTGTTTCCTTACTATTATTGTTACACCTGCATTTTGAGCTGTAGATTTTCCAGTAATAAATAAATAAATAAGGAATAAATTAAATAAATTGTGAAGGACGGCACGGTTGACATCTGTCGGGCATGCCACCGTCCGGGTGAGTCTATCCGTCACATTATTTCCGGTTGTTCTCGTCTTGCTAATGGCGAGTACTTGCACAGGCATAACCAAGTGGCCAGGATTATACACCAGCAACTTGCGCTGCAATACAACCTTGTGAGATCAGAAGTGCCATACTACAAGTATGTGCCCGACCCAGTTCTCGAGAATGACCATGTTACATTGTACTGGGATCGATCTATCATCACTGACAGGACTATTGTAGCCAATAAGCCTGATATAGTGGTGATAGATCGAGTAGAGCGCCGCACAATGATTGTGGATATAACTATCCCACATGACGAGAATCTCGTGAAGGCCGAGAAAGATAAGCAAATTAAGTATCTTGACTTGGCGCACGAGGTTGTCGACATGTGGGAAGTAGACTCTGCAATCATTGTGCCGATAGTCGTTACGGCCAATGGCCTAATGGCCAAGAGCCTCGACCAACACCTAAAGAGGCTCTCGTTAGGCGGCTGGGTCAAGGGCTTGATGCAGAAAGCGGTACTCCTAGACACGGCTCGTATTGTTAGGAGGTTCCTCTCTCTGGAGCCCTGACCACCGGCAGCTTGGACCTTGTTCCCGATGCTGGTGGGCTACTATTTTTTATATTTTTAAATGTATATTTTTGTATGATGTATATTTAAAAATGTAATTTATATGTATTCAGTTTAAATAAAGGAAATAAATAAATAAATAATAAATAAATAAATTGAATCCTCATGCTATGATTTTTCTGTGATACCACACCGTCCCGTCGGTACAGTTTACAGACATAAATCTCACTTGAACAAACACCCGGACCCGTAACAACTATCTGTAGACCATACAAATATTTGTAATGTGCGAGGGTCGAGCTATGTTGCTAGCGCAGGAAGTTAATCACTTAGCTACCGCTAACAGTGGCCACGTTAGTTATGAACTATCATCATTTCGGCCGAATGAATTCCACTGCTGGACACAGGCCTCCCCCAAAAATCACCACAACCACCGATATGGATGTGTTGTGGGCTCATGTGGGGGTTTTGCCATAATCGCCACGCTTGGCAGGCGGGTTGGCGATCGCAGTTGAGTTGTTAATGTACTCGAAGGACGCTGCTGCCCATCCTCTGGCTAATCCCTTAGTCGACTTTTACGGCACCCATGGGAGGAGATGGGGTGGTGGCATTCTGAGCCGGCACCACACGAATAATGAACTATGTATAATCATAATCGATACTTACATTACCTTTGTCACTTTGTATATTGAGCTTCCATCAGCGCCGACGCGCTCCATCAAGTCGCCTGCGTATAGGAGCGGCTTCTATAGTACGTTGTGATGTGCCATTCGGCCATCCTCATGGCTCGTCGGCTCATTTCAACCTCGACTCAGCTGTCCACGCTCGCCACTGCACTTATTTGTGTCGGTGTATCGGCATAGTTTTCCCTATACTACACGTTCACTGATTTACCTATGTATTACCTATATCGGTAAAAATATATAGCTATGTGGTGCTCAGAATACCACCACCCCATTTCCTCCCGTGGGTGTCGTAATATTCGACTAAGGGATTAGACGGAGGATGGGCAGCAGCGTCCTTCCAGTACATTAACAACTCAACTGCGATCGCCAACTCGTCTGCCAAGCGTGGCGATTATGGCAAAACCCCCCAATGAGCCCACAACACATCCATATCGGTGGTTGTGGTGATTTTTGGGGGAGGCCTGTGTCCAGCAGTGGACGTCATTTCGCCGAAATGAAAAAGAAAGAATGATGTTTCACATCGGCCAAGTCGTTGTTTTTTAGATAGACAAAAAAAAAACCTGTTATTTAGAGTGCGAAGCGTGTATGTATACATAACCATAAACCTATATAAACCAGACTGCAGAGCTTCATTACGTACCAGCTGGGACCCGTGGTTTCACCCGCCGTTTAATTTAAAAGAAATTGGATTAAGTATTTATAAATAATTTAGAGTACTTCGGCATATATAGACACTTGACATAGAAATTCTTAAACTTTCGGGAGTTAAATTCATGATTTTAAGATAATATCGGGTCCATTCATCCAAATTTCAATTTAGGTTATCCGCGACATGGAATCCAGTCACAAAGAAGTGTTCCCGTCGCGATGTATCTTTATGTTTGCCTGCCAATACTGTCAGTAGTGTGTGTCGTGAAGTTGCACTGCAAGACCAAGTGCGTGTAGTTGCTAACAACTCCCGCCCATCTCGACGCTGACACCCGCTACTCCAGTCTACTCGTGACCACGGTCAATGCAACTTTATCGAAACGTTGAGGTTAGTTAAAATATTACTTGACATATCTATACAAATAAATAAAATTGAAGTGTCTGTTTGTAATGTTAAAATGACAGTTTTTTACTAAATGCATATGAAAGTATATACGGTACATATAACAAAAAAACAAATTTTAAATTTTTTGTCTGTCTGTCTGTCTGTCTATTTGTTCCGGGTAATCTCCGAAACGGCTGGACCGATTTTGACAGGACTTTCATTAGCAGATAGCTGATATTATAAGGAATAATTTAGGCTACTTTAATTTTAGAAAAATAATTAGGGTTCCGCGCAAAAAAAAAAAAACCCTTGAAATCCAATACATACACTCTATGTCAAGTGTCTATGTCAAGTGTCTATGTCGAAGTACTCTAAATTTCTTTTAAATTAAACGCGGGTGAAACCGCGGGTCCCAGCTAGTAGTATATATGTATCGTATATTGGATATCATGGGTTTTCTTTTGCTCGTAACCCTAATTATGTTTCTAAAATAAGAGTAGCCTAAGTTATATATAACATCAGCTATCTGCCAGTGAAAATTCCGTACATATCGGTTCAGTCACTTCGGAGATTAGCGGGAAAAAACAGACAGACCGACTGACAGATAGACAAAAAAATGTTGTAGATATCATGTATACTTTCATATGCATTAAGTGAATAGCTGTTATTTTGACATTACAAACAGACACTTCAATTTTATTTATTTGTATACATAGAGTTTGATACTTGGAAAAGGAAATTATGGGAATGTGCGGCAAAGCTTGTTAACACGCTTCAGAGTAAACATTTGGTGGAATATATTGACCATAGAATCAAATTTAACGCAGTAAGTATTTCATAAGACAGGCACTATAATTGATTAATGGCTATATAAATATAGCCATTAATTAATGACAATACCTCTATTTTTAATAACCAGTTTTTTTTTGCCCACTGCAACCCGCTTGAAATAACTATTTTTAAAAGTGTTTAAATAAAATAACGAACCTTCAATCACGCATATCATTTTATTAAGAGTGTTGTAGCTAGGCTCTCTTCTATTTTTCAATTAATTACTCATTAATTGACAATAATATATAAATTATCCTTACAATTATGGGTACAAAAATAAAATGTAAAAAATTACAAACTATCATACATACATAATTACGTTACGGGAGAATGTTTGTCAACAAATTATTACTAATCTAACTAAAAAAATGAAAGCCTTGTATTAATAAAGATCTTTAAAACTCTATGTTACTTAAAATTAGGAAGAATTTTTCGTACTTAGCAGATTTAATAAAAAGTTTAACAATTTATGGACCTGTACCCCTCGTACAAGTAATTCTTAACCAATCAGAGCGCCGGACGCGGTATACGCGTAGATTACTATTACGTTTCGATTGTGAAAATAAACTCTTATTAGGGTTACAGGATAGTAGGTGGCGTCTTAGTTTGCTGTAGTTAAAAAATGTTAGATTCTAAAACAGACAAAAATGATAACGATTCCATTTCCGTAAACAGTCACTTCGTATTTATGTTTTCAGTGAAATAATAAAGTGATTTTTCTTAATTTTTTTGAGAATTATATTATGGAACGAAAGTGGCGGATTTATAAGCAGGCTAAGTAGGCTAGGGTGCCCGATTTTACAGACAGCAAATTTGGAGACCGTCTTATTTTATTTTTAATATTGTGTCACACAATCAGCCTGCATTATAAAGTCGTATATTATTGAGCTTTGATTATCTCAGGAATATAACCAAAAACAATTCAACTAAATTGCAAAAACAAACGGAACGGACGATTGTATAGGAAGGCTGGAATGTTTTTTGCAGTCAATGCTTAGAAAATGTATAAATCCGCCACTGTGACACAGAAATTAATATCACTAACATTCAGCTCAATGGATGACAAATTTATTTAAGCTGGATATATCAGAAATTTCATCTTATTACCGGACTAATATTAAATGGACACACGGAATACATTATGGAAAATAACGTTTTTAAACTGAGTTAATTTTATTATGTAAGTATTTTTTTCTATCTAAACAAACATCGTAAGTATCTAAGTTATTCCATAACTCCAATTAGATTTAGGTTACAAAGTCTTTCTGATTTCTATTTAATGTTTTCAACCCTAACAAATTATTTTCTATTTATTATACACATTTTGAATTTTATTGGCATTATTTATTACAAAAATACCATGAGATATTCTATTTTATTTACACACAAAAATGCTATATTTAATTTAAAGTGCTACCTTTGCTGCTGTAAAATAAATGTGCTGTGAACATAATTTAAATCATCTTTTTTAAATGTAAATACTAACATTACTTGTTATTGTACACCAAAAAAAGTTGAAGATGCTGTATGATATTAGAACAATATGACATGAGATATTTATTTATTTATATAAACTCTTTATTGTACACCAAAACATATTATAAACAGATATTTTAATTAAAATACAGTACAATAGATGTCCTTATCTTACTTCGATACTGTATAATATTAGATATAATATGATATTAGATACAATATGATATCAGATACAATATGATATTAGATGCAATATGATATTAGATACAGTATGATATTTAATACAGTATGATAATTAATACAATATGATATTATATACAATATTTCATTAGATACAACATTAATCAGGAAACGAAAGGAATCAATAAGTTTACTACGCGCAGAGGTTAACAGACTCTCCTTTTAAGCATAAGGTAGCGGGTTCAATACCAATATGACTTCCAATGTCATATGTACTTTATTAGTTAATCTAAAACACCACTGACTTTGACTGGATCTAATGGTCTGAAATCCCTAAAAACAAAGCGTGGTGATCAATCCATCTTGCTCTGCAGTGGGTCAGCAACTATTATGTTATAACTCAAAATACTTTCAAATTCAAGTTACAACTCAATTTTATGCAGATTTAAGAGGTTGGACCGATCCAACCTCTTAAATCTGCATAAAATTGAGTTTCAGTAATTATCAAATTGAGTAATATCTATTATTATATTTGGTATCATGTTTATAGTACTTTAAATTAACTACTAGTAGTTTAAAATTATGTTATGATTTACAAATATTCTTTAGTATTTTATGACAGCTGACAATTATATTTCTGGTTATATTATTTATTACAATTTTATTATTTATAGTTAGAAATCGAACCTAAAATAATGCCAATAAAATTTTAATTAAATACTCTGAATATCTATGTACGTAGACATCATTCACAAATTCACTAGAAACAGACGCAGTTATTGTTTATTTATTTACTATAAAGTTAATTTATACATGATCTAAGTAACTATCTTTAAAATCGCTATCAGTCTGATTTCAACAACAGTAATGCTACATATTTGTTCTATGGATATAATACATCTTATTTTGACAGATTATTTGTTACTTAAGTACCTATTTACTGCATATAATAACAAATCATTATTTTATGCAGAAACCAAAAGACTAACATTATTTATGATTTTCCCTTATTGTTAAGTTCATGTTTACTTATTACTGTTAGATAAAACTGTACCTTGTCGAGTATTTCAATGTTAACATTCAGATCTTTGATGTCATTAAATAAACGCGTGCTTTAGAACACAATATTTATAATCAGTACCCTATATTATTTACAGATAAATGGTTGGATATAGATCGTTGTGTCAGAACTACAAATGCTAATGTATTATAAAATAAAGCCTGTTTTACATTCGCGGCGCCAAACCCCGCGAAAAGACGCGTGCGTGGCTTATGCGTCTTTTCCTTGACACCCGACTTCGCGCCGTAATCACATAATAGTAAATATGAAAATGAAATGTTACATCAAGTACATTTAACCAATCGGCATAACATCTTTGGTAAAAAAGTAATTCATGGAAGACATAAAATGAATACAATAATGAGTATTTTCGAAACACATTTAGCTTATCTACATCACGTAACCCTGATAAACAAAATGAGGTCCTACTTTTCTTAAATAGGCATTACTATAAATGGCGTTAGAGACAATGCAATTCGTTTATCAAAAACCAATGAGCAGACGACACACCCAGAAAGATCATAGTAGCGATTTTTAGGGAAGCCTGTGTCCAGTAGTGGACTTTATTCAACTGAAAAGAAGATTATGATGATTCTGGTTAAGCTGAGCGATGCTAAAACACATGTTTTAGCTTGTGAACAGTGCCATCTGTCACGTCATTTCAACATATGTTCAATACAAAATCCTAGTCGTTTAAAAAGGCAACCCAATTATCATTGTACCACTTTTTTCATACATTGGCATATAACTTTCTTAAAAAAATTCTTACTTTGATTCTGATTCATAATCATATCAGCCAAATAACATCCACTGATTAACAAAAACCTCTCCAATAAGACGACTGGTTAAATGACGCTGCTGCCCATCTCTCTGGCTTAGAGTCTTTTATTCCCTTTTTACGACATCCACAGGAGCAGATGGAATGGATATTCTTAATCTAAACATCACACAAATCGATATGATTATATGCTGTTAATCTTCTTTAGTTTGTTATAGTATTTTGTAAGATGAAGTTTCTTGTAGAGCCACTACTTCATTTAACTTACAATTTGGAACCGTTCTACTTCAAAATCTGACCATTCATAAGTGCCTGTAATTGTCGTTTGAATTGACTAGACCTCATAAAGCTGCGCAGGTTGTCATAGGGTTACCACAGTACCTATCAAATTCCTATTTGCTTAAACTATTAAAAATATTTTTGCATTCAATTTATGTATCCCCACATAATTTTAATACGTAGGCACATTACGGAATTATAAATCAACATTTAAATCTATTAAATTTAACTAATATTTATCGATACCTAAGATTACAATTATTAATATCATAACTATATGCTACCAAATCATCTTTGGCGATTTCATCTAGCCTGGACTGGATTGATCTTATCAGGTCTCAGTGACCGAGAGAATTCTTAGCCATTCTTCTTCTATTTTGTTTGGTTATTAGAAATTCTTATGTTAGTATTGTTCAATTCGCCCAAAGGCTCCTTTGAGATGACTTGAATTGGCTTAACGACTGCCGTCGTTCGTCGACTACAATCGGGACCAACAATTTACATGCCCTCCAACGCACGGAGAAGCTTATTCGAAATACCACTACGTGATCGCCTATCCATAAACCGCCCGCGCCGAGCAATGCTTACCTCGCCTAACGCTGACCGATCAGTGAGTGAGATTAGCTATAAGCGCCTCAACATATAATATGACACAAATCTGTAGGTACCAAAATAACGGTTTTTTAAGAAGAATTGAGTAGGTACCCATTGTATGTGTCTAGTAGACTTGTTTTTGTGTTGTTATTATCATTTATAATTTGCGCGTTTTCATTTTCTCAATTATAGCTAATTAAGTCCAAATGGCGCCAAGCCTTCTTAACACAAGTGTCTGTACATCTCGGAAAGGTAATCAGAATAAAAATTTGTAGGTATGACAATAAGTATGTACGATAAATCGATAGATATTTGTGATTGTATCATTAACACTAAAGTATCTATTGTCTATTTAGTTTTCAATAATTTACATTTAATATTTGCACCATTTATAATAATGTGGACGCCTTAAATACTTTTCCCATCGCTTCATTATAACCGAGATATAATATAGCTCATAAGTACTATTAAATAGATGAATTTATGCGCCTTATAAATTAACTTTACACAATTAAGATTGAGAAATTGCTAACAATATACTTATGAATTATCATAGATGGCCATCCTCATTTCAAATTCATTGAAATATTTAAGGCATAGACATTATGAACTTTTATTCGCTCTCAATTTAAACGAAAGGCCCAAAGCTTACATAGAAGTATTTATCTAACATTATCATCCATTAACAATATGTACAATCCTTAATCCATAATACAAGTACTAATAATAACATTGTTGTATGAAATAGGTGCTTAAAACTAAATGTTTCATAGTCTTTGGTGTGATTTCACTAAAGTCGGGTTATACACTAAATCGTCTTTGTCACAATACTACTGTCACTCGGGCTTGAGCTGTCATCTAGTCGCTGGTTTCTCAATTCCTGTAACAACATATGTATAATGTATACCAGGAACACATTTCTCGATTCTATTAGTAAAATGTGTTTTATTATGGAAATTTTACCACTTTCACTTCTGGATACCCTTTATTATTATTTAATTGCTGTAGACTAATTTTAGCCCACCTTTACCCCGAATAATTAATATATCTCATTAATATTCATCCCTTGTTCACCCACTATTCAGTAGAAAATGACCTTACATTTTAGCTATGCGAACTTTTTCTGTCTGCACTGCAATCCCAACCGTGTCATAATTATGTTTAAATATATTCTGAAGACATGATTGTTGATTTTGGATTGAAATTGATAATTTTCAATAAACATCCGTTATTATTCTAAAAAGTAACATAATAATTGATCTCGTTTCCATTTTTGCTTACATTTTAGTACAAAGGCAAAAATCCTCACTTAACATAATTTGCTATGTCAAAAGAATCAATTTCATGAGAGCGAAAACGCTAAGAATTCATCATTTACGTATGGATGTACAATTCTTTGTCACACATGAAAACGGCACAATATTGAGTTGGTACGAAATGTTTCAGACATTATTTGAATGAAAAATATACAGCTGCTATTAGGATTTCCTTTGTGCCTTTTATCAGATAACTGTGAAATATAATGCAGAGAGATAGTTGGACCTTTTTTGTTTAATCTTGTTAAATCATCATTTCGGCCGAATCAAGTCCACTGCTGGACACAAGCCTCCCCCAAAGATCACCACAACCACCGAGATGGATGTGTTGTGGGCTCATTGGGGGGTTTTGCCATAATCGCCACGCTTGGCAGGCGGGTTGGCGATCGCAGTTGAGTTGTTAATGTACTCGAAGGACGCTGCTGCCCACCCTCCGACTAATCCCTTAGTCGACTTTTACGACACCCATGGGAGGAGATGGGGTGGTGGCATTCTGAGCCGACGTACTTACGGTGTATAACTTAAGCTAACAATTGAACAAAAGCAATTGTAGCATTAACCTAGATTTCTCCTAACGTTTACTACCCCAATGATGCGTAAAGGTCATCCCATGTCTTTCACGACTCATTTCATCAATTATTACCACAGTTTGCTTTATTTAGAACGTGTCATGCATTTATTGGCAGGTGCAAAATAAATTACTTCATGTACGATATCCCGAGACAAGGATTTAGATCTCTGTGTCATACTTGTGAACGACGGCCGCCTGTTGAAACTGGCCAGCCTTATGATGCCATGAAAATTTAATCATAAAGTTTCATAAATATTACAGCCAGATTTGTGTAGTTTAGATATTTTAAAGAGGTTAGCATCTTTTTTCCTACATTGTCTTCACATAACCTAAATTCCTAGAACAATGTACTCCTAAAATATAGTAAAATTCGTTGCCGTTCTTCTTCATAGGTCATTTACACCTTTGAACGTAGCAGTCTCGACTATTCATAAATATAAATGGCTTAAAATATATAAGCATTTTATCTTATCAAAGAAAGAAAGAAATAAATGTTTATTTTCTCACCCAATCGAGCGCACAATACCTTAAAACCAAACATAAGTTATATGACATAATTAAAACTAAACAAAACCAAAAACATGATTATGATGATCGACTAAACAAAGTATAAAAAACTGACAACTCTATGATAGCAGTCTATTTTGTGTTAAACACTCATAAGACATATAGTCAAAAAAAATATCTGTCCAAAAGACTTTGAGTCCAGGCCAAACTAATAACAAAAAAAATGTAATCGTATAAAAATATAATATGGTTTTCGTCTATGGATTACCAGACATAATCGTTGAGGTTATTACGAAAATAAACGAATAATAAAAAATAATTAAACGAATATTTTCGATCGGTTTAGGTTTCGGCCAGCTTCGACAAAAAATGCAGGTTTCGGCAGCAGTTTCGCCTTCGCCCCGAAAATGGCCGAATATTCGACTAGGTCGAAACTAGCGTTTGAGAGATCGGGTATGTTCGAAACCAAAGATATTGGAAAAAAGGAGTTGCATATGGTATATGATTCCTTCTTTAGTAATGTTATTATTTTCGATTTGGTTTTTGCATATTATCCCCGAACAACACGACCCTTTAACAAAGTTTCACTTACGCGACAGTGAAATCAAATTAAACATGCTGTGCGTCGTATGTGCGCGAAAACAGGCAGGCGCTTATCTATCTTCAATATCTGCAACTACCTACCCGTGTATCTATCTTAAATATTTGCCTGAGCATTTGATATAATGTCGTGTTGTCACGTTTTATGACAATGTGGCCTTTTCTTAACGTTACCTGTGAATTCGTCTGCGTCCTCATTAAGTGAGCTTGATATCTTAATTCACGAAATAATCTACCCCCGTGCATAATTTTATGAGAATCCGTTCAGCTGCTTGAGCGTAATTGTACCTCAAACATACAAACTTTCCATCAATTAAATCACAAAATCACTCTTACCCTGGAAGTGACAAGCCTCTGCACGACGATCTCGAGCCTATCACCAGCAGATGCGATCAGCGGCACTGTAAGGCAGCAATCGTAGTCAACCGTCCTTGTTCCATTTACCTGGCAACAAATTTAGTATCTAAATAACCTCAACATGAATGTTGACTTTGCAAGGGATTTTAAATTACGTAAACCATGATTCGTCAAATTGTAATAGTTTTACAATTTCTAGTTTTGGGTTTTATATAAAAGAGTAAATAAGAAATTTCATGGATATACATTGGTATTTGGTAATGAATACTCACAAATGATAGCATATTAAAAACTCGTTGGAGTAAAAAATACTAAAGATTTTATTGTATGACTTACTGTTTCAAAAGTTTGATATCAAACGAATAAACACGGGAATGTAAGATTAAGAATAGAAATATAACGGTATTCCAAATGTAAGGTGAGTATTCTATCATCAATCACATTACATAGAATATTGCATCTCAGTTATAGCTTAATAAGACGTGGAATGAAAAGTGAAATTAAAAAATAAAGACCTGAACTTCGTTTATAAATACCGAAAGGTCAAAAACAGTGCACAACATTAGGTACACCTGGGCATAATTGAGTAAAATAACTTTGGTTTTAGAAGCCAAATTTTGTATAAAAGTTACTTTTAAACGCTTAAGATTTTTTATATCATCTATATTTCAAACAATTACACAGGATTGCGTAAAATGAGTTAAAAATAAATAAACAGCATGCACAAATACCATAGACATATTTCAGTTTTAAGCACAATGTTTAAAGTTACATACATTTCAAGGAAGAGTATATGAGTAAAGGAAGGCCGCATTATGAAAACTATTAATTAAGTGTCTTATTTTAGCAAGATAAGAAATTATGATCTTAGTAGACTTAGTACACGTTGCGTGCGGAAATAAATTTACAGAATTAAATAGTCATGGTTTTAAAATATAATTTTATACACCATGATGGCGAGACGAGCACGTCATTCACATAATAATTGTAATTCTACGCATGAGCAGTCCCGCTGCGCTCGTCAGTTTGAGACATTCGTTATTTAGTCTTTTATGACTAGTAATATTAATAGCTGCATAGCATACATACATAATCAGCCCATTACTGTGCTACTGCAGGCCTTTTCTCACGATAGAAAAGGTTAGGTTTTAGTTCACTATGCTGGCCTAGTGCGGGTTGGCAGACTAGAGACTAGACTTTTAGAGCCTTCGAGTTTGCAGATTTCCTCACAATGTTTTTCTTCACCGTTAACGCTAGCGATAATCAAATTTTGATATGCACATTAATTTGAAAAGTCAGAGTTGCAGGCCGGGATCGATCCCAGGTTCCCCTTGTATGGAAGGTAAGCGTTTATCCACTAGGCTATCACTGTGATCTTGCTACAGTGATATCCAAACCGGTAAACTGTAATTTAATTTTTTTTTTACTAATGAATAATGAATGAATAGAATAACTGGCACTACGGTGATACCTACCAGTAAAACAGACAACAGTTAATTAAATGGGTTATTCTTACTTTAAGTCACTGATATGGACTACGGAAACCGAGACTTTCTTAAGCACTTATAATATCTATCTAGTCTTTGTCTTGGATATTTTAATCATCTATAATATTCTCAGCGTCTGTCAATTGAAATGTTACAAACAAAAAAGTTTTAGAATTTACTACTACAAACCTGTAAAATCCTATCATATGGCCTCAACAACCCAACAATGTCAGCAGGACCACCTTTTCGAATTCGGTTAATGTATACCCCTCGTTCATATAGTCCATCTGATACTGAAAAACCGTAGTCATCGTAGATCGCATCTTTGTATAAGATGACATGATGGATGGACCCTCTGGCAGGAGATACTGCCTCTGTGCTGTAGAGCCCTGTAAGTATAAGTCTGGTTATTGATGGAATGGTCAGTGATTTAGTCAGCAAAATAGGAACCAGGATGTATTTAGGTACATAAATTTAAAAAGAAACAAAATTTAGAACAGAAACAGCATTTAGATAAGGTACAAATTATGTTTCAAGTGCATGTCGTTTTATCCAAAGATTTTTAAGAAAATATTTATCATGCATGTCATATGTTTTCAATTTAACTTACCTGGCACTTCATTTTCATAAATCGGACTTGTCGAAAATTGAAAACTGGTGCCTGGAACTCCAGGCTTTAACGGTGATTTCTGTGGCGTTGTCACTGTATATATTCCATTATTTAAGTAATCATTGTCCCAATTAGGTCTTCTTGTCTTTGGTGACACGATTCCATAAGGACCCATTTGAACATAATCACATTTGCAAGAGGATTTCTCCATGTTATGCAACTGACAATCTTTCATAGTCGAAGTCAGTATCTCTATTTGCTGAACATCGTCCTCTCTCGTGATATTCTGTTTATTCTTTAAAGTATTTTCCGGAATGATACAGGTATTTTCGTAGTGGAAAGTCTTCAAAGAGTTGTTCAGGGAATAATTTGGTAATGGTAACTCGTTGATATTATATGGTGCTGCTGAATTGTAATTGGACGCCATCAGTTTATCCTCATCAGTAGGAGAATAAGGCTGCTTATCCATGATTCTGGTCTTATCTGGCACAGCATATTCTATGACTTCAGAGTTACCTATAACATACACTATATCCATTATGAATGCAGTACTGTCCTTGTATTTCTCAGAGGGTCCAGTGTAGGGTTTTTTTTTAACGTTGCCCCTACACTAGGGTTTCTCCAGTATCGTGGGTGCGTTTGCAGACATGAATTCCACACACAATACACCCAGACCCGGAACAGCTATCTGTAGATCATACAAATATTTGTTCCGTGTGGGAATCGAACCCACAATCCGGAGCGCAGCAGCCGACTGTATCAGCCACTGCACCAACTAAATTTATAGATTGTAACAAGATTTTTAAATTTAATTTTTTGTTTTTTTTTTGTTTTAAAAAACGTTGCCCCACACTAGGATTTCTCCTGTGTCGTGGGTGCGTTTACAGACATGAATTCCACATACAATACACACCCAGACCCGGAACAACTGCCTGCAGATCATACAAATATTTGTTCCGTGTGGTAATCGAACCCACGACCCGGAGCGCAGCAGCAGACTGTATCAGCCACTGCACCAACCTTTTGCTAATTGCTACAGTGATAAGTCGTCCTTAGTTAGAACGCATTTTACCTAGTTAAAACTAGTTTACACTGAATGCCCTTGTTACAACTACTCACTAATTTCCTGTCAAAATTAATGTGTGTTAAAACTAGTTTTAACTAGACAAAACACGTTTTATTCAGCCAAACTTCTGAGGCAGATCCGACTCCAACAGATTTGGACAAAAAACTAAAGTGGGAGCAAAGCGCAGTGGCGGTCCCGTCTCGGTGTTTATAGTAGATTTTTCCTGAAACCACTTGTCTGCGGCGTTTTATCTTGTTAAAATCTTTTTTAACTGATATTCATTTTTAACTAGCAGCTAATTCTAGTAATAAAAAAGGCATTCAGTATGAAAGAGTTGAGATTAGAGAAAACGAAATAAATTTTTAGACGAACTAGTACAATTACTGCTAACAAAATCTAAAGAACTAGCGAAATACTTATATCATCTTATTTAGGAAAACTGTATGGAAAAAGTACGGGTACTACTAAAAAGGCCACCAAATTTATAAATGTATGTCTGAAACTGCATTACGTAATAGGACGAAATTTAAAAAAAAAAACAGCACACCATAAGATTTTCGAACTATGGAGGGAAAACTTCGTAGCAGGTTCTTATCGTCAAAAGCTACAGATTACTATCAGTTTTGTTTATTGTGGGCTTACGCATATTTGCACTGAATTGACACGCAGGGGCACATATTCTAGTCGCGGTTCGGATTTCATCCTGATTCAAGAGGAGCGCATGTTTGGCGAGTTCTTGGTCACCATAATCAACTCCAGGATCCTCAGGAAGTTCATCCTTACCAGGGTGGGACGATTATGGTGTCGCTTGGGTGGAAGAGGAGATAGATCTTATTTGGTTATGAAGCAATTTAAATGAGGACCAATATCGTGACTAGGTTGTGTAGCTCATAGTTGTCCCACATCGACAGCAGTTCGAATATTTCATGTTCATGCATTGCTCGGGATTTGCTCGGAACAAGAGATTTTGCTGATCTTCCTAAAGCTTTAACCATCTTTCCAAAACATGGGGCTCCTGCACCTGTCATCTGTGCAACAAGGCTTTGTTCCACAGATGACAATTGATAACCGCATATTTAGTATGCCACGCCGATTTAATGCCTTGGGAGTAGGGCATAGCGTTATTGAAGATTTTGCCAATACCCGTATTTATTCGGTATTTATGTCGTCAGCAAATCGAAGGTGAGAGTTATACTCGCCATTGATATTAACGCTGAATCTTGTTCACTCTAGTAGCTAGAAAGCATCTTTGCAGTGGTGGACAGTTTCAGAGAAATTACATCCCCCTGTCTCACACCTCTCTGCAATGGAATTGCCCCCACGTGGAAATTATAAAGCTTTAAGGTCGAGTTCGTGATGATCCTCGGAGACACCTTATAATCATGGTTCAGAAGCGAGATGGGTCTATAATTCTTAAACAGGGTTTTATTACTCTTTTGAAAAAGTGTTCTACCTCGCCTCTGTTTCATGCTTGCGGCGTTATGCCCTTTTTTGTCGTGGGGAAATCCTCATAGACTTCCTCCGTCTTGGAAAGGGTGGACTTGCATGTCGGACTTTTACCGGCTAAACCCAACGGTGTCCTATCATCTACTGAAAGGCCTTAAATTACCGAAAAACCGGCGAAACATTGACGATTACAATACCGGTATTCAATAATGACAATTCCGGTTTTTCGATATTAACAGAATACCATCCACGCCCTAGTTAAGAGGTCATCAGATTACTAAAAACTTGCTAAGAATGTTATTTTTATTAAATTTTTACATTTGCGTGAGATTTTTATTTCTTTACAGGAACTTTTATTTTTCAGTTTGCTGTTTCAGTTTTTATAACAAACTGTTACTGACAAGCCTTTTATTATATTAAACAATTAAAATAAGTATAATATTACGCTTCTATTAATGTTTAGTATATTAGACAAAAAATGATACAGTTAAATAAATACTTTAATATTCTTGTTCCTGGACGTGGTTGAGTAGAGTATGTTTGAAATTTATAATAAAGAGTACCAAAATAAATAATGTCTTACCACAATTAGCACTGGTTCTGACTGGCGTGTTCTGATCCCAAGACTCAACAGCGCTATCATTTGATAATCCCGGGCTTGACGTAGAATGGCTAGAATCTCTGGCACTGGATTCTGCACTTTCAAGTGATCCTACGGTAAAGGAGGTAGGTTTAATTAATAGTGCATGATTTATGTTCTAGTTAATCTTGAATTAATTACAATAATAAATGTTTCTGTATACATTTACGTGTTTTCAGAAACAAAATTAAGTCCATTACATAAATAACAATTGCTTGTATTATTGCATGACTCGGAATAAAAGATATTTTACAAACTTAGAAATATGAAATACTTAAAGAAGATTTTTTTATTTTTAATAATAATTCTCTGTGTGTTTTATCGTAGGTGCAAATATTTGTTGTTGTAATAGTTTCCTGTAATGTATTGACTATAAATTACTATAGTTATTGTATTAGATACACAAAATTGCCACCTGCCACCTGAGTGATTACTTTTTGGGCTAATAATAATGTCGTGAACATATTTTGACACATTTCTTTTATTAAACATCTTTTTGGATCCTTACCTGTAATTTTTCTACACAGTTGCAGTTGAACTCTCTGCCCACTCTGTTGTAACAGTTTAATCGCTTCAGACAAGGGTTTGTTTAGGACGCTTTCACCATTAATAGTAAGCAGTTCATCACCTATTGCTAATTTTCCACATTTCTCAGCAACACCACCTGTAATTATATTATAAATCGATTCAAAAAGCATAACGGCATTATTTTTCTCATGTAAGTCTTTTTCACCGACTTCAAAAAGGAGAAGGTTCTCAATTCGATGTGTATTTTTTACGAATGTACACCGATTATTCCGAGATTCGTACATCGTTTTGGGCAATTCTGTTTTCAATAGGTGCAGAATGCTTTTGAATTGGTCCCAAATAAATTTGATTTTATTGGATTGAGCAGTTTTTTACTTGTAGCTTTAATTTTACTGCGCTTATCTAGATGACATCTTAATAGTTGCGATTCCTCCGAGATTAGAAAACCGATTTGAGTCATGCTTAGTTTTAGTGTTTAATACTGATACCAAATTGAAAAAAAATCTTACATTTATTTACACTTAAACGAAACTTACTGACTGAAAAAGAAATACTGACTTCGAAAACCCTACCTTAAAAATAACTTTATTTATGAAAGTCGGACGCGGCCAGTTTCTTTTCTTTTTACTGGTTTTAATTTAATGTCAGAATGCCACCACCCCATCTCCTCCCATGGGTGTCGTAAAAGTCGACTAAGGGATTAGCCGGAGGATGGGCAGCAGCGTCCTTCGAGTATATAAACAACTCAACTGCGATCGCCAACCCGTCTGCCAAGCGTGGCGATTATGGCAAAACCCCCCAATGAGCCCACAACACATCCATATCGGTCGTTGTGGACATCTTTGGGGGAGGCCTGTGTCCAGCAGTGGACTTCATTCGGCCGTAATGATGATATCGTGTCGGGTTTTTCAAGACGGCATTTCTTTTAAAGTTGTATTTCTAAAAGAAATTTCAACGTACCTTCCACAAGTCCGCTTAAAAGAATAGGCTGTGTAACATCTTCACTTCCCGCAATGGTCAAGCCCAGCGGACCGCTCTCTTGTTTTATCAGTTCTACGGTGAATACAGCAGTATTACTATTCTCATTGCTGCCATGGCTCCTTTCACTATCTTTGGCACTATTATTTGGACTTTCTGTATGATGACCAGAATCTTCACCACTATGGACTACAGCTTTGGTTTCTATATTGCTAAAACTCTGGAGAGTCAGTTTTGCGTTGTGCTTGTGAATATTAGACCAGTCTTCTGTGAGATCCCTTTTGCGAATTTTTAGGGTTATGATGTCTTCAGGCGAGTTTTGAAGGATGTTGAAAGCGGTGTCCTAAAATATAAATTTCATTACGGCTTCCATTTAAGCTCACTTAAATCACGGTATTAATAATTGTCAATCCAGTTAACCTCATTAACTAAGCGAAATGTGGCTAAGTGATTTCACTGCTATAATTCAATAGAATAGCTTTGACCTAACGATCCTCGATTGGAAACGGCGACCCACATTCAGTTCTTTGAGGCTTCCAAAACGTTTGAAGATTATTTTCCCATTTAGGAACCTATGTAACTTATACGGCTACAGTATTAGCAGTCAACATAAATTATTTATGTATGGTTAAATGCTATATTTAGTAATAATTGTATGTGACATTAATTAAAACTAACGATTCAATTACTGGTCTTTGTAGACATTGAACTTATTGTATATTATCTTTTCCTTTAATCATCAATTTTAAATAAATTAGCACGAGGAAAATTGGTTCCTTCTATTTTTATTAATTTGGAGAGACTAAATTACGTTTCTGTAAAATATACTCAAACATAATTACTACAATCAATCATATCCGTACATTAGGCTTCAATGTTCCTTAATAAGGCATATTACATTACATTCACATCACATCACACATACATATTTATGGTAAAGGTTTTAAGAGTACATATTAAATATAAAGAATATTATGACTAAGTTTGGTCAAGCCGAAAGGTGAAATCCATAAATTTATTTATGGTTGCGATGGTAGTTGCTGGAAAAAGCATATATGTAGGTGCAATTGTTTTTTATATTGTTTACCAATGATAAATTGTGCAGTGGTTGTCCGTTTATGGCAAGAAGTTGATCCCCGGGCGCTAAGGCTCCACTCCGATGAGCCACAGACCCAGGCTTGATATCTGATATTACCATAGGCTCTTCATTGCTTAACAGCTTCTGTTTGCATCCTGTGGAAATCAGGAAATGCTTACAACAAGTACAACATTATGTCAATATCAAATTATTTGATTAGTTTTTTAGGTTAATTTGTTTGTAGAATAGGCAGGCAGCCTGCCTGCATATTTGCCTAGTACGTTATGTGTAGCAAGCAAACTTATTTACGATCCAACGTACCATGACATGACTTATGCACGTCTGTTTGGCTAACGCAGCTTTGCTGCGCAGCCATGTTGCTTAGTGTGGTATCTGTCAAAGAGATTATCATGAACACATCTCTTAATCATTCGAATTCTTTCTCATTTCAAAAGATGAGAAGAATTAAATTCGTATAACATCATTACCGCTCAAGGTGGCATTTTAAGGATAACTAGAGGAAACCTCATTAAGATGAAAATCTTGGATATTCTTTTGAGAATATTGAAGACATGTCAATGTGAAATGGATTGAGTTACAAAATATATCTCGGCAAAACCTAGAATCGACATAAGCATACGAAATGGAACAAACCTGTAATAGTAACGCCCAATCCAGCAGTAGTCTTAGCCAGTTTAACATTGAACACTCCACTAGAAGCTTCAATAGCGTTTGGCATACTAAATTCCACGTTTAGAGTCAAATACTTAGGGTTGTGGGAATCATTTCGTCGCTGTAGAATTTCATTGGATACATCCACTGTCAAGTTCTCATGGCCGTTGATCGACATCACCCTGTCTCGTATTTGTAGACAACCGCATCTGGAAGATATGTGCGGTGACTTTTTGAAAACTATATTTTAGCGTGTACAACATATCACGTTGATGATAGACTGTCTCTTTTAGTTAGTATCGTTAGTTGAAATTTCTAATCACGGCCTCAATAGAGATCAGTCTCTGCCTATAATCGAATCGTAATACAAAAAAGTTGATACATAAAGTTTCCATATTCACCATTAAAAAAGAAATTCAAACGAACAACAGCACATAACATAAAAAGCTGTGATTGAATAGGTATATGATAATAATTTGACTCTTTGATTCGTGGTAAAACACAGCATAAGCCTACGAATATTCAACTGAAACATTACAATAATAACCACTTACCTGTATGCTGGCGACTGCGAGGCTACATGAGATATCACCAACATGGCGTTTTCTTCATGGACAGCAAGACCAGAACTCTGACCAGGTGGAACCTCCAATTGTATGTTCAAGGACTCCGTCCTGCAGACTCCCATGCTCATGTAGTTTTGTTGACTATCTGTTGTGAAATAAAGCAAGTTCCTAAGTATAGAAAACAACTTTTGCCCACACATTAAAAGTGGAGTGTGGACGTGCACTGGACAGACGACGTACATGTAAAGGTCCATGTTAGTTTTATTCTCAGAGCCTATTCTTGTGAAATTTGTTAATACCTACGAAAATCATTAAAATACGCCTGCTTTAAATACACTGTATTTAGCAACATCAAAACTCTAACTATGCTATCACAAGTTCCATCGAATTAATTAACATAATGTTTTATGCCTACATGCGAGGGACTCCGAACAAACTAGGAAGTTGCAGGTCCTAAACAAATATGCGCAGAAGATAGACGGTACTGGGTTTTTCTCGAACAAATTAATTACTACGCCTATCCTATCGGCTGTGTTTGAGGAAAGTTCACCTGATTGTGTTGACGATGGCTCTACCAGATTCTGATAACATTAGTGGAATGGAAAGCTTCGTTTGATTTCCTTGCGAAAAGATTTCGTGGTGGGAAATTTATGATTTAGAAACATTCGTTTGAGGTGCTTGTTAACACATTAAGCCGCAACTACAAATCAGAGTTGAAGGCAATTAATTAAGCGATTAAACCGTTTAGTTGTACACAAAACGCAATTGTCATTAATTGTGAACCAACCTACTCCAGCAAAATTAACATGCCGAATTTAACCATATGAATATTTATCGAAGGATTGTCAAATAAAGAGTCAATTCATTTATTCAAATTCAATTTTTCATTTTCGTTTTCACAGCTTTTTGCTGTTATCCGACAAGAAATGTAGCAGAATGAACAAGTGTTTGATTAATTCAAATGTTTAAGTACCCATCTGTTGTTTCCTACTTAAAGGATCTCTCGATTTACAAAAATATAGTAAGCAACGCTGAACAAGGTTGACCCAGTTCCAATACACTTGAGTTCAAGTATTAGAGATTTAATTTATTAAGGTTGTTAATAACATATCAATTTGACTGCGTTACGAAATCAAATACTGATCGTAAAACATGTATGAATAGACAAATTAGAATAGATAATAATCGTAAGATACATTTTTCAAGTCTTTAAACGTTTTTGTCCAACAGTGCATGAGATGATAAATATGATAAGTATGTAGTGACTTGTGATTGGTTTTATGTGGTGGCTAATGTCGTAAACTACTAAACTGTATCTGAAAAATTTTGATTCTGATTCACACTATTTCAGTTGTAGTTATATTTATCACCTAGAAAATTCAGGTACCTATGTGATGCTTACTTTTGTCTTAAGCCTTTTCTAGCTTAACAACTATAGCCTTTGTGTCTTAGTACTTTACTTTTTACACCTATTCCTACAATCTGCACGAAAATTCAAATTTCAACCTTCTTTAAGAAAATACTTATCTCTACTACGAGTATATAAACTTCCATTATTTTGCTTTTAGTTTCTCCATCGCGACTTTAGTTTACAACTTGTGATCGATCTTGCTATCATAATAACTCTACCATCGATATCCCATCCAATAGCTTACCATAATCGTCTTGTAAACCTAGTTTGGGCATCGAGCTCTGCCTGTAGTTTCTCTGACGATGTTTCTTGGCGTTCAGCGTTGACGAGCCCGATATTGAATTTTCTGTAACAAATAGTAGAGATGACACGATAGCATTTGCTGACAAAAAATTTATACCTAAATTCTGCTATTATTGCTTACTTTCATAGGTCACATATTTTATACATGGATAATGGTAATCATTTGAAATCTCTTCACTGAGACTTAAAAAAAGTATACATTTGTATTGTATATAACATAAATGAAGTTTATGTAATAACATTAAGTAGGCATATGCATCACTATTTATTACTATTCAAAAGATTTATAAATATAACTAGCATCTTAATCATCCATATGGATAAATATTATTATGGTTAGAATATTCAATGCGTTGTACAGTACTGCTTGTCGTTGCCTTCAAATATATTATCTTCTGAAGAGTAGTTAGCGTCAGATATTGAAACTTTATTATATTATTTTTGAGAAATAGGTTGTTTTCACAGAACCTGCATTACCTAGATACGTCGATATCCCAGCTTGGAGAAAATAATAATAACTCAACCACTTCAAAGAGAACTTGAAGGTAGTACTCAAAACTGAAGTTTAAACTTGAGTTAATGTAGGTACTCTGTACATTAGTGGAACCATATTACAGACATCAGAACTTAAGCCTTTTGAGTTATACGAGCCAAGTTTGATGTTCATATATTCGATCTTATTCGTTACGGTTTAAGCCATGAGAGGTAAAATCTAATGGTTATATGTGGATTTACTGAGACATTTGTGTTAGCCCTTGAGAGTAAAAACTCAATTTTGACAGAAGGATCTACATTTACATGGATGTTATTGGTCATATTTTAATATTGTCGGTTTTTTGAGAATAAAATGTTAGTTGGAAAACAAATTAGAAGCTTTTCTAGTCCTCTAATACATATGTATATCTTCTCATATAAATCTTAAAATCGATCCAGTCTAGTCCAGTCCAGATTTATGAATAAATATACGTGTACGGTACGATATTTTTTG
This sequence comes from Diloba caeruleocephala, assembly GCA_947459985.1. Taxonomy (NCBI): domain Eukaryota; kingdom Metazoa; phylum Arthropoda; class Insecta; order Lepidoptera; family Noctuidae; genus Diloba; species Diloba caeruleocephala. Next base: position 2,527,877 of record OX381610.1, read on the forward strand.
ATTTTTTATCAAAGTATATTACGTAAGTTTAATGGGAAATTTAGTTTCGTATTGTAAAAATTACGTTTTTATTAAACTTTAATTTTTTATGCGTAGAATCGATGTTATGCGTCATTATTCATTGAAATTTGTACGTAGTTTTAGGGGAAAAATCTGCTAATAAGAACACCACGTTGGTGTTTTATGTTATGCTCGTGACAAGTGTATAGTTAAACCTTCCAATCAGTTTATAGAAGTTGTTCGATACTATTATAATAAAACACTTTTTTAACAGATTAAATCACGGGTATTTATTTTCCTAATGTTTTGAACTCTTTGCAGGATGACAAATGTGACAGGCGTCATTACAGATTTTAAAAGTTATTTTGTATATCTAGTACAGTATGTTGAGTAAGCAGTTCTTCGAATGGTTGAAAACAAGGTTTAATTATTCAATTTTTTATGTAGGATCCGCAC